>JAJJWW010004015.1:0-1200000 GCA_023531295.1 Papaver armeniacum | reverse complement strand
TAGGGGTATTTTTTCAAAATACCCAGTTAGGTTTTCAACAAAGAACCCTAATTTCAAAACCAAGCCGCACTCACGCACCATGGCAACAATGCCAAACCAAGCCGCACATGCTAGCATCATGGCAAAGAATGCTAAAACCAAGCCGCATCATCACACCATGGCAACAATGCCAAACCAAGCCGCACTCGCGCATCATGGCAAAGAATGCCAAACCAAGCCGCATACTTTTGTACCATGGAAACAATGCCAAACCAAGCCGCACCACTCGCGCATCATGGCAAAATGCCAAACCAAGCCGCATATCTGGCGCACCATGGCAACAATGCCAAACCAAGCCGCACCTGCGCACCATGGCAACAATGCCAAACCAAGCCGCACCCTCGCGCACCATGGCAACAATGCCAAACCAAGCCGCATATCACGCACCATGGCACTAATGCCAAAGCAAGCCGCACACATCAAGCGCCATGGCAACAATGCTAAACCAAGCCGCACCCTCGCGCACCATGGCAAAGCAATGCCAAGCCGCTATGCCTTTGGCCCACGCCAAATATAGCGCCCTAGGCTTGCAAGACTTGCAACTAGGTCAACATGGCCGCATGTGCCATTGGCACATGCCAACACGTGTCGCAAGCCATATTTCAAAGCCGCTATGCCTTTGTCCCACGCTAAATATAGCGCCTAGGCTTGCAAGACTTGCAACTAGGTCAACATGGGCGCACGTGCCATTGGCACATGCCAACACGTGTCGCAAGCCATATTTCCAAGCCGCTATGCCTTTGGCCCACGCCAAATATAGCGCCCTAGGCTTGCAAGACTTGCAACTAGGTCAACATGGCCGCACGTGCCATTGGCATATGCCAACACGTGTCGCAAGCCATATTTCCAAGCTTCTATGCCTTTGGCCCACGCCAAATATAGCGCCCTAGGCTTTCAAGACTTGCAACTAGGTGAACATGGCCGCACGTGCCGTTGGCACATGCCAACACGTGTCGCAAGCCATATTTCCAAGCCGCTATGCCTTTGGCCCACGCCAAATATAGCGCCCTAGGCTTGCAAGACTTGTAACTAGGTCAACATGGCCGCACGTCCCATTGGCACATGCCAACACGTGTCGCAAGCCATATTTCCAAGCCGCTATGCCTTTGGCCCACGCCAAATATAGCGCCCTAGGCTTGCAAGACTTGCAACTAGGTCAACATGGCCGCACGTGCCATTGGCACATGCCAACACGTGTCGCAAGCCATATTTCGAAGCCGCTATGCCTTTGGCCCACGCCAAATATAGCGCCCTAGGCTTGCAAGACTTGCAACTAGGTCAACAAGGTCGCACGTGCCGTTGGCACATGCCAACACGTGTCGCAAGCCATATTTCCAAGCCGCTATGCCTTTGGCCCACGCCAAATATAGCGCCCTAGGCTTGCAAGACTTGCAACTAGGTCAACATGGCCGCACGTGCCGTTGGCACATGCCAACACGTGTCGCAAGCCATATTTCCAAGCCGCTATGCCTTTGGCCCACGCCAAATATAGCGCCCTAGGCTTTCAAGACTTGCAACTAGGTGAACATGGCCGCACGTGCCGTTGGCACATGCCAACACGTGTCGCAAGCCATATTTCCAAGCCGCTATGCCTTTGGCCCACGCCAAATATAGCGCCCTAGGCTTGCAAGACTTGCAACTAGGTCAACATGGCCGCACGTGCCGTTGGCACATGCCAACACGTGTCGCAAGCCATATTTCCAAGCCGTTATGCCTTTGGCCCACGCCAAATATAGCGCCCTAGGCTTGCAAGACTTGCAACTAGGTCAACATGGCCGCACGTGCCTTTGGCACATGCCAACACGTGTCGCAAGCCATATTTCCAAGCCGGTATGCCTTTGGCCCACGCCAAATATAGCGCCCTAGGCTTGCAAGACTTGCAACTAGGTCAACATGGCCGCACGTGCCATTGGCACATGCCAACACGTGTCGCAAGCCATATTTCCAAGCCGCTATGCCTTTGGCCCACGCCAAATATAGCGCCCTAGGCTTGCAAGACTTGCAACTAGGTCAACATGGCCGCACGTCCCATTGGCACATGCCAACACGTGTCGCAAGCCATATTTCCAAGCCGCTATGCCTTTGGCCCACGCCAAATATAGCGCCCTAGGCTTGCAAGACTTGCAACTAGGTCAACATGACCGCACGTGCCATTGGCACATGCCAACACGTGTCACAAGCCATATTTCCAAGCCGCTATGCCTTTGGCCCACGCCAAATATAGCGCCCTAGGCTTGCAAGACTTGCAACTAGGTCAACATGGCCGCACGTGCCATTGGCACATGCCAACACGTGTCGCAAGCCATATTTCCAAGCCGCTATGCCTTTGGCCCACGCCAAATATAGCGCCCTAGGCTTGCAAGACTTGCAACTAGGTCAACATGGCCGCACGTGCCGTTGGCACATGCCAACACGTGTCGCAAGCCATATTTCCAAGCCGCTATGCCTTTGGCCCACGCCAAATATAGTGCCCTAGGCTTGCAAGACTTGCAACTAGGTCAACATGGCCGCACGTCCCATTGGCACATGCCAACACGTGTCGCAAAGCCATATTTCCAAGCCGCTATGCCTTTGGCCCATGCCAAATATAGCGCCCTAGGCTTGCAAGACTTGCAACTAGGTCAACATGGCCGCACGTGCCGTTGGCACATGCCAACACGTGTCGCAAGCCATATTTCCAAGCCGCTATGCCTTTGGCCCACGCCAAATATAGCGCCCTAGGCTTGCAAGACTTGCAACTAGGTCAACATGGCCGCACGTGCCGTTGGCACATGCCAACACGTGTCGCAAGCCATATTTCCAAGCCGCTATGCCTTTGGCCCACGCCAAATATAGCGCCCTAGGCTTGCAAGACTTGCAACTAGGTCAACATGGCCGCACGTGCCATTGGCACATGCCAACACGTGTCGCAAGCCATAATTCCAAGCCGCTATGCCTTTGGCCCACGCCAAATATAGCGCCCTAGTCTTGCAAGACTTGCAACTAGGTCACCACGGCCATACGTGCCATTGGCACATGCCAACACGTGTCGCAAGCCATATTTCCAAGCTGCTATGCCTTTGGCCCACGCCAAATATAGCGCCCTAGGCTTGCAAGACTTGCAACTAGGTCAACATGGCCGCACGTGCCGTTGGCACATGCCAACACGTGTCGCAAGCCATATTTCCAAGCCGCTATGCCTTTGGCCCACGCCAAATATAGCGCCCTAGGCTTGCAAGACTTGCAACTAGGTCAACATGGCCGCACGTCCCATTGGCACATGCCAACACGTGTCGCAAGCCATATTTCCAAGCCGCTATGCCTTTGGCCCACGCCAAATATAGCGCCCTAGGCTTGCAAGACTTGCAACTAGGTCAACATGGCCGCACGTGCCATTGGCACATGCCAACACGTGTCGCAAGCCATATTTCCAAGCCGCTATGCCTTTGGCCCACGCCAAATATAGCGCCTAGGCTTGCAAGACTTGCAACTAGGTCAACATGGCCGCACGTGCCATTGGCACATGCCAACACGTGTCGCAAGCCATATTTCCAAGCCGCTATGCCTTTGGCCCACGCCAAATATAGCGCCCTAGGCTTGCAAGACTTGCAACTAGGTCAACATGGCCGCACGTGCCGTTGGCACATGCCAACACGTGTCGCAAGCCATATTTCCAAGCCGCTATGTCTTTGGCCCACGCCAAATATAGTGCCCTAGGCTTGCAAGACTTGCAACTAGGTCAACATGGCCGCACGTGCCATTGGCACATGCCAACACGTGTCGCAAGCCATATTTCCAAGCCGCTATGCCTTTGGCCCACGCCAAATATAGCGCCCTAGGCTTGCAAGACTTGCAACTAGGTCACCACGGCCATACGTGCCATTGGCACATGCCAACACGTATCGCAAGCCATATTTCCAAGCCGCTATGCCTTTGGCCCACGCCAAATATAGCGCCCTAGGCTTGCAAGACTTGCAACTAGGTCAACATGGCCGCACGTGCCATTGGCACATGCCAACACGTGTCGCAAGCCATATTTCAAGCCGCTATGCCTTTGGCCCACGCCAAATATAGCGCCCTAGGCTTTCAAGACTTGCAACTAGGTCAACATGGCCGCACGTGCCATTGGCACATGCCAACACGTGTCGCAAGCCATATTTCCAAGCCGCTATGCCTTTGGCCCAAAGCCAAATATAGCGCCCTAGGCTTGCAAGACTTGCACCTAGGTCAACATGGCCGCACGTGCCGTTGGCACATGCCAACACGTGTCGCAAGCCATATTTCCAAGCCGCTATGCCTTTGGCCCACGCCAAATATAGCGCCCTAGGCTTGCAAGACTTGCAACTAGGTCAACATGGCCGCACGTGCCATTGGCACATGCCAACACGTGTCGCAAGCCATATTTCCAAGCCGCTATGCCTTTGGCCCACGCCAAATATAGCGCCCTAGGCTTGCAAGACTTGCAACTAGGTCAACATGGCCGCACGTGCCATTGGTACATGCCAACACATGTCGCAAGCCATATTTCCAAGCCGCTATGCCTTTGGCCCACGCCAAATATAGCGCCCTAGGCTTGCAAGACTTGCAACTAGGTCAACATGGCTGCACGTGCCATTGGCACATGCCAACACGTGTCGCAAGCCATATTTCCAAGCCGCTATACCTTTGGCCCACGCCAAATATAGCGCCCTAGGCTTGCAAGACTTGCAACTAGGTCAACATGGCCGCACGTGCCGTTGGCACATGCCAACACGTGTCGCAAGCCATATTTCCAAGCCGCTATGCCTTTGGCCCACGCCAAATATAGCGCCCCTAGGCTTGCAAGACTTGCAACTAGGTCAACATGGCCGCACGTGCCATTGGCACATGCCAACACGTGTCGCAAGCCATATTTCCAACCCGCTATGCCTTTGGCCCACGCCAAATATAGCGCCCTAGGCTTGCAAGACTTGCAACTAGGTCACCACGGCCATACGTGCCATTGGCACATGCCAACACGTATCGCAAGCCATATTTCCAAGCCGCTATGCCTTTGGCCCACGCCAAATATAGCGCCCTAGGCTTGCAAGACTTGCAACTAGGTCAACATGGCCGCACATGCCATTGGCACATGCCAACACGTGTCGCAAGCCATATTTCCAAGCCGCTATGCCTTTGGTCCACGCCAAATATAGCGCCCTAGGCTTGCAAGACTTGCAACTAGGTCACCACGGCCAGTCGTGCCATTGGCACATGCCAACACGTGATCGCAAGCCATATTTCCAAGCCGCTATGCCATTGGCCCACGCCAAATATAGCGCCCTAGGCTCGCAAGACTTGCAACTAGGTCAACATGGCCGTACGTGCCATTGGCACATGCCAACATGCTCGCTGGTAGCCTAACTTGCAAACCGTGCAACCTACCACCAAGGCATTCCGCACATGCCATTGGCACATGCCAAACACACACGCTGGTAACCTAACTTGCAAACCGTGCAACCTACCACGAAGGCATTCCGCACATGTCATTGGCACATGCCAAACACACACGCTGGTATCCTAACTTGCAAACCGTGCAACCTACCACCAAGGCATTCCGAAATGCCACACGCGCCACTAGCAGCGCCACTTGCACTCAAGATGCAACCAACACTCGAGACATCAACACAAACCGGGGATGCTTCTTTAGGGTTTTGGTTTGGCGGTCACAAAGATGCGGCGTACACTACGCTCACATTAAGAAAGCGTGAAAAGGAATAAAGCGGTCAAATAAAAGAGGAAATAATGGTGAAAACGTTTTCACCCATTAAACCATGCGGTTACCACCTCCTCCCATTATTTCACCCTTTACTCTCTTCCTTCATGAGGCCGAGGTACGTTTCAATCTCGACTTGTATAAATAGGTCTTACCTATTTCCACCAGACAACAAGTCTCGGTCAGGAGAAAAATACTACACTCTCAGAAAGGCAACTTTGCAAGCTCTCCCAAAAAGCTTTCATCTCTTGCAAGCTTCCTAAGCTTTCACTTTACGATACAAGTCGAGATACTACTCTCCTCAACACCTTTCTTTGCTTCCCTCCCCAAATCAACCCTTCTCCTCCACTTTGTGACCGAAGCAAGTCCGGAACGGCCATTTCTTGGTTTAGGCTGGACTTGTACAGATTGATCTCTCGAACCTATAAAGTGCTCACGTGCAGTACATTTGTTTAGGGTTTGAACTAGTTTCTCACTCACCTACCGAATTTACCGAAATCGGCAAAACGATTTTTACCCATAACAATTGGCGACCACAAATGGGAGGATTGATCTATCGGCTACAATATCGATTGTCGATCTCGTTCTTCACCCGGATGTCAAGATGGTAGGGGAAGGGAATCAATCCGACTCAACTACCAGACGACCTGGTTACTAGTTGTAAAAACTACACAAGAAAACTGGGACTTCTTGAAAGATGATATTACTCAATCGCCGAAGATGCTACCAGCGATCGGGGACTTGCTGGCGATGCTACCAGCAAAACCGCCATCAAAACCGCCTTTTACATGGAGAGGGGCGTGTTCTCAAAACCTATGAAGTGAGTAAATTCAAACTGGGCAAGATATACAATCCATTTTTAGGTTCTTAGTAAAACCGTCATACTACTGACACTAGTGGAGAATGGGTTTTTAACCACTTTCTAGGCTTTAAAAAAACGACTTTCTTGGGCCAGCGTAACCATACGTGCTGTGTGACCCAGTGGTTTTTCTAGATAAAAATTAAACTATAGTTTCTGCCACAGTCGTTATAATAGGAGATATTTTTTTAATAAACCAGGGCTCTCTTATCACTCGATAAGAGATTACTAGAACCACTGTGCGAGCATAAGAACCACTGTGGAGCAGCTAGTTTCTATGCCCCGGTTCTAGGGACCAGGCGGAAATACCCATATTTTATACATACCTTTCTCTTTGGTTTCTTAACATCTTTCACAGAACGAGATCCAATTCTTCTGCAAATAATATCCCATTCTTCTTCACAGATCATAAACTCTTTACTTTTATCACCATCAACAATTCAATTTTAACAGGCTATATTATTATTTCGTTCTCATACTCGAATTCAATAAACCTCCAACGAATAAAGATCCATTTTGTTTCTCAATAATTAGAAATCGAAGACGAATTCACTCTCACATCAAAGATCGAGATTTACTGTCACAAATCATAGCTTCATCCTAACCCCCATCTCAAAATCAAAACGTATGTATCAGTAGGAATCAAAATCAAACTTTATAATCCTAGATCTAGTTTCTTTGCTCCTGAATCATCAGGTAATATCAATCTTCTTCGTGTTTGGTAAATTTGATAGACTTGTAGTATTATTAATGATTTAATTTCTCTTCATCTTCTCTCGTGTTCTAAAAAAGGTTTTTTTCTTTTACATTTTTCCCTACAATACAACTCCTCAAGTAGTCAAGTGGGTTGAAGATCTCTTCTCCTAGTGTAAGAAATAAAACCCCTAAATCTAATATTGAATCTTCTCTTGCTGCTGGTAATGATAAGCCATTTACTTTGTTTGATTGTTGGAGTCTGTTTTTATTATTTGAAAACCTTGATGATTTACTTTTATTTACTGAAGCTTTGAGTGTTGTATAGATCGAACTAATTTTGTTAGTACTCTTAATGTTTTACTTTCTTTCTAGATTTGAGTTTCTGGGTTTTTTTTTTTTATTTTGTTTTTGGGGGCGGAACTATGCCTTGACTTAGGAATAGCACATTTTAGCTCAAGCCCGGATAGAAATTTAGAACTCTCACTAGTTCCTCAGTCGGTTTGATTTGAGCTGGAGAAAGAGGGAAAATCCTAGGTAAATTTGGTGTCATATATTCGATTACAGATGAAAATTCAGTAAAAAACTTGCTTAATTTCATGAAAATGACTTGGATTTTTCTCAATTTTAGGTTACTATCTCCTAGGATCTGTATGGAGTAATTGAATTAATATATGAATGTTTTAGGTTAATCTTTGACATTAACTGTGGATTTGTGACTATCTAATTAGGCGAATTAGTTTATGGGGTTGGCCATGAGAATTGAATTGTTGTTGCTAGTCTTGATTGTACAATACATGATATTGGGAATAAGATTGTTATTGCTTATTAGGTAGTTGTTTATTTAAACCATTCAAACGAGGAAGATATGAAGCAATCCGAAGACTCTATCCAAATAAGATGGATCAGAAAATGTTGCTCGAAGCATTAAACCCGATGAAATAAGTATTGAGAGAGTTGAACCCGAAGAACTGAAATAGAAGAATGAAGACTTCAAGGGATAAAATCATAGAAGTTACTCACTCCATTAGAATGTGATCTTTTTACAAGTGTACCCAATTATTATTTTTTCAAGCATAATTTTTTATCAGTGAGTTTTTAAATAAAGGGTTCTAATTATATTTGGGGTTTTTGTTTTTTTATACTGCAGGATAAGCTAATGTTGTTGTCATAATGAGGACAACCTGGATTTTTTGATTCCATTTCAACAAGTTTTAGTTTTCTTGTTGACTCTGCAAGGATTCAGGTCTGTTTTCATTACGTATGTTTCAGTTTTATGCCAAATATAGCGCCCTAGGCTTGCAAGACTTGCAACTAGGTCAACATGGCCGCACGTGCCGTTGGCACATGCCAACACGTGTCGCAAGCCATATTTCCAAGCCGCTATGCCTTTGGCCCACGCCAAATATAGCGCCCTAGGCTTGCAAGACTTGCAACTAGGTCAACATGGCTGCACGTGCCATTGGCACATGCCAACACGTGTCGCAAGCCATATTTCCAAGCCGCTATGCCTTTGGCCCACGCCAAATATAGCGCCCTAGGCTTGCAAGACTTTCAACTAGGGTCAACATGGCCGCACGTGCCATTGGTACATGCCTACACATGTCGCAAGCCATATTTCCAAGCCGCTATGCCTTTGGCCCACGCCAAATATAGCGCCCTAGGCTTGCAAGACTTGCAACTAGGTCAACATGGCCGCACGTGCCATTGGCACATGCCAACACGTGTCGCAAGCCATATTTCCAAGCCGCTATACCTTTGGCCCACGCCAAATATAGCGCCCTAGGCTTGCAAGACTTGCAACTAGGTCAACATGGCCGCACGTGCCGTTGGCACATGCCAACACGTGTCGCAAGCCATATTTCCAAGCCGCTATGCCTTTGGCCCACGCCAAATATAGCGCCCTAGGCTTGAAAGACTTGCAACTAGGTCAACATGGCCGCACGTGCCATTGGCACATGCCAACACGTGTCGCAAGCCATATTTCCAAGCCGCTTATGCCTTTGGTCCACGCCAAATATAGCGCCCTAGGCTTGCAAGACTTGCAACTAGGTCAACATGGCCGCACGTGCCGCTGGCACATGCCAACACGTGTCGCAAGCCATATTTCCAAGCCGCTATGCCTTTGGCCCACGCCAAATATAGCGCCCTAGGCTTGCAAGACTTGTAACTAGGTCAACATGGCCGCACGTGCCATTGGCACATGCCAACACGTGTCGCAAGCCATATTTCCAAGCCGCTATGCCTTTGGCCCACGCCAAATATAGCGCCCTAGGCTTGCAAGACTTGCAACTAGGTGAACATGGCCGCACGTGCCGTTGGAACATGCCAACACGTGTCGCAAGCCATATTTCCAAGCCGCTATGCCTTTGGCCCACGCCAAATATAGCGCCCTAGGCTTGCAAGACTTGCAACTAGGTCAACATGGCCGCACGTCCCATTGGCACATGCCAACACGTGTCGCAAGCCATATTTCCAAGCCGCTATGCCTTTGGCCCATGCCAAATATAGCGCCCTAGGCTTGCAAGACTTGCAACTAGGTCAACATGGCCGCACATGCCATTGGCACATGCCAACACGTGTCGCAAGCCATATTTCCAAGCTGCTATGCCTTTGGCCCACGCCAAATATAGCGCCCTAGGCTTGCAAGACTTGCAACTAGGTCAACATGGCCGCACGTGCCATTGGCACATGCCAACACGTGTCGCAAGCCATATTTCCAAGCCGCTATGCCTTTGGCCCACGCCAAATATAGCGCCCTAGGCTTGCAAGACTTGCAACTAGGTCAACATGGCCGCACGTGCCGTTGGCACATGCCAACACGTGTCGCAAGCCATATTTCCAAGCCGCTATGCCTTTGGCCCACGCCAAATATAGCGCCCTAGGCTTGCAAGACTTGCAACTAGGGTCAACATGGCCGCACGTGCCATTGGCACATGCCAACACGTGTCGCAAGCCATATTTCCAAGCTGCTATGCCTTTGGCCCACGCCAAATATAGCGCCCTAGGCTTGCAAGACTTGCAACTAGGTCAACATGGCCGCACGTGCCGCTGGCACATGCCAACACGTGTCGCAAGCCATATTTCCAAGCCGCTATGCCTTTGGCCCACGCCAAATATAGCGCCCTAGGCTTGCAAGACTTGTAACTAGGTCAACATGGCCGCACGTGCCATTGGCACATGCCAACATGTGTCGCAAGCCATATTTCCAAGTGCTATGCCTTTGGCCCACGCCAAATATAGCGCCCTAGGCTTGCAAGACTTGCAACTAGGTCAACATGGCCGCACGTGCCGCTTGGCACATGCCAACACGTGTCGCAAGCCATATTTCCAAGCCGCTATGCCTTTGGCCCACGCCAAATATAGCGCCCTAGGCTTGCAAGACTTGCAACTAGGTCAACATGGCCATACGTCCCATTGGCACATGCCAACACGTGTAGCAAGCCATATTTCCAAGCCGCTATGCCTTTGGCCCATGCCAAATATAGCGCCCTAGGCTTGCAAGACTTGCAACTAGGTCAACATGGCCGCACGTGCCATTGGCACATGCCAACACGTGTCGCAAGCCATATTTCCAAGTCGCTATGCCTTTGGCCCACGCTAAATATAGCGCCCTAGGCTTGCAAGACTTGCAACTAGGTCAACATGGCCGCACGTGCCATTGGCACATGCCAACACGTGTCGCAAGCCATATTTCCAAGCCGCTATGCCTTTGGCCCACGCCAAATATAGCGCCCTAGGCTTGCAAGACTTGCAACTAGGTCAACATGGCCGCACGTGCCATTGGCACATGCCAACACGTGTCGCAAGCCATATTTCCAAGTCGCTATGCCTTTGGCCCACGCCAAATATAGCGCCCTAGTCTTGCAAGACTTGCAACTAGGTCACCACGGCCATACGTGCCATTGGCACATGCCAACACGTATCGCAAGCCATATTTCCAAGCCGCTATGCCTTTGGCCCACGCCAAATATAGCGCCCTAGGCTTGCAAGACTTGCAACTAGGTCAACATGGCCGCACGTGCCTTTGGCACATGCCAACACGTGTCGCAAGCCATATTTCCAAGCCGCTATGCCTTTGGCCCACGCTAAATATAGCGCCCTAGGCTTGCAAGACTTGCAACTAGGTCAACATGGCCGCACGTGCCATTGGCACATGCCAACACGTGTCGCAAGCCATATTTCCAAGTCGCTATGCCTTTGGCCCACGCCAAATATAGCGCCCTAGGCTTGCAAGACTTGCAACTAGGTCAACATGGCCGCACGTGCCGTTGGCACATGCCAACACGTGTCGCAAGCCATATTTCCAAGCCGCTATGCCTTTGGCCCACGCCAAATATAGCGCCCTAGGCTTGCAAGACTTGCAACTAGGTCAACATGGCCGCACGTCCCATTGGCACATGCCAACACGTGTCGCAAAGCCATATTTCCAAGCCGCTATGCCTTTGGCCCACGCCAAATATAGCGCCCTAGGCTTGCAAGACTTGCAACTAGGTCAACATGGCCGCACGTGCCATTGGCACATGCCAACACGTGTCGCAAGCCATATTTCCAAGCCGCTATGCCTTTGGCCCACGCCAAATATAGCGCCCTAGGCTTGCAAGACTTGCAACTAGGTCAACATGGCCGCACGTGCCATTGGCACATGCCAACACGTGTCGCAAGCCATATTTCCAAGCCGCTATGCCTTTGGCCCACGCCAAATATAGCGCCCTAGGCTTGCAAGACTTGCAACTAGGTCAACATGGCCGCACGTGCCGTTGGCACATGCCAACACGTGTCGCAAGCCATATTTCCAAGCCGCTATGCCTTTGGCCCACGCCAAATATAGTGCCCTAGGCTTGCAAGATTTGCAACTAGGTCAACATGGCCGCACGTGCCATTGGCACATGCCAACACGTGTCGCAAAGCCTTATTTCCAAGCCGTTATGCCTTTGGCCCACGCCAAATATAGCGCCCTAGGCTTGCAAGACTTGCAACTAGGTCACCACGGCCATACGTGCCATTGGCACATGCCAACACGTATCGCAAGCCATATTTCCAAGCCGCTATGCCTTTGGCCCACGCCAAATATAGCGCCCTAGGCTTGCAAGACTTGCAACTAGGTCAACATGGCCGCACGTGCCATTGGCACATGCCAACACGTGTCGCAAGCCATATTTCCAAGCCGCTATGCCTTTGGCCCATGCCAAATATAGCGCCCTAGGCTTGCAAGACTTGCAACTAGGTCAACATGGCCGCACGTGCCATTGGCACATGCCAACACGTGTCGCAAGCCATATTTCCAAGCTCGCTATGCCTTTGGCCCACGCCAAATATAGCGCCCTAGGCTTGCAAGACTTGCAACTAGGTCAACATGGCCGCACGTGCCGTTGGCACATGCCAACACGTGTCGCAAGCCATATTTCCAAGCCGCTATGCCTTTGGCCCACGCCAAATATAGCGCCCTAGGCTTGCAAGACTTGCAACTAGGTCAACATGGCCGCACGTGCCATTGGCACATGCCAACACGTGTCGCAAGCCATATTTCCAAGCCGCTATGCCTTTGGCCCACGCCAAATATAGCGCCCTAGGCTTGCAAGACTTGCAACTAGGTCAACATGGCCGCACGTGCTATTGGTACATGCCAACACATGTCGCAAGCCATATTTCCAAGCCGCTATGCCTTTGGCCCACGCCAAATATAGCGCCCTAGGCTTGCAAGACTTGCAACTAGGTCAACATGGCCGCACGTCCCATTGGCACATGCCAACACGTGTAGCAAGCCATATTTCCAAGCCGCTATGCCTTTGGCCCATGCCAAATATAGCGCCCTAGGCTTGCAAGACTTGCAACTAGGTCAACATGGCCGCACGTGCCGTTGGCACATGCCAACACGTGTCGCAAGCCATATTTCCAAGCCGCTATGCCTTTGGCCCACGCCAAATATAGCGCCCTAGGCTTGCAAGACTTGCAACTAGGTCAACATGGCCGCACGTGCCATTGGCACATGCCAACACGTGTCGCAAGCCATATTTCCAACCCGCTATGCCTTTGTCCCACGCCAAATATAGCGCCCTAGGCTTGCAAGACTTGCAACTAGGTCACCACGGCCATACGTGCCATTGGCACATGCCAACACGTATCGCAAGCCATATTTCCAAGCCGCTATGCCTTTGGCCCACGCCAAATATAGCGCCTAGGCTTGCAAGACTTGCAACTAGGTCAACATGGCCAGCACATGCCATTGGCACATGCCAACACGTGTCGCAAGCCATATTTCCAAGCCGCTATGCCTTTGGTCCACGCCAAATATAGCGCCCTAGGCTTGCAAGACTTGCAACTAGGTCACCACGGCCGTACGTGCCATTGGCACATGCCAACACGTATCGCAAGCCATATTTCCAAGCCGCTATGCCATTGGCCCACGCCAAATATAGCGCCCTAGGCTCGCAAGACTTGCAACTAGGTCAACATGGCCGTACGTGCCATTGGCACATGCCAACATGCTCGCTGGTAGCCTAACTTGCAAACCGTGCAACCTACCACCAAGGCATTCCGCACATGCCATTAGCACATGCCAAACACACACGCTGGTAACCTAACTTGCAAACCGTGCAACCTACCACGAAGGCATTCCGCACATGTCATTGGCACATGCCAAACACACACGCTGGTAGCCTAACTTGCAAACCGTGCAACCTACCACCAAGGCATTCCGAAAATGCCACACGCGCCACTAGCAGCGCCACTTGCACTCAAGATGCAACCAACACTCGAGACATCAACACAAACCGGGGATGCTTCTTTAGGGTTTTGGTTTGGCACCAAGATGCAACAGTACACTACGCTCACATTAAGAAAGCGTGAAAAGGAATAAAGCGGTCAAATAAAAGAGGAAATAATGGTGAAAACGTTTTCACCCATTAAACCATGCGGTTACCACCTCCTCCCATTATTTCACCCTTTACTCTCTTCCTTCATGAGGCCAGTGGCACGTTTCAATCTCGACTTGTATAAATAGGTCTTACCTATTTCCACCCCGGACAACAAGTCTCGGTCAGAGAAAAATACTACACTCTCGGAAAGGCAACTTTGCAAGCTCTCCCAAAAAGCTTTCATCTCTTGCAAGCTTCCTAAGCTTTCACTTTCATACAAGTCGAGATACTACTCTCCTCAACACCTTTCTTTGCTTCCCTCCCCAAATCAACCCTTCTCCTCCACTTTGTGACCGAAGCAAGTCCGAACGGCCATTTCTTGGTTTAGGCCGGACTTGTACAGATTGATCTCTCGAACCTATAAAGTGCTCACGTGCAAAGACATTTGTTTAGGGTTTGAACCAGTTTCTCACTCACCTACCGAATTTACCGAAATCTTGCGAAAACGATTTTTACCCATAACAATTGGCGACCACAAATGAGGATTGATCTATCGGCTACAATATCGATTGTCGATCTCGTTCTTCACCCAGATGTCAAGATGGTAGGGGAAGGGAATCAATCCGACTCAACTACCGATTTACGACCTTGTTACTAGTTGTAAAAACTACACAAGAAAATCGGGGACTTGTCAAGATGATATTACTCAATCGCCGAAGATGCTACCAGTGATCGGGGACTTGTTTGCGATGCTACCAAAGAAACCGCCATCAAAACTGCCTTTTACATGGAGAGGGGCGTGTTCTCAAAACCTATGAAGTGAGTAAATTCAGACTGGGCAAGATATACAATCCATTTTTAGGTTCTTAGTAAAACCGTCATACTACTGACACTAGTGGAGAATGGGTTTTTAACCACTTTCTAGGCTTTAAAAAAACGACTTTCTTGGGCCAGCGTAACCATACGTGCTGTGTGACCCAGTGGTTTTTTTTAGATAAAAATTAAACTATAGTTTACGCCACGATCGTTATAATAGGAGATATTTTTTTAATAAACTGGGCTCTCTTATCACTCGATAAGAGATTACTAGAACCACTGTGCGAGCATAAGAACCACCGTGGAGCAGCTAGTTTCTATGCCCTGCCTCTAGGGACCAAAGTGAAATACCCATATTATATACATACCTTTCTCTTTGGTTTCTTAACATCTTTCACGTAACGAGATCCAATTCTTCTCCAAATAATATCCCATTCTTCTTTCACGCATCATAAACTCTTTACTTTTATCACCATCAACAATTCAATTTTAACAGGCTATATTATTATTTCGTTCTCATACTCGAATTCAATAAACCTCCAACGAATAAAGATCCATTTTGTTTCTCAATAATTAGAAATCGAAGACGAATTCACTCTCACATCAAAGATCGAGATTTACTGTCACAAATCATAGCTTCATCCTAACCCCCATCTCAAAATCAAAACGTATGTATCAGTAGGAATCAAAATCAAACTTTATAATCCTAGATCTAGCTAGTTTCTTTGCTCCTGAATCATCAGGTAATATCAATCTTCTTCGTGTTTGGTAAATTTGATAGACTTGTAGTATTATTAATGATTTAATTTCTCTTCATCTTCTCTCGTGTTCTGCAAAAAGGTTTTTTCTTTTACATTTTTCCCTACAATACAACTCCTCAAGTAGTCAAGTGGGTTGAAGATCTCTTCTCCTAGTGTAAGAAATAAAACCCCTAAATCTAATATTGAATCTTCTCTTGCTGCTGGTAATGATAAGCCATTTACTTTGTTTGATTGTTGGAGTCTGTTTTTATTATTTGAAAACCTTGATGATTTACTTTTATTTACTGAAGCTTTGAGTGTTGTATAGATCGAACTAATTTTGTTAGTACTCTTAATGTTTTACTTTCTTTCTAGATTTGAGTTTCTGTTTTTTTTTTTGGGGGCGGAACTATGCCTTGACTTAGGAATAGCACATTTTAGCTCAAGCCCGGATAGAAATTTAGAACTCTCACTAGTTCCTCGGTCGGTTTGATTTGAGCTGAGAAAGAGGAAAATCCTAGGTAAATTTGGTGTCATATATTCGATTACAGATGAAAATTCAGTAAAAAACTTGCTTAATTTCATGAAAATGACTTGGATTTTTCTCAATTTTAGGTTACTATCTCCTAGGATCTGTATGGAGTAATTGAATTAATATATGAATGTTTTAGGTTAATCTTTGACATTAACTGTGGATTTGTGACTATCTAATTAGGCGAATTAGTTTATGGGGTTGGCCATGAGAATTGAATTGTTGTTGCTAGTCTTGATTGTACAATACATGATATTGGGAATAAGATTGTTATTGCTTATTAGGTAGTTGTTTATTTAAACCATTCAAACGAGGAAGATATGAAGCAATCCGAAGACTCTATCCAAATAAGATGGATCAGAAAATGTTGCTCGAAGCATTAAACCCGATGAAATAAGTATTGAGAGAGTTGAACCCGAAGAACTGAAATAGAAGAATGAAGACTTCAAGGGATAAAATCATAGAAGTTACTCACTCCATTAGAATGTGATATTTTTACAAGTGTGCCCAATTATTATTTTTTCAAGCATAATTTTTTCTCAGTGAGTTTTTAAATAAAGGGTTCTAATTATATTTGGGGTTTTTGTTTTTTTATACTGCAGGATAAGCTAATGTTGTTGTCATAATGAGGACAACCTGGATTTTTTGATTCCATTTCAACAAGTTTTAGTTTTCTTGTTGACTCTGCAAGGATTTAGGTTTGTTTTCATTACGTATGTTTCAGTTTTATGAAGATATGATGATTAGGTATTTAAATTCAGTTACGTAATGATGTGCAAGAGAACAAGAAATTGAAGGGGAAGAACAAATGGCTGCATCTTATAACTTAACTGGTAAAAGGGATTGTAATATATCCATTTATTTATTTTGTTGAAATCGAATATCACGCTATGTCTACCTTAAGTCATTTAACTTTTTTTTTTATGAAGATGGTGAACCCTTGAGCTTAGTGCTACTAGGCACTATGAGGTTCAATTAGACGTATGAAGACCAGGGAATAGTATTTTCTGGCAATTGGTGGGTAAGATTAGTCTGCAGTATGCTAAAATTGCATTACATGTTTAATACTATTGTCCATGTTCCATTGTAACTATGTCATTTTATATCATCGTGCCAACTATAAATATAGCTAATCTTTATTTGTGATGGATGACATGAGTTATTCGTTTTCAGCCAAGTTCGAGCAGTAGTGTGCTAATGTTCGTTTTTGCTTGAATTTGTAGGGTTTTGGAATTAACACAGTGAATGATATTCTTTGAGTGGTGGAGCTACAACAGAAAAAACAATGGGTTTGGTGCAATTAGAAACACCGGTCTTGCAGTTCTGATTGTAAAACTTGCAGCTATCACAAAATTTACAAACTTGCTGCACTTAAGCTCTAGAAGCGATGCTTACTGTCTAATGGTAACAAACACAGGCTCTTGCCGACATTTTACATGTTAATTTCAAGATCACTGCATCCTGATCTGTAGCTTGGCTGTCTAATGCATCCAGTAATGTGGTCTATGGTTATTTTCAGTGATCCTCAAAGAATTATTATGCAAAGCATGTCATGTGTAATGAACCAGAAAGGGATAAGAGGAGTCGTAGACATTGTTGAAGAATAACTACAGCTATAACAGTCAAAGCTTAGGGAAAGACAAGCTACATAGAATCACGGTGGTTAGCTGCAGCGTAGACTACGGCAGTCAAAGCTTGGTCCAAGACAAGACATGAATGAATCATGGTGGTTAGATGCAAAGTGGAACTTCACCATTATCCAATTTCACACGTCTCTTGGGTACCTTTCTTCAGTTTTATTTCTCACATGTTACTTGGTATAGATAACGCAGTCTTGCGGGTTAAATGCTAAACAATATGAATATTGTTGAAGTTTTTGGTTGTCAAGTTTAACATTGTTCTTATTGTTGAAATTTCCACATTTTAAATTCAGGTGATTTTAAGTGGTTGAATTTGTACTTTGAATCCATCTTTCAATATAAATCTTTACTTTTACTGTTATTTCGATTCCAAATTTAGATTCAATTTGAATCGACTTTTAGATTCAGCTGAATCAAATCTTTTTTTTATTAAATATAATCGAAATAAACTACTGTGATCATCAGAGTTATGATGGTAACTGCTGGGAGAAGTTGTTTTTTGAAAGAATTCCACTTCATGAGACACGGTCGTTTGGAAAAAACCACTCCAATATTAGAGCCGATGAACACAAATCGTTTTTAGTGATATTACCTTGTATCCTGACAGTGGTTTAACTTCCATTTTCCACTAGTGTGAGTCTTGTGCCTATAACTAGCACACACTTTCATAAAAGCAATATTCTTTTCCCAAAACATAATCAGAGTCATATTATCAAAACCATTCATCCCAGAAATAATCCAATACCCTAAAAAGCTACCACTGCCTATCAAAGACCAAGTTTTGAACCCGGACACCCAATATGTCTTTCGAAAAAAAAAAAAAAGAACCTAAATGAAAGTTTAACAGAGAAACGTTCAAGGAAAATCGTCCAACAGAAGTCTGCTCTTCTTGGAGAAAGTCAACTTTGCGTCTTCAAGAGCCGCTCTCTTCATAGTCAACATCTTGGAAAGCTTTTCCGAGTTCCATCTCCTGTCGGGCAATCTCCTCGGCGGAAAGGCTTTCGATTGTCGTGATCTTTCAACTTTTAGATCTCAGCAAGGCCTTCGACAAACCACGAAGTGTTGAACTCCTTTCTACGCACACGTCGCGATGGTGCTCCCGATCGGCAATAACGTCTTCGAAATGGTGTGACCAGTCACCTCACGCATATCCTCGATGGAAGATAAAGCCTCTTCCACACGCTTAACCAAATAGCAAATCGACTAGTGACTTTCTTGGTTGTAGCCATATGTCCGTGATTCTCCCAGATTCTGGTGTACAACGCCTCATGCTTAGCCGGCACGCTAAAGCCGCCAACCAGCACATGACCTGGTGTTGATGGTGGATTTTAGACAAGGGGTAAAATCGTAAACCCCATGACCTAGTGTTACCCGCAACACATTAACTAAGAGCATTTAACTCAGGTGTAAATAATTAATAGGGGTCTTTTTTCAAAATACCAGATTAGGGTTTTCAACACAGAACCCTAATTCCAAAACCAAGCCGCATACTGCGCACATGGCAACCATGCCAAACTAAGCCGCATACTGCGCACCATGGCAACCATGCCAAACCAAGCCGCATACTGCGCACCATGGCAACCATGCCAAACAAAGCCGCATACTGCGCACCATGGAAACCACGCAAAACCAAGCCGCATACTGCGCACCATGGCAACCATGCCAAACCAAGTCGCATACTGCGCACCATGGCAACCATGCCAAACTAAGCCGCATACTGCGCACCATGGCAACCATGCCAAACCAAGCCGCATACTGCGCACCATGGCAACCATGCCAAACCAAGCCGCATACTGCGCACCATGGCAACCATGCCAAACCAAGCCGCATACTGCGCACCATGGCAACCATGCCAAAACCAAGCCGCATCCAGTGCACCATGGCAACCATACCAAAACAAGCCGCACTCGCGCACCATGGCAACCATGCCAAACCAAGTCGCATATCTGCGACCATGGCAACCATGCCAAACCAAGCCGCATATCACGCACCATGGCAACCATGCCAAACTAAGCCGCATCACAGACCATGGCAACCATGCCAAACCAAGCCGCATATCGCGCACCATGGCAACCATGCCAAACCAAGCCGCACACTGCGCACCATGGCAACCATGCCAAACCAAGCCGCATCTCAAACACCATGGCAACCATGCCAAACCAAGCCGCACTCTGTGCACCATGGCAACCATGCCAAACCAAGCCGCACCCTGCGCACCATGGCAACAATGCCAAGCCGCTATGCCTTTGGCCCACGCCAAATATAGCGCCCTAGGCTTGCAAGACTTGCAACTAGGTCAACATGGCCGCACGTGCCATTGGCACATGCCAACACGTGTCGCAAGCCATATTTCCAAGCCGCTATGCCTTTGGCCCACGCCCAACATAGCGCCCTAGGTTTGCAAGACTTGCAACTAGGTCAACATGGCCGCACGTGCCATTGGCACATGCCAACACGTGCCGCAAGCCATATTTCCAAGCCGCTATGCCTTTGGCCCACGCCCAACATAGCGCCCTAGGTTTGCAAGACTTGCAACTAGGTCAACATGGCCGCACGTGCCATTGGCACATGCCAACACGTGACGCAAGCCATATTTCCGAGTCCCTATGCCTTGGGCCCACGCCAAACATAGCGCCCTAGGTTTGCAAGACTTGCAACTAGGTCAACCTGGCCGCACGTGCCATTGGCACATGCCAACACGTGCCGCAAGCCATATTTCTAAGCCGCTATGCCTTGGGCCCACGCCAAACATAGCGCCCTAGGTTTGTAAGACTTGCAACTAGGTCAACATGGCCGCACGTGCCATTGGCACATGCCAACACGTGCCGCAAGCCATATTTCTAAGCCGCTATGCCTTGGGCCCACGCCAAACATAGCAGCCCTAGGTTTGCAAGACTTGCAACTAGGTCAACCTCGCCGCACGTGCCATTGGCACATGCCAACACGTGCCGCAAGCCATATTTCTAAGCCGCTATGCCTTTGGCCCACGCCAAACATAGCGCCCTAGGTTTGCAAGACTTGCAACTAGGTCAACCTGGTCGCACGTGCCGTTGGCACATGCCAACACGTGCCGCAAGCCATATTTATAAGCCGCTATGCCTTTGGCCCACGCCAAACATAGCGCCCTAGGTTTGCAAGACTTGCAACTAGGTTAACCTGGCTGCACGTGCCATTGGCACATGCCAACACGTGCCGCAAGCCATATTTCTAAGCCGCTATGCCTTTGGCCCACGCCAAACATAGCGCCCTAGGTTTGCAAGACTTGTAACTAGGTCAACCTGGCCGCACGTGCCATTGGCACATGCCAACACGTGCCACAAGCCATATTTCTAAGCCGCTATGCCTTTGGCCCACGCCAAACATAGCGCCCTAGGTTTGCAAGACTTGCAACTAGGTCAACAAGGCATTCCGCACATGCCATTGGCACATGCTAAACACACACGCTGGTAGCCTAACTTGCAAACCGTGCAACCTACCACCAAGGCATTCCACACATGCCAAACACACACGCTGGTAGCCTAACTTGCAAACCGTGCAACCTACCACCAAGGCATTCCGCACATGCCATTGGCACATGCCAAACACACACGCTGGTAACCTAACTTGCAAACCGTGCAACCTACCACCAAGGCATTCCGCACATGCCACACGCGCCACTAGCAGCCCCACTTGCACTCAAGATGCAACCAACACTCGAGACATCGACACAAACTGGGGGATGCTTCTTTAGGGTTTTGGTTTGGCGGTCACAAAGATGCAGCGTACACTACGCTCACATTAAGAAAGCGTGAAAAGGAATAAAGCGGTCAAATAAAAGAGGAAATAATGGTGAAAACGTTTTCACCCATTAAACCATGCGGTTACCACCTCCTCCCATTATTTCACCCTTTACTCTCTTCCTTCATGAGGCCAGGTACGTTTCAATCTCGACTTGTATAAATAGGTCTTACCTATTTCACCGACAACAAGTCTCGGTCAGGAGAAATATACTACACTTACACTCTCAGAAAGGCAACTTTGCAAGCTCTCCCAAAAGCTTCTATCTCTTGCAAGCTTCCTAAGCTTTCACTTTCTGATACAAGTCGAGATACTACTCTCCTCAACACCTTTCTTTGCTTCCCTCCCCAAATCAACCCTTCTCCTCCACTTTGTGACCGAAGCAAGTCCGGGAACTGCCATTTCTTGGTTTAGGCCGGACTTGTACAGATCGATCTCTCGAATCTACAAAGTGCTCACGTGCAGCACATTTGTTTAGGGTTTGAATCAATTTCTCACTCACCCACCGAAATTACCGAAATCAGCAGAAACGATTTTCACCCATAAACACCTGGATAAGGAACCAAGTACGGGGGATCAAAAATGGCGCCTGCAAGTGGACTCACGACTCGCAAAGGGTCTTCTTCCATGTCTACGGCAACAACCATCAGAGAATCATCCACCGTTTGAACCACGTCTGTGCCCGGCAATTGGCTAACTCCCATCTCCAAGTCACCGGCGGTGGTCACCAAAGGCAAGTTTTCGTGTGACTCCACCCCAGAATCGTCCTCCGAACCGGATTCCTCCTGCAAACTTGAGTTAGAAATTTTTAAAAAAGAAGAAACAGAAGAAGAAGAAGAAGAAAGAAAAAGAGCGCGAAACTCACCGAACCACTTCCCGAAGAAGAACCAGTGCTGCCAGAGGAATCACTCTCACTTGTTGAACTTTCTTCTTTCTCTGACTCATCACCGCTATGTGTAGGCTCGGTGCCGCCTAATTCCTTGAAGAAACCGCCATCTCCTGGCAACGTGCAAGGGCAATGAAAGCATTAACACTACCGAAGCCCTGAAGGAAACAAGACACATGTTCTCGGCCCAGAATTCACGTGTTTTGAGACAAACCAATGAAGAGGCGACACATACCTGGTTATTGGAAGAACTGAAAGACACAAGAGCCGTGGGAGGATCTTGTGAAACCGTCCAGAACCCGCCAGCACGATTCTTCGTTCTCCGTTCTTTGGCCTGGGGACTTTCTCCGAATTGCTAGGCAACTTTCGCTTGGGATCTCTCAACATTGGATACTTCTTCAAAACTGCAGGGAAGGTTTGCAACGAACGTTTTCCACCACGTTATTCACAAAATCTCGGATCATAATAAACTCGTCGCACCAAAACTCATTATAGCCGAAGGTCTTCGAAGTTACTCTTCCCATTTGAAAGAAGGGAAGACGGATACCCGGCTCAAGGGCACTAGCGTCAAGGGCGACACGCAATGAATCCTTAGGGATCACCTGCCGGTAAACAAGAGGCACCCCTTGATCGAAACCCATGTGACGAGCAAACACGGTCCAATATTAAAAGCAGCTATCTGGAAAGACCCCACGAAGAAAGACGGTATATAACCGGGCGAGCAGCTCAATGAACAGGTTTTCACCAACACTCAAATCGTCATCAGAAGACAAATACGTGAGCGGAGCAGAAGCAAAGGTGTCCATTTGAGTCACTGACTTATGGACCGGCCCCCATGGACGAAAATTGATTTCATGCAACTTATCAAGAAAACTAACCAAGCTCACGCCAACTCTTGGACGCCTGTTCACCCATCGAAGAATTCGAGAGCCCCCCCAACTCACGGGAAGCGAAGGCAGTGGTTTCGGAGCATACTTCTCGAAGTGCTCCCATAGCCGCACTTGCGTAAAAGCAACGTGCACATATGAATCCACTTTCATGAAACCATTCGAAACTTGCATGTTCGCAACTAGGTGATCCAGATGCACATACAGGGAACCAAGGAACAGCTTGCCAATGGGAAGAACTTCACCCTTTGCCAAATTCACAGCAATCTCTAGCAACTCCGGTCTTATTCCTTTGTTGCCAGAACCGTCATCAAAAATGTCTCGGACAACCAGAGAGCCAAAAATGCTTTGCGACATAAAGATCACCGCTTCTTCTGCTCGGGCTCCAACTCGTCCTAAAACCATTGAGATATCCACCAACCGTAAGGCACCTTTCATCCTCTTTCCGGGCAGAATCCTTCGACTTCGCAATGGAGTCTTTCCGAGCAAAATCCCCCAACTTAGCGGCCAGGTCATCCCGCATCTTCACCTCACTTTCGATAATTGGATTCTAAGATTCCCGATTCTGGGAAGATTCAAGAAGAGAGCCACACTCTCCAAGGAGAAAGTTATCTCACCCCATCTACATATGATTGTATGGGTGTCCGAACACCATCTGAGATGAAAGCAACCAAGCCCGGGATGTCCTTCTTAATCTGGAGATTTCTTCAAGTCTTGACAAATCAATGACCTCGCGCTCGAGTCAAGTTGGTATTTATACGCTCCTTGCTCACCATGAACTCAACCCATCTGTCAAAAGAACGCAATGGACTTTGACACATCCACGAAGTCAATGTTGGAAGAGGAATATACCCCTTTATGAAGACAGAACCGAATGGTGCTCAAAGGGGCGAACCGAACGTGTCTTCCTGTCATCCTCACCACCGGTTAGCAAAATCGGCACGAAACTCAGGTGATTCTTCCGAGCAGGGGCGAGGGCTCTAGTGAAGAATTCATCATCTATGTTCGGCTTGGAATTATGAGCATCCTTCGACGAAGTGAAATTTGGTTCAGGTAACATCTTATCGAATTACTTCATAACAATTTGGTAATAAGATATCCGCACAAAAAAACGGAGAAAGGCGAAGTTATCTCCCGACACATAATCGTACCCAAAAAAAAAAAAAAAAAAAAAAAAGAGAAGGGAAGGAGGACGTATTTTATTCGAGTTCAAGACTATATACGCAGATTTTCTTCTGAGTTCGAGACTATATACGCGGCATTCTATACTGGGTACAAGTGTGTCTACATGATCCTTCTTCGGGTTCAAAAATATATATGGAGCATTTTTCTATTGGTTCAAAAATCTGGCGCACGTGGTACTTCTTTTCAAGAAGCAAAAATCATATATACAATATTTCTGCGGGTTCAAAGTCATATGAAGCGTATACACAATATTCTTCTTTTGGGATTCATACAGGGGTTCTCTACGGGTTCGAAATACACATGCGGTGTTTCGTACGGCTCAAATACGCCTACAATGATCGTTCTTTGGGTTCTGAATTATATACGGAGCATCCTCTACGGGTTCAAAATACACACGCATGCGCAGTTTTTTCTTGTGGTTCAAATATTTCTTTCAGACCGAAAATTCATATATGCAATATTTCCTACGGGTTCAAACAATATATGCAGTACTTCCCTTGGTTGCATACATACAATATTTTCTACAAGAGGCATGCCAAGAAATCATACGCAAGGATTGTGGAAACGCCTACTATTAAGGTTTACACCTACGCGAAAAGAAAAAAAAAAGACAGAGAAAAGTACTCGAAGACATACCTGGAAGCCGGTTTCTCTTTGCCGCTAGTATGAAGAGAGGAAAGAATAAAGCACAGGATGGGGAGAAAGGGGCTTTATATATATATAGGCGTAAAGACTTTGAAATAGGGAAGGATTTTCCTTTTTACCAAAATCACGCGTGTAAGAAACGGGCCCACAAAGGGTGCGACTGCCCAATGTCGCCCAAGTCACGCCTGCAAGCATGGTTTCCAAGTTGGACCGGCCCCACCAATTGCGCCGACCTCCCAATGGCCGCCCAAGTCACGCCTGCAAGCACGCACGGTTTCTACCCTTTGCGCCGGCCCCACCAGCTAGCACACTCAGTTTCCCCATTCACGCCATCCTCCCAATGTCGCCCAAGCTGCACCGGCCCCACCAATTGCGCCTAACCTCGCAAGCACGCACGGCTTCTACACTTTGCGCGGCCCCACCAATTTAGCACACTCGGTTCCCAACTCACGCCAACTTCCCAACGTCGCCCAAGCTGCACCGGCCCACCAATTGTGCCAGCCTCCCGATTTGTGCAGAACTACCAGAGGCAAGGATTCCAAATCCTATTTATAAAAGGTCAGACAAGCCTCCTTCAATTTTCCTTACGTTTTGCCAGCAATAGTTTGTCACCATCTTATGCTCACCTCGCAACAAAGCCCCTGTTCCGAGCTAAGCGGGGACTTAATGTTGATGGTGGTTTTTTTAGACAAGGGGAAAATTGTAAAACCCCATGACCTAGTGTTACCCGCAACACATTAACTAAGAGCGTTTAACTCAGGTGTAAATAATTAATAGAAATTATTTTTTCAAAATACCAGATTAGGTTTTCAACACAGAACCCTAATTCCAAAACCAAGCCGCACCACGCGCACCATGGCAACAATGCCAAACCAAGCCGCACACATCGCGCATCATGGCAAAGCAATGCCAAACCAAGCCGCATATCTTGCGCACCATGGCAACAATGCCAAACCAAGCCGCACCACAAATCATGGGCAGAATGCCAAACCAAGCCGCATATCACACTACCATGGCAACAATGCCAAACCAAGCCGCACCCTCGCATCATGGCAAAGAATGCCAAACCAAGCCGCATCTTCACGCACCATGGCAACAATGCCAAACCAAGCCGCACCACTCGCGCACCATGGCAACAATGCCAAACCAAGCCACACCTGCGCGCACCATGGCAACAATGCTAAACCAAGCCGCATATCTGCGCACCATGGCAACAATGCCAAACCAAGCCGCACATCGCGCGCCATGGCAACAATGCCAAACCAAGACGCACCCCCGCGCCATGGCAAAGAATGCCAAGCCGCTATGCCTTTGGCCCACGCCAAATATAGCGCCCTAGGCTTGCAAGACTTGCAACTAGGTCAACATGGCCGCACGTGCCATTGGCACATGCCAACAGTGTCGCAAGCCATATTTTCAAGCCGCTATGCCTTTGGCCCACGCCAAATATAGCGCCATAGGCTTGCAAGACTTGCAACTATGTCAACATGGCCGCACGTGCCATTGGCACATGCCAACACGTGTCGCAAGCCATATTTCCAAGCCAGCTATGCCTTTGGCGCACGCCAAATATAGCGCCTAGGCTTGCAAGACTTGCAACTAGGTCAACATGGCCGCACGTGCCATTGGCACATGCCAACACGTGTCGCAAGCCATATTTCCAAGCTGCTATGCCTTTGGCCCACGCCAAATATAGCGCCCTAGGCTTGCAAGACTTGCAACTAGGTCAACATGGCCGCACGTGCCGTTGGCACATGCCAACACGTGTCGCAAGCCATATTTCCAAGCCGCTATGCCTTTGGCCCACGCCAAATATAGCGCCCTAGGCTTGCAAGACTTGCAACTAGGTCAACATGGCCGCACGTGCCATTGGCACATGCCAACACGTGTCGCAAGCCATATTTCCAAGCCGCTATGCCTTTGGCCCACGCCAAATATAGCGCCAGGCTTCCAAGACTTGCAACTAGGTCAACATGGCCGCACGTGCCATGGCACATGCCAACACGTGTCGCAAGCCATATTTCCAAGCCGCTATGCCTTTGGCCCACGCCAAATATAGCGCCCTAGGCTTGCAAGACTTGCAACTAGGTCAACATGGCCGCACGTGCCATTGGCACATGCCAACACGTGTCGCAAGCCATATTTCCAAGCCGCTATGCCTTTGGCCCACGCCAAATATTGCGCCCTAGGCTTGCAAGACTTGCAACTAGGTCAACATGGCCGCACGTGCCGTTGGCACATGCCAACACGTGTCGCAAGCCATATTTCCAAGCCGCTATGCCTTTGGCCCAAGCCAAATATAGCGCCCTAGGCTTGCAAGACTTGCAACTAGGTCAACATGGCCGCACGTGCCATTGGCACATGCCAACACGTGTCGCAAGCCATATTTCCAAGCCGTTATGCCTTTGGCCCACGCCAAATATAGCGCCCTAGGCTTGCAAGACTTGCAACTAGGTCACCATAGCGCCCTAGGCTTGCAAGACTTGCAACTAGGTCAACATGGCCGCACGTGCCATTGGCACATGCCAACACGTGTCGCAAGACATATTTCCAAGCCGCTGTGCCTTTGGCCCACGCCAAATATAGCGCCCTAGGCTTGCAAGACTTGCAACTAGGTCACCACGGCCGCCATTGCCATTGGCACATGCCAACACGTATCGCAATCCATATTTCCAAGCCGCTATGCCATTGGCCCACGCCAAATATAGCGCCCTAGGCTCGCAAGACTTGCAACTAGGTCAACATGGCCGTACGTGCCATTGGCACATGCCAACATGCTCGTTGGTAGCCTAACTTGCAAACCGTGCAACCTACCACCAAGGCATTCCACACATACCATTGGCACATGCCAAACACACACGCTGGTAACCTAACTTGCAAACCCTACCACCAAGGCATTCCGCACATGCCATTGGCACATGCCAAACACACACGCTGGCAGCCTAACTTGCAAACCGTGTAACCTACCACCAAGGCATTCCGCACATGCCACACGCGCCACTAGCAGCGCCACTTGCACTCAAGATGCAACCAACACTCGAGACATCAACACAAACTGGGGATGCTTCTTTAGGGTTTTGGTTTGGCGGTCACAAAGATGCAGCGTACACTACGCTCAAATTAAGAAAGCGTGAAAAGGAATAAAGCGGTCAAATAAAAGAGGAAATAATGGTGAAAAACGTTTTCACCCATTAAACCATCCGGTTACCACCTCCTCCCATTATTTCACCCTTTACTCTCTTCCTTCATGAGGCCAGGCACGTTTCAATCTCGACTTGTATAAATAGGTCTTACCTATTTCCACTGCACAACAAGTCTCGGTCGGGAGAAAAATACTACACTCTCGGAAGGCAACTTTGCAAGCTCTCCCAAAAGCTTTCATCTCTTGCAAGCTTCCTAAGCTTTCACTTTCTCGATACAAGTCGAGATACTACTCTCCTCAACACCTTTCTTTGCTTCCCTCCCCAAATCAACCCTTCTCCTCCACTTTGTGACCGAAGCAAAGTCCGGAACGGCCATTTCTTAGGCCGGACTTATGCAGATTGATCTCTCGAACCTATAAAGTGCTCACGTGCAAGACATTTGTTTAGGGTTTGAACCAGTTTCTCACTCACCTACCGAATTTACCGAAATCGGCAGAAATGATTTTTACTCATAAACAATAAGCTAAACAAAGCTTTGTATGGTTTGAAACAAGCACCACGTGCTTGGTATACAAGAATAGATTCTTATTTCATTAAGAAAGGTTTTTTAAGATGTCCTCATGAGCATACTTCATATTTGAAAGCTGATAGTCCTGGTAATCATATTATAGTGTGTTTATATGTGGATGATCTTATATTTACTGGAAATAGTTCTGAGATGATCAATGAATTCAGTGAGGATATGGTGAGTTTGAGATGACAGATCTTGGTTTAATGTCATATTTTCTTAGCATAGAAGTACAACAAACTGAAAGAGGATTTTTTATCAATCAACGGAGATATGTAGAAGGAATACTAAAGTGTTTCAAGATGGATAATTGCAATCCAATCTTAACACAAGTAGAAGAGAGATTGAAGAGTTTATGTTGAACAACCAGCAGGTTACATTATGGAGGGGAAGGAGAATGAAGTATATAAGATAAACAAAGCTTTGTAGGGTTTGAAACAAGCACCATGTGCTTGGTATACAAGAATAGATTCTTATTTCATTAAGAAAGGTTTTATAAGATGTCCTCATGAGCATACTTTATATTTAAAAGCTGATAGTCTTGGAAATCAAATTATAGTGTGTTTATATGTGGATGATCTTATATTTACTGGAAATAGTTCTGAGATGATCGATGAATTGGAGGAGGATATGGTGAAGGAGTTTGAGATGCCAGATCTTGGTTTAATGTCATATTTTCTTGGCATAGAAGTACAACAAACTGAAAGAGGAATTTTTATCAATCAACAAAGATATGCATAAGGAATACTAAAGCGTTTCAAGATGGATAATTGCAGTCCAATCTTAACACCAAGAGAAGAGAGATTGAAGAGTTTATGTTCAACATCCAGCAGGTTACATTATGGAGGGGAAGGAGAATGAAGTATATAAGCTAAACAAAGCTTTGTATGGTTTGAAACAAGCACCACATGCTTGGTATACAAGAATAGATTCTTATTTCATTAAGAAAGGTTTTATAAGATATCCTCATGAGCATACTTTATATTTGAAAGCTGATAGTCTTGGCAATCATATTATAATGTGTTTATATGTGGATGATCTTATATTTACTGGAAATAGTTCTGAGATGATCAATGAATTCAGGGAGGATATGGTGAAGGAGTTTGAGATAATAGATCTTTGTTTAATGTAATATTTTCTTGGCATAGAAGTACAACAAACTGAAAGAGGAATTTTTATCAATCAACAAAGATATGCAGAAGGAATACTAAAGCGTTTAAAGATGGATAATTGCAATCCAATCTTAACACCAGTAGAAGATTGAAGGTGACAAAAGATAGAACAATGAAGCTAGTAAATTCAACAAACTTTAAGTGTCTTGTTGGATGTATGAGATATTTGACAGCTACAAGACCTGATATCATTTATAAAGTTGGATTGGTGTAGATGGAGAAAAATGATTTGCTGGTTTTTGGGAAAGTGAAGAGATGACGATTCGAGCGAGAATCCTCAACCGAGCAAACTGCTTAACCTCACATAGATGCACTGCGCGGGAGTGCTTTGAGTTCGAGAGATCAATGGTCGTTCCAGAGTCAATTCGGTCACAAAGGGGGAGATGGGTTGATCTGTATGAGGGAAGCTGAGAATTATGTGATCAATGATGATCAAGGATTGTGGATGTGTTGATGGTTTCTGCAAATATGTGTAAATAAGTTTGATCGAGAGGACTTGTGTATATAGACGATTGATTGATTTTTCAGTCATCGATTTGGAACTTATTTATATGGTCAGAATAGTAAACATCTTGATCCCAATAAGTGTGACGTTTTCTTGAGTGAAAGAGTGGGAAAGTGGGAGATCGTGGTGAAATCAGTTCCATGTCGTGCGGAGACTTGGTTGATCGTCTACCCACTACTTTGATAACTCCCTCAACCGCTTGCACGACTTACTCATGTTTCACATCGTGAATCAACACACGTGCTGTAGGCCACCAGACCAAAACCATAACTAATATCCCCCATGTGACATGATTGATGTCTCACGAACGTAGGGTCTGCAAAGAAGACGTGTATTTGATTAGTCAGTAGTTGACTTATTAGACAGTGAGTCTAAGTTTTGTTGAATCGAGCATTAGTGACAAATGCTCAATGATTCATGGATTGAACATGTTAGATGTACAGTTCTTAGATATTGCTCGTCTGAGCAAATATTGTTAATTCGAGCAACTGAGCATCGATTCGATGAATTACTAAATATTGATAGTTGGATCAATATTCGAGCAAATGAGTAAATATTTGCTCAATTCGATGAATTACTGAATATTGATAGTTGGATCAATATTCGAGCAACCGAGCAAGTATTGCTTAATTCGACGAATTACTGAATATTGATAAATTACTGAATATTGATAATTGGATCAATATTCGAACAATTGAGCAAGTATTTCTCAATTTTGATAAATTACTGAATATTGATATTGATGGTTGGATCAATATTCGAGTAACTGACCAAGTATGCTCAATTCGACGAATTATTTATTGGTGACGTGACCCAATACAATATTAACTAAAATATTGGTAGACTACCAAATAATATATATTTAATCCAGATGTTGGTTGCTGGATCAACATAAATTTATTAGTGTTTAAACTTTCTCAGAATGATGATTTGTGGAGCGTTTGTTCGAAACCCTAATTTTTGATCAATTGTTCGTCAATTGATGAATTGCTCAAAATAGGGCATGAGTGAGGGAGGGACCGACCACATGGGATGATGGACCACCATGTGGTTCCCAAGTGCTCGAGTGAGCGTGCACCAGGGTATTTAGTTGACCGGTTGGTGAAATAATGATTAAATGTTGGTGTTGATCATTTACTAAAATAATGCTCGTGTGAGCGTTAGGTGATAAAACCTAATCATGGAGAAGTGAGGGACCGGCCAAGGGAGCATAGGATCGTCCCTTGGTGGTGTGGGACCACTTGATGGTCAATTGAGCAAATTCCAAGTTGGTTGGAAAGAGTATGAACCCAATATGAGATGTGTGGGACCGGCTCCTTGCAAGCCTTAGTGCCGGCCTTGGTCGGTCAAGGAAGCATTCCCGTGTCACCATAATGTCCGTGTATCAGTCCTGAAATTTTCAGTATTTTCTGATGCGCGTTTGAGCAATATCTCGGATTTTCAGAAGAGTTTGATCTTTGACTGAAATTCTTGATTTTGCTTGAATGAGCAAGTAGAACTTTGCTTGTTTGACCAAAACTTGGAAAATATTAAAATAATAATATTTTATTATTTAACGTGGGTAGCCTGGTCGGTCATGTGACCACTTGAATTTTTGGATTTTTCATGGTTTGAGCAATATTTGAGAAAATATGAAGAAACCATGATTTTTGCTCAAACGGAGGAGTTTCATGAGATGAGGGAAATAATAATTATGAAAAAAAGGGATTGCAAAGTATGGGACCGGCAACGGCTAGGGCATGGACGGGCGGCTAGGTGGCCCGTGTCCCGCGACACTTTTCCCTATTTTATTATTTTTCATGAAACCGTGAAAATTTTGAGAAACCGTGAGTTTTGCTCAAACAAGGAAAGCTGCTTGAACGAAGGAGTTTTCATGAGTTCATGAAAATAAATAAAATAAAAAAAAATAAAGGAAGACGGTGTGGGGAACCGTCCACGGCAGCATGGCCGGCCGTCCGGTGGGCCCAGTCCCAGGCGGCTCTCTATTTTTTAATATTATTTTCTCTCTCCTACTTTTTTTGTAGGATTCCTCGTTAGTCCATATTTTCGAATGCTCGTTCGTGCATTTGGGTGCTCGTTCGTGCATTATTGTTGAGTACACGCACCATTTTATTGGGGCTTACTCGGTGATAGTCCAGATGCCCGATTGTTGAGTAATTATTACTAATTCATGAAATTCAGCGGAGAACGATTCATGAAACGGAGCAATAATTATAAATTGTGCATCTATTACTAATACATGAATTCAACCGGGGAATTTAGGAAACGGGGGTAATGAGATGAATTGGTTATCTATTACTAATCCATGGAGTCCGCCGGGGATTCATGGAACGGAGTATTGAGATATAATAGATTAATTTCTAGGAACTCAATGGTGAATGTCACGGTAGAATTAATTTATTGTAAAATCGAGATATGAGATAGTTGAAGCATCATACTCGTTCTGAAAGGTGTATAGTCAGGGAACAACGTGCAGCGTTGTTAACGTCCTGAAGGCGTTTAGCCCCCTCAACAAACAATTATGTGGGAGAGCCGCCTGAATATATACACAGTCTCTTTACATAGTCATGGAACAACGAGTGTCGCCGACGCCCTAAAGGCGTTAAGCCCTCTCAACAAACAATTATGTAGGAGGACCGCTTAATCGTTCTTCTATGTAGAGGTGGGTCTCTGTATGTAGTCAGGGAACATCGAGTATTGCCGACGTCCTAAAGGTATTAAGCTCTCTCAACAAACAATTATGTAGGAGGACCACACAATTATGTTATTCTACATAGAGGTCATGACGAAATGCGCCGCATTGAACGCTCAACTAGTGGGAGGCCTTTCGAGAAACATATTCATCATTGCTTTGAGAGGAACTCGATCAGAGATCGTGAAACGTTTCACGGATCGTAAAATAAGAATCGTCACATGCGTTCCTGAAGCCGGGTCAGAAACATGCAGTATCATGATTTTACGATTTTGACCTTTGTCGAAAATCCACCATCAACAATTTGTTAGTAGGTTTATGGAATCTCCTAGACAATCACATTTACAAGCTGCAAAACATATTCTGAAATATGTTAAAGGAGTAACTAGCATGAGAATTTTGTATACTGTTTCAGAAGACCCAAAATTAGTTGGTTTCACTGACAGTGATTGGGCAGGAGATTCAGAAGGAAGAAAGAGCACATCCGGTTATGGATTTCAGTTAGGAACATGATTTTTCTCTTGGTCATCTAAGAAGCAACAAGTTGTTGCATTATCTACAACATAAGATGAGTATATAGCTGCTAGCAACTGTTTTACGCAAGCGGTGTGGTTGAGGATGATGCTGAAGTCATTATTTCATGAGCATAAGACACCAGCAACAATAATTTGTGATAATAAGTCAACAGTTTCACTAACAAAGAATCATGTGCTTCATGGGAGAAGTAAGCACATTGATATCAAATTTCATTACATCAGAGAGCTTGTCAAAGATTACGGAGATAGTTGTGGAGTTTTGTGAAAGTGAAGAGCAATTGGCTGATATTTTCACCAAGTCTTTGAAGTCTAACACTTTCATTTACTTGCGTGGAAAATTGGGAATGATGAGTAAAGAGTATCTTGGTTTAAGGGAGGATGTTGAAGAATAAACCAAGATACTATGAAGAAGATAGAAGGGATCAACTAGTTTTGTTGATATAACAGTATGTATCAACTATGAGAGTTGACAGAGTATAGTTGGATCAACTGGTACAGTTGACATGATGTGAATGGATCAACAAGTATTGTTGACGCGTGGTACGGTGTTTATGAAGTAAACATGGGCTGCATGTTTTACTTGTTTTAGAAGTTGTTTACGTTAGAATTTTCTAGAAGAGTCTTTGTTAGAGTTTGATTAAGTTAGGAAAGTGTTTATTACTTGAGAGTCAAGTTTGTTAAGCATATAAATAGGTTGTTGAGCCATGATTCGAAACACATCAATTAAGAGAAGTATTTTGTTTAGTTTTGTGTTCTTTCATTAAGTCTTTGATATCAAATTTTCTATAATTATGACTCGTAAATATATGCTTGAGAAATCAATCATTGATTCTTAAATTTCGCCAATATTGCTGCATGTAGTTGATTTCTCAATCTTCTCTAGTTCTATGCTATATCGATCCTGGGTTTTTACGAGCTAGATACTGAGTCTTGAAATCAATTTCAAGAAATTTCTAAATCTCCCTAACAGTAGAAAAATCTAGAATATCACCATATATTGTAGCTCTAAAAATGGCTTTAAGACAACTTAATACCACACCAGAATCACCTTAATTCCTAAGAGTCCTTCGCTCATGTGACCAAGATTTTAGACCCATTGCTTTATGTAATACAATCTATAAGCTTATTTCCAAAATCATTGCTCTCAGACTCAAAAAACATATGGAGAAACTTATTTCTCCAATGCAATCTGCCTATGTCCCTGGTAGACTCATATCTGAAAATGTGTGTCTGGTTCAAGAACTTGTGAAGGCCATGAAAGAAAAAGGTAGAACAGTCACCCGGCTCTCAAGATGGACATGTCAAAGGCTTTTGATAGACTTGAGTGGTCTTTTCTCATGGATGTGCTAAAAAAATTTGGTTTCTGTCATGAATTTTGTCACCTCATAATGCAGTGTATCAGTACTACTCAGGTGGAAATTGTGGTGAATTGTTCTCCAACTAAAGCCTTCAAACCTACAAGAGGAATCAGACAGGGAGATCCTCTATCTCCCTATCTTTTCATACTAGCTATGGAAGCTTTCTCAAGACAACTGCATTACTGTGAGAACACAAACACTCTGACAGGTATGAGGATTTCCAGAAGTGCTCCAAAAATAAATCAATTGTTATTTGCAGATGATTGCTTACTCTTCTGTAAGGCAAACCAGCTGCAAACTAATAACCTTCTTAAGCTCATACAAGATTTCAGTAATTGCTCAGGTCAACTAGTCTGCTGTCTACTTCAGTAATAATATGAATTCTCTTTCATGTCAGCTTATTACTGGTTTACTCCAAGTCAGGCAATTAAATATTGATGAAGAGAAGTATTTAGGTCTCCCTTTCTTTGTAGGTAGAAATAAAAACATTCATTTCTCAAGCCTGGTAAATAAAATGGAGAACAGATTATCTAAATGGAATGCCTCTAATATGTCAGAAGCTGGTAGAGGTGTTATGATCAAAAATGTCACCAATGCAGGTCCTGATTCATCACATGACAAGTTTCAAACTACCCGTATTTCACAATAAATCAACCGAATTCAATGCAAAGAAAAATTCGAGGAACAAAAAGTCTAATAAAGGAAGGCATCTTATCACCTGGAGAGAAGTCAACAATTCCAAAGAAGAAGGAGGTCTGGGTTTCAGAGATTTACACTTATTCAACAGAGCTCTCCTTGCAAAATCTTCATGGAAATTATGCTCGGATGATACTTCTATTTGCTCCATCTCTTTGAGAGCCAAATACTTTCAAGATGGCAATATTTTCTCAGCTGTAGATAAATCTAACTCTACATGGTCCTAGAGAAGTATCAGTTCAGAGATGCCTTTTGTTAATACTCATAGCTGCTGGTGTGTTGGAAATGGGCAAAAAATCTTAATCTGGTCTCATAGATGGATCCCTATCTCGCCACTTCCTCCAAATCCCAATGAATGGTGTTTCAAATGCTCATGAATATACTTATCTTCATCAACTCCTCTCAAATGTAATCGATGGATGGAATACTGGGCTAATTCTTACATTATTTGATGATCATGTTGCATGCTCTAATTCTTAACATCCTGTCCATAAGGATCAAGAAGACAAAATGGTTTGGACTCTTGAAAAAGTGGAAACTTCTCTCAAAGTCCGCCACAACAGACCGCCAAAGACAGAAACACCAATCTTTCTGTTTGGAACAAGAATGCAAGCTATTTTCAAAAAGTTATGGAGATTACCTGCTTTACAATAACTAAACAAAGTTGTCTTTGGAAATGCCTCAAGGGAATCCTAGCCACTAAAGATAAACTTCAGGGTATTATAGAAGATGACAACTACTTCTGTCCTTTTTGCTCTCAAGAACTGGAAACTGCAGATCTCATTATACTTCATTGTTCTTACTCAAAAGCTATCTGGTTTGCACTCATGGGACTGCACATTGATCAAGGAACACCTCTTCCAGATCGGTTGAGTAGTTGGTTTGATAAACTTCTCACTAGACAACTGTCAGGTCAAATCATTTGCAAAATAGCAATCATTTGTTGGTGTATCCGAACTCAAGGTGTGAGGTGGTTTTCAAAGACATAGCTCTTCTCCGGGAAAGCATTATTCATAGATGCAAAAGAGAGTTTGTCTTTGTCCTCGACTACAAACCAATTAAGAACTATAGGAATTTAAACCCTCGAATAGAATCAATGCTCACCGCATACCCTCTCTCGAATTTTCTTAAAATAAATTCTCGATGGATCTTTTAATGCGCTTAATAATACCGGTGGGGTTGGACTAATATGTCGTGATTTTTCGGGTGCACATCTCGGATCAAAGTGCTTCTATTTAGCTAATGCGACAAGCCCGAATGTTTCTAGTAAAGCTCTATGGAAGGCAATGCAGTGGGCACTAGAGGAAAAGCTGGAGAAAGTCATCTTTGAGCTAGACGCAAAGCTTGTGGTGGATGCTGTCCTGGGAGGACCTATAAACATAGACTGGAGAACTCATAATTTGATTTTAGATATAAAGAACTTGTTAAGTTCACACTCCTTCTGGCAATGCTGCTATGTGCCTAAGGAGGCAAATAAAGTTGCAGACTCTCTTTCTAAATTAGCTAGAACTCAATGTATTAGTGGTGTTTGGATTACTTCTCCTCCAGCTGAAATCTTAAATCAATTACACAAGGAGGCACAAAATGTAACCACTACTTAAACTCTTAATGAGAATTTTCAGTTTCAAAAAAAAAAATCAGTTGAGATCAAAATTAAATTGACATGCCATGGGAGAAAATTCGTTGAATCCAACTTGATTGAAACAAAATTAGCAATATTTCTATAAGTTAGTTACCAGAATTAGCAGCAGAGTTAGACATGTTGTTGTTACGATTTTGACGAGTGTAAACTATCATTCGAATTACAAAGAAAATTTTAGACAAATCAAGGATGAAGTAGATATGAAATTAGTCAAGTAAAATTGTTATTGATAATTTGTTGATGTTATGAAGTGATGAAGCTAAAAATAATATTAATGCTCAATTTTTAGGGCTTTGAATCAGAACTAGTTACCACGAGAATTTTGGAGAAAAATACGTGTTTTTATTATTACCAAAAATAATGTAATGATACAAACAAAATATTGTTCAGAAAAGAGAATATTGCTCAGAATTATTTATATCAATACAGATAATAGTGTCGGATATGCTAGACTGACAGTACTACAAACAAATTACAGGACCTAGTTTTGACAATTACAGGAAATTGCAAAAAGTATTATAAGTCTGATTAGATATTTAGAAGTTTAGCAACAAATAAGACTAGTTCCATAACTGATTTGTACAATCTGATCAAGTAAAGTAACTAGAAGTGATTATAACTAGACACATATGCCTATCAAAATGTATACTGGTTATTCCTTCAAGGCGTCAAAGTTAAAAGAATATTGAAGAATTCGAACTAGTCTTGAGCGCTCATAGCAGGCACCAAAACTAATCAAATCTTCAGTATTGCACCTGGTCGCACAAAGCCTGTTCTTTGTGTTTGAGAACGTGAATGGATTCCCAAACAGTTTAAAGTATCCGCTAAAAATTATTCAGCAACTGTAAATATACCCCAGACTGCCTACTGTAACACAATTTGGCTGTATCTAGTTGGGCCGACCGACCAGAAGCCCGAAGGAAGGGAGTCCGTTTTATGCCGCTTTTTTGTTAGACGAAGAGTAATACAAATATTCAATTTGATAAAAGGATTGAGAAAGGATATTCCTAATTCTGTCACATATAAAAATTTCGTGTAGCATTTTTTGGTTACTTTTTTACTAGACAAAATTGTCTCTCCCCTTTAACCCAATTAACTATTTAAATATCCAATTACTATAGGTTAGAGCGAAAGTATCATTTTTCTGAAACGAGGCGAAAATATCACATTTCTGAAAACGAAGCGAAAGTATCATTTTTTCTGAAACGGAGCGAGAGTATCACTTTTGTTGAAACGGAGCGGAAATATCACTTTTTCTGAAACGGGACGAAAGTATCAGTTTTTCAATTTGGCCTATTCTAGTCAAAAATAAAATTGTGAAAATATATATTTTTCTAAAATGAAGGTAATATATGCCCACAAAAAAAAAAGATGTCCAAAAGATAACGAATTATGGAGCCACCACAAGCTGAAGCTAAAGGGCTATGGGAAGCAGTGCAATGGGCTAAGGAAAAGGAACTGGTGCAGGTGGTGTTTGAACTGGACTCAAAGCTTGTTGTTGAAGCAGTAAACAAGAATGTCTTCAATATTGACTGGAGATTACGTAATCTAATTCTAGATATTAAAGAGTTATTTAAATTTTTTAGCTCTTGGCAATGTTGTTATGTGCCTAAAAAGAAAAATAAAGTAGCAGATAAACTATCTAAGCTTGCTAGAGTAGAAAGATTAAGCAGTGTTTGGTTATTAGCATCTCCAAGTGAGATTGCTGCCAAAGTGCAGCAAGAAGCCGACTATGTAATCAATGATAATTAAGCAATGATATCTTTCAGTTTCAAAAAAAAAAAAAAAAAAATGGAGCCACCACAAATAATGTATAACAATTTATACCGTTATATTTTGGTTCATGCATCCACTAATTTGGTTATGCTCCAAAAATAATATTCCTGGAATGTATCACGCATTATGCATTGCTGTTTCGTTTTTCCTCGATCGGCCCTCCCCACGGTAGGAGCGGTGTTCTAGTATTGAAGCTCAAATTTCAAAGGGCGAAATCTTCCCAACTCAACCTATACCAATTTTAGCTAGAATTCTATAATTTTAAGAGAGATGAGTAGAGTGATTTTCGTCGGACTAGTCAGATCAAAAGAAAAACAAACATGATGTAATAAATTGTATTGAAAACCTTCACATCCAAAACAATAATATTTTGAACTAAATCAAAAAAGAAAATATTATTTCATATAATCGTTATTTCATATAATCGTTCAACGTAGATTTGATGTGGTGGCTTTTTTGTTAGATCCCCTAGCGCCTTGGTCTTGGTTAGCTGTCTTAGGACCTTGGCCCTGGTTAGTTTCTTTGGGGGACATGATCAACTCCCTTCGTGGATACCTGTTAATAAACCCCTTATTCACTTTCTTGCGACGACGCAATTCCATACCGAGCTTAAACGAAGCATAAGCATCTAAACAAGCATACATAATCTGGTTCATCGATAAAGCACCATCCCATCTACTCAAGGTTAACCTTACATGCTTGGGTAGATCTTGCCCGAGCACTTCCAACATCAAATCCTTCAACCCGGCTTTGTAAATTCTTTCTCCACCAAGCTTATATTCAGCCAAACCTGCAAGTTCTTCACTTCTAGCAACGTTCAACCCCCAATCAACCCAAAGCTTACGCGCGTCATGATCGATCCCTGATCCGACGAATATAATTCTCTTGTCGTCAAGAAACTTGGCAAGAGAAACAGGGACTTGGTTTTTATCATCATCACAACCAAAGAACTGAAATATCAAACACTTATGTGCCAAACTTAATTGCAACACGTTAACTTTATTAGGCAGACCAGTTTGTCCCCATAGCCGTACCCATTCGATGTCGAGACCGACGACAAGGTTCTGGTTTTCGATTTGTGTGGGGAAACTGTTATAGACATCAGCTATCCATTTATCGACACTGGATGTTTTGCTCGTTAATGTTGTGTAGATGTTATCTTTATCGAATTTGACATTGAAGGTGAAGGTGTTTTGATCTTCTGTTTCTCCAACATGTCTGATATATGTATTTTTTGGATATTGTTGACGACCATCAGTGCTACTAGTACCGTCATCATTGCCGTTCTTGCTGCTGGTATTAGCGCTTACGTTCTTGGGAGTGTTGACTGCTCCAGCCATTGGGAGAAGAAGGATATTTGACCTATTGGGGATGTGAATTGATGAAACATAGGGTGTATTTATAGTATTGGAATACTTGATCCCCAAGTTTCTCTAACTATAATTAAGGAAATCTTAGAATAACTAGGGAAAGGAAACCTAATGAATTAGGTAACCTAACGAATGCCGTTAATATGCCCATCATATGAAATGGGTTCAACGTCCAATTATGAAATTCTTGGAAGAACAGGATGAATCGAAATGTAGCTGCTACACCAAAACTAGGTGCAAAGAACCAACCAGATTATCCTAGTGGATAAATCAGAAATACAGAATAAAAAACAACAATTGGGCCGGAAAATGCAATTGCATTATACGGTCGAAATTGAACAGATCGAGCAAGTTCGAATTGACTTAACATGAGTCCGAAAGCGCCATGGAGAGCAACAAAAGCCCATAGACCGCCTAATTGACACCAACGAGTAAAATCCCCTTGTGCTTCAGGACCCATAGTAGCAACAAAGAAGGTAGAAAAGTGGAATTAGGAAACCTAATGAATGCGGTTAAGATATAGAAAAGTTCTGGAACCTACTAGAATTGTTTGCGACATGATGGCTAGGGGAAAATATTGAGTCAGATATTTTGTCTAACTCAGACTCGAGACAGGCTATTGATATTTAGAAGTTTGTTTATTGCCTGAATGCTGGATTTACTGAACCAAGTAAAATAATACTACTAGAAAAGAAAAATATCTTCGAGATATGGTGCAGTTATCAGGCCAATGTCGTCAAGACTTCAGAAAATTATAGAAAGTCATTCACCAGAGGCAAGAACAAGTTCAGGTACATTTTAGGTACAATAGAACAGCCATTTCAGGTGGAGGATTTGGAACATTTTAACTCCTTTTTCAGAACCTGAATTGCTTGTCTAATTGAAAGATCTGAACCTGCCAAATGCTTCGCTTCTTTGTCTCGAAATCATTACCTAGTTTTTGTCAACCACAACTCCAAGCAAAAACAGACACATTTATGTGAAATGCCTTTAGTGGAGAGAACGTTCAATTTCTAGAGACCTCAACCATAAATACCGGATGCTTTTATATGATCAAATGCTCACGGAGGAGAGATTTCACCTTTTGAATCTGTACAAGAACAATTGAGAAGGTGAAATGGGTAGTGAAATCTGCAAGACTGCCTTTGTGCAAAAGAGGCACAGGTTCTGTCAATGTAGCCCATCCAACACAGTGAAAAACATTGGGATCAGTCAATTCAATATTTCTCAGAGAATATTTTGATATACCGGACAGATTAACATTCTTATCATCTGGTCTGAAGCTACAGATGTTGAAATAAACTGAATTTACAGTGGAAATGCAAAGCTAGAATAAGACACAAGAAACCAGCACATTGTAGTATAGCACCATGGTCATGACTTTGAATTAACTAGGTCGTGTTGAATATCATAATAAGAATGAAGAACGGCCTTGAAAAAGTGCAGACTGAAATCAGAAAATACTGCTGCTGAAAAATATATTTCAACTTGTAAGTGGTGGCCTGCACATTTAGGAACAAAATATCAAGCTTGAAATCTTCACAAAATAAGTCATGTACAAAGTTACTCACCTCAACTATCAATCTCCTCTGCCACTTCTGTTCGCATTGTTGAATTAACATTGTCTCTGGTCCAAATTACACTAAAATAACAAGGCCAGTTCCACTGACAGCATTGAGCTGACCCTGTCTTTGCAACCCCGTAGAATTTGACAGGTAAATCATGTCAATGGGACCATCAACAGTGTGGCAACACAGTCAGACATTCCTAACTGCTAAATCTGCTCCTGTATTAAGGTTGTGATTAATTACATTTAAACTTTCTAATACATGTCTACCTGAATAGAAGAAAGGTCTTTACAGGCTTCAGTCAAAAATTCTCTGCAACTAACTTCTAGTTTTTGTCTGCAACTAGTTTAGATTATATTCGTATGTTGAAGCAGAACAGACTTGATCCAGTCACGTCAAAAATAGGGAACGTTCAACAAGTTAAGGGGCCTTTACCAAAATATCAGTCTACATCATAGGCTATTAAAATACAGCCGATTGAGACCTCAAGAAGTTATCCCGAAAGAGAAAAGCAATGTTAAGTTGCTAAGTTTAACTCCTTAGATTGAACTTGATTTTTTCTCAACAAATGAAGCAACACAGGACACTAAAGGTAACCAGCATATAAGATGGGATTAAAATATGTTTCTGTGATTACAATCTCAAATCCAGCTTTTAATTTTGTTAGACAGATGTCATAAAATACTTTTCATATTCATTTACCACAAAATCCAATTACATTGCTAAAGAGATAAGAGAGATTACCAGTCCCTCAGAAACGGAAAGAACGCAATGGCAGAGAGACCATTACATTTCACCTTCAATTTCCATCATCATCATAAAGCATCCCCCAGTAGACCTAATGAGTCACACATCCACAATCAACTAGGGTTCACGAAAACTTTGAATTATAAAAACTTTGAACCATTTTTTTTCTTCAGAATTAGGGTTCACGAAATTCCCTTCTATAATCCCCGCAGAGGTGAGGACAGAGTGAGTGTGACTGGTCTGAAGCTAGAGATATTGAAACAGACTGTACTTACAGTGGAAATGCAATGAAAGCATAACATAAAGGAAACAATACATTGTAGCAGAACGCCATGGGCATGACTTTGAAGTAAGAAGATCGAGTTCGATATCATAATAACAGTGAAGAACAGCTTGGAAAAAAAAAATGCAAACTGAAATCAGATCATACTACTGCTGAAGGACACATTTCTACTTGTAATATTGAAGAACAACTTGCAAGTCAATTTGCTGAAATCTTCTTCACAGAGTAAGTCAGCTAAGAACTATCAACTTGCTCTGGTACTTCCGTTGACATCATTAAAATTAAAAATATATCTGGTCCCAATTATACCATAATACTGAAGCCAGATCCATTGACAGCATTAAACTGAACATGTTTTTACAGCGCTATAGAATTTGTCAGATACATGGTGTCAGTGTAACCATTGAAAGTGTGGCAACACTTTCAGATAATCCTGACTACTAAATTTGTGGTTCTGATTGATTACTGTTAACACATTCAAATCAACATGAACCTGGATTCAAGAAAGGTCTATACAGGCAACTAATTTAAGATTGTCATGTGATGAAGCAGGACAGACTTGATCCAGTCTCGCCAAAATAGTATATGGTCAACAAGTTAAGGGGCCATTAAAAAATTTAAGCAAACCAACCAGCATATCAATCGTGAGATACTTTGCACAATTCAATTAATCAATAAAATCAAAAACAAGTAACAAGAACAAGTTGGATTATAAGAGCAGTTTACAGTGATTCTGATGAACTCAACAAAGAACAAGTTCAACCAGCCCACGCATACTAATAATATTATAAACAAAAAGAAAGTGAATGTTAACACCATCAACAGTTTTCCAGGGTACACAACAAGCTGAAAGTTTGTGTATATCTAACGACCTATGTCAACGCTTGTAGCAGTGATAGAATTTGGTTCACTAGAAATAATATCTAGCTCAGGTATATGATACGAAGGCACCGGAATTTTTGTAGGGAGAGTTGGAACACTTGCTTCCATATTAAGTGCCTGAATTGCTTGTCTGATCGAAGGTCTAAAGCTCCAATCTGGGTGTGCGCACCATAACCCTACAACCATCAAACATTCGGCTTGGTTTGCGTCGAACTCCAGGTTTAGTTTATGGTCTATCGCAGCCAAGACCGCATCTCTCCCATATAGATCCCAAACCCACTCTACTAAGCCTACATCAGAAATCTCCTCCATACAATCAACTGATTTTCTCCCACAAGCAATTTCTAAAACCACTACCCCAAAGCTAAAGACATCAGATTCTTTACTAGCCTTGCCTGTATTTATGTATTCTGGTGCTAAATAGCCTAATGTTCCGGCTAGCCCTGTTGATTGGAGACCCAGTCCATGATCCATGAGCCGAGCAAGACCGAAATCCCCAAGCTTTGCATTGAAATTTGAATCCAACATTATGTTGCTTGATTTGACATCGCGATGGACTACACATTGCTCTCCTTCTTCATGAAGGTAGAGCAGTGCAGAGGCTAACCCAAGAGCTATTTTGTATCTGACACCCCACACAAGAGGGTTTCTTCGGCCGAACAGATGAGAATCTAGACTACCATTAGGCATTAATTCATAAACAAGTAGAAACTCACCACTCTCATGACACCACCCAATGAGCTGTACCAAATTTCTGTGTCTCAACCGACTGATGATCCTGACCTCAGTTATGTACTCCTTCTGACCTTGTCTAGATCCTCTAGAGATCTTCTTCACAGCAATTGCCAAATCCATTTCATTTATAAATCCCCTGTAGACGCCTCCGAATCCACCTTCTCCTAGTTTTCTTTCCTCGGAGAAGTTGTTTGTAGCTGAAACTAGTTCTCTAAGCAAAAACCTCTTTGGACCAGCTCCTCTTTCAAAGTCAGCTGTGAAGTTAACTTTCTCTTTTTGTTTTCTAACTCTTCGCCTATTCGACCTCATCAACCATACCACAACTAGAACAATAGCACATCCTAACAAAAGAGTTCCGGACACAGACAATCCAACTATCAATTTGAAATTCGGCTTTCCATTTGGTGCTTTTTTTTCATGAACTTCCAAAGTTGAATTGAAATCCCATGAGAAAAGAATATGCTGCCCACTAAACCTACCAGTAGCAGCGGAGAATCCTATGGTAACCCATTCTGGTAAAACCTGCTTCAAATCAACATGGTACGAAAGAAGAGATTCTCCTTGATAAACAGGATTCCTATCATATGTCCAGTACACGTTGAGATTCTTAGAAATAGCATCATAAGTGATCCAAGCATTGCAAGTTTTCCGACTATATAAGGTAGCATTCCAAGGGACGAAAACAGCAGACTCAATGGAATTGTTATTAATCCCCACATGTTCAAACCCCGGATCCCATTCAGGATTCGAAGATGAATCAAATTCAACATGTACAATATGATTGAGAGACGTATCATCAGTTGTTGTCGTGTTAAAAAGGCCTAGAAATCCACCTGGTGAATTTGGTGGGATTGGATACCCAACGGGAGCAATAAAAAAGGCAAGTCCAGCACCATGAGACGGTGTTGTTTTCTCAATGGAAAAGGTGAAATGAGTGGTGAAGTGTGCGAGTTCTCCTGTGGCTGCGTCCCACAGGGGTATCTGTTTGGCATAAGTAGCTCGACCAACACGACAAATGTAATCATATTTGTTGATCAATTGAATGGTACCTATGGAAGCCGCAGCATCTCCTTCCAGTATAATGTCACTTGTCTGGGGTTCAAAGCGAGTTATGTTGAAGGAGATTGAGTTCATAGTAGGAACTAAAAAGAAGAGCAAGACATAGAAAGAGCTGCAGAAGTTTATGTATAATGACATGGCAATGGACTCTGCAAGAGCATGGGAGATTTGGAAGAGATGGAAAGGAGAGAAATGACTAGAAAATGAATGCTAAAGTTGAACTGACAACCAAATAGAGCAATATAAGTTTCTTGCTGTTCAAATACTTTTCCACAATATATTAAAGAACAAGTTGCAGGTCAATTTGTTTGAAATGTTCTACAGAGAAAAAGTCAGCTAAGAACTTACATACTTCAAGTATCAACCTACTCTAGTACTTCCACTGACATCATTAACAATGATGTCGATGGAAGCCAATTGTACTATAATACCGAAACCAGTTGCATAGACAGCAGTAAACAGACCTTGTCTTCACTGCCCCATAGAATTTGTCAGGTAAATGGTGTGACTGCTAGATTTGTGGTTGGAAGAATGGTCCTTACAGGTTTCTGTCAAAAATTCTCTGCAACTAAATTCTAGTTTTTGTCTACAACTAGTTCAGATTATGTCATATGTTGAAGCAGAACAGACTTGATCCAGTCTCGTCGAGATAGTATGTGTTCAACAAGAAAAGGAGCCTTCAAAAAAAAAAAAAAAAAAACCAAATGATAGAACAACAAATGGTTCTAACTTAAGCATACTAACTAACATAGAAACTGTGACATACTTTGCAAATAATACTAAAAACATTAAAAGAAAATGAACGTTAACACAATCATCAGTTTTAGTAAGGGTACCCAACAATCTGAAAGTCCAGTCTATATTATAGCTATGTGGTATGGCCAATAACAAACTCCAAAGATAGAAAACCCTCCTACTCCTTACATCTCATCTAGACCACAAAGAAGTTGTACCGAAAGGGCAAAACAATGCCAAATCGCTAATATTAGTTCTCACCTTTTAGATTGAACCTGATAAAAGACACTCCAGTACAAAAGATTGGAATCACTAAGAATTTTGTAGCAACATATTCTTACCTATAGAAAAGCTAATTGCTTGTGCTAACTAGGTTCGGAGTAAGAGATGTATCAGTACCTCTTTAAGCATCGATATATCTTGGTTAATCGATCTATGAAACTCAACATTAATCTTTTTCTTTGTGTTTGAGAATATAAATAGGCTCCCAAACACTTTAATCCTATACTGTAATGGCCATACCAAACTCCATGGATGGAGCACCCTCCTACTCCTTGTGCATCATCTAGACCTCAAGAAGTAAAACCGAAAGGGCAAAACAATGCTAAATAGCTAAAACCTGATTTTGTCTCACCAAATGAAGCAATCACAGGACACTAATTAACAACTAACCAGCACAAAAGATGGAATCCAAAAGCTAATTGGTTGGGCTAACTAGGTTTGGAACAAGAGATGTATGAGTACCTGTCTAAAAATACCAGTGAATCTATCTAAGAAATCCAATTTTGAATCCATCAAACAAATTCTCCAGTTGTTACTACAGTTTCAAATCCATCTTCAAAATCCAATTATTTGTTGAAGAAATTTCACAAAATAATTTTCATATTCTTTACCACAAAATCCAATTACATTGCTAAAGATAGAGATTTACCTGGCATAATAGGCAATGACTGAAACCATCCCATTTCAACTGGGATTCCCACCATCAAAAACCACCTCTCAATTAATCGATCAAAACTCGCACATCCTCCAGGATCAATCACAATCTAACAAGAAACAACCAGGCGAATTTTTACCCGAGAAAACTCCTCCAAAGAAAATTAGGGTTAAAAGAATTTCTAATCTATGGGGAAAGAGAGTGAGTGTGAGACTTTGCAAGAGTGGGTTTTTAGGCACGCGCATTGCGCATGCTGCGATCGGCCCGTAACCCTCCACAAGTGTTGACGACGTTGTTGATATTTATTTATTTATTTATTTATTTTTTGAAGGGGAAAGGGGCTCAACAGAACCCAATTTATTAAAAAGACCTCGTGAACTGAGGTTTGAAAGGATACAACGAGGTGGGGAATTAGCATCCCACCACATATTTACATTGTCATGCATAGCATGCTGACACAATGAATGTGCCAGATTGTTCCTACTCTTAGGAACAAAAATAAAGTTTACATCATCAAATGAAGAAATACTATTGATGATACTATCACCATATCGACGTTGTTGATATAACGATTACCTTTGATGCTGAACATGATACCCAAAACACCAAAACATGATTGGAACTTCCAATGGAAGATAATGGAATATGAGTAAAAATTGAGTTGGAACATTTTTTTTATTGAATCAATTTTCCACTAAATCTTTTTAGAAATATCTTCTTCAATAACCAATACACGTTTTGTTTTATTTTTTTATACAGTAAACCAATAGCATTTAGATGTGTCTAGAAAACTAAATCATCCAATAGTCCAAATTAGCCCTAACTAATTCCGGGAGTACATATTCATGAAATTTTTTCATGGGAACCGAAATTTGCAGCTTCAACTAACCATAGTTGGCTTTATATAATAGAATAGATTAGAAAAATAGTCCCATGTTGGGACTTGATCTCGCAACCTCAAGTCTTGGATTATTTTGTTTTCTCCTATTTGTTTATATTTAGTCCCATCGCTAACTTTGCAGATTTGGCTTGGGTACTTAAACCACAAAACTGCAGCCTCAGCAACGACCAGCATGGACAGGAGCTGTGGTGATGGGTCGTGTTGCGTTTGCTGCGGCTGAGACAGGCCATGCCATGTGTGGCAAAGATGGCAAGATCTTGGAACATTTTTTTTGTTATACAGTTTTACTAAATTTGAACATTTTTTTGACTATATTTTTGTTTTCTGTCGATTTTTAGATGGGAACCATGGTAACAATCTCAATAAATAGTTTTACTAAATAAAACATTACATGAAAAGATGGGCACTACATTGATTTGGATATCATTCTGTCATCAATTTGAAGAGTGGTACACAAGCGTATCTTCTGATTCCCCAGCAGATGGAGTCGAGACTTGCACTTTAACTCCTTTTTCAGCACCTGAATACTGTTTGTCTTATTGAAGGTCCATCTTTTCGACCCCATCAACCATACCACAATTAAAGCAAGAAAACCATATCCTATCAAAACACTTCCTGAAACCGAGAATCCAACCATCAGTTTCACATTTCACTTGGTTAATGGTTTCCCTAGCACCTTGGTCCTGCTCAGTTGCCTTAACGCCTTGCTCCTGGTTAGTTGCTTCCGGAGACTTCTTAAGATCCTCCTTGGGATACATGCTGAAAGCCACCTCATTCTTCAAAGGAGCTGGAGCTGGAGGAGGCATCAAATCCATACCGAGCTTGTACGAAGCAAAAGCATCTAAACAAGCATATTCAATCTGCTCGTCTGTTAAAACATCAGTATCCCATCTACTTAAGGTAATCGCTCTAGGCTTGGGTAGATCTTCCCCGAGCACGATCCGCATCAAAGACCTCAACCCGGCTCGATAGAGATCTCTTCTTCCAAGCGTATATTCGGCCAAACCTGCAAGTTCTTCACTTCTAGCAACGGTCAACTTATGATCAACCCAAAGCTTGCGTGCGTCTTGATGGATCCCAGCTCCGACGAATGTAATTCTCTCGTCGTTAAGAAAATACGCAAGAGACTCAGGGACAGGGACTTTCTGAGGCTTTCTGCTGCGACTAAAGAGCCCAAAAAACTGAAATATTAAACATTGATTGGCCAAACATAATTGCAACACGGCCACTTCGTTACGCTGACTAGATTCACGTAACCGTACCCATTCGATGTCGAGACCCACGACAAGATTGTTGTCTTTGATTTCTCCGGCGAAACTTGAATATACGTTTTCAATCCATTGATCAGCAACGGATTCTGTATTTGTTACTGTTGTCCGGATTGTGTCGTCGTAGAAACTGACGTCGAAGGTTTGATGATGTGTTTCTGTATCCCAATTAACAAAATTAATACATGTGTGCCTGTGGTAGTCATTATATTGATATTGGCCATCATTAATACTACCATCAGCACTGCTCATGGCATCGCCATACTCGCTGCTGCTCGTAGAGCTCATAGCAAAAGAAAAAGAAAATTTAGAGAGAAACGAGTGATAAGAGAAAGGATATTTGACCTATGGGAGGGATGTGAATTGAACCATGAGAATTTAGGTATGTATTTATAGTGTTTCGTACTTGATTCCCAAGTTTCTCAATTAAGGAAATCTAGCACAATTTAGCAATTACAATTTAAAACACGAACTACTCTTAATTTAGCAATCCCATAGCAGGCACCAAAAATATTCAAGTTATCGCATCCAATCAAACAAAGCTTATATTCTCTGTGTTTGAGAACGTAAAATGTATTCAAGTAACTGCTCCATTCAGCACTAATTCCCCAGACCTACTTCAGCTGAGAAAATTCCTTTAGGTTCAAAAGTTGGTGGAACATGAAAGAATGCAATACTTTCAGTATGGTGTTCATACCCGTCGTTGTTGATTGTAAATGTGATATGGGTAGTTAAGTCTAAGACTTTCCGGCCGTGCCAACATTGGCACCTTCATACTCGAAATCAAGTGTTATAGTCCATGTATTAGTTGCAGCTAATATCGGAGAATGCAGATTCCTTTATCAAGCAGAGGCAAGTCTAATGGTTCCAAGCTTGCAACTTATTTCCAAGGCATGAACATACTTTGGCTTCCATTTCAAAGCGCCAAGTGATTACAGCTTGGTTCCACAAGGTGGGAGTGGCAAGTCACTTGCCGCCTGCTTTTATTGACACACTTGCCTAGGCTGCTTTAATGCTTTTATTGATAAACAAAGAAAACCCGTTAATTTCTGGGGTTGAAATATTACTTCCCATTTTGTGTATTTACATAGGGTCTCTGGGGAAATCTCCAGAGTTAAATCTTAATCATCTTCTTCTTATGCTTCAAAAAAAAAAAAAAAAAAATCTTCTTCTTCTCCGTCCTGTGTGCAACAAGGTTTGGCAAATAGAAAAGAATCTAAGCTCCCATTCGTCATCAACTCATAAGCAAGAATAAGCTCCTTATTTCTCATGGCACCAACAGGTCGGTTGCAGCAAATTACGGTGTCTTAGCTAGCTTATGATCCTGAGTTCAGTTATCTATTCTTTGTTACCTTGACTAGATCCCCTCGAGAATTTCTTTACAGTGAAGCTGATGTGCATCATTCAACGTGCCTATGCAAACACCTCCAAACCCACCTTCTCCAAATTTCCTTTCCTGGCAGCAGTTGTTAATATTTTTGTAAGAGAATCATTCTGGACCAGCTCCAGTTTCAAATTCACTGTCATCTACTGATCTTAGCGGGTTTTTTTCCCTTTGTCTTTTTTGATAAAATCAACAACACTACAGCTACAACAACACCACAAATGAAAACAGCAGAAACAGACGACGCCACCACCAATTTGATATTTCTCTTGACTACTAAACTTGAATTGAACCCCCACGATAAAAGAGTATGTCTCCCAATAAGAAAACCAGAAGAAGCAGAGAATCCAACCGTAATGTTTCGCGGTAGAACTAACTTCAAATCAACCAGGTAAGAAAGAAGAGAATCTCCTAGAAAAATTGTGTTGTTCTTGAAAGTCTACACACTAAGATAGTGAAGTGAAAGTCTACATACTAAGATAGTGAAGTGATAAGTGATCCACGCATTACAAGTTTCATTTAGATGTAAGCTAATATTCCAAGGAACAGTCACTACTGAAACACTAGAACAGTCACAACTGAAACACTAGAATTAAGATTAATCCCCACATGCTCATCCTTAAGATCCCCTTCCTGATCCGTATAATGATGAGAACCGAATACAACAGACACTGTCTGGTTCAGTAGCATGTGGTGGAATTTGAAAACCGACCAGAACAAGAAAGAATGCAATACCTTCACTATGGTTATCACAGTCGCCGTGGATTAAAAAGGTGAAATGAGTAGCGACATCTTAGAGATATCCGTCATGCCAAAGAGGCACAGGTTTTTGAAAATAGCCCATCCAACAAATGTCTGTTGGTATAACAAACAAAAATAATATGTAGAATGCCTGCAGACGAAAGAACGCTCGAGTTCCAGTGGCATCAACCAGGAGCAGCTGATGCTTTACAAGATCAACTGCAGGCAACTGAACAAGCTCCCTGCTCATAGAAAATAATAGCAGATGGTTATTGAGGCTCCTGTTTGACATGAACTCGTATACCAGAAGCAATTCAGCTTGTTAGTGGCACCAACCTATGAATTGAACCAGATGAGAACTTTCTAGAAGCAAATGCGGACTGCTACAGACACACTTTAATGACCTGCAGAGTAATCAACTGATAGTTCAAGTGACAACCAAATCAACTTTAGAACCTGAAAGTCAGTAACTGATCGTATCAAAGCGGACGGCAATTGGTCCACATTACTATTCCATCTGAGGGAGTTGTATCCAAGGACGCATTCCCTACCAGATGAGCTAAGATGGGGAGTAATATTATGCACATAATGACTGAATGAATGAATTATAAGAAGAGAATACGATGCAGGGCAGCATGTAAATCCATAAACCCATACTGAAAAAAGAATTATATAGGAAGGAGTAAACATGAGTTCCTGACAACGATCATCAATTTACGGTGCTCATAGTAATTATACAACGATTGAGCGTTACACCCGATCAGAAAATAGTCAAATACCGGTTATTTGTGTTTGAAACGTAAATTGTCACCCAGACAATCTACTGTATCCAGCACTAAATCCCAGACCTACTGTCACACAACTTAGCTATATCACACAGAGTTGGTTGCACAAATAAAGGGTCAGGGAGGTAAATAAAAAATATAGCAGTTGATATTCTAGCTACACGATGTGGCAAATACTAAACTCCATGGATCGAGCACCCTCCTACTACTTGCATATCATCTAGACCTCAATAATTTATCCCAAAATTTCCCAGAGAATATTTTGATATACTAGCCAAATTAATATTGTTATTATCTGGTCCAAAGCTAGAGATGTTGAAATAAACTGAATTTACAGTGGAAACACAAAGCAAGAATAAGAAACAAGATATCAATACATTGTAGTATAGCACCATGGCCAAGAATTTGAAGCAACTAGGTCGAGTTGGATATCATAATAAGAATGATGAACGGCTTGGAAAAATTACAAATTGAAATCAGAAAATACTGCTGCTGAAGAATACCTTTCAACTTGTAAGTGGTGGGCTGCAGATTTAAAAAGATAATATTAAGCTGGAAATAATATTGAAGAACAATTTTAAAGTCAATTTGCTTGAAATCTTCTTCACAAAATAAGTCAGAAAAGAAGTTACTCACTTGAACTATCAATCCGCTCTTCCACTTCCATTAATTGGCATCGTTGAATTAACATTGTCTCTGGTCCCAATTAGACTAAAACAATAAGGCCAGTTCTTTTTGTTTGAGAACGTAATCGGCTTGATTGATTCAGCACCAAATCCCCAGACCTACTGTTAAACCAATTCAGCTACCTTACTCGGGAGTAAATTTCGGTTTCAGATATGGTTTGAACTCTGAAATTGGTTGTGCCAATAAAGGCCCTGGGAGCCAAATAAAAAGTATTGCAGTTGATATCATATATCGTAGTACACAATACAGCTAATACCAAACTCCATGTATGGAGCACTCTCCTCCTCCACCTCCTCCTTGCATATCACCTAGACCTTGAGAAGTTATACAGAAAGGGTGAAACAATGCTAAGTTGCTAATTTTGATTCCCACATTTTAGCCTGAACCTGATTTTATCTCACCAACTTAAGCAACACAGGACACTAACCAGCACACAGATGGAATCAAAAATCTAATTGCTTGTTCTAACTGGGTTTCGATTAAAAATTTGTATGACTACCTCTCTAAACATACACGATGAATCTATCTAAGAAATTCAAATTTTTTCCTAAGCATCTGTTATTACTTATTACAGTTTCAAATCCAGCTGCGAATAAATTTGTCAGAGAGATTCAACAAATTCATTACAACAACATTTAATTACATCGCTAAAGATACATTTCAACTGCAATTCCCCCACCATAAACCACCTCCCAAATAATAGACCTAAGTACACCAATTAATCAAGAAATCGGTAATACAAGCAAGTTAGATTATGAGAGCAGTAGACAAAATTTGATTTTAATCATCCTGAAGAACTGAACAAAGGTCAAGTTCCACACCAATTCATGCATAATAATGCTATTGGAAACATACAAAAGCAAACGAACATTAACACAATCAACAGTTTTTTAATTCAATCTATATTTAAAGACCTATGTCAATGCTTGTAGTAGGGGTAGAATTTCTTTCACTAAAAAGAAGCTCTAGTTCAGGTACATGGTATGAAAGCACTGGCATTTTTGTAGGAAGAGCTGGGATACTTGCTTCCATATTAAGTGCCTGAATTGCTTGTCTGATCGAAGGTCTGAAACTTCGATCTGGGTGTGCACACCATAACCCAACAACCATCAAACATTCAGCTTGGTTTGCGTTGAACTCCAGGTTTAGTTTATGGTCTATCGCAGCCAACACCGCATCTCTCCCATATAAATCCCAAACCCATTCTACTAACCCTACATCAGAAACCTCTTCCATACAATCAACTGATTTTCTCCCACAAGCAATTTCCAAAGCCACTACCCCAAAACTAAAGACATCAGATTCTTTACTTGCCTTGCCTGTGTTTATGTACTCTGGTGCTAAATAGCCCAATGTCCCAGCTAGCCCTGTTGATTGGAGGCCTAGTTCATGATCCACAAGCCGAGCTAGACCAAAATCACCGAGCTTTGCATTGAAATTTGAATCCAACATTATGTTGCTTGATTTAACATCGCGATGGACTACACATTGCTCTCCTTCTTCATGAAGGTAGAGCAGTGCAGAGGCTAACCCAAGGGCTATTTTGTATCTGACAGCCCACATAAGAGGGGTTCTTCGGCCGAAGAGATGAGAATCTAAACTACCATTAGGCAACAACTCATAAACAAGTAGAAACTCACCACTCTCGTGACACCAGCCAAAGAGCTGCACCAAATTCCTGTGTCTCAATCGACTGATGATCCTAACCTCAGTTATGTACTCCTTCTGACCCTGTCTAGATCCACTAGAGATCTTCTTCACAGCAATTGCCAAATCCATTTCATTTATAAATCCCCTATAGACGCCTCCGAATCCACCTTCTCCTAGTTTTCTTTCCTCTGAGAAGTTGTTTGTAGCTGAAACTAGATCTCTAAGCAAGAACCTCTTTGGACCAGCTCCACTTTCAAAGTCAGATGTGAAGTTATATCTATCCTTCTGTTTTCTAGCTCTTCGTCTTTTCGACCTTATTAGCCAAACTAGTATTAAAGCAAGCACACATCCTACCAAAACAGTTCCGATCACAGACAATCCAATTATCAATTTTACATTTGCCTTTTCATATGGCTTTTCCTTCGGCTTTTCATTTGGCATTTCATCAGGTACTTTTTTTTCCTGAACTTCCAGCGTAGAATTGAAATCCCATGAAAAAAGAATATGTCGCCCACTATACCAGCCAGTGGCAGCGGAGAATCCTATGGTAACTGTTTCTGGTAGAATCTGCTTTAAATCAATTACGTATGAAAGAAGAGATTCTCCTTGATAAACGGGATTCATATCATATGTCCAGTACACGCTGAGATTCATCGTAGTAGCATTATAAGTGATCCAAGCGTTACCAACCTCCTCACTATACAAGGTAGCATTCCAGAAGGATGAAACAGCGGACTCGATCGAATTACAGTTAATCCCCACATGAGTAGTATTAGGATCCCATTCAGTATTTGGATACGAATCAAATTCAACATGGATGATCTGATTGAGTGTTGTTTTATCAGTGGTTGTTGTATTAAAGAGTCCTAGAAATCCACCTGGTGAATTTGGAGGGATTGGATAACCAACGGGAACAATAAAGAAGGCAAACCCATCACCATAGAACGGTGATGGTTTTTGAATTGAAAACGTGAAATGAGTGGTGAAGTGTGTAAGTTCTCCAGTGGCCGAGTCCCACAGGGGTACCGGTTTAGCATAAGTAACTCGACCAACACGAGAACCATAAATTTGTTTGTTGATCATTTCCACGGTACCCATGGAAGCCACAGCATCACCTTCCAGTATGATGTCACTAGCCCCATCTTCAAAGCGGGTTATGTTGAAGGAGATTGAGATAATAGTAGGAACTTGAAAGAAAAGCAAAATAATGAAAGAGCTGCGGAAATTTTTGTATAATGACATGGCAATGGACTCTGCAAGAGCATGAGAGATTTGGAAGAGATGGGGAGGAGAGAAATGACTACAAAATGAATGCTAAACTGGAACTAAGAATCAGATCAGATCAATTTAATTCTGGGGAATCTAAATTGTTGTCTTTATCAATTTATAAGCTAAAATTCTGATGTAAAGATACAACTAAAGAACAACTTGCAAGTCAATTTATTTGAAATCTTCTACACAGAATAAGTCAGCTAAAAATTTACTCCCTTCAACTATCAGCCTGCTCTAGTACTTCTGTTGACATCATTAAATTAACAATGCCTCTGGTCCAACTGGTACTATAATACTGAAGCCAGTTGCATTGACAGCAGTAAACTGACCACGTCTTTACTTCCCCATAGAAATTTTCAGGTAAATGGTGTCAGTGGAACCATTGACAGTGTGACAACGCAACACTGACACTGCTCTAATCAAATGTCTACTTGGATAGAAGAAAGGTCTTTACAGGCTTCTGTCAAAAATTCTCTGCAACTAAATTCTAGTTTTTGTCTGCAACTAGTTCAGATTATGTCATATGTTGAAGAAGAGTAGACTTGATCCAGTCTCTTTGAGATAGGATATGTTCAACAGTTCTAACTTAAGCATACTAACTAACATATAAACTGAGACATACTATGCAAGCACCACGCATACTAGTAATACTAAAAACATAAAAATTAAAATGAACGTTAACATAATCAACATTTTTTGTAAGGGTACCCAACAATCTGAAAGTCAAGTCAATATTATACCTATGCGGTACGGCTAATAACAAATTCCAAAGATGGAAAACCCTTCTACTCCTTACGTCTTATCTAGACCTCAGAGAAGTTGTACCGAAAGGGCAAAATGATGCCAAATCGCTAATATAGATTCCCACATTTTAGATTGAACCTGATACAGGACACTCCAGTACAAAAGATTGCAATCACTAAGAATTTAATAGCAACATATTCTTACCTATAGAAAAGCCAATTGCTTGTGCTAACTGGGTCTGGAATGAGAGATGTATCAGCACCTCTGTAAACATTTGGTTAATCGATCTATGAAATTCAACTCTAATCCTATTCTTTGTGTTTGAGAATGTAAATAGGCTCCCAAACACTTTAGTCTTATACTATACTGACCATACCAAACTCCACAGATGGGGCACCCTCCTACTCCTTGTGCATCATCTAGACCTCAAGAAGTTTAACCAAAATGGTAAAACAATACTAAATCCCTAAAACCTGATTTTATCTCACCAAATGAAACAAACACCAATCAACATTAACCAGCACAAAAGATGGAATCCAAAAGCTAATTGGATTCGCTAACTAGGTTTGGAATAAGAGATGTCAATGGTCAGTGAATCTACCCACGAAATTCAATTTTGAATCGATCTAACAAATTCTCTGTTACTAGAGTTTCAAATCCATCTTCAAATTAATTTATGGAAGAAATTTCACAAAATAATTTTCATATTCGTTACCACATAATCCAATTACATAACTAAAGATAGAGAATTACCTGTGTAGAATGCAGTCACAGAAACCATCCCCCATTTCGACTGCAATTACCCCACCACAAACCACATCTCAAATGATAGACAAGAAACAACTAGACGAATTTTTACCCTTGAAAACTCCTCCAAAGAAAACTAGGGTTAAAAGAATTTCAGATGTACAATCTATGGAGAGTGAGTGAGTGTGAGACTGTACAAAGAGTTGGTTTTTATTCTTATTGTTATTTAGAAATAGTCCATGTTGGCAGGGGCAGAGCCAGGATTCGAGAAATGGGTGGGCAAATTGCCAATCAACATATATTTTAGGGGTGTAAAAGGGCTAAAATGACTAAAAATGGGATCAATTAGTTGAAATTAGGCTTGGGAGCTCACATTTGAGGGGTGCAATTGCACACCCTCCACTCCATGTAGCTTCGCCCCTGCATGTTGGGATTTGATCTCGTAACCTCGAGTCGTAGAATATTTCGTTTTCTCCTGTTTATAAACACAGTTTAGTTCCACACTTCCTATGGGCATGAACAAACCCATCTTTTTGTTGAGCCAGGTGGATGGCCACTCTGGCTTTTCCATTAGTAGAAATTAATATTTAATCCTAAACTTGTTGGGCTTTAGACAGTTTGGTCCTGCCCTCTCAAGCCTGGTACAAGAAGATCCAAATATACCAAATCTTAAACGATTTAGTCCATTTGTAAACGATTTAGTCGAAATATCTTTTTCATGACAAAACCGCCCACAAGCTCAAATGTTTATCCGTGGTTCTTGTTTTATTTCTTCATTTCCTATTTGAACAAAGCTTCCATCTACTTGTTGAAGGCGATACTATTAGGTTCATCTTGTTTCGCTTGAACCTTTTCAATTTACTTTGTTACTTGATTCACCAAATTGTTTTTACAATTTTATGTTGTTATATATATATGATTTAGGGTTAGTTTTTTCAGTTTGGGGATCAATGAAGTATTTAGAATCTAGCCGAGATCATTTGATTTCACATAAATTATTGAAGATATGCTGTTGTTAAAGATTATAACATTTTGGGGGGATTTTTTTTTAATCTGCGTTGGATTTTGCATCCTAGTTCTTAAATGGTAAGATGCTATTACTTTTCTTTTGATTCATAGTCCATCTAAATTAGCTGAATTTTGGTTCTGCAAATGACAAAATTAGGGCCCAATTTTTGATTTAGATTGAATTACCTAAAGATAGTTGAAAATTCATTTTTTCATATATGTTAATTTTTCATCTAATCTTATCGTAATTATCATTTTTACTTGAGGGACAAAGATGAACTGAGATGTAGAAAAAGTGATATTATGGTTGATCTTAGGATACTGTTTCCGTTTGGAATTGGGGAAAGATGAGTTAATTAAAATATTATTACCATGTAGGATATATATTTTCATGAAATTACATGCTTTAACCATGTACTGTCTATAATTCCTAATCTGTAGATAGTGTATTGAATTACATCTTGTCCAATGTTATTCACTTGAAATGTTTCATTTGGTTTATGGTATATAGATGACTTGGTACACCTGCTAATATAGATTTTTTCATCAACCACTTTCATATTGGGTACATGTGATTACATCCTATTATTTGATAAATTATTTTGATTTCACCGATTACAATGTAATGTTTCAACTTACTGTTCTTATCTACTTTTAGCATCACAACATTAACTAATTTCTAAGCATTGGAAAAATAAAGACGCCATGAACTACTTTTATTCGGTTAAGTCTCAATGAAAACAAAGTACCCATAATATTTAAAGTATTAAATATGAACTTTTGCTAAACAACAAGGGCATACAAACTGGTGTACAATGATGAATCGAAGCATAATTTTGGGAAATGTGTGTTTATTTTTGGCTAAATCTGTTGTTGGTTTCATCGATTTTATTTTAGTTTGCCTACAATGATGTTGGTTTACAGAATTAATTAACCCGTGGCAGTTGATTTCTTCGCAATGATATTAGCTTATGGTGCTAAAAGGCCAAGTTCACAATGAAGGAATATATTCTATTAGGATATGTAGATGGAATGGCTATGCAATTCAGGTGCTTAGTGGATGCATGGAAATTTTAATACATTATGTTTGCGTGTTATCAATACATATTTAAGCATTTACAACTTGTGTTTTAGTTTGATAAATTCCATTTTTATCATAGTTCGTAATCTGGGTTTGGAGTTTGGGTCTTTGTGATTATGTATAAATGAGTGGTTCTCTAAAATGATACACAAGTAGTGCACCTGTAATACAAGTGTACATAGTTGTACACATGCTTATTATTAATGTGTACATAATTATACACATGTTTATTGTTAATGTGTACATAGTTTTACACATATTTATTGTTGATGTATACATAGTTTTACACATTAAGAATTTTTGATCTTCATGCTTCTTTATGGTTCAAGAAAAAGGCTCGAGATCAATGGTGATTACTCTTGTTTTGAGAGGATCAAAATCAGATCCTGATACATTTTTAACTAAATTTTGGGAAGCTTGGAGAGCTAGATTATGGGAAGTTTTGAGTTACGAGAGATTTTGGATCCGTGGAAAGTTCGAGCGGATTGAGAATGACTGGAGTATTTGGAATTTTGAGGAAAGAACAAGAGACTTGGGAAAGTACAATAGACTTGATAAATTACTGATAAAAGCTTGGGAAAGTACTGATAAAAGCTTGCAATTTTGAGGAAAGAACAACAGACTTGGGAAAGTATTGATAAATTATTTGTTAGATATATAATGTTACGGCATATTTGGGAACTTTGTTGAATGAGTTATGTTCTTTTGCTAGATATATAATGTTATGCTACAGTTACTAATAGTAAACACTGCAATCTACATATGCTAATTATGGTGTACATATTTATACACACGTTATATTATGGTGTACATAGTTGTACACATGTAGCAATTGTGATAACAGTAGTGATGTAATTATTAATGTGTACATATTTATACACACGTTGATACTATGGTGTACATAGATGTACACATGTTATTGTTTTTGAAGTCGGGCATATCTTTGCAATTTAGTTGTTTTTGGTTTATATTTTTTTCTTCAAAGCAACTAATTGACGTCTAATATTTTATTTTCCGGGTTGAATATCATGAGGATCGTATCTAAGAGACGCATTTTAAGATATTAACTTCATTTTATTTTAAGATATTAACTTCATTTCTATATACAATTCACGAGGAACAGTTGAGAATTGTCAGGATGAGATTGGGGAACAAGGTCATTGGATACAATGAACGGAGAAGCAAATACTAGTAAGTTCTTTAACATATGGGTTACTAGCTCCTTACAGATTTGAGTAGAATCCGACTTTCAGCTCTTTAGATATTGCATTGGTAATGTGTACATAGTTGTACACATGTTGATTCTAAATGTGTACATGATTGTACACATGTTGTCTTTAATGTGCACATTTGTACACCCTATTAGTTAACGTGCACATAGTTGTACACCTATTGATCATTAATGTGAACGTAGTGGTACACCTGTTAGTTGACGTGTACAGATTTGTACACCTATAAATCCTTAATGTGCACATAGTTCTACACATCTTGATGGTTAATATGCACATAATTGCATACACGGTGATCTTTAATGTACACATAATTACACACCTGTTGATTTATAATGAGTGCATACATCGATTCTTGGATTCGATATTTTGTTTTGTGAACTGAATTTTTCATTGGGTGCTCTACAGTTAACATGATTTTTTCATCATATTGATTGGTATTGGTGTTTATCGTCTTGTTTTCTTTGAAATGTTACCTCCAAAAGCTTGCATTCATATCCAAGAAGGTGGTTTTAAGGGAGGAAAAAGTGATGCAAATAAAAACAGTTGTTGATGCAAGGAAGGATTGTGCGTGTTTCTCTTACCAGGTGAACGAGATGGAACGATTTAGATATGGCACATGTGTTTGTTATGTCCTCGGCTAAATGGGTTCCCACCAAAGAATTCATAGAGTAGTAACTAAGGTGTACATAATTGTACACATGTTGATTCTTAATGTGTACATAATTGTACACCTATTGTATGTGTTTCTCTCTGTTTATATGTGCTTGTTCTGTTTTACATGTACTTAGTTTTTGTTCGATTGTCGTTATATTGTTGATAACTTGTGATTGTATTCTTTTTGTTTCGGGATCCTTTTGTCAATGGAGAGAAAGTCCCAGCCGTTAATTTGAATTTGGCGCCAAAGTTTTGCCACCTCGAGATGGAGTTCCAGAGAACTTGGCTCATGTCATAAACTACATGAAGGTTTGCAAAAAGCTTGTTACACATACTTAATTACCATCATTAGTTTTGTTTGCATAAAACTAATTGAAGAATTGCTAAAAGCTTATTTTTCTTAAATACACATACCATATGCACATCATCAATTTTGTTTGTATATCGAAGAATTGTCTTTTATCACTTAGCAGTCTAGTTGTTCCGATTCAACCAATTAAATTCTCCATATTTGGTGGTTTCATTTTCATTTACACGTGTTGATTATTAAAGTATACATAGTTGTGCACATGTTATTCATTTTGAAGTCTAAGAAATTAGGGAAGCACTAATGTGTACATAGTTGTACACACATATTATGTTATTTAGGTGTGCATAGTAGTCCAAATGTTGATTATTTAGGTGTAAATAGTTGTACACTTGTAGGACTATATTTATGTATACAAACCAAAAATTAGGGAAAGCACTAACTCAACCTGGTATTGGATTTTCTATAGATATGTACAAAGTTGTACACTATTGTGTTATCTCAGTATTATGTGCATTTTTGTGGTATAAATGTTGGATTTTTATACCACAAAACATCAAAAGTTACTGCATCTCTTTCTTATACCATCGAAAGTTGTCCTCTCATTAGAAATTTAGATCCTTGTAACATCTCTTAGGCAAAGATAATGTACATTCTAGGAAATTTATTGCAGCTTCAGTGCATTTTCGAACAGTTTTATTAAAATAATCTCTGCAGACAGATGAATAAATTTAAGCTCATACTTGTAAGTTAGTATAATCAATTTTTCCGAGCTTTAGCCCGTAAGAACTGGATGGTTTATCAATGTGTTACCCAGTATTCATGCTATCAGTGATTACTCAATTATATAGGCCTAGGTGAAAAATAAGCTAGAAACTGGTGCTACAACGGTATTTTAGCTTACGAGTCACCAATATCTAGCTCCCACTGTATAATTATTTTGTTGTTTTATTAGATTCCTTGTAAGTTAAAAACTTCATGAAATAATAGTTTGATCTCTGTGCTGACCACTTTTTCCTCTTCGTCATTGTATGTATAGATGCACAACATAAATACATCATTTCCATGTCTTGCGTATCAACAAGATGCTTTCATGTGCTGGAGCTGACAGGCTTCAAACTGGTATGAGAGGAACGTTCGGTAAACCCTTGGGAATGGATCACCTAGCTAACTTGTTATCGTATGAGATTCAGCTGTAGTCTACTTTTGCTAACTTGTTATCGTATGGATCACCAGTTGGTGTACAAACTGGTGCACCTTGTTTTGTCTTTTGATTTTTTGGATTTTTGTAGACATGTACATGTTTGTACGCCAATGTAAATTAAGATTTTTTAAAAATGAGAATTATATAGTCATATGGGTACTCTTTTTGTAGCTCTCGGAAAGAGCTTTCCGAATATATAAAATTTGTGAATTTTGGACAAACGGTTCGAAAGATAAATTGTTTTTAATTCTTTTTTATATTATCTAAAATTGCTGACATCATTGTTAGTCACTTTGGACTAAACTGTAAATATTTGGACTAAATCGTAAATCAGGAAGGTTATTTGTGTACTTTTAATGAAAAAGGACTAATTTGTACCTAGTTGAATGGGTTAGGACTAACTAGTATATTTGGATGGGGTTTTGGACCAAACCGTATTTTTCCCTTTCCACTATGATAAAGCACTCGGCGTTTGATAAATAAGTGCGCGAGCGCAAGACACACGCTAGCATTCGTAGGTAAACCGCCAGCGTTGGAAGGATAAGCGCTGGAGCTCAAAGCTTCAACGCGGCGCTTGAACGTAAGACGCTGGCGTTTGTAACAAAAACACCAACGAGTAATTTTTTGAAAATTCACTGTTTACCTCTATAAATTACCATCAATTTCAAACAATTCACTCACACCAAAATTCACTTCTCTTAAATTTTCTCTTGTAAAATCTATTTCTCGATGGTTGAAAAGGCGATCACACTTTTTTGCGATGCAAAATATGAAGCTTATGTTTCTAAGATATGTGGGAGTTTTAAAAAGATTGAAAATTGCAAGAGGGAAGCGCAAGTTTTTGAAGTTGCTCCAATAAAATATTCCGCTAAAAGGCAAAGAAGAGCTCTAGTTTTGAAAGTTAACAACAAAAAATTCAAAAACAAAGGTGAAACTGTCAAAGAGCGCGTTGAATGGAAGATATATCAAATGAAGATAAACAGGAGGCCAAAACTTGTACTCGATTTTTATTGAAGTTATTTAGTACGTTTTATTATTGCGTAAGTTTATATCTTATAAAAGAATTGGCATCAATGAATGAAAATATTTAGATTTTAAAATAGAGATTTCCACTTCAGATTAAGCAAAATTTGTTACAATTTAAACTTGCAAATAACATCAAACTACATTTTAATAAACCACAACAAAAAAACATCAAACTATATCAAATCCAGCGACATTCCCTTTGTAGAGTTCATAACATTCAAAATGATTAAACTCTCTTCCGCTTTCTTCAGTAAACTTGGTCTGAGCGATGGTTTTCTGTAAAACAGATAAATAACAAGTTCAGATATTTATGATACAGTTGATCAGTGAGGACAAAATTAAGATACTCACCAGTTCTTCGTTGGATAATCCAGAATAGCTACGATGAACCATCACAAAACTTCCGTATAATATTTGACTTCCTTAGTGATGAATGTAATCCTTAGTTCTAGCCTCTTACTGTTTCTTATGGTTTCGTTCCGCGATGCTACAAAATGTCCCAATACTCTTTCCCACAAATAGTCACTGTTTATTGGTCTCATCAAACGATGTAACCAACATCGAACAAGAGTAACAACTTCTTCCATTGTAAAGACCGGTAGCGACATTCGTGTGCAGTACAAATGTGCTTGAGATGGACCATCTTTTAGAATTCTAAAACACGCTTCGTAACGAAAAGGTTTGTCATGAGCTTCCTCCCAATTATCAAGAGTTGTTTGGATCACTTCATCTTCAGTTACACCGATGAACTTTTCTTGATCAATTTCCATTACCAGAGCAACAAATGGCTGGACTGCAAGCCTAATAGATTGAAAATGATCACGCAATTGACGAGCATCTCGGTTTCCTGGGTTTCCCGTCAGTGTGACGAACATTGAAAAAATGTTCTCCCAAAAATAAGTGTCTTGAAAGCCCATACCAGTGATTAACCTATGAAAAAAATATGCTTTGCATATAGTTATACCCTCTTCTTCAGTAAACTTGGGACCACGATTTCTAACAGACATTTCTAGAGAGTGAGAGAGATTAAGAGTTTTAGAGAAGAAGAAGAAGAAGAAGAAGAAGAAGAAGAATAATAATAAGAAGAAGAATAAGAAGTGATTTTGGAGATGGGAAGAATGGAATTTATAGGTCGAGAAAGAAAATCGAGCCATTGGAAATTTAGCCATAGGCTAATTTTGTAGTATAACCGCGCGGCTTTCCTTTAAGCGCCCGTTTGAATTACCAAATGAGTTAGCTTTTGTAGTAAAACCGCGCGATTTTACTATAACCGTCCGTATGAATTACCAACGCGTATTTTTTTGTTATAAATACAACACTAGGGGTGGCCTCTCAACCAAACCAACAGATTTCATTCTCAACATCCACCATGTTTTCTAAAGGCAAAGCGAAGCAAATATTATGTGTCGAAGCAAAAGAGGTTTGTCCATTATGTTTCTTGGATAACCACAGTCTTATGCAATGCCCTTGGATTTATTCAAAGTGTATGCGGGAAGGTTGTTCATGCATCAGAATGGTGATTGAATCACAACCGAAAAAGCTCAGGTATTTGCAATGTCAAGATCCCAACTGTCCAGGGGAAACACATATGCTAGATGATGCTATGAAGATTAAAAAAAAAAAAGAAGAAAAGATTGCAACACTCTGAAAAAACTTCAAACTTAAAGCCAAATTGAAGAAGGGGTTATTACACTGCAAGCATTGTGGATATGGAGATCACGAATACAAACATTGTCCACAGAGAATCAGTGGATGCTCAAAGCCCGATTGCAAGACTTTTATGCATTTACGGACTTCTTATGAAGAAGACACGTATGGAATGTCCTAAGTGTTTTTTGGTGGAGTTGGCTAATTGAAGTTGAAGGAAAAATTGATTCACTATGGTATTATGTTATTTAATTTGTTGTTTATTTTGTGTTATTACGATCATCTAAAACCATCAGTATCATAAGTAATTTAAATTTTTCCTCGGTTAAACATTGCACCATCAATCTCATAAATAAAAATATACTGCATTGAACCACCACATGATAAATGAGAATAAAAGAAATACATTAGATTAAACAACTACTACATAGACGTCAATTCTCGGCGGGTGGTGGAATTCCTAGGGTGATGTAGGGATCGTATCTGTTGAGCACCCTAAGAATGTTGAAACAAGCATGGAAGTTGAAAGGACGACCGCCGTGAGATTCAGGCCACATCGCTAGAGTTCTGGGAAACACTTCATGTTCGGCTTCACCGTTGAGCTTATTTTTGTGATTCTCCATTAGTTGAGCGACGAACTCCAATACATTCATACTAATTGAACTAACTATGCGACAATCCATGAGAATCACACCATGGATGTTCCCAGTTTCAGCGGTGAACATTCTGTGAACTTTCTCCCAGAAAGTCAACGTGGAATCAACTACAATACTCATGACAACATCTTCTGTGTGAAAAACAAAGGCTCTACAAATAGATAAATCCTCTTGTTTAGTGAATCTAACACCACGAACTCTAGGAGGCATTTATGTAGATTATTTGAGAGTGAAGAATGTGTGAATTTAGAGTTGAAATGAAGAGTATTTATAAAACTTTTTGATCAAAAAAAAAGAGAGGAGTATTTATAGAACTCAAGAAATATAGCCGTTAGATCACAAGAGTTTTCAAATTGAGTCAGTTCAGACCGTTGGCACTTCTATGAAAAACACGGCGCTTTTAAGAAAGATGTTGGCGCTTTAATCAAGAGCGCGCGCTGGAAAGATAAGCGCTAGCGTTTTTGGCTCAACCGCCAGCGCTGGAGCGAAGCTCGCCCGACTTTTCATCAAGTGCGCGCTACATGATCCAACTCAATGAACAAACCAACAAATTTGTTGGTTTGAACATCCTTTTTTCATGTTTGTTGAGTCCATAGTGGGAGCAAAGTGAACAAACTTTGAGTTTGTTCATTACATAGGAACTGCTCTTACAAAATTGGCTTAGATACTTAAACCGCAAAACTACACCGTTAAGCAGCGATCAACATGTACAGGATCTGTGGTGTTGCGGCTTGTTGCGTTGGCTGCGGCTAATGCCTGATCCATGTCAGGAAGTTTTTTCCGTGAAAAACATGGTCGCTGGCAATGGCATAGGCAATAAAATTTTTTTCCTTTGGATTTTAGATTGGGAGCCATGATAACAAACTCAATAAATATTTTTACTATATGAAAAGATGGAAGTACATTGATTTTGATATCATTCTGTCAATTTGAAGAGTGGTACAAGCATTGTATTTTCTGATTCCCAACAAATGGAGTCGAGCCTTGTACTAATTGAGGCAACAACACATTTCAGCACTTAACTCCTTTTTCAGCACCTGAATACTGTTTACCTTATTCAAGGTCAATCTTTTCGAACTCACCAGCCATACCACAATTAAAGCAAGAAAACCACATCCTATCAAAACAGTTCCTGAAACCAAGAATCCAACTATCAGTTTCACATTTCACTGGGTTAATGGTTTCCCTAGCACCTTGGTCCTGCTCAGTTGCCTTAACGCCTTGCTCCTGGTTAGTTGCTTCCGGAGACTTCTTAAGATCCTCCTTGGGATACATGCTGAAAGCCACCTCATTCTTCAAAGGAGCTGGAGCTGGAGGAGGCATCAAATCCATACCGAGCTTGTACGAAGCAAAAGCATCTAAACAAGCATATTCAATCTGCTCGTCTGTTAAAACATCAGTATCCCATCTACTTAAGGTAATCGCTCTAGGCTTGGGTAGATCTTCCCCGAGCACGATCCGCATCAAAGACCTCAACCCGGCTCGATAGAGATCTCTTCTTCCAAGCGTATATTCGGCCAAACCTGCAAGTTCTTCACTTCTAGCAACGGTCAACTTATGATCAACCCAAAGCTTGCGTGCGTCTTGATGGATCCCAGCTCCGACGAATGTAATTCTCTCGTCGTTAAGAAAATACGCAAGAGACTCAGGTACAGGGACTTTCTGAGGCTTTCTGCTGCGACTAAAGAGCCCAAAGAACTGAAATATTAAGCATTGATTTTCCAAACATAATTGCAACACGGCCACTTCGTTAGGCTGACTAGATTCACGTAACCGTACCCATTCGATGTCGAGACCTACAACAAGATTGTTGTCTTCGATTTCTCCGGCGCAACTTGAATATACGTTTTCAATCCATTGATCAGCAACGGATTCTGTATTTGTTACTGTTGTTCGGATTGTATCGTCGTAGAAACTGACGTCGAAGGTTTGATGATGTGTTTCTGTATCCCAATTAACAAAATTAATACATGTGTGCCTGTGGTAGTCATTATATTGATATTGGCCATCATTAATACTACCATCAGCACTGCTCATGGCATCGCCATACTCGCTGCTGCTCGTAGAGCTCATAGCAAAAGAAAAAGAAAATTTAGAGAGAAACGAGTGATAAGAGAAAGGATATTTGACCTATGGGAGGGATGTGAATTGAACCATGAGAATTTAGGTATGTATTTATAGTGTTTCGTACTTGATTCCCAAGTTTCTCAATTAAGGAAATCTAGCAAAATTTAGCAATTACAATTTAAAACACGAACTAGTCTTAATTTAGCAATCCCATAGCAGGCACCAAAAATATTCAAGTTATCGCATCCAATCAAACAAAGCTTATATTCTCTGTGTTTGAGAACGTAAAATGGACTCTCGAACACTCTAAAAGTAACTGCTCCATTCAGCACTAATTCCACGCACGATGTGCCTGCCGTTCAGTTCCGAAACCTATAGAAACGTGCCGCAAGCGCATGTAGCGCAGCACATATCTAGGATCCCATTCCTCATCATATCCCCGAAACCTTAAACAAACCCTATTCTGGCATAATGTACGCATACCTTGGGTCTGAGATCGAAACCTAGCCGGGAGTGGACTACTATAGGTCGGAAACTTAGTAAGAACGATGAATCCATCCATTTACAGGTAAGATTCCTTTAGAATATTCTCTGAAACCTTAAACAAACCATATTCTGGCCTATTGTACGCATACCTTGGGTCCGAGATCGAAACACGTCCGGGAGTGGACTACTATAGGTCGGAAATTTGGTAAGAACGATGAATCCATCCATTTACGGTAAGATTCCATTAGAATATTCCCCGAAACCTTAAACAAACCATATTCTCGGCCTATTGTATGCATACCGTGGCTCGCTGATCAAAACCTGGCCTAGGGAGTGGACTATTATAAGTCCGAAACTTGGCAAAAACGATGAATCCATCCATTTACGGGTAAGATTCCTTCATAATATCCCAAACCTTAAACAAACCCTATTCACGGCATAATGTACGCATACCTTGGGTCCGAGATCGAAACCTGGCCGGGAGTGGAATACTATAGGTCGGAAACTTGGTAAAAACGATGAATCCATCCATTTACAGGTAAGATTCCTTTAGAATATTCTCTGAAACCTTAAACAAACCATATTCTGGCCTATTGTATGCATACCGTGGCTCCGAGATCGAAACCTTGCCGGGAGTGGACTACTATAAGTCTGAAACTTGGCAAAAACGATGAATCCATCCATTTACAGGTAACATTCCTTCATAATATCCCCGAAACCTTAAACAAACCCTATTCTGGTATAATGTACGCATACCGTGGGTCCGAGATCGAAACCTGGCCGGGAGTGGAATACTATAAGTCGGAAACTTGGTAAAAACGATGAATCCATCCATTTACAAGTAAGATGCCTTGAGAATATTCCCGAAACCTTAAACAAACCCTATCCCGGCATATTGTATGCATACAAAGTGGCTCAGAGATCGAAACCGGATGGGAGTGGACTACTATAAGTCGGAAACTTGGTAAAAATGATGAATCCATCCATTTATATGTAAGATTCCTTTGGAATATTCCCGAAACCTTAAACTTGGTAAGAATGATTTCCATTTACCGGAAATAAATAAACTAATTCTTACAGACTGTGAAAATGACCATATTACCCTTATTGGAAAAAAGTGCAATAAATATTATGGAAATTGTGAAAATGTCCAAACTACCCTTATCGGAAATAAGTAAAGTAATTCTTACAGCTTGAAAATGACCATATTACCCTTATTGGAAAAAAGTGGAATAAATATTATGGAGACAATGAAAATGACCATACTACCCTTATCGGAAATAAGTAAAGTAAATGTTACCGATTGTGAAATTGACCATATTATCCTTATTGGAAAAAAGTGCACTAAATATTATGGAGACAATGAAAATGACCATACTACCCTTATCAGAAATAAGTAAAGTAAATGTTACCGATTGTGAAAATGACCATATTACCCTTATTGGAAAAAGTGCAATAAATATTATGGAGACTGTGAAAATGACCATACTACCCTTATCAGAAATAAGTATAATAAAGTTACAAACTGTGAAAATGACCATATTACCCTTATTGGAAAAAAGTGCAATAAATATGATGGAGACTGTGAAAATGACCATACTACCCTTATCGGAAATAAGTAAAGTAATTCTTATAGACTGTGAAATTGACCATATTATCCTTATTAGAAAAAAGTGCAATAAATACAGACTGTGAAATTGACCATATTACCCTTATTGGGAAAAAGTGCAATAAATATTATGGAGACTGTGAAAATGACCAAACTATCCTTATTGAAAATAAATAAAGTAAAGGTTAATATTCTTCTAAGTTTGGTTTGTTTTGTTATATTGTCACTCTCGAATGTAGATTTAAATCACTCTATATATTACATTCTATACTTTGGTTTGCTATGCTATGTTGTTTAACCGTGTCTATATTTAACAATGCCTTGCATGTTTCAGGCATAGTGGCTCATTTGTTGGTCTTTTTTTTAAGGCTCAGTTTGAAATTTTCTTATATATAAAAGTAGATGTAAAATATAATCATATATTTAAATGTGAAAGGATGGTTGAATACCTCACTCCTCATTTTTTTTTCAAGTCTTTTTTTTTACAACTCTTATAAGGGTTGTGATAGTAATAATAAAAAAAAATAGGACAAAACTACCAATATTGAGAGGAAGGAAGGATGGTTCAAGGCTTGTGCTAACACCTAGTTGGCTTGTGTTCGAATCTCTCAAACACCATTATTCCAAATGATATTTTTTTTGATCTTCAACAACCCTTATAAGTGTTGTCGTATAGTTATTCACTACCTTAACGAGATGAGTTGTTAAAGTCTAAAGGTGATCACTACTCTTTTCACAAAAACGTTGTGATTTTGATTCTCGTCACGACTCTTTGTTCCTCTTTGGTCCTAAGAGTTGGATGTTTTTATACATTGACAACTTTTGTTTGACAAAAGTTGTCAAACATACCACCTTTCACAACCTTAAATATACGAGTTGTGAAGTTACAGTTGTAGATTACTGTTTTTCCCGTAGTGGTGCTGAACATGACATTCCCTTTCCATAGCATTATGAATTTAGGGATCCTTCGGACAATGAAGAAACTTCTGAAATCTCCGATAGTGACTTTGAATATGGGGACTCTGGTGAAGAAGATCGTGATTCTGAAGTTGATGAAGATAATGAAGAGGATCATGACTCTGAAGTTGATAGAGATAATGTTAGGAAGAATTAGTTGTTCACTTTTTTTTTTCTTTCTTTCTTTCATGCTCTTTGTATGATATTTTCTTCTTTGTACATATACTTTGAATATTTTCCACCTTTTAATAGATTCCACCCCTTTTTTTATGCTTCTCCCTCCTTCTTCTGGCTGTTGATCAAAGAACGATGCTTTTCTTTCTAACAATTTGTGTCAGTTTCAGGATAACTTATAGAGTCAGATATAATAACATATGTGCGTGAGTCCATCATACATACGAATATGACAATACATGTATATGTGTCTATCACGTGTGCTAATGTAATAATACATGTTATGATCCTGTCATACGTGCGAATATAATAATACATGTGTAGGGGCTTATCATATGTGCGAATATGCAATTGCTATCATGTTTGACACGAGGCAATTATGCTAGTGCGAATATCATATTCTTATTGTGTTTATAATCCCCTTCTTGCCTCTGATATTCGCAGCAGTGTAATTGCCTCTATTAAATCCTTAGTTTTTCAAGTTACCTTCGTAATTACCTGTGTGCATGGTTGTTTTTCATGTTTTGATCGTCCCTTTGCCTCTGCTTTTATGCCTGCAAAAATAATGTTAGCGCGGTCTTTTATGTTTGTTCGTGAGGTCTTATTGAGCCTCCCTAAATAGAGGTCTTAATCATCCTCCCCTGTTAATAGGACTTATTTTTGCCCCAGGTTGCTCATTTGGGTCGTGCGATGAAATCGCAGGAGGTCTTTGCGCTTTCGCGTATTGACCCATTGATCTCGCCTTATCATCTTTCTTATTATTACCTCTGCATGATGTATTTATGCGCCAATACGACAGGTCTATACTCTTGTTTGAGTTATAGTCTCATGATATTGATGTCTTTTGACACAATTCAGCTCCCTAATGGAGGGTGTCGTCCTTATCTTACCCCTGATTGCCCCTTCAAGGAGACGTACCCTTACCGGGTTAGGGTGGGATCCTCACATCTAGTGATGCAACAACTAGTTGTTTTCACAGACTCGTTCGAGTCTGCTCCCTAAGTGGGGTTTCTTGAGGACCGAGTGTATCATAGCCAAGACTTGCTAAGAGCGGGGAGGTACGCTCCAGACGATCCCGACACCCTTAGTTCAACCGTGTACCGTGGCGCCCTGGTCGAGTTTCTACACTCCATAATAGAGAACTTAGTACCTTAGCCTTTCGACTAAGGAGTCTCTACCGGATGGGCTTTTATTTCTCCCCCACCTACCATGACTCAGATCCTAGGGATGGTATGACTTTCGCCTGAGCCATGCATTACTAGGTTTTCTCCAATTATGCGAACTAGGGTGCATGCCACCTCGTACAGCTTCCACACTTTACCCGTGACTTTGTGACGTCACTGATTCCGTCATTTAGGATATGCCATGTGCGAATACCATTCGTCCCTTTTCAATTCAGTTGCTTCGCATGATTTATCGGATGTGCGATATTTAACCCCTACAAGTGTCACTATCCATCCACAAAAAACCCATCAAAACAAAAGTAACAAAAAAAAACCCAAAAAACAAAAGTAACACAAAAACCCTAAAGAATTTGATGGAACCAATTTTGGTTTCATCATAAAATTTGATGAAACATCATAGAATTTTGATGAAACCAATTTTGAAATTTGGAGTTTTTGTATCAATTTTTGAAAGTTTGGAGTTTTTGTATCCAATTTGTTTAAGATGGAGTTTTAATGGATCCCAACATTTGAATGAGATTTTTGTACCACAAATTTGGTCACCTTGGGCTTTTCTGTATACCAAAAGGGTAAAGCAATGCCAAGTAGGGTGTGAGACTACAGTTAAAACTTCAACTCAAAATCGTACAATTGCATTTTTGTATAGTTACAGTTTTCCCAGTGATATTATATTGCTGTTAATAATAGATTCCAACCATGATACAAAAACTCAATATCTTTGTCTACACATTTTACTAAGCTAGAGTCGACTGGGACATTACCGGCCAATTTCATCGAGACTTGAACTAAATGAGGTAAGAACAATTTCAGGTACATGGTATAACGGAACAGGCATCTTCGGTGGAAGATTTGGCAAACTTAACTCCTTTTTCAGAACCTGAATTGCTTGTCTTATTGAAGGTCTGAAGCTGCGATCAGGATGCGCACACCATAGCCCGATAATCATCAAACGTTCTGCTTCTTCGCTATTGAAATCATTACCTAGTTTCTTGTCAACTGCAGCCAAGAGTTTGCCCTTTCCATAGAGATCCCAAACCAACTCTACTAATCCCATTTGAGATATGTCGCCAAACGAGACGAAAGATTTCCGGCCACAAACAATTTCTAAAGCCACAACTCCGAAGCTGAATACATCTGATTCTTTACTAGGCCTCCCGGTGCTGATGTATTCCGGTGCCAAGTACCCGAAAGTTCCAGCCAAACCAGTGGATTGAGAGAAGCGATCGTGGTCCATGAACCGAGCTAAACCAAAGTCGCCAAGTTTGGCGTTGAAGCTTGAATCCAGCATGACGTTGCTCGACTTGATATCCCGATGCAGGACACACTGCTCCCACTCTTCATGGAGGTATAACAGTGCAGAGGCCAACCCGAGAGCTATTTTGTATCTTACAGCCCAAACAAGAGGACCTTTTTTGCCAAATAAGTAAGAGTCTAAGCTCCCGTTCGGCATCAACTCATAGACAAGAATAAGCTCCTTTTTCTCATGGCACCAACCGATAAGCTGCAGTAGATTACGGTGTCTCAGCCGGCTTATGATCCTGACTTCAGTTATGTATTCCTTTATACCTTGACTAGATCCCCTTGAGAATTTCTTTACAGCAACTGGCTGATCTGGATCATTCAACATGCCTTGGTAAACACCTCCGAAACCGCCTTCTCCTAATTTCCTTTCATGAGAAAAGTTGTTTGTAGCAGAAACTAGATTTTTGTAAGAGAAGCTTTTTGGCCCAGCTCCTTTTACAATCTCACTTTCATCTAGTTTCTCATCCTTTGGTTTTCTTGATAAGATCAGCAACACTACAGCTACAACAACACCACAGATGAACACAGCAGCAGAAACAGATAACCCAACCACCAATTTGAAATTCCTCTTCACTTCTAAACTTGAACTGAACTCCCACGATAAAAGAACATGTCTCCCTTCTATAAAATTAGAAGAAGCAGAGAATCCAACCATACCGTTTCGTGGTAAAACCTCCTTCAAATCAATCTGGTAAGAAAGACAAGAATTTCCTCTAAAAATCGTGTTCCTTTCATACGTCCAGAACACGCTGAGGTTCTTAGTGGTGGAGTTATAAGTAATCCAAGCATAACAAGTTTGAGTTAAATTAAAATCATTCCAAGTAGTAGTCACAGCTGAACGAATGGAATTATTATTAATCCCCACGTGATGAAATCTAATAGGATCTGACTCTTCATGATGATCACTAATAGGATCCCACTCCTCATGATGTGTATCAAACTCAACAGCGATAATCTTCTGTGGTGACGACTCGTATGTTTTTTCATTGAAAAGGCCTAAAAATTTAGGCTCAAAGGTTGTTGGAATTTTGAAGTCGACCGGAGCAAGAAAGAATGCAATACCTTCACTATGGTGCTGAGGTTTACCGTGAATTGCAAAGGTGAAATGAGTAGTGAAGTCTAGGACGTTCTCACCATGCCAAAGAGGCACAGGTTCTATAGAAGTAGCCCATCCAACACAAATTGAAGAATTGGGGTTAGTCAATTCAATATTTCCCGAAGTATAATATGATATACCACCAGACAATTTGACATACTTGTTACCTTCTTCGAATCTAGAGATATTGAAATAAACTGAATTAACGGTGGAACTACAAAGAAATAATAAGACACAAGGAATCAATACATTGTAGTATAACACTATGGCCATGATTTTGAAATAAGAAGATCAAGTCAAGATTGGTATCATAATAGGAACGAAGAACAACTTTGAAAGAATGCAAGCTGAAATCAAATAATACTGCTGATCAAGAATACATTTCTACTAGTAAGTTGTGGACTGCACATTTATGAACATAATATGAAGCTGGAAATAATATTAAACAACAACTTGCAAGTCAATTTGCTTGAAAAATTCTTCAGTGAATAAATCAGAAAAGAATTTACTCACTTCAACCATCAATCTGCTCGGCCACTTACATTGAACTCGTTGAATTATACTAAAATAATAAAGCCGGTTCCACTGACAGCATTAAAGCTGACCTTGTCTTTGCAGCCCCGTAGAATTCGTCAGGTAAATGATGTCAGTGGAAACCATTGACAGTGTGGCAACACTATCAGATATCCCTGACCTCTGGATTGTTTATGTTTTTAGAGATGTGATTGGTTACTGTAAAACTTTCTAATCAATGTCTACTTGGATGAAAAAATGTCATTACAGGCTTCTGTCAAAATTCTCTGCAACTAGCTTCTAGTTTTTATCCACAACTAGCTAGCTTAGATTATGTCAGCAGGAAAGACTTGATCCAGTCTCGTCCAACTAGGATATGGTCGAAAAGTTAAGGGGCCTTCAGAAAAAGAGTCCAAATGATAGAACAACAAACAGTTCTAACTTAAGCATACTAACCAACACATGAATTATGACATACTTTGCATACAAGTAATGCGAACAAGTTAGATTATGAGAGCAGTAGATGAAATTGCATTATAATCATCCTGAAGAACACAACAACGGACAAGTTCAACACCAAAAAATGCATAACATTATTGAAAAGTACACAACCGAAAAAAAAAAAAAAAAAAAAAAAAAAGTTGAAAACATAACAAACAAATGAAAGTTCGGACTCAACAGCTTATAAGGGTACCTAACAAGCTGAAAGTTCAGTCTATATTTAACGACCAATGTCCATGCTTGTAGTAGTGATAGAATTTCGTTCACTAGAAATAATATCAAGTTCAGGTACTGGTACATGATATGTAGGCACCGGCATTTTTGTAGGGAGAGATGGAATACTTGCTTCCATATTAAGTGCTTGAATTGCTTGTCTGATCGAAGGTCTAGAACTTCGATCTGGGTGTGCGCACCATAAACCCACAACCATCAAACATTCAGCTTGGTTTGCTTCGAACTCCAGGTTTAGTTTGTGGTCTATCGCAGCCAAGATCGCATCTCTCCCATATAGATCCCAAACCCACTCTACTAAGCCTACATTAGAAACCTCTTCCATATAACCTATTGATTTTTTCCCACAAGCAATTTCTAAAGCCACTACACCAAAGCTAAAGACATCAGATTCTTTACTTGCCTTGCCTGTGTTCACGTATTCTGGTGCTAAATAGCCTAATGTCCCAGCTAACCCTGTTGATTGGAGACCTAATCCATGATCCGTGAGCCGAGCTAGACCAAAATCACCGAGCTTTGCATTGAAATTTGAATCCAACATTATGTTGCTTGATTTGATATCACGATGGACTACGCATTGCTCACCTTCTTCATGAAGGTAGAGCAGTGCCGAGGCTAACCCGAGTGCTATTTTGTATCTGACAGCCCACATAAGAGGGGTTCTTCGTCCGAAGAGATGAGCATCTAGACTACCATTAGGCATCAATTCATAAACAAGCAGAAACTCGCCGCTCTCGTGACACCAGCCTATGAGCTGCACCAAATTCCTGTGTCTCAACCGACTGATGATCCTGACCTCAGTTATATACTCCTTCTGACCCTGTCTAGACCCACTAGAGATTTTTTTCACGGCAATTGCCAAATCCATTTCGTTTATAAATCCCCTATAGACGCCTCCGAATCCACCTTCTCCTAGTTTTCTTTCCTCTGAGAAGTTGTTTGTAGCTGAAACTAGTTCCCTAAGCAAGAACCTCCTTGGACCAGCACCTCTTTCAAAATCAGATGTGAAGTCAACTTTCTCTTTTCTAGCTCGCCGTCTTTTTGACCTCATCAGCCATACCAGAACTAAAGCAAGAGCGCACCCTACCAAAGCAGTTCCGGCCACAGATAATCCAACTATCAATTTGACATTTGGCTTTTCATTAGGCTTTTCATTGGGATTTTCATTTGGTACTTTTCTCTCCTGAACTGCCAAACTTGAATTGAAATCCCATGACAAAAGAATATGCCGCCCACTAAACATACCGGTACCAGCGGAGAATCCTATGGTAACTCGTTCCGGTAAAATCTGCTTCAAATCGACTTGGTATGACAGAAGAGATTCTCCTTGAAAAACAGGATTCTTATCATATGTCCAGTATACGCTGAGATTCTTAGCAGTAGCATTATAAGTGATCCACGCGTTACCAGTTTCCTGACTATGCAAGGTAGCATTCCAAAAAGTTGAAACAGCCGACTTGATGGAATTATTATTAATCCCAACATGTGTAAAATCTGGTTCCCATTCTTCATTTGGGAATGAATCGAATTCAACATGGATGATATGATTGCGAGAAGTATCATCAGTTGTTGTAGTATTAAACAGACCTAAAAATCCACCAGGTGAATTCGGAGGGATTGGATAGCCAACAGGAGCAATGAAGAAGGCAAGTCCAGCACCATATTTCGGTGTTGTTTTTTCAACGGAAAAGGTGAAATGAGTGGTGAAGTGTGTGACTTCTCCAGTGGCGGAGTCCCACAGGGGTACCTGATCGAAATAAGTAGCTCGACCAACACGACAAGTGTAACTGTTTCTGTTGATCAATTCAATGGTACCTATGGCAGTCGCGGCATCACCTTCCAGTATGATGTCACTGTCCTGGGGTTCAAAGCGAGATTTGTTAAAGTAGATTGAGTTTATTGTTGGAACAAGAAAGAAGAGCAAAATAAAGAAAGAGCTGCGGAAGTTTTTGCATAATGACATGTTGATGGACTCTGCAAGATCACTGGAGACTTGGAAGAGATTGGGAGGAGGGAAATGACTACAAAGTGAATGCTAAAGTGGAAACTCAAAACCACCAGATCAGAGGTGTCTGAGGAATCTAACTTGTTGTCTCCATCTATTTATAATCGCTATAAGTTCACAACTAACTTACCAAGTTGCCAGAGGATTGTACAAAAGACTTTGCAGAACCTTCGCCGGCAATTGTTTCCAAAAAAGTCAAACATAAAAGCCAAAGATTATCCAGTGATATATTTTTTTTGTCAGCAATATCTAATGACATTGCGTGCTACCCACATCTGCATTATACTAATCCTTTAAGGTTACAGTATTATGATAAAGCCAGGAAACAGTTTCTTAAAGCTAACCACTGAGAACAGATAAGAACTGACAGACAAAAAATATTCCGATTAGCGATAATGAATGATAATTTCTTCGAATTCAATGGGTCACTTTAACTGTTGACATATACTCAATGATTTGTTTGTTCTTACATTACAGGACCCAAACTATTGTTTTTTATATGTTTAACGCTAAGTTATATCCTCGTATATACGTTTTGTTTCCACCGCTGATAAGTGACATTATACCAGAAATATGCTGAGTCAAGATAACAGAAATTTCTAACCATTATATTATACAGAACCAGGAATCTCTATGTGGTGGTTAGCAGGTATAATAATAAAAGAGAGTCGAGTACCTGGATATTCCTTACCTGTCTTGGTGCACCAAAAGTTTGTTCCAGCTAAAACATGTTGTAATTGAAGCAAAACACAAGTCCCTGCAATACAAATGGAAAGAGTCTCATTCATTCTGAAGCAGGTAGAATCCCAATTCTGTAAAATCAAGAAATTGCAAATTCGGAATACATCTATGGAGGCATAAAACACAATTAATCTTACTAGAATCGCAATATCCACATTCGAGTTAATGTTCTTCAGCATGCCCCAGTCGGGAATCAAATTTCCACAAACTTTCCATGTATTCAAATTTGTGGAGCAAATCAACAATTACTCCGTGAAACCCATCCGCCATCATATCGTTTCAATTTAAATTATTTTTGTTTTTCAATTGCAAAATGAAAATGGATTTAAAATTTTTATTCTGTGTAAATCGGTTCAGGTGGAGTCCGACAGTAAATTAAGAACACGAAATTGGGGGATATAAAAAGCAACCGAGGGATATTGATTACTTCTCCCAACCCATGGTGTCTGCTAAGGGGTGGTTTTGGGTGCAAAAATACTAAAATGACCTCCCTTCAAAATAAAAATCAAAAATCAAAATCTTATCCCCATTTCCATCTCCACTTCTTATTAATCTCTTTCAGGGTTAGAGCTTTGCCGGCTCATTCCCTTTCAAATTCTAAACTCTCCCCACTCTCTTTCAAATTCTCTTCTCCTTCTCTGCCGGCTCCTCACTTTGGAAACGAATTTTATTTTTTTTCATTTCAGAAGTGATGAAGATCATCATCTTGCAAGTGATGAAGACCATGCCTAATTGATGAAGACCATGTCGAAACCAGTGCCCGCATGGTTGCTAACTAACATTCAATGTCAGTAACTAAATCCTAGGATGCTCGGTAGAAATCTATCAATGCCGGTAGTCAAGTGAAAAAAAAATTCAACTTTCGGATACTTTACATCATGTGCCGGCATAACAATTAAAGCAACATACTATGCCGGAAACCGGTGCCGACATGCTCGAGAATTAACTAATTATGCCGGAAGTGGACTGATTAAAACCAGAAAAAATTCAAAACGGAATATTTTTTTGCATCGCCGGAAGTGATGAAGACCATGCGCCGGCATGGTTCTTCACTAACATTCAATGTCGTAACTAAGTGCCGGCATGCTCGATAGAAATCTATCAATGCCGGTAGTCAAGTGAAATAAAATTGAAGTTTCCTGGATACTTTTCATCATGTTCCGGCATAGAAATTTAAGCAAAAACCATGCCGGAAGTAGTTCCGGCATGCTCGAAAATCAGATAACTATGCCGGAAGTAGACTGATTAAAACCTAAAAAAATAGGTTACGAAGATCAAAACCTGAAAAATTTTGTACGAGACCCCCCGGATAGTGGCAAACAATTTATGAAAATTTCAAACAAATGCCGGCATGGTTTTTTGGTTGAATATCATACCGGCACCAAGCTTTTTCAGCTGCAACAATGGTGGATTCAAAGAAAAAAAATCAAATTTTCAACCTCTTAGCAGCAATTCTCTCTTCACAATCATCCTCCGCTTTCACCAAAAAAAGTTCCCTCTCAAACTTTTTTTCCATCTTTCTACTCTCATCTCATTCACCCAAATACAAATACACACTAATCATTTAACAAATACTTAAGATTTTTATTAATTATTATTAATTAACCACTAAACCTGATTAGTGAGGGGTAGATTAGGATTTAAAAAAATACTTAGATAAGGGGTGACCCCGAATTGATATCTGGATCCAGTTTTTGTCCTTTTCTTATATCCCCCAATTTCTTTTTATATCCCCAATTTCGCGTTCTAGATTAACCCTAACTCAGGGTTAATTACCAGGTGTAGTTGTTGACAGTCGATCGTCCTTGTACCCAACATTTCCAATTTGGGCTACTCTTTCCCAATGATTCTAGGAAAAGCCCTAAACAGAATTTGTAGAATGATTTTTTTGGGCACTACTCAAAAATAGTGGGGGACTACTAAGTGATAAAATATCTACCCTATAACTAGTACAACCGTTGACACGGTGGGAGGGCCGACCGAAAAAGAATCTGAACATGGGGTTCGTCTGCGATTACTTTCACCCCGTTTCCGAAAAAGTGATACTTTCGCCCCGTTTCTGAAAAAGTGATACTTTCGCCCCGTTTCCGAAAAAGTGATACTTTAGCCCGTTTTAGAAAAGTGATACTTTCGCTTCTAGGTTTGAAAAAGTGATACTTTTTCAAACCGCTTAGCGAAAGTATCACTTTTTCGAAACGGCGAAAGTATCACTTTTTCCGAAACGGAGCGAAAGTTTCACTTTTCTGAAACGGGTTGTGAAAGTATCACTTTTTCAGAAACGGAAAATTATTCGATCCATAAACCAGAATATGGTTGCATGATGTGTTATGCATCCTTTGTGGTGGTTTGCATAATGGCTATGCATTCAATTTTCGAGAATTGTGCCTAAAATTAAAGTATCATTTTTCTTGAAACGGAGGGAGTACATCGTTTTATTAGTTGGAAAGGAAAATTAGTTGATGCATAAACCAAAATTTTGCTACATAAAGTATTATGTATCTTTTGTGGTGGTTTGCATAATGAATATACATTTAATTTTCTAAAATTGTGCCTAAAAGGATAAATACCTCCGAATTTTTCGTAAAAACTCTAAATTTGATATTGTTGTTTGTGCTCGTTGGATAGATTTTTTTATTAGCTTTCCAACAAGATAAAATTTGTAAAATTCCAAGGCACGGATTTTTAGATATGTTATATTAAAGTTTGCTTTCCAATTATACCCCTAAAAAATATGATATATAAGGAGTTATAGTAATTGGACTAAAAGAGAGGGATATTTTTGGTTTTTCAGCATGGACCATTCTCAATCTTTTTGTGGTAATTGATCACTTAGATTTACAAAAAAGTGGCCATATAAAGGACCTCCCTCGCTTCGCTCGGTCGGCCCAATTATTAGGGGTGTCCTAAAGTATGGAATGACTAACCTACCTTTAACCTATACATATTTAACCACCTCCTCCCGTCACCACCGCCTATATATATAACCACCTCTTCCCATCACCACTGCCGCTCACCACCACCGACCACCTCGAACCACCACCACAGCCACCTCTAAATGTAACTTAATTTAAATCATTAACAAAATCAAAATCAAAATTATAACATACCCATTAATTGTCATTCGTTTTTGGTTGAAAAAATGAAAAGTAATCATCAAAATGAGTTGAAAATGGAAGTTGCAGAGATAAGTTTGGCTAGGAATTATCTGAAAAACTTTGTCGAACTAGACGAACTCAATTTTAATGGAGGTTTTTCTTTCGGAGAAAAGTTCGGTTAAGTCGCAAATTTTTTTTCCTAACTGAACTTTTAGTTCTGTTACGCCACAACTTTTTTTTCTAACCGAACTTTTCTATGAAAACCTATATATTGAGTTCGGTTACGTCGCAAATTTTTTCTCCTAACCGAACTTTTCTCTGAAAGAAAAAACTCCATTAAAACTGAGTTCGGCTACCTGTGTTTTTAGAAATATTAGTCGAACTACACTTGCAGATGAGTTCGGCTACCTGTTCTTCAAATGTCGTAACCGAACTTTGTTAACCAAACAGAAATCAATTTGTAAATTGTTCATTTTTAGAAATGTTTTGGCCAATTCAAGCACCATTAACGAAATTTGAAGTATCCTGAGTACCCAAAACATCATACTCTTGTTGTGGCTCTTAAAGAAAAAGATCTAACTTTTTTTCTTCCAAAATCCTCATCTTCATCTTCTTCTTCTCCCTCTCAATAATTCTTCTTTTGAAAAAATATCGAATTATTAATTTAATCTCACTAATCAATACACTAACTAATTTTATTACCAAGGGCAAGTTTGGTATTAAAAAAAACTTAGATAAGGGGTGACTCAATATTACTTCTAATATCCACCCAAAAAATGAAGAGTAATCAATCCCCCATCATTTTTTAGTAGTCCCCAAAAAAATGGTTCAATTTGTAGTGCCAATGTCTCTATTAAGCACTTGGCCCACTACTTCTTCTTCAAAGGCCGAGCATTATGCTAGTGTATTTTGTTTGGCTACAACCACATTATAGCTACGATCAACCACTATGGCCATCCCTTAGCTAAAATGTGGCTAAAGCCCTTGGCTTAGTTAGTGAACGGAACATATTTGTTCCTCCTAGTTAAGAAACGGTGAACGGTACATATTTGTTCCTCCTCCTAGTTAAGAAACGGTTTTATGGAAACTCAGTTTTTGTTGTAAAGAAATTTTTAGGGCTTTTTAATAAAGTGGCCATGTTTTTCTAATATATTTCAGAAACTGGCCGTTATTTTGAATGTTTATATAAAGTGGCCGAAATTGACATTTTCCATCCCGTTTTTTGAAAAAAAACGTGTAACAGCCGTTAAATGCATATGTGTCAGTTAACCTCCTTAGTAAAAGACCAATTAACCCTCGATGAGTCTGGCTAGATCGGTGAATCAACTCGCATGGCCATTATACTCTTCATCCCTGCACAATCATAACATACATCTAAGTCATTTCTGTAGCTTGTCTGCAAGCAACACAACACCATTATCAAGTTCATCGTCACAGTTGATTGAGTTCATGTGATTACAGTGATTCACTAAAAAATTCAAATACACAAACACTGTAACCACCACACTGAGCAATGGTTCACGGTGCGAATCATCCACTTTAAATCCAATCTGGACACCAACACAATTGCCTCCAATACCTCCAGATCCTCCACCAACCGTCTCCAGTTGTATCAACAATCACCTTGAATTCAAAAGCACCTTTCCAGATATGTAAATAGCACCAACGATCAATTCTCTGGACTGTGACTCCACCTCCATTCCTGTCCAAGATCTGTAGACATCCACCATTAAACAACCAGTTTGTGTATCAGTAGTGTAATACTGACCCTTTTCATCAACACTAAATCCATCTGTTTAATTCACTATTTTGCCTTCACACCCTTCTTATTACACCCTCCAAAACACCCATCAGAACTTAAGTAGTAGCCACACACAACATCATCATCTAATCCAACTGGTTTCATGATCAAAACGAACCCAATAATTTCAGTTTATGACAAAAACCCCAATTTCATTCCATGGTTGTAATATAAATTAGCCAGCATGCCTGCGACCAAAATTTAACCCTAAATTAACAAAATTAAACAAAAAGGGGGAAAGAACATCAAACCCAAGAGTTCTAATCAATCGAAATCCATCGATTTCACGATCTAAATATGAGTTTTCGTCAAATAATAAGTTAAATAACGTGTGGGTTCTAAAAAATTTACCTGGATTCTAATTCCTTCATCCGATTTGTACTTCATCTTTGCTGCATCCAATGGAACCCTAAAAACGTCAAAATTTCAAAATATCACTAATGTATAATCAATCACCTGAGTGTCTAACCCTAGTTTCGACCAGAAGGATTATGAGAGATACACCAAAACAAGAAGAAGAACAAAGGAATGAAAAAAAAAAGTGTTTCGTAATGATAAAATAACGAGGATATGGTAGTAATTTTGAACCTAAAAATTGACCAAGTCAACTTGCTGGACCATTTAGATGGGACCAGGTAAAATTTTAACGGAAAGGCCACTTTATGAAAGTATTTAGAATTTTGGCCGGTTTATTAATTAGGTGCTTTGAAGCTGGTCATTTTATTAATTTGCCCAAATTTTTAAGGACCCAGAAGTAAATCATTTTTGTTTTATTACATGAGAAAAAGCCATCTCGTGTCGTGTTCTCCCCGCAGTCTCCTTTTTGTCAGACGTGGAGAGAGAGGATGTGTACAAGAAGTTAAAACCACGTGAGTTGTTTATTTCTTTTTGTCTTGTCTTTTCTCTTTCTTCCGTATATCTGCCTGTTTTTCCCCAAATTCTCTAATGCCTTATGTAGCTCTAACCCCTCTCATCCTCCGAAAAAAAAATAATTAGTTGTTGAATTACCTACAACATCCCCAATTATAAAAAGAACGCCTGATGGGGATATTAAAACTAATTGGGGATATAAATTACTTTCCGCAACCCATAGTGTCTATTAAGGGGTGATTTTTGAGTATGAAATACTAAAATACCCTTTGGTTAATTAAAAAAACAATATGAAAAGACTGTAATACGCTTTCTACTAAAACTTAAGATCAAAAACCAAATTATTTATCCCCCATTCTTCACAAACAATTACGGCACTCATCTAGGTTTAGGGTTTTCGATTATTTTTTCTTCATCTTCTTCATCGTTCTTCATCCGTTCTTCATCGACGATTAATCGTCGATTCAAAAATTTCTTCGTCGATTAACCTACCTCAATCATAACCATGCCTCCAAGAAAGAAATCAGATGCCCAACCGAAGTCAAAATCGATAGCTCAACAAAAATTAGAACAAAGGCTTGCTTTTATTGCTTAAGAGCAAGAAGAAGAAGAAGCAGCGAACTCGGACAATCAACCTCTCGTAAACATGGCTTCCGTGAGAAGGTAAGTGATTTTGAACTGTTACATAAGTGTTTGAATCGATTTATAGCAGTGGGTTTGGGTTAGCATCGTTAGAATCGCGAACCCTAACTCAAATAGTTGAGTTTCAGTGAGTATCGGCATTGATTTTAGTATGAATACAGTGCCGGTAATGGATTACGGCATTCAATTTAGGATGAAGACAGTGTCGGGATTTAGTTACGGCATAGATTTTAGTATGAATACAATGCCGTTTTCAAACCCAGATTCACCTGAAACTGAAAGTTTTGTACCGGCATTGAAATTATGTTGAACACTATGCCGGTAGTTAGTTACGGCGTTGCTTTACATTTATTCGAATATGCCGCTAGTGCTCTTTTGTTATCCAGGAAGCCCCTAGAAATTGTTATCGATACCGGCATTGATTTTAGGTTGGATTGTGTGCCGGTTCCTGGTTACGGCATGGATTTGGATTTTTTCGGGTGTGCCGATAGTGCTCCTTTGGTATCCAGGAACAGCTTAGGGATTACCGGCAATGTCGATAGTTGTTGTTTAATGCTGGAATTGTGTACCGGCATGCTGTTTTTTTTTTTCCAAATTACTATGCCGTTTTTTGGTCCCGGCATGGTTGGCATTTCTTGAATTTGTGTCGGTATTAAGACTGGCTGTGAGTTGTCTTATATTAATTTCGTGTGTCTTTTTATATAGGGCTAAAGCCAAGGAAGCTAACAAAGGAAAAACTAAAGATGATGTCATTAAGAGAAGAAGGAAGGACGGTCTTGATACTCCTCAGTCTCTGCCTCCTCGAGGGAAAGATCAAGGTCGCAAAAAGAGTTTGGGGGTTGATACAAGAGGGACAACTTGGGAGAGTGGTGGTGACCGTAGTCGACTTGTAATCCGTGAGCCTACTGGAACAGTTGAGGATGATGAGCATGATGAAGAAGAAAGTAATGAGGAAGATGATGAGGTTCATCCAAGTCAATTAGCAAGCCAAAGCAAAGTTGGTGGGCCAAGTCAACAACCGACACAAGGCAAGGGCAAGAAGCGCAAGGGCAAAGTCAAAGTAAAAGTTAAAGGTTCGCACCTTCCTCACATTGATGACATGATACCTGACCTTGATCGTGGTAGAATTCGGGTTGAATCACGATCCGAGACATCTATTTGGCTACAAGCACTCGTGGGCTCGTACTATCTATCAAACCTCTGTAAGAATTTTTTATCTTTTGCATATCTATTCTTGTGTATTTATGTAAAATCTTTTAATCGTATTATCTCCTAATTGTAGGATCATAAGAAGGTTGTGCGTGTTTGCCGAAACCAAGCCGCGTCTAATTGGGATTTGTCTAAGGAATGTGAAGAGGTCCAAACAATAGTAAGGGATTCTGGTATATATGCTTTGGTTGAAAATTATGTGAAGTGTGATTCTGTGACAGTCAATTGCTTCGTCGAAAGGTATCATGGTGAAACTGATACCATGCACTTCCCGTTTGGGGAGATAACCTTGATCCCGGATGAACATTCAAGGCTTGAATATTATCGGAAAATTAATTGCAGAAGGAGATAAGTACTGTCCGTACCTAAAATGGTCGACGTTGCACGCCCTGACTAGCAAGCTGTTGGGTTGGGACTACAAAACTTCTGTGGAAAGCTTCTATGTATCTAAGTCTAGTATGACAAAGACAATCAAGGTGACGCTGCTTAAGGAGAAGTTTGAAGAAACGCAGGAAATAAGTGGAAATGATGGATGGGACCCTTCACAGATTCGTTATACAGCCGCTGCGTACCTGTTATTCATCTTGGGCACTAAGGTATTCCATGACACTAGTGGAAACAAGGTTAGTGCAAACCTCCTTCAATACTTGGATCCGTTGGAAGATGTCTATAACTATTCTTGGGGCACCGTGGTAATGGCACATTTGATGGCGGAGATGAGAAGGGCCTCTAGGGCTGTTACAAACCAATTTGTTGGGAATTTCACTCTTCTCCAGGTAATTTTGTTTTTAAACTTATGTTCTTATGTATATTGTTCACATACACCCTTATTATGAACTTAGAAACAAAATTTCCTGCATCTTATATGTATTATTCCCAATTGGTATAGGTGTGGTCTTATGAGACCTGGATAATCCAACGGTCAATGTCGCTTATATTTGCAAAAAGTTTGATCACGTTGCTCGCATTAAAAGGGGGGAGGGGTCTCACTCTTATTCATCAAATTTAAGTTTTCTTCAATATCTCAAGGTTGTGTTCTTGATATCAAAGATATATTTATATGAAATCTATATTCATTTGGTCTACCTAAAGCTAACTAAATTGAAGTATAATTTGTAAATGGAGTTGGGAAAGATAGATGGGGAAATAATCGTTTGGTCTTATTTTATGTGGTCCCAAGTTAATTTGGGCCACCAATAATAGGGGAGTTCTATTTGGTCTCAAGTTCATTCTACTTCTAGGAGTTCATTTCGTAAAATGAACTTGTATATGCTAGCAATTTGTTTTGTATAATGAACTCATAAAAGTACTTCATTATTAAGAATGAAGTCACAATAGTAGTTCATTATTATAGTTCACATTATAGAATGAACTCGTAATAGATGTTCTTATTGTCGAATGAACTCATAATGGTTGTTCATATTATAGGATTGAAAATTCATATTGTAAAATGAACTCGTAATGATAATCAAGTATGGTACGTAGTTCATATTGTACAATGAACTCGTAATAGGTGTTCATTATGATAATTCATATTATAAAATGAACTCGTAAATGATAGTTCATATTGTAGAATGAACTTGTGATAAGTGTTCATATTGTAGAATGAACTTCTAATAGTATTTCATATGGTAGAATGAACTCGTAATAGTAGTGCATCATACCAGTTCATTTTGTAGAATGAACTCGTATGTTACTTAATCATGCATGACAGATTCATTTTGTAGAATGGACTAGCTAGTATGGTAGTTCATTAAATTAGTTCATTTTGTATAATGAACTCGTATATAGTTTATTTTATAGTTATTTTTTAGCCTAATGATAAGGTAAATATTAAAAGCTCTGAAACATAATGATAAGGTAAATATTAAAAGCTCTGAAACATATCAACAATGGAACTCGTTGGAAAGCTCTCGTCGAGAGCTTTCCGAATATATAAAATTTATCAGTTGTGGTACAAAAAATATTTCAGTTTTTAAGTTTTTAATTATTTATTTTTAGTAAGAGAGAGAAAAAAAGAAAAAAATAGCATTTTTGCCACTATCAAAAGATTATGACATCATTGATGATGTCATTTCACATGAGTATTGTACATCTTAGGACCAAATAATAATATTTGGGACCAAACAACAATATATATTTTAAAAAATGACCAAACAGACAGTTGACATAGTCAACTGGACCAAACTAACTTTAATATGTAATTATTATGACTAAATGGTATTTCCTACAAGACAGATTACATCATCTAACAAATAGTATGAATATTTCATTTGCTTTAAGTACCTCAAACACCTCATATTCTTTTTATTTTATTTTTAAGAATCACAGATTTACACAATTGTATTCTCTCGATAACAATAAATGTTCAAGTCCTTCTTTATCAGAATTCTCATATCACAATGGCGTCACTAGATTATATTCTTTATCGTCCGACACTTGGAAAAAAAAAACGGTGTTGAAAATATATATATATAAGTTTGGTCCCAAAACTCGTTGGAGGTGGATGGCAATGCATTTTTACCAAATTTGAAGCAAAGTGTTGCTTGGTCATGCTCAAAAACGCATCACTAGACGCTGGCCGGATAGAATGCTCATCCAAGATGGCCGTGACCTGAAAGCTTGTCGGTTCGAATGCTCATCCATGATGGCCGGGTGTTGAAAGATGAGAGCTTTCCGGCTCGAATGCTTGGCCAAGATGGCCGGGTGTTGAAAGCTGCAAGCTCGAACGCTCATCCATGACGGCCAGGTCCATGTACAGCCGTGATGGCTCAACCTGCAAGCTTGCCGGGTCCATGTTCAACGACCATGGACGGTCACGATGAAGCTTCATTCTTCCAAGCTGCAAGCCGGCTTAGGACGATGAAGCTTCATTCTTGCAAGTGGGATGTTGGTCGAACACAATGAAGCTTCATTTGGGCACGGCATTTGTCATATGCGGCTTTGGGGAGTTGATGAATGATTTTTGCTCCCCTAATCTTATTTGTAGAAATGCTAATAAGACATATATAGGGAGGGGGAGTTGGTCTGAAGTCGAAAAACAAGTTATGTCCCAAAACTCGTTGGAAGCCCATGGCAATACATTTTGACCAATTTTGAAGCAAAAAATTGCTTGGTCATACTCGAAATGCATCACTAGACACTTGACGGCTCGAATACTCAGCCATGATGGCTACACGCTGCAAGCAGGCCGGCCCGAAGCCATCATGGCCGGGTTTGAAAGTTGCGATCTTGCTGGAACGAGCGCTCAGCCAAGACGGCCGTGATATGCAAGCTGCAAGCTTGCCGGGTCGTGCGCTCAGCGAAGATTAGGGAAGACTAATCTGTCATTATCCTAATTAAGGTTATAACTAATTCTAATAACCCACTAATTTAACCACTACCCACTAATCTAACCCACTAAATTAAAACATAAAATCAGTTTCAAAACCTTTTCTTTTCTTCTTCATCTTCATCTTCTCTTCTTTCCCTCTTCTACGTAGACATCGACGTTAATCGTCGATTCGAAAAATTTTCATCGTCGATTAACCAATCTTTATAAACAATGCGTTCTAAGCAGACACCAAGAATTCCAGGATTGAGTCTGAGACTGGCAAATATAGCGAATCTCCCAAATCCATTTCAAATTGATAAACAACTTCAAGCAAAGTTGAGAGACCAAATCAAGCATCCAACAACAACCAAGAAGACCATATCAAGCATCCAACAGCTTCAAGCAAAGTTGAAAATCCGCAGGTAATTTCCTTCATACCCATTCCTTTTAATTTATTTTTTGTTGAAGAAATCGATTAGAAATCATCAAAAACCATAGAGAATTTAGTTACAATATATATTTCGGCTAGGAGAAATTTTGAAAACCCTCGATTTTGGTAACCGAACTTTCAATATGAAGAACAGTTCATCAAATTAGGAATTTTTAGGTAACCGAACTATCTAGTACGGTAAGATCGCAAAAAAAATTACGTAACCGAATTTCTTCTTTATATGAGAAATTTGAGTTCGGTGTAGTCGATAAATTTATATAGGTAACCGAACTTTGATAAAATATAGTTCGGTTACTTCGCATATTCTTGTGGTTAACCGAACTTTGATCTGTCAACACCAAACTTGTAGTTCGGTGACTTCGCAACTTATACCAGATAACCGAACTTTAGTATGTTAACATTTTGTGTTTGATGTAATCCCATGTTCAATTTTATTTGATAAGACAATATTCTGTTTAGCTAATAATGTGGCTTTCATTCATTAGGAATGAAGGGAAAAAAATCTAATCCCCACCTAGATGAAGATTTGAGAACTCCCACCCCTCGTGGAGCAAAACATTTAGATTTCCGAAACCGTGGTGCCAAAAATGCTAAATATGGAGGGGGCTCGTTACCGGAAGTCAACCAAGAGAATGTTTGTAAGGTAATCCAAGAGGTCAATCAAGAGGTGATGGAGAATATAATTGATAATGTTATTGAAGAAGATAATGATGATGAAGAAGAGCAAGGAAATGAAGACCAAGGAAATAAAGAGGTTGAATAACAAAGATAACACATTTATATGTAGAGGAAGAAGAACTAGGACAGAGCAAAGAAGAAAAAGGACAAGAGGAAGACAAGGATGGGGAAGGAGAGGAAGAGGAAGGAGAGGAGGAACGGGGAGGGAGAGGATGAAGAGGAGGAAGGGGAGGGAGAGGACGGAGAGGATAAAGAAGAGGAAGAGGAGGAAGATGAAGAAGAGGAAGAAGGGGAGGAAGAGGAAGAAGAGCAAGAAGAGCAATAAATTGTTCATGTTAAAGAGAAAAAGAAGTCGAAGCCGCCTAGTGCTAGATACTCACACATTCCCCCTGATAATTTGTGTTTTTCACCAGTGAACCCAACTTATGATACTCCAAATGATGGAGGGGCAACATTGTTTGGCTACAAACACTCATGGGATGCGAAGATCTATGTGACAAAGGTATTCTTTAAGTTCATTCTTAACTAACAAAATGATTTTTTTTGGGACATGTTTCGTCAAGTATTAATAGTGTTATGTTATTTTCGTAGGATCATAATGATGCAGTTCGTCTTATTAAACGTCAAAAGGCGTCCAAATGGGATCTTTCTTTGGAGTGTGACGAGTTTCAAGCGAAGGTTAAAGAATGTGTGTTATGGAGAGCTATTGAGTACGCACATGTGGAATTTGACGTTGTTGCCGTATCCGTATTTCTCGAGAGGCATTATCCTGAGACATATACAATGCATCTTCCATTTGGCGAGATGAGAATTACTCCCGATGATTGCAAGAGAATCACCGGCTTACTAGTGGAAGGTAAATGTCTTCGATAAAAGGTAAATGTCTTCGATAAGGCTACAACCCCTCGATGCGTTATGAAGCTCTTAAAGAATTGGCTCTAAAATGTATAAGATGGGATGCAAGAAAGGCTCAATGTGAGTTTAGATGTTCTATGACGATGAGTATAATCCAAGAGAGGAAAATGGAGCATTGAAGAAGAAGGTGAAGAAATTCAAGTTGGTAAAGTTGAAGGCAATATTTGGAGGGACAAAAAAGAAGGTGGACAAAGAAAAGTTGGTGATGGACAGGGAGACCCTTAGGCATCATGTCACCTCTTATTGGTTATATCATCTAGGAACTGTCATTTTCCCCGACACTTCTGGAAATAGGGTGGATGCACATTATCTACAACTTTTGGAGAATCTCGATGAGATGAACAAATACTCTTGGGCCACTGGGGTGCTTGCTTTTTTTCTAGGAGAGATGAGCAAAGGGTCAAGGAGTAAGACAAATCAAATTGGAGGTTACTTAACTCTTGTTCAGGTGACCTTCTACATTGTTAATTAGAAAATTATTCGCTAAATTTTTCTACTTTCAATTCAATTTTCATGTATGTGGTTAATATTTTCGTATTTTCGCATAGGTTTGGATTTACGACCACTTTCCTTCATTGGAGTGGCTAAGGAAAAGCCACCTTATCCCTATAGCAAACCTACAGCAGGAAAATGGTTGTTTTTGGACGCACAAAAAAAGATCTAAAGAAGTCTACGAATTTATGGCTTTATTTCGTATTGTAAGGCAATATCGACTTAGGGGTGAAACATTCGACGAAATCATTTTAACATCAAAAAATGAATGGCGAAGATGGAAGAGAAAGGATTTCAAATATGAATATCATTTCCGCATCCTTAAAGACTTTTTCATAATGCGTTTCGGATATTAAATGTTATGTAATTTTATTTTGGAAAGTCTCGTAATAGTTCGGCATTGTCCTGTAATTTCATTTCCTAACCGAACTTGTATCCTGTAATAGTTTGTCAATGTCTTGTACTCTAAGTTCCTAACCGAAGTTCTATTTGTGAACTCAGATTTAGAAGTTGAAAAATATCCAAGAATTTCATTTCATTAAATCCAAAAGAAAGATACATCTAATGTAGAGTATAAATGAAAGAAAAGAAATAACAAAGCTTACTAAATTCAAATTTCCTTAGAAAAACTTATTCATATAATTTAAATGGAAATGTAATTTCTTCCAAGATGTGATAGGGATCAGAATGCAAAAACCCTTTGCCATACTTGGTTTCATATCCGGGGATAGCCGCACACCACTGCAATAGATGAATCAATTATAAGTTAGCATTATTAGCAAAAATTAACCAATATAACTATTGCTTCTATGGATACTTGGTTTCATATACGTACTCTTTCGGTACCCACTTCCCGGGGGTAACGATCAATTATGGCTTTAATCTCATCCATCACAGACTCACATTCCTTAAATACCTCCTCGAATCTAGTTTTCACGATTTGTTGTGTCCTCCTATGTATATTTCCGTCCAACGCCCCAAAAATCTTATATATACGATTCCACCATTCATCGGATGTTTGATCCATGTTAAGGTACATATCTTGGCTCTTTTCATGGTCAATAAAGTTAAAGCACGCTCTATCGTAATCGTGCTTCGTAACCATAATCCCGATCTAACAATAGCGACATCTTCATCATTATTGAAGGGAGGATCCATTTTTGGTGTTTAAAAGAGATGGATGAAAGAGAATAAAAAAGATAAGAGAATAACTTGAAAGGGATAGGTGTGTGAGATAGAGATTTTGAAATGGACATGTTTTCTTTTATAGAAATAGGTAAGTGAGATGATAAAGACCCAACGACTACTTTTATAAAAAAAACAAAAGTCGTTGAGTGAGTAATAACGGGGTAGAAATCAAAATTAGCCGTTGGGTCAATGTCAAATTCAGAAGTTAATGATGTTAGGGTTTTGAACCAAAAACTTCGACAACCTGAAATAATTCATCTACCCAACCGAATAAAGTGTTCGGTTACCTGGTGAATTTTACCAGGTTGTCGAACTATGCTGCCATAACAGAAATGCAAAAAACAGGTTTTCGGCAACCTGAAATATTTGCGCAGCTAACCGAACTTAAGTTCGGCAATCTCGATAATCATATGATCTAACCAAACTATTATCTGTCAACTCAATAAAATACTAACATTAACTCAATAATTAATACCACACTTCAAAAAACATAGTATTTGATTGATAAGCATACTTAGTTCCATTACATGTGTCATGATCATCCTCAAGTGAAATTTGACCTTCATGTACAATTCCGTCCGACTTCTTCAAAGCATTCCACATCTCCATGTTATGCTCATACATGATATACCAACCCAACATTCTTTCGGGATTAAATGCAGGCCAATAAGAGGTTCCGGATATTGGAGGCAATGGACAATCGGGTTTTAACCAGAGGCCTATAAAGTGGTTATAGTTAATCAATGCCATCACACATCTCCTTCGTTTGAGTTACTCGACACATACGGCTGTTTTCAGGGTGAAGGTGAAAGTAGCATATTTTGAGAAATAATGAACCACACAATTGAATGCCTCGGCGATTAAGTGTCCACATGTCTTCATGCTCATCCAATAATCCGATGTCATCCGATGGCCCCATGAAAACGACGTTGATACCTAACAAATTGCTCATTGAGACTACCCTCCCCATCGCACAACATTGTCTTGTAAAACGTCGGATTTTCCTTTAGTTTGGACAACAACCTTTTCCTTATAGGAGTGATTGCACACTCATTATTTCGCTTGGCACATTCAATGAAAGGCCCAAGTTGCTGATTGACAACATGAAAACCACAATTACCATCCGGAGGAACGTTGTCGGTGGATATAAAGTATTCTCTAATGTATAGAGGTAGCTCATTCAAATAGTATTTATTTGGAGCCTGAAGCTTCACGTCTAGGGAAGATGGTTGGATGGGGCACATTGGAGACTTAAGCTTTACGTCGCCGAAAGATGGTTGGCTTGGTTGTGATGGACACATCAGACCTTTTTTCTTCAAATCTCGCTCTCTTTTTTCGCCTTTCTCCTCAATACTTCTACCCCGTTTCTTGGTTTTCGCCAAGTACATTTCCGCGGTATACTCATGGGACAAATGATCTCTAGTCTTTGTGGTTTTTTCACTTTTCTTCTTACGTAACACCTTTGCATATTCTCTTAGTTGCTTTTTAGTTTCTTTTTTGCCTGGTCTACCTTTACGTTTTCCTTTTGCCGGTTCATAAACATTCTCCTAAGTTTGTGAATATATAATTTCCCTCATGTCATCCCAAAAGATTTATTTTTGGAGCTTGTTCATGCCACGATACATCTCTAGTACAGTTCTACCCATTTCGTTATAACCAAAATCTTCTCCGGCTTCTTCTCCCTTTGGAGGAGGGATGAAACTTAGATGCTTCCAAAATGGATCAATGTCGCTTAAAGGGATTCCGCCATGCTCGTAGTTGATTATCATATGGCGACAAGGGAGTCTCATAGACTTCTTCATGTTACATACACACACCTCATCCGCCTTGGTTTCCCACTTATCAATCAACTCGACTTTTATAATCAACAACTTCATACATTGCCGAGATACGTTGTAATGGATTCCCGTGAACAATGGGTGGTCGGCATATTTTCCGTTCATTTCGAATATTTTCCATTCTATCAAAGTCGCGCTTGAAGTAATTTTCCTTAGTATTCCACACGGTTACGAAATTATCAACACATCCAAAGAGATTCTTCTTCAACCGATGGTGAGCCGACTCTACTAAACTTTTCGTTTGATTTCCCAAGTGTTTATATTGGTTAGTATAGGCATTAACAAACCTCTGTTTGTGTGGTTCCAACCATTGGCGAAGAACATACGACACAACACCGTGTAATCGGGAGTATCCCAATGGGTGATAAACTCCGCAAGATTTACATGATACTCTTCCTCGGTAAGAGACCAACACAATGATTCCCATTCACCGTTGAAAGCAACCCATTTAGCGTAATTTATATCGTATTGTTTTTCAACTTGTTCTTTTGCATCCGCCCGTTCATGTTCCGGTAGCATCTTAATCTCTTAATATCCTTTTTTCTTGGGTGGAAAAATTATTGGCTTGCACCTATTTATCAAATTACACCATATATGGAACGTACAAAGCATATTGTGTGCTAATGGGAACACTTTCTCTATTGAGTTCATCAATGCGACTTCATTATCCGTCACTATAACCTCGGGAATATCATCACCTCGGAAGATTGCCTTAACTTTTTTTTAGTGCCCAAATGTAACTAGGTTCTTGCTCATCTCTTAAGAAACAAAACGCCACGGTAAATGGTGACTTCGTCGAAGTACGCCCAACAATATTCAACAATGGCATCTCGTACTTGTTCGTCTTATAAGTGCAATCCATTATTAGAACTTCATGAAAGCATTGATCCAATTGAACACTCTTCGGATGCGCAATAAAGAGTTGTGTTATCTCTCCTTCCGAATCCACATCCTTTTGAACCGCATAGTTTTTCTCTGGGGCCAAAAAAAAAAAAAAAAAAAACAATTGTTGCATTACTTGTCGATCTCTCCATTCCTTCATTATAATTGTCTCAATCGCATTGTAAATTATGGACAAAGATGAGTGGTTATCCTTGTTATCCTCCTTTAGTATTTGGGGCATTTGAACCGGTGAAATACCCATTGTCCTCATTTTATCTACCTTGTCCTTCAAGATGCTCCGGACGAGGATGATTATGACACCCTTGCATAACCTGCAGAGAACCCATCCACCCAAATCTTTGTTGTAATTAAATGCAAGCTTGAATGGGCATTTACTCTTCTTTGAGAAAGTTTTGTTCTTCTTATTTGTCTTTCCTTTATGAACATAACCCTTCCTCTTGTGGCTTTTATCGGGATCACCGCTTCTCTCACAACCCATTTCAAAGCGAGTTTTGCTTTCTCTCCCATTCAATACTAATACGCACATATCTTTTTGTGCATTTTTTCTAGCCCAACTCTTTGCATCTTCCGGATTTTTGAATACCAAGTCATTCATGTAGTGATAGGATGTGTCATTGTACAAAATACCAACTGGGGAAGGTTGGTTTTCCATTGTTCTATTGGATCACATGGAACTTACATGTAATAGCACAACGTCAATACCACAAACAAGAAACACTTACAATTTTTGCAATGTAAAATTTTTTATCAACCCTGCCGAACACTTACTTCGGTTATGTACTCTCCAGAAAAATTTTAGGGCCTTACCGAACTCGATCTTTATATTTTCTATGGTAAAGTTAGGCAATGAAATTAGTAAAATCGACTAAACCGAACATATTGGTTCGGTTAGCTACTCTATATAAAATTAATTTGCAAAAAAAGTATTTAACTCGACTAAACCGAACTATGAACTGTAAACTCTATAAAAATAGTTTGGCTACATTTTCTGGAAAAACATAACCGAACTCTCAAAAACCTCCATTAAAATGTAGTACGGTTACCTGCGTCTGCTGAATTTAGTAACCAAAATGCACATCAGAAAGGTTCGGTTACCTTTTCTGCAGACTAGATAACCGAACTACTAACCGAAAATTGTTCCTGAAATTTTCAGTTTGGCCAAATTTTTGCACAATTCAAGCTACATTAACTAAATATGAGACATACCTGAGTACCCATTGCTTCATCTTCAGGTTGTGGCTGATAAAATCCATCATTTGGTTCGTTAGCTTGAGTTTAGGGCAAAAAGCTTTCATCATCTAACTAATAACTCATATCCGGATCATTAGAAATATTGACAAATACACTAGGAAGTGAAGGGGGTTCTGATTATGAGGATGAGGTATCATCACATGAATCACCCATATCATAATTACTAAACTCAAAAAAAGATTTTTTGCGTTCATCCATCTTCTTCTTCCTATTTCCTTCTTCTTCTTCTTCCTCTCTCCCAATAATAATGTTTATAACAAAACAATCCCATTAATAACTCACTAATCACTAATAACTAACTAATCAGTTATTAATCATTACACTAACACTAAGTAATCATCACACTAACTAATTTAATTACCAAGGGTAAAGTTGGTATTAAAAAAATTTAGATAAGGGGTGACTCAGTATTACTTCAAATATCCACCCCAAAAACTTAAGAGTAGTCCCCCTATTTTTTGAGTAATCCCCAAAAAACGGTTCGTGTTTTAATATGTGTTAGTCCCACGTCGTTCGGTTCATAAGTTCGGTTTCGGTACACTGGACTTGATTCTCACAAAAGGCTTATATGTCTTTCAGGGCTATAGAAATGTGTGGGCTTCCAATACTCAAAACTAATTGATTGACAATGGGTGGAGAAGCTCCGCACCTTATATTTATGATCTGGAGTCCTAAGGGATTAAGCAATGAGAAACTATTATCTCCACTAGCGAGTAGCAAGGCTTTTTCTTCTTCTTCATTTTTGATGTATTGTGGATGTCCAATATCAATATTAAAGCACCATTTATAGTCCATCCTAGAATTACTTTGAATATGTCAAGTATACCCTTGGTTCTAGTATAAATTAGAAGACATAAGGCTAAAGGAGGGAGTTTTGGTTTTAGAATATCGTGTGAAGAATGAGAGGTTCTCTTCTTTCAAACCTAATTGTTATCTCTAGGGGGAATTAGATCATCTAATTCTAGAGTATCAACTAGATGCCTCTCATAATCTTATAGTTTCCAATTTAATTGGGTAGAAATTGTAAGTTATTTGAGAATAATCTCCATTATTAGGTTCTTCCTTTATTCAAAGGGTAGAAGAAACTAAATTGGTTGATTATTTATCCATTTCAAGTTATCAATTTCAATTTATTTTCATTGTAAGCTTCCGCTTCTCATCATTTGGTATCAGAGCTTTGGTTTGATTCTCAAGGGGAAAAGGTGTAATTGGTGAAGATATTTGTTTTTGAGGTGAACACTACTAATCTCTTTCTCAAGTATTTTTGGGTTGATTGATATGTTCTTTGATAGTGTTTTCAAATTGGGTTGTTTAATCTTATATTGATTTCCATGGTTTACAAAACCTGGCTTGATTGGGGTATACTCAAACTAATTGGGGTATACCCAATAAGACAAAATCTGATCATTATGAAGTAAAACCAAGCCACCCCTTAACCTTGTTTTTTCTAAATGGCTAATATGCCCTTGGTTAATTAATACTAAAATTCTGATTAGGTTAATTAATTGAGTTTAGATTAAAATTTTGAAATTTTGAATTCAGTAGATTAACCTTTTGATCCGTCTTATGAGTTCGATTTCGATCCAAAAATTTTGGTTTTGAAAATGCATTAAGCCGGCAAGGTCTCGGGTTGAATAAGCTGCCGACCATACGTCCGCCGGAATGTTAAACTTTTAATAAGCTGCCGATCTCTATTCCGCCGGCAGTGTCAACTTTGAATAAGTCTTCGACCATATATCCGCCGGAATGGTCCTCGGATGAAGAACACGCCGACTATCTTGGGCAGCAATCTTACTGTCGGCATGTAAATATTTCCTACCCTTCCTAGGCTATATTAATCTCGGCATGCAAAAAATACAACCTTGCCGGGCTGACATAATATGGAAGATGTAATTTACTTTATTCATTCAATTTTGGTTACTACATTGATTGAAACATAAAACCTAATCCTTGTCGACGGAAAAACGAATGCACTTAGCATGTGCATCAAGCCTTTGAACCCCTAGGCGACCCTATTGGACGAGTTATAGTCTCGTGAGGGTTTACATAGAAGTCTACCCACAAAACCTATACTAAAACTTCTAAAGCCATCAATCTTCCTCCTCCGAAGACGATACACCCTCCATCATCTCGGGGGCATACTCCGGGATTTTGGATTCCATGAATTGATAGCTTGCATCGAATGCGAATGCTTCCCCCTTTTCCTCCAAGTAGCGCGCTTTGGCGACTTCATGCTACAAAAACAAAACACAAACTTACATTTGTTAGTGGTGTTTAATTTGGAAGATCAAACAACATGGATCACATAAAATAAACCACAAAAATACTTACAAATTGTTCAATTGACAAGTTAAAGTGGGGAGCGCGTTGAAAATTGGTTTTTGGATAGCTAAATAGGCAAGTATCGCATTTTCAATGACTATGTTCCTATCGTGCACTTGTTGAACACTTCTTGAGTTAGGATTCCCACACTCTTGGCTAAAAGTGTTGTGAACCCTAGCCCAAAAGGTTGTGGAATCCACCCTTACGGAGGACTGCCTTCGAACTCTAGTCTCCTCATACCAAGCTTTGGTGATTGCCAAATCTTCATTAGAATCAAATGAAGCCATTTCTTGTGTGTAGAGAGCTATTGGGTGAGTTAGATGGAGTGTGTGATGATATGAGCTTTGGAGAGTATATGCAAATAGTTGTGTGTTGTTTTGTTGAGATAAGTAGTGCATTTATAGGATGGTGCCCAAATTTGGCCGTTATAGTGTCCAAGTACAAGTGAATCAATGCAATTGTACTTGCACAAATTTGAATTTTGAAACCGCCGGCGGGGTCAAAATTTGCTACAATGCCGGGGTCGCAAAACGGCCGGAAATGTATGGGTTCATTAGCATGCCGACCAAAATACCGCCGGCATTTTCTTGTTTTGTTTCCCTCCCGACCTTACATGATTTTAGGCATCAGAAGAATGGTTTTTTTTCAAGATATGGCCGGCAGGGTCTCTATTTTAGTACCCTTCCGGCTACACGAACGCCGGCTTGGTAGGAATCATATTACCTTGCCGGCCCTGGTAACTACACAGTTTTTTGTTGACAGGGCCGGCAGTCTGACATTTCACAACCTTGCCGGCCCTGGTAACTACACAATTTTTGTTGACAGGGCCGGCAATTTGTCATTTCACAACCTTGCCGGCCCTGGGACAGCCGACAGGGTAGCTTAAAAAAAGCATGCCGGCAAATGTATTGACACTTTATATAGCTAAACAAACCATTCATTCATCCAACATTTTTTGTCCAAAATACGAAACATGTCCCATAAAACGTAAAAAAACATTTGTCCACACCATTAACTTAAACATTTGTCCACCACAACATAAAGAAATGAACTAGGAAAGAATTCATTGGCCACGACCACGACGACCACGGACCCGTTTAGGAACACTACCTTCACCACCACGACCACTGCTGCTACCTTCACCACCACGACCACTGCTGCAACCTTCACCACCAGGAGCACTACGAATCCTCTTTTTATCAGCCTTTGTCTTGGCTTTTGCATCCTTAATAGCTTTTTCTTCCACCTTTACTTGAGCCTGAAGTTGCTTGAACAATAGATGGGCATCCTCATTGTCAACATTGCAAGCATAGTCAATGTGCTTGCTTTGCACAGGTTCTCCTCTATCTTTCGCGCAACATAACACCCTCACAAAGGTCTTCAACTGATCCTTCTATATTCAATTAAACAATAAACAATTAATAGAATGATTCGGTAATGCAATCAATCTTAAAATAGTAAGAGCAACTCTAAAATACTTACAAATATCTTAACCAATGTTGCTGGGTCTTTCGATTCCATCTTCTTCTTACGAGCCAGTTCTTCGCAGTAGTCATTGGCCTAATCACGCAGGACGAGCCCAACCCAAGTACCACGCCATGTATTTCTCAAGAACTTCATGACCGGTGGTCACCTCGTCCAAAAGACTCACATCGATGTTACGGCCCCGTCTATTGTCCCAATGTTCTTGAGTTGGCGCTGGATCGTAAAAGACGTTAATAGTTTTTTGGGAGGTGGTGCAAATCATCCCTGTTCACTTGGTAAAGAACGATTCTTCATCGAAATGAGGTTCTTCTTGGACGTAACCCAATTGTCGCATTACCCGATGTGGATCGTACATTGAAAATCCTTCAAACACAGTCATCAAGGGTCCATAGTATAATGCAACAACTTCATTTCTCCTTGGGATTAAACCTTGATTTCTATCCTCCCGATACGGATCAAATATCACCTCTTCCGTGATCAAATTGTCGATGGCGGCTCGGAGTTTCATAAGATTTTGCGGCATTTCCTTATCCTGAGTACCCTTAAAACTGTACGATTGAGCTCTTGGCAAATGAACCGGAACACTGTTATCCACTTTGACGTAAGAGTTGTCTTTGAACAAAGAAGGAAAGCGTTCATATATCCAAACCTATGCAAAAAGAAAAAAAGTTTAGTAAGAACCCTTATCTTACGAGATTTGCAAATATAAATGTTTTAAACAATAAAATTACCCTGGAAGAGACATGTGTTTCCGTTAACTTGCTTAGTGAGTGCCCTAGAAGATTTTGTCAACTCGTTGTTCAAGAAGGCAACCACCGCAGTACCCCAAGAATACCCACGCATCTCATGTAAGGGATCCAATAGTTGCAAGTAACTGGCCTCGACTTGGTTTCCGGAAATGTCGGGGAAGATACATCTGCCCAGGGTGTATAGCAAATAAGCGGCCGCGGTAGCATTGATTCGCACCGGGTACACCATTCCTTCCCTATCAAGGATTTCCTGAGTCTTCCATAGTTTGTCCCTCAACTTCTTCACATTAAACTTCTTAATTAGTCGACTATCCTTCTTGTCAAGAACATCATCCGTCTGAACCTGACTCCAACCAAACAATTTCTTGCTCAATTCGTAAATATTCCCGAAAGAAATGGCATTATCGAATCCCTCAGTGACTGCTTTTCCATCAACCTCAAGGCCTAGAATTTATTGAGCATCATCGGGAGTTATCGCCATCTCACCGAATGGGAATAACATAGTATCAGTCTCTCCGTAGAACCTCTCACAGAATGCAGAGATGGTAACTTTATCATGATTAATATTCGAACTATCCACCGCAGGCAACAACCCGGAGTTCCTCACAATCACTTTCACCTCCTCACATTCCAAGCCAAGATTCCAAGTATGCGTCACTGAACACGAAGCTTGGCGCCTCATGAGACGGATGGCATGCTTGTGATCCTAAATACCAAAAAAAAGTCAAGATTAATACAAACACTTGATGCAAATTTAATTAAGATAGTTACACACTTGTATAAATAACAAAGACGGATTAAGATTACTTACGATAGTATTATGGACCGTACATGCCCATGAGTGTTTGTATCCAAAAAGAACATCTCCACCATCTGCTGGGGTCCCTTTTGAGGCTCACCTTCTTTCAGTGCAACCATCAAGTGTTTGTAAGGCATGTGAGAATCAGCCGGTTTAGTGATCACCCTCTTCTTCGTTCCGGTTGAAGTTGAAGCAGAAGCTTCGGTGGCTTGAACAATAGCTAGAGTTTGTTCTCCTTCTCCATCTCCATCTCCATCTCCTTCTTCTTCTTCTTGTTCCTCTTCCTCTTCAACAATTTCATCTTCGATGATATTCTTCTTACCTTTATCTCCATTACCATCATCATCATCATCACCATCATCATTACCTCCTCCATCCTCAAGCATGTCTTGATCACCATCATCATTATCATCGTTGTTACCTCCTCCAAAGAGTCGGATTGGTTTCATCAACATCATCATCATCACCTCTTCTACCAGATGGAATTGATTGGTCTTCCTCTGGAGTCTCGTCTGAATCATTGGGTTCAGATAGTGGTTCTAAGACCTTTGTCGTTCCGGGCACAACATACACCCCTCGATGTTTTGAATACAAGAGTTTATCACCAACACGAGGAGGGTTTGAAGGAGGACTAAGAGCTGCTTTGTAGTCGCTTTCTTCTTTTCCATTCGCAATCCGAACAAGAACAATTCGGAAAAAAACATTACGAGCCGGGTTTAGATATATACAACATATCCGGCGGAACAATGGCCGGTAAGGTCGACCAAAAGATGAGTGCCGGCTAAAAAACGCCGGCATTGTATCATCAAAATAGCCTTCCGGCGCATAAAAAAAACAAAATTTTTTCACTATACAGGTCGGCAAGGTCCATTACACATACATAGCCGGCTGACAAACCGCCGGCTTGGTTTTATATAACTACCCTTCCGGATTTAAAAGTTCTAGGCATCAGGAAACATTCAAAAGAAGTAGCCGGAAGGGTAAAAAACAAAAACTTTCCGGCTTCATTTAAAGATAAAAGACGCCGGCAATGTATACAGTTGAATAACCTGTCGGCCCTGCTAGTAGCACTTACATAAACTATACAGCCGGCAAGTTCTTCAACCTTATACCTTCCCGACCAAACCCTAACTATGAAATCCCGGAAAGGTCGATAACCAAGAACCTTGCCGGCGCCGTAACTACCAATTCACAAATTCGATTTTTCTGACCTAATTTGACATGCAAACATGAAATTGAAGTACTAGAGTGAGTTTAAGTGTGCCCTTACTTTCTTAAGCGCACCATTTCACGTGTTTCCGCGGGTTCAATTCCTTCTTCTTCAACCGTTTTTCTCTTCACTTTCTTAGCAACCAAATTTGCAATTCCAGGGTTATATTCATTGGGTTTTCGATTAGTTTGTTTCATACGAGTTGCCTTCTTCCGTGGTGGATCCATTGATGAAGACTAATCGGAGTTTTCGAATCGACGATTTTAACGAATTGATCGACGAGTTTTGGTGGTGGTGGGGTGATGGAGCCGGTAAGGTTGTGGAGGAGAAGAAGAAGAGAAGAAAATGAAGAAAGAAAACTGATTTTGGTAGTAATTAGAGTTATAATGAGAAAGGGTAATTTTGTAACTTTACCCATTGACCTCCCCCCTTGCCCTTAAAAAAGAGTCCCTATAAAATTGGGTATACCCCAATTAGTTTGAGTATACCCCAATCAAGCCAGGTTACAAAAGAGGAGTTAATTTGGGTAGGATTCATTCAAATGCTGTGTTAATGAATATTGTACATGAAGTGTTTGATGATATGCATCTAAGAATGAGAGAAATTTGTGAAGAATATTATTGGAAACTTGTAAGTCTCCATAACCAAGAAAGGAATCTACCTAATGATTGTGATGATGTAAGTGAACTAGATGTATCAATTTTGGTTGGTGGATATGAGGATGAACACATTTCCCACGAGATGTTTGATGAAATGTCTCCACCAAAATTCGATAGTTATTTGAGTCATGAGGAAAATGAAATAGTGGGTGTTCTTCCAATCTATCAAGATGGCATGAATGTGGATCAAATATTTGATTATTTTACTATCATGGACCAAGTGCTATTACGTAAGAATCAAGATAAAGAAGAATACAATACTTTGTGTTCAATTTTTGATGAGGTAGTTAACGGTAGTGAAGTAAAAGATTTTGGTGTACCAAGGTATGATATTGAATTGGAAAATGCTATGTTAGAAGCATCTCAAGAACAATTTCAAGTATGTGAACCGAATACCGGAACCAAGCATTCACTCAAGCTACAAAAAAATGGGGAGGAAATATATATGAATCCAATTTGGGCTTTTATCGAAGATAAGTTTCATGGTTGTGATCTTCGTGCAAGGTTGAGAGAGATGCTTGGTGTTTCTTTACTACTTGTGGATGCTCTTAACTATGACCACAAGATGCTACATTTGGTGAGTAACTACAATGGAAGGTGTAGAGGTAGAATTGTATTCAAACAAGGAAGAAGTTCAAGCACTAATGGAGAATATGCTTTGGAGAATTCGTGGAGGAATTTGTTCAAACAAGGGGAGGATGATGTATCTACAAACGACGAAATACTTGGTGTGTCATTACTACTTGGGGATGCTCTCCACGATGACCACAAAATGCTACATTTGGTGAGTAACTACAATGGAAGGTGTAGAGGTAGAATTGTCTTCAAGCAAGGAAGAAATTCAAGCACAAATGGAGAATACGCTTTGAAGAATTCGAGGACGAATTTGTTTAAAGAAGGGGAGGATGATGTATTGTGGATGTCTAATATCAATATTAAAGCACCATTTATAGTCCATCCTAGAATTACTTTGAATATGTCAAGTATACCCTTGGTGCTAGTATAAATTAGAAGACATAAGGCTAAAGGAGGGAGTTTTGGTTTTAGAATATTGTGTGAAGAATGATAGGTTCTCTTTTTTCAAACTAATTGTTATCTCTAGGGGGAATTAGATCATCTAATTCTAGAGTATCAACTAGATGCCTCTTATAATTTTATAGTTTCCAATTTAATTGGGTAGAAATTGTAAGTTATTTGAGAAGAATCTCCATTATTAGGTTTTTCCTTTATTCAAAGGGTAAAAGAAACTAAATTGGTTGATTATTTATCCATTTCAAGTTATCAATTTCAATTTATTTTCATCGTAAGCTTCCGCTTCTCATCAATTTTATAAAGATGTGCTCTCGGAGTCTCAATGGTTGTAGTTTTCAGAAAACTTTGAATATCTAAGAAAACATAACAATCCGATTCACATGACAAGGGTATATGTTGAACATACATCGGTATTGCTGAGTGATACCTAATCACTACCAACAATTTGGATCCCCAAATTTCTTCATTTCATTATTTCTAGGGTTTGCTTTTTAATTTGAAGAATCTCTATCCACCAAGACGTACGTATCAAGGTTGGATGAATTAAAAATATGAAATGAAAAAAAAAATTGGCCTAGTTTGATCTTCATCCTATAAGTGTTGTCTTGTTGCTGAAACTAATTAAGGATTAAAATAATACAAGCACATAGGTTTATTTCTTATTTCCAAATTACATGTACATGGATAGTCATATCATTTTTATAATTAAAGGTACTCCACTTTCAATGCATTATTATATATTTCTAGTATTTCAAAAGCACGCCTCACATCCAGAAACAAACTGGTACTGTACGTAGACAATTTAGTGATGAAGGGTTTGAAGACATCTGGCCGCAAAATTGGTTGGCGACCACCAGACTAAGGATACTACAAAAACAAAACTCATCTTCAGGCTTTACTTCATTCAGTTCAGAGGTAAACAAGTGTTTTGGTCTAGAAATTTGAAACTCCTGTTCGTCACTATGGCTGTAGTCTGCTGCATATTTTTTATGGAAATTTCAGCACATTAGTTTTAAAATTGAAATAACTAATAATGATTTTAAAACCAAGGGAATCAGGAATTTACTTCAGTGTTGTAGGGTTTTCTGGTGTGGCATAGTTTTGTTGTTGTTGTGGTTGGCTTAATTGGAGTTTGATGCACTCGTCTTCTTCAAGATTAAAGCCATTTGGAGAATGAGAAATCCTATTTGTCTCATGTGCATCTCTCTCTTCATTAATCTGTGGCCAAAAATTAATTTTTTTGAATGAGCTAGAACAAAACCGGGAGTGTCATGTTAATTGAAGATACACAGTGTATGAGAAAGTACCTTTTTTAACAGGTCCATGTTTTCTTGACGTATACGGTGTTCCTTCTTCAATAGTTCCATGTTTTCTTGCTGAAGGAGGTTTCTCTGCAGCGTAATTAACAAATGTGTTAACTGTTTGAGTTATGTTGATTTAGCTATGTAATGGGTAAGTAAGTGTCCTTTTTCTGCAGACCTTTCGGTTTAGTTCGTGTATCTTATCGGTAAGCTTTTGGTCCTGTCGAAGTATAAACCTTGTTAGGATTGTTCATTTGGAATATACATGGGATACGTATTGATTTGTTTTAAAGAAAGCATAGAATGATGATTTAGCAAGTTGAACCTTTTGCATACGGACACCACGCAAACTTATTTCCAGTTGATTTTCCAAATTTTGTAGCTCTTTAACGCTCAAACTGGATAGCTCTTGGCCCATCAATTGCCTGCATATTATTTTTCATGACATTAATAATTCAAAACTTTGTAGTTTGTCAGACAATCCACATGAACATTTATAAATACTTGCTTGGCAGTCCATATATATTCCCTTAGAAATTACATGAAAGTAAGTGCAAAGGTTTAACATATGGCAAGTGTTGTTATGTTTCACCCATCTAAAAGCTCTGCTGGTGGCCGGATCTTCTTACTAAGATTTTAGCTCATTTCAGCATGTATGTCTACTTGGATCTAGACACTTCATGCGAGGGTTTTGTAAGCATCCACTTCCTTTTACCTTGCATGCCTAATATAGTTTAGGAAAAAGAATGGTATGACTACCACGTCAGTAGGTAATAGGTGTTACTGTGGCTTTTTGGGAGGATCTATTTTTGCAAAATACCTTACGCTGTAAATTCTCAAGTGGACGTGGCTTTAGTAGGCTTACACATGTTGAAAATTCACCGCAGTTAAAAGAAGTGGCATTGTGTGAGTCTACCAGGTTAAGTTTAAAAAAGCTACACCTTGTTTGTTGTTTCTGACAATGGTTATCCGTTAGTGAGGGCAATGGTAATGGTTGCAAGGGGGACTTTCGATGGTGTAAGAGCGGAAAAGGCTATGTTTCCAAGCGCTGGGAATATAAGGACTGCCCACTCATATCTATTTGGTTGAGCCTCTTACAATGATAAGATAGTGAGGTTAAATTGGTACAACCATATACTGTTAGGATGCTAGGCTAAGTAATACCTGTGATAGTTGTTCCTAAAAACATGCATGCTATGATTATCAATATTCCTGTGTACTATGTCCGTGGTGGAATCTAGCTATTTTTGTCTTATCAACATCTTCATGCTAAATTTTGGCTGATAGTATCCTATATAAAAGCTTATAATGCCTCTCTAGGTACCTAATTACGATATGTTGTTTATGTTTGTTTTTTGACCTTTACTTTAGGGTTAATGTTTATCTTTTATTAGTCCTAAGGATGCTTCTACTCTTAGGATCCTGAGATGATAAGAGAAGCTCGCAATGACCTTTTATCTTCCGAGTTTGTCATAGTTTTGTTTCTAAGTAAATATTCACGTTGACATAGAAAATCTTTCCATGGAACCTATTCTCTTCTTACTGAATCATATTTATAGAGATTGAGATATCGACATAATTCACATGGACCTAGTAAATCTTTGCATCCTTTTTCTAGTTTGCATTTCTGTTTTCTGGATTTATAAATATAACGGTCTAAATTATTAGTAAAAATTTACATACCGATGGTTTTCTTGCAAGTTTTGTAATTGATGCCTCAAGGTCGCTACCTCCCTTTTCCAGAACTGCAAGCCAAATGAGTAGGGATATTAATAAATATTTGCATCAAGTGAGATTGCTGTTAGTATATTGTAAAAAAATATGATCTATCAGGATAAAATATAGTTATATAGTATGAATGCATAAATTTCTGAGTTGGCCTAACATATTTCCTAGGGTTCAAATGGAAATATCTTTTGATAGTTTCTGCTAATGAACATGAAAATCCCACTTATCCAGTATGCCTTGATTTCTAGCTGGAAAAGCTGGAAGGAAATAACGGGTTGAAGGCTTGTGTGTAAGAGTACCTTGGATTCTGAAGTTGAATTCAGGAATGGATGGTGTTGGTCCTCCTTTGACTGGTTGCATCGCTCGATTATAGATTTCATGCTATAGTAGCAAAACAGGTAAGACAATCCTATTAGTCATTCACATCAAAGTTTATATAGGAGCTAAATTTACACAAAAAAATCGCTTGCAAACTAGCCAGGTAAGCATCACCAAATAATTTAGCATACTACTGTGAATTGGGATTCTTGGGAAATTTGAAAAGTTATCTAATTAAACATGATCTATTTAGGTTTTTACTAATTTGATGGTGCCGCTTGCAGTCCATAATGTCATCATGCTGTGATCTTGATTTTAATTACTAGTGGCCATAACGATACATAAAAGTTTGGTCTAACTAAATCTTCCATGAAGAGCCCAATATGAAACTTATGCAAAGTAGCTGCCACTGAATTCCTGTTCTATTTCAAGTCTACGTCAAACTCTTTGTCTTGCCGATAAGGCTAAGTCCTATGAGCTAGATTGGAGTGCTAGATTGGCCAAAAAGTGTTGCAAATCATGAAAAAAGTGTGGGAAAAAAGTTAACACTCAACTGGCTACTTCTCTCTCTAGCATTTGCTCAGATTACTATCGGCGAGATTGAAACGCCGAATGGTGCGGCGCTCAAAAGTTGCCTCAACGCGCCGAACCGTTCGCGCTCACAAAATCTAATGAGATTGAAACTTAACCGTTCGGCTTTCAAAAAGTAACCAAAACGCCGAATGGTGCGGCGCTCAGAAAAACACCGAATGGTTAGGCGCTCACAGATGACGTGGATGGCCAAACTAGCAGCTAGATATATCTAGCTCATAGGACTTAGGAGGTTGCCCAGGCTGACGTGGATGGCCAATCTAGCAGCTAGATATCTAGCCCATAGGACTAAGCCTAATGATCTCTAGCTGCAAATTACATTAGGTCTGGTACTTATGAATCAATGTGCACCTTATAATGGCACGTAATTAGTGGAAATCTTAGCCATATATTTTCTAGACATGAAACCATCAAGGAACAGGTATGACCAGGGCATCTAACAAAAGTCCAACATCCTCTCCTAGCTAGAAGAAAAGAAGGCACAGTAGTCAAATATGAAATATCATATCTAAAACATGTTCTAACACTCCCATTGTGTTATGAGTCTTACGACCCAAATTTCGGGCCACTTGAGAAATGCTAGCTGATAGTTTTCTGAAGGAGATACTCAACATGATTCAATTGGCTGACTGTAGAATTCACATATATCCTATTCGAGGAGTTGCACATCATCTCATTCATTGCTAGAGTAGATATTTGGTGCAACTCTTCTTGGAACTTAGGATTGCATGCAGCACGCGTCTAGTCTAGCTAGTTAAGCATGAGAATTTCTTTGAGGCAGCTACCCTAGAGTACTACTACTAGACACTAGCACTAAATACTTGTTAAGTTCCAATACAAGGACAGAAAGTAGATAGTAGTATTATTTTTCGATGATGGTATGGAAGTTAAACCATTTTTAAATGATGGTGCGCACCAGACCATAGATCAACATCTTCTTGATTGATGTAATCAGAATCGTATACTCTCAGTGGATTGGAGAATTTCATTACCTTAAAAATATCGAAAATTTTGGAGAACCTAAATATTTGCTTATTTTTTAGACTTTTTTTTTTCACACTGACAAATATCTGGTTAAATATTTGGTATCCAGTCGCAATTTATACATTTACAAGATTATCGGAGAGAAGCATAACAAGATAATTAAACCAAGAATTAGAAGGGTTCTAAGATTAAATTAGTATGGCTGTAAAGAATAAAGGAAGATATACTAAGATCTAAACGTAGATTGGACACAATACGATACAGACATGCCGACTAAGGTAGCAACCGAGTGTCACATTATGGACACAGGACACTATAAGTAGACATGAAATGCTGGCTCAGAGAGTTAACTAAGTGTCACATTAGGCACACGACATGGATACGGTGACTCGGCCAATAAATGGAGTGTTACATTGTCCTTGCGGACACAACACCGACGCAGGTACTTAGCAAGCAAACAGAGATTCGCATTACAGAGACGACCCGGTAATGGGTCACCAAAAGATTAGATGTCCTATAAGTGTATTAAATCTATCAGAGTGCTAGTAGATCCAACTATTAGATGTCCTATAATCAGTCTTGTATTAACAAACTAAAGCGTAATAATCAAATATTATTCAAAATTGAGAGATAAAAGAAGAAGGCAGATAAATCAAATAGAAGGATTAAGTAAAATCAAAGTACCCTAATTAAGTTATGATTAATTCAATTTAATTCATGCAATGCTTTATGCATGCTGTTTAATTCAGATTCATGAATGAAACTACCTTGTACTATTTAAATGAAATATAGTCAAATAGGGATCTCAAATGAGACATGACGGTTTAAAGAAGATCAAATTTGGACAGGATCAATGGGTAGATTACAAGAGAGAGTGAGAGATAAATTACTTTGTACTTGAGAACTCATAGAGCTTGCCAGTGCTAGAAAAGATCATAAGACCAACTTGAGCATCACAAAGAATAGAAAGCTCTTTAGCTTTCTTTAATAATCCGTTCCTTCGTTTGGAGAAAGTCACTTGCCTACTGGTTGAGTTATCGATCTTCCGAATCACAATCTTTCCTCTCCCCATGTTATTCAAGCTTGAGTTTCTTCAAATTCATTGAAACATCTCTTGAACAAAGTCAGGGGGGAGAGATTGATTAAAAAGATTCAGATAGATAGAGAGATTCAGAAAAGGAAATGAAGCAGACTAAAAACAGAAATGGAGATCTAAAAATATGAAATAGACAAACTTCCACTTAAAGATCGATGGAACCTTACTATTTCTTGCTAGTCTGAGAGAGACAGAGGTGACTTTTTTTTGTTTGACGGAGGTTTTTGTCTATCTGGGCATTAATGTTAAGGAAAACCACATTTGTTAGAAAACAGTGTTAGTTTCCTGCTTTCAGCAAACCACTAGTGGTTTCCTGCTTCAGTTGGAAATAACGAGCACAAATCAAAAATTATACTAATATAAAGAGCAGTTTAATTACTTTATTTGTCCATAATTTAATCATATTACTACTTTTAGGATACCCACAATTGTCCCATGGGTCAAGGACACGTTAAGAATTAGGATACCCCCAATTGTCCCATGGGTCAAGGACACGTTAAGAAAAGTATTATTTTAAGGGTGTTAGCTAGGTTTTTTTTTTTACCTTCACATTAGCCTTGGTTATTTGTAAATTACAATTATGTCCACATCGTAGCTCCTCTCCTTCTGTCATGATTTGAAGGTAGGTGCACAAATATACTTTCTCATTAAAGAATTTCTACACTGTCATTGGTGGAAACTATGTATGCTGTGACATTTTTGAGTGTCGGGCGAATGAGGAAGTACGTCTTGCACACGTATATCAGATATGGGTGAATGGAATAGATTCCCTCCCTTGTGAACCGTTTTTTTTTTTTTTTTTTTTTTTTTTTTTTTTTTTAAAGAAACTTGTATTACTTAAGCACAGTCGTGCAAAATAAAGTTTAACAAGAATGAAGAGGATCCCTGAGCCATGTGCTCGAGATACCTTCCTTGCGGGCATATTTTGCCAATTCATCAGCACACTTATTAGCTAAATGATTCGTGTGCATACAAGACCAACTGGTGGTCTTTTTTTTGTGATTTGTTGTGGAAACGTCGATGTAGAGTCCTTTTCAAATTTCTACTGGCAGGTTTCTTTGTGATTTACTCTTGACTCATTACTGACTCCTTCAATTTCCTGAAATTTCCTCGAAACACATGTACTTACTGCATCAACATGCATTCATATAGCTAGATTTGAAAAACATGTAAAAGTAGTCCCTAGTGTCTTCATATTATTGAGTCAGTTGATTTAAAAACCTAACATTTATTTTGCTTACAGAGTAACTTCATTTAGACAAAGAACTTCAGACTTGCATCTAATTTAGCTAGATAGAGATATCTTATATATATATATATACTAATATAAAGAAAAGAGCTATTTTTTGTCGGATACCCCCTAAATTACTGAGTTGTCCTCATTCAAATTACCAAGCTCTATAATATCATGTAATTTCAATAAAAATAAAGGATAAAAACTTATATAAAAATCATCGGATTAAAAAAGTCCTCAGAGATGTACATATTTGCAGAAATGCCATTGGTTTTAAAAATAGATCAAAATAATTAAAAACTTAATATCTTTCAAAATATACACCAGACTTATATAAAATTTATATATTTGGAAAGCTCTTTGAATTATCTACGTAACGAATACAAATAAGAATAGTAAATTTTTATTTTACGCAAATTATTTTACTGCTTTCATATTTAATATTAGTAGTATTAAATTAGACAAATTTAGGCATTGCATCGCACATGTGTTCTTACTAGTATACATGAGTAATAGTGTTACTTGATCAATATGCATATGATATGACCGTTAATATAGAGATTACAATCTAAAGCATATTTACAAGATACCTTAACAACTCAATGAATAGATTTGAAGAGATAGTTACCGTGTTGTTGAATATATACGTGACAATGAATCGATCTGCGGAATAAATGAACGGTAGCACGTGATCGTGACATGTCTTTTACTCTTTACTGGATGCATTCAGAACCAAAATAACAAGTACGGATCATTACTTAGTTATCGAGATCTGGATTATCATCGCAATTAGCCTCTCAAACTCACTAAAACTAGCTAGTTACCCATGAAAATTGGTACTTGAACCTGTGCTAGCCTATATGATTTTTGTTTTACTCCATTACTCAACTTGCTTAACCTGAAGTACACAAGAAGAGGTAGTGTTTAGCTTAACAAGAGATAAACAACAAGTACAAGAAATAGATTTTGTAAGAAAAATAGGACATATTTGAGTTTATAAGAGAAGTGGACTAGACAGTGGTACATATAGCTGCAAAAAAGTTCAACATTTGTCTGTTTAAACAGTTCTCAATTATGCATAAAAATAAATTGATTATCTTCCATGGTTTTAAGGGTTTTTGGATTTGTACAAATGTGTTAGCTTATTAAATTGAATTTAGTCCCACTAGTTTGAAACCCGTGCTACGCATCGGGATTGTTGGAATTTCTTACATTGTTGGTTCATGTCCACAGAGGCGGGGCTTCGCCCTGCACCCGTCCCATGAGAATTCTAATAAGTTATTATAGGATTACTATCCAACAAATTGATAATTAACATTTAAAACCTTATAATAATCAAATATATAATAATGTTATAATTTAAATCTCACATGATTTTGAAAACTAATTTTAAGCCATCTAACAAAACAGTAATCAGTTCTAAAAATAAACTAAAATAAATAGATGTAAGTAATCTTGAGAGTAAAATATATTAAAGCAAAGTCATGTAGTTTCCTGAGGTCACCTTCCGTTTCACATATTCAGTAGTTTCATATATACAATAATAATAATAAAAAAAACCACTACCTCTGCAAGGCCTTGGTATATATTAGAATAACAGGAGAAGATAGAACCGCAAATGTTAGTGCACCAGTTACACCACGTGGTAACATTGGCATTGGTTGTCCCGTTCTTCTGCTTAAGAAGGAAAAATACAAAACACACCACGAACAGGTTTGGAACATGCATCGCCACTCTATAAACTGTACCTTAAATAGTAATTATCTTGTAGTAATCAACTGTTGCCTGCAAAATAAAACAAAAAAGTGATTCAATAAGAAAGACAACAACCTTAATCTGAAGAGAGATGATAATGACGAAAATCAAATAAGAAACTAATATGAAAATATAGGGTTAGGAGAACACTTTAAACAATATCATAGATGATTATACAAATAGTGAGAAGGATACCCGATGAGAATAGGAGCAAAATCATAAAACGATGAGTTCTTGGCTTCACTTGAGTGCTTTATATAGAGAATGACCAAGCCCAAAAATTCCATAGGACATAATACTAATCTAACCCCTAAAAAGTTATGTAATTTTTATAAATTTGGAGCACAATGTCTATAGTTTTGGAGAGCTACGTTATTTTTTGATAGTTACAGATTCACAATTAGTTATTGCAACTTTTTAGTATAGAAAATATGGAACATATCGTCTGGAACTAGAAATCGTCGATATTTGAAAAGGGAATCAAATGTTTTTTTTTTAACTTATAAACAAGGAAGCTTAGGCAAATCAAATTTTAAGATTACTCAAATAATTTTTGCTAGGATTTTTTACCTTATTAAAAAAAAATCGCAGATTTATTACGCTATACGTATCCCAAAATATAACGTTATTAATATTAATTAAAGATTTTTTTTTCACCTATAGTTATTATAAAGTCTAGGAAAATCAGATATTTGTCTATTATTGCATTTAGTATTTATAGTATAAATCATATTTTTTATACTATAATATATCCATAGATTTTTTACTTTAAAAATGATCCACAAAAATATAAATTAGATTTTTTGGATTTTACATGAAATTTTAAAAGTCAAAAAATATAAATCTTATTATTTTATTCCATAAAAAATTATCAATGTTAATAATAAAAATTAAAATGAATCATACAAAGCTTTTGGTTGGTAACCTAGCAACAAGCTGGGCTCCAACTCCCCTCTGAATAGGTTGAATTATTTTAATCATAAATATCCGAAATTAATATAGTAGTTTTCTTTGTCATTTCTAGATTTTTTTTCTTTATAAAAGATTTAAAAAATATAAATATTATTATTTTATTCCATATATATGTTGAATTGATTTTTTTTATTTATTTAGACATAAATGTACGAAATTAAGTTAGTAGTTCTTTTATTTTCTGGATTTTTTAAAATAAATACATGAAATTATAAAAGATTTAAAAAATATAAAGCTTATTATTTTATTCCATATATATGTTGAATTGATTTTTTTTTTAATTTAATCATAAATGTCCAAAATTAATATAGTAGTTTTCTTTATTTTCTGGATTTTCACAATAAATACACGAAAGTAATATTGAATTTTTTCTAAATAATGAGTCTGTCGCGTGTGTCCAATCTACACCGCACATTGTCAGATCAACACACCATATCTAACGAAATTTCATCCGACGAATACGAATGGTTTCTCAAAGAGCCAATGAGAGTGCGAGGTTACGCTCACCATCCAATAGGAGAGAGGGTAAGCTCTACCAATGCCACTTTTATTCTGGAGTGAGGGATGGTATTGAGTTTTTAGGTTGTTGATTGTACTTCTGATAGTTTTATTGGTACATGTCAGAAGACTAATCTTGTGGAACCAAAGCACATGGCCGTCTTAGGGTGCAGGCGAGCTACGAGGTCGCCTAGGGCCCCAAATTATTGGGGGCCCAAAAAATTTTGTTTACAAGTGAATTACTAACAGTCATAAGTGTTGCTAAATGATTTTGTTACATTTACAAATATAACAGAGAGTTGTAACAGTTATAATTGTTACAAATAGTTCTCAGAACAACTAAAAACAACACTTATTATATGCTAGTTATCGATTTTGGATGTTTTATGCCAAATTGGAAGTATCAAGTATACGACCCGAAATCTAACCTAAAACAACTGTAAAAAAAAATCGACGGCCTTCGACCGCCAAGATAAATGTGAACTATCGTTTTTAGAAGTATGCAAACTTATCTCCAAAACTAAAAAATTGCTTATGTTCTTGACTAACTATCACATAAAAAGGCCTCAAAATTGAAGTTCGCCTAGGGCACTCCAAAACTCTAAGACGGCCCTGCAAAGCAAATACCAATTTTCGAGTTGTTATTTTAGTCATTTTTTTTACTAGTCAAGAATGTTGAATCATTGGAGCAATTTTAAAGAGACAAATTCAGTCGTAGTAGAACCCACATGGTTCCATCTTAATTCAAAATATTCAAGATTTGTTTGCCCATTACTATGGCCCGGGTTTAATTTTATTGATAAATCGTACATTGAGCGCTCTTTTCACGGAAAGTTTGTGTGGACTTTTCTAAAGTTAAATGTTGTGCCCGTGGTACGCACCGGGTCTATTTTTCATTTTAACTTGGTGTGCGCAGGGTTTCGCCCCACCCCGTGACAATGTATTTTTTAATTGGTGTGCGTGGGACTTCCCTGCACCGTGGCCATATATTTTTGATTTAGTATGGCGGAGAAAATACATTAAATAGGTGGAGAATATGTGCAGATTTTATTCATTTTTTCCTTATAACTTGGTGTGCGTGGGGCATCGCGTCGCCCCGTGGCAATGCATTTTTGTATTTTTGATTTGGTGTGGAGGGGAAAATACATTAAATATTTGGAGAATATGTGCATATTTTATAACTTGGTGTGTGCGGGGCTTCGCCCCGCCCCGTGTCAATGTATTTTTGAATTGGGGTGCGCGGGGCATCAACCCACCCCGTGGCGATGCATTTTTCATTTTATGTGCGCGGGACTTTGCCCGCCCGTTGTGATGTATTTTTTATTTGGTGTGACGGTGCAAATACATTTAATAGGTGGAAAATATGTGTAGATTTTATTTATTTTTTCCTTTTATTTTTGTAGAAAATATGTGGACTTTTTTCCCTTTTATATATTAATTTGGAAAAAAAAATAAATATAGTAGTTACTTGGTTTCCAAATTGAACTTGGACTTTCATAAAATTTCAAATAGGGTGAGTTGGGTTTTTCTTTTTAAGTTTGTAATTTTTAAATTAATCATACGTTTCCAAGTGTCCTCGTCTAAATATCTTCACGAATTCCAAATTGAATTTGGTTTCCTTTTTTTTAATCTTTTTCCAATTCTTTTTAAATTTAAACCAATCATATATTGCCAAGTGTCCTCACCAAAACGCTGGTTTCACAAAACTCAAAAAAGGTCTATTTCGGTTAATGGGAAGCGAGGATTTCCTCACCGTTCAACGTGGAAGCTTTATTTGTCTAGGCTTTTAAGTCTTTAGATTGTTATTATTATTTTTCGAATGATAGCTCTTTTGAAGTTTGTATTTAATGTTTTTTCACATGTGATACTAAAATTCATGCTGCGGAATTCTACTGCTTTAGAGAACTCTGCTCCGTTGTAGATGGAACTCCTCGCTGGAAAACAGTCATTCTGTAGTTATACAAAATTATATTAATGTTCATAATTTTTGATAGCAGAAGGAGCAAGGAAGCATTATTAAGGTTTTTCTGTAATGAGAGAGCAAAGCTAAAGCATAATTAGTAAGTACATTACTCTGTACCATATGTCGACATAACTTATGGGTGTCGATTTGTTGTTTTTATTCGTTTCAAGTACCTTAGGAAAAAAGAATCAAAACCTTGATCTAGCAAATATGGCAGCTTTAGCTGAGAAACGTTACCAACCTTAGCTCCAAGGAGAACAATTTACTTGGAACCTGGAAATTACCAAGTAGCACTATAAACCAAGTCAGTGTCCATCATACCATTTTTAGCCTGAAGTATAACCATTTGCTTGGAACTTGAACTTGAACTAGTTGCAGAAGAAAGTACAACAACTTGGAGATTACAGTAATGAAATTTACATCCACAGTAGTAAGAATGACAAGGCATAATTGTATTTATGGTTTTGAGGTTCTGTACTTTGTCTATACATATAACTTTTTATGTTGTTGTATTGGTTGAGGCCATGTGAATTGATCTTTAGAGGATTTCAAGTACCAATGAGATACTATCCAACAAAAAGTTAATCAGGATCCAAGGATTAAGGGACACAAGAACCTATGAAAACAAAATAAACATTATAATAAAAAGAACAAAATAGGCTTTGGACATGTGTCAAACACCCAATGAATCTCAACTAATTGGGAAGTACGATATTATTTTTGTTTGGAGGTATGGACAGAAGTAACTTATAAGCAGCACTATTGGTTGATCCATTTCCCCATCTCAAAATGTGCAGCTTAACCATGGATTATCATAAATGTTAAATTTTAAATTAAAATTTAGATAAGATTATTTGAAATTTGTATACTCCCTCCGTTCCAATTTACTTGATGTTTTAGGGTTTTTTTTAATGTTCCAAAATAGTTGAGGGTTTAAGTATTTTCCCCAAATCCTCACTGATTTACCCTTGCTTTGGAATCACAACATACTATTAATTCTCATTGGAATCAGCAGATAAATGATTATTCCAAGGATTTGGATGGAATATTTTGTTTATCCCAAGTAAATTACAATGGGATTAAGTAATTTACATTAAATTTAGAAACTAAAAACTAGGTGGTTTAAAATTTTAGGAAGCCATTAATATGGGTAGGTTTGGAAAAAATTTACTCTCTCTCTGTTGTTTCTTAATCTGCGTGAAAAACTCTATAACGTCAAGTAAATCGGAACGGAGAGAGTATTATTTACTAGTGTTGATGGTGGTTTTTAACCAAGGGGTAAAATCGTAAAACCCCATGACCTAGTGTTACCCGCAACACATTAACTAAGAGCATTTAACTCAGGTGTAAATAATTAATAGGGGTTTTTTTCTTTTCTTCAAAATACCGATTAGGGTTTTCAAATACGTAACCTAATTCCAAAACCAAGCCGCATGTGCGCGCACCATGGCAACAATGCCAAACCAAGCCGCATACTGCGCACCATGGCAACAATGCCAAATCAAGCCGCATGCTGCGCACCATGGCAACAATGCCAAACCAAGCCGCATACTGCGCACCATGGCAACAATGCCAAATCAAGCCGCATGATGCGCACCATGGCAACAATGCCAAACCGGAGCCGCACATACTGCGCACCATTGCAACAATGCCAAATCAAGCCGCATGCTGCGCACCATGGCAACAATGCCAAACCAAGCCGCACACTGCGCACCATGGCAACAACGCCAAAACCAAGCCGCTATGCCATTGGCACACGCCAAAAATAGCGCCCTAGGCTTGCAAGACTTGCAACTAGGTCAACATGGCCGTACGTGCCATTGGCACATGCCAACACGTATCGCAAGCCATATTTCCAAGTCGCTATGCCATTAGCACGCGCCAAATATAGCGCCCTAGGTTTGCAAGACTTGCAACTAGGTCAACATGGCCGTACGTGCCATTGGCACATGCCAACACGTACACTGCAAGCCATATTTCCAAGTCGCTATGCCATTAGCACGCGCCAAATATAGCGCCCTTGGCTTGCAAGACTTGCAACTAGGTCAACATGGTCGTACGTGCCATTGGCACATGCCAACACATCCGCAAGCCATATTTCCAAGTCGCTATGCCATTAGCACGCGCCAAATATAAACCCTAGTTGCAAGTCTTGCAACTAGGTCAACATGGCCGTACGTGCCATTGGCACATGCCAACACATACCGCAAGCCATATTTCCAAGTCGCTATGCCATTAGCACGCGCCAAATATAGCGCCTAGGCTTGCAAGACTTGCAACTAGGTCAACATGCCCGTACGTGCCATTGGCACATGCCAACACGCACCGCAAGCCATATTTCCAAGTCGCTATGCCATTAGCACGCGCCAAATATAGCGCCCTAAGTTTGCAAGACTTCCAACTAGGTCAACATGGCCGTACGTGCCATTGGCACATGCCAAACACACATGCTGGTAGCCTAACTTGCAAACCGTGCAACCTACCACCAAGGCCACGGCCCTAACGGCCACGCATGCCATTGGCACATGCCAAACACACACGCTGGTAGCCTAACTTGCAAACCGTGCAACCTACCACCAAGGCGTTCCACACACGCCATTGGAACATGCCACACACGCCACTAGCAGCTCTGGCATTGCCACTTGCGCTCGAGGTGCAACTAGCAAAAAAGGCATTCCGCATATGCCATTGGCACATGCCAACACGTACCGCAAGCCATATTTCCAAGTCGTTATGCCATTAGCACGCACCAAATATAGCGCCCTAGGCTTGCAAGACTTGCAACTAGGTCAACATGGTCAAATACGTGCCATTGGCACATGCCAACACGTACCGCAAGCCATATTTCCAAGTCGCTATGCCATTAGCACGCGCCAAAGCGCCCTAGGCTTGCAAGACTTGCAACTAGGTCAACATGGCCGTACGTGCCATTGGCACATGCCAACACGTACCGCAAGCCATATTTCCAAGTCGCTATGTCATTAGCACGCGCCAAATATAGCGCCCTAGGCTTGCAAGACTTGCAACTAGGTCAACATGGCCGTACGTGCCATTGGCACATGCCAACACTTACCGCAAGCCATATTTCCAAGTCGCTATGCCATTAGCACGCGCCAAATATAGCGCCCTAGGTTTGCAAAACTTGCAACTAGGTCAACATGGCCGTACGTGCCATTGGCACATGCCTAACACACACGCTGGTAGCCTAACTTGCAAACCGTGCAACCTACCACCAAGGCGTTCCACACACGCCATTGGCACATGCCACACATGCCACTAGCAAATCTAGCATTGCCACTTGCGCTCGAGGTGCAACTTCCAACAAAGGCATTCCGCACATGCCATTGGCACATGCCAACACGCATCAAGAAGCCATATTTCCAAGTCGCTATGCCATTAGCACGCACCAAATATAGCGCCCTAGGCTTGCAAGACTTGCAACTAGGTCAACATGGCCGTGCGTGCCATTGGCACATGCCAACACGTCTGCAAGCCATATTTCTAAGTCGCTATGCCATTAGCACGCGCCAAATATAGCGCCCTAGGTTCGCAAGACTTGCAACTAGGTCAACATGGCCGTACGTGCCATTGGCACATGCCAACACGTACCGCAAGCCATATTTCCAAGTCGCTATGCCATTAGCGCGCGCAAATATAGCTCCCTAGGCTTGCAAGACTTGCAACTAGGTCTACATGGCCGTCGTGCCATTGGCACATGCCAACACGTACCGCAAGCCATATTTCCAAGTCGCTATGCCATTAGCACGCGCCAAATATAGCGCCCTAGGCTTGCAAGACTTGCAACTAGGTCAACATGGCCGTACGTGCCATTGGCACATGCCAACACGTACCGCAAGCCATATTTCCAAGTCGCTATGCCATTAGCACGCGCCAAATATAGCGCCTAGGGTTGCAAGACTTGCAACTAGGTCAACATGGTCGTACGTGCCATTGGCACATGCCAACACGTACATCGCAAGCCATATTTCCAAGTCGCTATGCCATTAGCACGCGCCAAATATAGCGCCCTAGGTTTGCAAGACTTGCAACTAGGTCAACATGGCCGTACGTGCCATTGGAACATGCCAAACACACACGCTGGTAGCCTAACTTGCAAAACGTGCAACCTACCACCAAGGCCACGACCCTAACGGCCACGCATGCCATTGGCACATGCCAAACACACACGCCTTGTAGCCTAACTTGCAAACCGTGCAACCTACCACCAAGGCCACGGCCCTAACGGCCACGCATGCCGTTGGCACATGCCAAACACACACGCTGGTAGCCTAACTTGCAAACTGTGCAACCTACCACCAAGGCGTTCCACACACGCCATTGGCACATGCCACACACGCCACTAGCCATATTTGCTCTGGCATTGCCACTTGCGCCGAGGTGCAACTCGCAACAAAGGCATTCCTCACATGCCATTGGCACATGCCAACACGTACCGCAAGCCATATTTCCAAGTCGCTATGCCATTAGCACGCGCCAATTGCAAGACTTGCAACAAGGTCAACATGGCCGTACGTGCCATTGGCACATGCCAACACGTACCGCAAGCCATATTTCCAAGTCGCTATGCCATTAGCACGCTAAATATAGCGCCCTAGGTTTGCAAGACCTGCAACTAGGTCAACATGGCCGTCGTGCCATTGGCACATGACAACACGTACCGCAAGCCATATTTCCAAGTCGCTATGCCATTTGCACGCGCCAAATATAGCGCCCTAGGCTTGCAAGACTTGCAACTAGGTCAACATGGCCGTACGTGCCATTGGCACATGCCAACACGTACCACAAGCCATATTTCCAAGTCGCTATGCCATTAGCACGCGCAAATATAGCGCCCTAGGCTTGCAAGACTTGCAACTAGGTCAACATGACCGTGACGTGCCATTGGCACATGCCAACACGTATCGCAAGCCATATTTCCAAGTCGCTATGCCATTAGCACGCGCCAAATATAGCGCCCTAGGTTTGCAAGACTTGCAACTAGGTCAACATGGCCGTAGGTGCCATTGGCACATGCCAAACACACACGCTGGTAGCCTAACTTGCAAACCGTGCAACCTACCACCAAGGCATTCCACACACGCCATTGGCACATGCCACACACGCCACTAGCAGCTCTAGCATTGCCACTTGTGCTCGAGGTGCAACTCGCAACAAAGGCATTCCGCACATGCCATTGGCACATGCCAACACGTACCGCAAGCCATATTTCCAAGTCGCTATGCCATTAGCACGCACCAAATATAGCGCCCTAGGCTTGCAAGACTTGCAACTAGGTCAACATGTCCATACGTGCCATTGGCACATGCCAACACGTACCGCAAGCCATATTTCCAAGTCGCTATGCCATTAGCACGCGCCAAATATTGCGCCCTAGGTTTGCAAGACTTGCAACTAGGTCAACATGGCCGTACGTGCCATTGGCACATGCCAACACGTACCGCAAGCCATATTTCCAAGTCGCTATGCCATTAGCACGCACCAAATATAGCGCCCTAGGCTTGCAAGACTTGCAACTAGGTCAACATGTCCATACGTGCCATTGGCACATGCCAACACGTACCGCAAGCCATATTTCCAAGTCGCAATGCCATTAGCACGCGCCAAATATAGCGCCCTAGGCTTGCAAGACTTGCAACTAGGTCAACATGGCCGTACGTGCCATTGGCACATGCCAACACGCATCGCAAGCCATATTTCCAAGTCGCTATGCCATTAGCACGCCAAATATAGCGCCCTAGGCTTGCAAGACTTGCAACTAGGTCAACATGACCGTACGTGCCATTGGCACATGCCAACACGTACCGCAAGCCATATTTCCAAGTCGCTATGCCATTAGCACGCGCCAAATATAGCGCCCTAGGTTTGCAAGACTTGCAACTAGGTCAACATGGCCGTAGGTGCCATTGGCACATGCCAAACACACACGCTGGTAGCCTAACTTGCAAACCGTGCAACCTACCACCAAGGCGTTCCACACACGCCATTGGCACATGCCACACACGCCACTAGCAGCTCTAGCATTGCCACTTGTGCTCGAGGTGCAACTTAACAAAGGCATTCCGCACATGCCATTGGCACATGCCAACACGTACGCAAGCCATATTTCCAAGTCGCTTATGCCATTAGCACGCACCAAATATAGCGCCCTAGGCTTGCAAGACTTGCAACTAGGTCAACATGTCCATACGTGCCATTGGCACATGCCAACACGCACCATAAGCCATATTTCCAAGTCGCTATGCCATTAGCACGCGCCAAATATTGCGCCCTAGGTTTGCAAGACTTGCAACTAGGTCAACATGGCGACGTGCCATTGGCACATGCCAACACGTACCGCAAGCCATATTTCCAAGTCGCTATGCCATTAGCACGCGCCAAATATAGCGCCCTAGGTTTGCAAGACCTGCAACTAGGTCAACATGGCCGTACGTGCCATTGGCACATGCCAACACGTACCGCAAGTCATATTTCCAAGTCGCTATGCCATTAGCACGCGCCAAATATAGCGCCCTAGGCTTGCAAGACTTGCAACTAGGTCAACATGGCCATACGTGCCATTGGCACATGCCAACACGTACCGCAAGCCATATTTCCAAGTCGTTATGCCATTAGCACGCGCCAAATATAGCGCCCTAGGCTTGCAAGACTTGCAACTAGGTCAACATGGCCATACGTGCCATTGGCACATGCCAACACGTACCGCAAGCCATATTTCCAAGTCGCTATGCCATTAGCACGCGCCAAATATTGCGCCCTAGGTTTGCAAGACTTGCAACTAGGTCAACATGGCCGTACGTGCCATTGGCACATGCCAACACGCATCGCAAGCCATATTTCCAAGTCGCTATGCCATTAGCACGCGCCAAATATAGCGCCCCTAGGTTTGCAAGACTGCAACTAGGTCAACATGGCCGTGACGTGCCATTGGCACATGCCAACACGTACATAAAGCCATATTTCCAAGTCGCTATGCCATTAGCACGCGCCAAATATAGCGCCCTAGGCTTGCAAGACTTGCAACTAGGTCTACATGGCCGTACGTGCCATTGGCATGTGCCAACATATTTCCAAGTCGTTATGCCATTAGCACGCGCCAAATATAGCGCCCTAGGCTTGCAAGACTTGCAACTAGGTCTACATGGCCGTACGTGCCATTGGCATGTGCCAACACGCATCAGCAAGCCATATTTCCAAGTCGTTATGCCATTAGCACGCGCCAAATATAGCGCCCTAGGCTTGCAAGACTTGCAACTAGGTCTACATGGCCGTACGTGCCATTGGCACATGCCAACACGCACCGCAAGCCATATTTCAAGTCGCTATGCCATTAGCACGCGCCAAATATAGCGCCCTAGGCTTGCAAGACTTGCAACTAGGTCAACATGGCCGTACGTGCCATTGGCACATGCCAACACGTACCGCAAGCCATATTTCCAAGTCGCTATGCCATTAGCACGTGCCAAATATAGCGCCCTAGGCTTGCAAGACTTGCAACTAGGTCAACATGGCCGTACGTGCCATTGGCACATGCCAACACGTACACGCAAGCCATATTTCCAAGTCGCTATGCCATTAGCACGCGCCAAATATAGCGCCCTAGGCTTGCAAGACTTGCAACTAGGTCAACATGGCCGTACGTGCCATTGGCACATGCCAACACGTACCGCAAGCCATATTTCCAAGTCGCTATGCCATTAGCACGCGCCAAATATAGCGCCCTAGGCTTGCAAGACTTGCAACTAGGTCAACATGGCCGTATATGCCATTGGCACATGCCAACACGTACCGCAAGCCATATTTCCAAGTCGCTATGCCATTAGCACGCGCCAAATATAGCGCCCTATGTTTGCAAGACTTGCAACTAGGTCAACATGGCCGTACGTGCCATTGGCACATGCCAAACACACACGCTGGTAGCCTAACTTGCAAACCGTGCAACCTACCACCAAGGCCACGGCCCTAACGTCCACGCATGCCATTGGCACATGCCAAACACACACGCTGGTAGCCTAACTTGCAAACCGTGCAACCTACCACCAAGGCCACGACCCTAACGGCCACGCATGCCATTGGCACATGCCAAACACACACGCTGGTAGCCTAACTTGCAAACCGTGCAACCTACCACCAAGGCGTTCCACACACGCTATTGGCACATGCCACACACGCCACTAGTAGCTCTGGCATTGCCACTTGCGCTCGAGGTGCAACTCGCAACAAAGGCATTCCGCACATGCCAACACGTACCGCAAGCCATATTTCCAAGTCGCTATGCCATTAGCACGCGCCAAATATAGCGCCCTAGGCTTGCAATACTTGCAACTAGGTCAACATGGCCGTACGTGCCATTGGCACATGCCAACACGTACCGGAAGCCATATTTCCAAGTCGCTATGCCGTTAGCACGCGCCAAATATAGCGCCCTAGGCTTGCAAGACTTGCAACTAGGTCAACATGGCCGTACGTGCCATTAGCACATGCCAACACGTACCGCAAGCCATATTTCCAAGTCGCTATGTCATTAGCACGCGCCAAATATAGAGCCCTAGGTTTGCAAGACTTGCAACTAGGTCAACATGGCCGTACGTGCCATTGGCACATGCCAAACACACACGCTGGTAGCCTAACTTGCAAACCGGTGCAACCTACCACCAAGGCCACGGCCCTAACGGCCACGCATGCCATTGGCACATGCCAAACACACACGCTGGTAGCCTAACTTGCAAACCGTGCAACCTACCACCAAGGCCACGGCCCTAACGGCCACGCATGCCATTGGCACATGCCAAACACACACGCTGGTAGCCTAACTTGCAAACCGTGCAACCTACCACCAAGGCGTTCCACACACGCCATTGGCACATGCCACACACGCCACTAGCAGCTCTGGCATTGCCACTTGCGCTCGAGGTGCAACTCGCAACAAAGGCATTCCGCACATGCCACATGCTCCCCTAGCAAGACCACTTGCACTCAAGATGCAACCAACACTCGAGACGTCAACACAAACCGGGGATGCTTTCTAGGGTTTTGGTTTGGCGGTCACAAAGATGCAGCGTACACTACGCTCACATTAAGAAAGCGTGAAAAGGAATAAAGCGGTCAAATAAAAGAGGAAATAATGGTGAAAACGTTTTCACCCATTAACGCCATGCTACTTACCACCTCCTCCCATTATTTCACCCTTTACTCTCTTCCTTCATGAGGCCAGCACTAGTACAAAAATGGGCTTAGGTGACAGTTAAAAACTGTCACGATAATAATTATGTGACAAGCTCTCAAAATTTTTGGTATCACACCAAAGCCATCAAAAAAGGTCTTTTAAGAAATCAAGGCAGATTCGATCGTAAGACAACGCTTTCTTTTGATACCTGTCATTATTGACGATTTCTTGTAACATTTTATTGGTTAAATCATCATCTAAAACCCAAAATCTTGCAATAAGGTAACGCTTTTTACATAAAACTGTCATTGTTGGCAAGTTATGGTGACATCTTTTGGATAAAACCGTCATCGGTAGCTTAATTTTTTCCTACAAAGGTAACAGTTTCATCATGAAATTGTCATCGTAGTTAAGAAACTCGATACCGCAAATCGGTAACATCGAAGTTAAAATGTCATTGTAGACCCTGTTTGTTGTGAGTTCATGTTATAGTTCTCGGAAATGCTCAATGAGATAAATAATATCGAATTATAAATATTAAAACTACATAATTGGAATAGAAGTTATTAATGTACGTTGTAATTTACAAAATTCAATATACTTGGTAGAACAACTTAGTACTGACTAAAAGAAAATATCAACGAAATCGGAAACCATATCCATTTTTCGTAAAGTTGATCGAAATCTACTCTCCTGTTTTTAATACTACCCAAAATCTTGACTAGCACACCTGCGTCACCAATGCTTGAACCGGAATTTGGACCAACACAATCATGTCACCAACTCTTGAATGTGGTTTATTACCCATGATGTCTTCTTCGTAGCACTCAGATTTTCTCTGGCAAAAAGAACACAAAATAATCATCAATAATTATATTTCTAAATTGGTTAGCATATTAACAAACCACAATGTGAACTAACAACCTGATCAGGTTCTCTATAAAGGGTATGCACAATAGGCTTGTCAAGAAGTAAGAGGATTTACAAAGACCACACGAGCAAGAGTATGGAAATGGTTTTTCGCCTTCCAGAGCATTTATGGAGTAAAACTAAGTCTTTGGAAATCATTACAAAGTTAACAGGTGAGGAATCATAAATGAGCAACTCTGAGCATGTCTTTATGATTTATATATATATGAGATATGAGAATACATCAATGTCTTAGTTTCGCGATGTATGATTAAAGGATAAAATGTTTCTATAAGACTTGGAAAAACCAGAAACAGGAGCAGATGAGTAACGACAAATACGCAAAATCTATACAGGATTTTTGATTGGCCCAGATATTTCTGCTTGTTTCTAAAGCTAATTTTTTTTTTTTTTATAGAAAGTCAACAAAACTCGACTTCGGGGTGAACTATTTAAGTAATTGAGGAACTTTCTAGGGCTACCAATAACATGGAAGTTAGAAAACTGACCCCAAAAATGGAAGTCACAAAGGTGACCCCTGCCGAAAGCTCATCGATGAACTCAATCCTTTTATATACTTATTCAAGATTTTTGAAACAACATCTTTGTCCAAAGAACTCATGTTGCTCATTTCAAATTGTGCTCTCGAACTCCATATCTCTCTTCAAGACAAAATGGTTTCAATAACTATAAATCATATGATCATAGTTGTAAAAAATGCAAACACAATAGAAGTAGCAACAGCAAAGACTAAGATCCTACAAAAACCAATCATACTATAAAGAAAAACCTAAATTACTAGTGAACCTGAAGTTCACTTAGACGAGCTTGAAGTTTAAATTCCAAATTTCCTCCACTATAATCTGACTAAGTTGTAGAGTACTCCATAACTTGCTGGCTGAAACTCTTGTTGCCATGAAAAATCAAGTTTTTTTGGGTATACCGTTCAAATTTTTTTTTTTTTTTAATTCTGTTACACGCAACTCTTGTTGCCATGAAAAATCAAGTCCAATGAGACGCTACAGCATGCTAAGTAGTCAACTAAATGGAGTCACATTTTAAAAATCCCGTGGATTCAGTTCACCAAGTAGGGACTTGTGGCTGCACAGAATGGACTGACCAAGGAAAGAAATTTAAAATCCAAAGACGATCTAAATATTCCAGTAATATAAAAACAACTGTAGTCACTTATTTGTCCTACTTCACACTTCCCTTAGGGATTCCGTAGAAATGTGGTTTATCTCAAAATCCAAGAAAAGATCAAATTGTAATCTGTGCATTCTTATAAGACTTAGGTTGTAACTAGTAATACAATCTTTAAATTAGTAAAGGACATGAATCTGACCTGGTGGCAAACCAGATAATGACATCATACTCGCACCAACAAATTTGAGAGAAATTCACTAAGATCCGTGTAGGAATGACGACGAGTATTTCAAAATCGATGAAGAAACTTGGCGTGTTCATACTCACATGGTCGCATAAGCTCGTGTGTATTTTCAGCGGTGGATTGATGATCAAAATAAGGTATAATCAATATCCAACACGAGTAATATCTTCTCTTCACAAAGATGGATTGAGTAGTTCAATCGACATATGCAAAGCCGCTTAGAGGTTGAAAGAATGTTGTGGAGCCATATAAGAGGGAACCAATTGATACTTAATCTCGCATCTGGGTAAATAATTAAACATAACATACAGAGTCTTAACATCTAACGTCAACAATGAATATTAGATACACTTTTCTGAAAATTGAAGATCAACAATATCACATTGCAGTGTAACTACTGAAAGAGTGAACATAAAATATTTTATGAAACAAATAAAAATTTGAGAAGAAAAGGGAAAGCTCAAATGTTCAATATCAACTGAAAAACTGTGTCAATTGGTTCGAGTGAAGATGGGGATTGAACCAAATAGTTCATTATCGGACAATCAAACAAAAATCCAACAGGGGATTGAACCAGGTAGTTCATTGTCGGTCAATTAAACAAAAGTTGAACAAGCAAATTAAAAAAAAAATTAACCTAACTATCAGGCATCGACAAAGGTCCTCCACTCGGTATAAATTCGAAATCCTGATATATCAAACAAAAAAAAAATCAACATTGATCTTCCTATTCAAAACTAGGGCATCGTACAAAATAAAAATAGATCTTGAAAACGAACCTAAATGGAAAATGTAAGATAAATGAAATCATAAATTAGGGATTTCCCCAAAATATTTAGAGCATATACCTTGAAGAAAACATCACATGCTTTAGATTCTTTACGATTAAGATAGAGAGATAGCTTGATTTTAAAGAAAAATTTCTCGAGCAAGAGAGGTAGATAGTGATTGATCATGATATAAGGATTGAAGAATCCCTAGATTGTAGAAGATGAGATCCCCAATTTTGCTAAGAAGACATCGTGTAATAGAGAGATGGGTTCTGCCTAGAGAGATGGGTGATGGTCGTTTAGGTTCTTCCTATGGGGTTTCACGAAAAGTGGGAGGCAAAGGAGTCGAGAGACACCCACTAAGTAAACAGAACCAATAACTATACCAACCCACTACAACTAAGACGTATCGTGTGTTTGAGAACGCAGTTTAGGGTCCGGACTCTCAATGTGGTAATTAAAAGAACCGTTATCTATGTGTTTATACTACGATAACGGTTTCTATAAGAAACAGATTACAATAGCTCATAAATAGTAAATAGTTTAAAACCGTTATCATACATCATTATATAGTAGCAGTTTTCTTCAAAAGTCATCATTGTATGGTAATTCAAAGAATGATTAAAAAACTCGCCATGATTATTCAACAATATTGGCATCGGCTTTAGTAAGAAACTGTCACCTATGTCTCCAGAGCTTTCTCATTTGTAACAGTTCATAATATTGAACTGTCACTAAAGCCCATATTTGTACTAGTGCAGGGTACGTTTCAATCTCGACTTGTATAAATAGGTCTTACCTATTTCCACCAGAGAATAAGTCTCTTTAGAGAAAAATACTACACTCTCAGAAAGGCAACTTTGCAAGCTCTCCCAAAAAAGCTTCCACCTCTTGCAAGCTTCCTAAGATTTCACTTTCTGATACAAGTCGAGATACTACTCTCCCGTAACTATTCTGGTCTCAACACCTTTCTTTGCTTCCTCCCCAAATCAACCCTTCTCCTCCACTTTGTGACCGAAGCAAGTCCGGAATGGCCATTTCTTGGTTTAGGCCGGACTTGCACTGATTGATCTCTCGAATCTATAAAGTGCTCACGCAGCACATTTGTTTAGGGTTTGAACCAGTTTCTCACTCACCTACCGAACTTACCGAAATCGGCAGAAACGATTTTTACCCATAAACAACTAGGTTTGACAATATACATGAAGTCATGTCATAAGTTAAATTCCTGGAGATTTTACATATTAGGAAAGCACTAGTAAATAAAAAATGAGACGGTGTCGACCAAAATAGTATTTGTTTTACACAAAATTGGTTAAAAAGACCAAAATTAAAATTTCCTGGGAGAAAAGGACAGTTAGAATTTGATACTGTTTAAATGGACAAAAATTTAAAAATAGGCAGGATGTAACAAGTTTCATCCAGCCCATTTTCAAATACTTTTTCTTATTTTTAATTTACACAGGATGCATCCAGCTTCATCCTCGCTATTTTTTTAGTTTAAGCCGATGAATCCAGTTTCATCCTTGCTATTTTTTTGTGTCCATTTCACCCATAAAATGTTTTACTCGTCCATTTGAACCGTGTTTTAAATTTTTTTGGACAAATGACCCATTTTCCGTTTGTTTTATCACTATCTGCACATAAAATCTTTTGTATTCGGTCATATATGAATTCCATTGTTCATCAACAGTCAGATTTTTGGTTGTTTTGGGTATAAGAGGATTTCTATCTATTTTGGTTTCAATTTTCTTAGGTTTTGATTTTGGATAAAAAAACTCATCTAAAAGGTTACAAAAGATAACACAGAAAACCAATGAAACTGGGGACAGACAAAAATCATCTAACATGTTACAAAAGATAACACAGAAAACCAATGAAACTGGTGCATGGGTCGAACAAAACACTTGACCTTCATATTTTCAGTCTGATGCTCTCCCAACTGAGCTATCCCAGCATATATATATATATATATATATATATATATTCATTTATAGAGGAATGTGTATTATAATTATTTTGGTCAGGACTCTAGATAATTATCCCGGCAAGATTGGGGTATACCCAAACTAATTGGGGTATACCCAATAAGACAAAATAGGGTCATTTTGAAGTAAAAGAGGTTACCCCTTAACCAAATATTTTCAAAATGGAAAAAATGCCCTTTTATAATTAACACTAAAAAACTGATTAGGCTAATTAATTGAGTTTAGATAAAAATTTTGAAAATAAAAATTCAGTAGATTAAACCTTTAATCCGTCTTGTGAGTTCGATTAAGATCAAAAAATTTGGTTTTCAAAAATGTCAAAGGTCGGCAAGGTAGAGGTTTGAATGACGTGCCGGCTATATATGGCCGGCATGGTATTTGTTTGAATAAAATGCCGACCAATTTTAGCCGGCAAGGTATTTAAATGAAGAACATGTCGACTTTATTTTTTTTTGACACACAGGAGATGGCTATTGAAAAATATTAGTCGGCAAGGTCTACCAAAAAAAACCCGCCGGCTGGTGAAAAATACCACGCCAGCGGTTGAAAAACCCCGCCGGAGGTATAAGTCGGCAAGGTATTTAAATGAAGAACATGCCGACTTTATTTTTTTTGACACACAAGAGAGGGCTATTGAAAAATATTAGTCGGCAAGGTCTACAAAAAAAAACCCGCCGGCGGTTGAAAAACCCCGCCGGCGGTATAAGTCGGCAAAGTCTTCAAAAAATACCCTGCCGGCTGTTGAAAAAATTTACAGTCGTCGCCATGGATGTTATGAAAAGTCGGCAAGATATGCATGTTACGACCTTGCCGACCAAAAATACAGAAATCATAATTTTCGATTTCCAACCTAACATAACAATCAATCACACAACATAATGATGGGTTTGAGTTTAAACATCATTTATAGTCTTCTTTGTGCTGGTAGAGTCAACAATTTTTTTGGAAAATCAAAGTTGAAGATTTTTATATGACTTTGGTTGATGGAGGAGGAAGAAGAAGAAGAAGAAGAGTTGTTTAGTTTTTTAATTTTAAGGTTAATGAAATTAAGAAATAAGTTTATTTTTAAGATTTAATTAGTTCAAGGGTATTAAAGTAAAATCACCCTTTTTAATAATGACACACCATGTCCCCTTGAAATTGGGTATACCCCAATTAATCTGGGTATACCCCAATCTCGCCTGGATAATTATTTTGGTCAGGACTCATGGTTAAATTAATGTTTTGGTATACCAAAACATTATACGAAAAATGGGTCATTTTTTCAAATATTTTTAAAACCTGGTTCAAATGGACGAGTAAAAATTAATATGGGTGAAATGGACAAAAAAAAAATAGTAAGGATGAAAATGGATTCATCCTTACTTAAACTTAAAAAATACTCCCTCCGTCCCTAATTAGATGAGCTACTTGTAGTTTGCACAAATTTTAAGGCAAGGAGGAAAGTGGAGTATATTTAAGTGTTTTTTACAATTATACCCTTATGGGCAATAATTAGTAAAATTTAGAAACGATTTATCTCTTAAACTATTCCACGGTTTTTTATAAACTTTATACCGTTGAAAAACATTTTAAAACACTTACGCAACGAATATAAACATGACTATCAAATTATAAATATTTCTTATAGAAAAAATAATCAATTAAAAGGGTAGTTTTAGAAATATCCTCTTGGTTAGTGAAATAGCTCATCTATTTGTGGACAAAACTAAAAACCAAGTAGCTCATCTAATTAGGGACGGAGGGAGTAGTAAAGATAAAACTGGATGCATTCTGATGTAAATTAAAAAAAAAAAAAAAAATATTTGAAAATGGGTAGGATAAAACTGTTTACATCCATGCTATTTTTGTATTTTTGTCCATTTAAACAATATCAAAATCTAGATGTCTTTTTCACCTAGGATTTGTTGATTTTGGTCTTTTTAACCAATTTTGTGAACATTATACCGATCAAAAATAAATAAAATGTTTTGGTATAATCATTTTAAATCTCGACTCATTTTGCCATTGAAACTCTTCTTTCTGTTTCCTCCCTCCAACTTTTCTAGATTTCACTTTGTTTCATACAATTCTTATTTAACCATACCTTGCTTTGTTTCATACAATTCTTATTTAAATCTTGACTCAGAAGAACGTCTTTACGCACCGTAGTTGGCTGTGGTTATTGTATTTTTATGAAGGCATATATATTGATCAAACCGAAAAATATAAATACAAGACACATACATTTTAATAAGGAAGGGTTTTAGGAGATCTGGCTGCAACATCGGGCCATCACTCATAAAACGAAGCAGATGGCAAAGTTAAAAATAGAACGAAACTTATCTTCAGGCTATACTTTATTCTGATTGCTTATATGAGGGGAAATTTGCCGCTAGAATTCTAACTCCCATTCATCATTGCACTTGTAGTCAGCTGCATATTGTTCATGGAAATTTTAGTGCACTGGTTGTTAAATTAGAATAACTAACTAACAATGCATAAATTTTAACACCAACGGAATCAGGGCTTTACCTTAGCGTTGCAGGGTTTTCTGTTGTGGCATAGCTTTGTTGTTGTGGTTGGCTTAATTGGAGTATGATACATTCTTCCTCTTCAAGATTAAAGCCATTTGGAGAATGAGAAATACTATTTGTCTCATTTCCGTCTCTGGCTTCATTGATCTGGACCAAAAATCCATGCTTTAATTTGGATGAGCTAGAACACAGTTAATTGAAAATGCACATTCTGAGCAAGTACCTTATTTAACAAGTCCATGTTTTCTCTGTGAAGGAGGTTTAGCTGCAATGTAATTTACAAAAGTGTCAGCCTTTTGGAGTTTTATTGATTTAGTAATGGAGTGGGTTAGTAATTCACAAATTTTGGAGACCTTTAGGTTTAGCTCGTGTACCTCATCGTTTAGCTTTTTGTCCTGTCGAAGTAAAAACCTTGTTAGGATTCATTCACTTGGAAAGCATGGCATAAGGATTCAGTATGTTATACCTTTTGCATACGGACAGCACGATAGCTCATTTCCAATTGATTTTCCAAGTTCTGTAGCTCTTTCACGCTCAAACTGGATAGTTCTTGACCCATCAATTGCCTGCCATTTTTTTTCATGACACATATAACAAAACTTCGGTTTGTCAGGCAATCCACATGACACATTTCACATTTATGTCCAAGCAGGTATACAAATTTTCTCTAAGCAATCCAGAAGCATTCTTCGGAGAATTACAAAGGTGTATCCACTCAGTTAGGTTGTAAGGTGACAACGCCACCCCTTGGTAGAATCTAACCATTCTCTGGCTTATCAAAAATCAACATATTTAGCCGATAATATCCTAAGGATAAACCCTAATTCATTCTTTTCTAGGTACTTTACCAAAGACATCTTGTTTTTGTTTGTCTCTTGACCATTATTTTCATATTCGTTGCGCTCTTAATGTTTATCAATTATCATCATATGGATGTTTGTAACTTTTAAAACTGAGATGATGAGAGAAGCTCAAAATGATTTTGTCCTCAGAGTTTGTCTTAGTTCTTATCTTTAAATAATTTATTCTGGTGCAACTCCCCGTTCTATTCACTCTGGGGAACCTATTCTTACTAACCAACAGAGCTAACTCGATAAACACTCAACCATGGACTATTTAGTTCATACTGAAGTTAAGTTTTGATGCAAATGGGTCAGGTTGTATTCTGACTAATACTGCTATTACTTATGTATTAGATTTCATGTTTTATTAGTTTGTCGTTTTCTCTCTACTCCTCTGTAGCTCCATGAACACAATTCACATGGATACAGTAAGTCTTTGCATTTTCCTTTTTTAGTTTGCATTTCTTCGTTCAGTATTTATTAGTTAAAATAACATACCGATGGTTTTCTTGCAAGCCTTGTAATTCATGCCTCAAGGCTGCTGCCTCCCTTTTCCAGAACTGCAAGTAAAATAAGCAGTAGGTTTTAAGCTAAAAACACTAAGATTTGACAACTAATGCATATTATTCAGTACTTGTTAAAATGGTCATTGTAACTTTTCAGGTTTATTTGGTTACTGCAATCAGTATCACATATAATTGCTTCAGAATTCTTTTATCACATATAAGAGTTAACAGAATAAAAAATGTCCATATTACTTGTTATTAGAATCAGTGTAACATATTCAGGTGTGTGGTGTTGTGGTATTTTAGTTCATGTCATGGGTAGCATATATACTGAATTTACTGGCTCCAACAAATGTCCGTGAGATTAGTTTACATGCAACACTAATACGTGAGCTAGTGGTGTCAGTTAATCATTATACTGTCTGATATGACAACTGAGTTAGTTAAAATCATTTCTCGGTGTTTCCGTGCCAGATGGGTATGCAACAGAATTCTTTGGGCCTTGGATAACTTATATTCCTCTGGAGCATTTTTTAACAGTCAGTTCTTTTGTGCATGTTGGCCAAAGCTCTTACCGCCCGCAACAGTAATAAAAAAACTAGGGGTCTAAATTGAAAAGAAGAGGGCACTAACTCAAGTGGAACAGGTAATGGCCTGCATGTGCAACGTAGATGAGGGGACATAGATACTGCAGATCTAATTAAGCAGCTAAAACAGGATGGTAGCTTTTAGGATTCAAATAGGAAACTGACGTTGAAGGCTAAGAGAGCAGAGAAACTTTTCATGGAAGCTTTAGTTCTTGTCAACTGCCTGGCCGCAAGAATCTGAAGGCTGCAGAATAAAATCAAGATCAAGAACCATATATGCGTCGTGCGGCGAGCCAGTTGAGACAAAAAGATGTGCACGCTCGAGCAAGTTGAGACAGAAAGATGTTAGAATATGGGCATCCAACTCAAAACCACGGCGTGCGGCTATTAGAATATGGGCATCCAACTCAAAACCAATTGGCAGTGAGCAGCAATGTGTAGAGTGGTCCTAAGGATTTTAAACCGCAGGATCTTAGATAACTCAGACAATGTGCATGTGTAACCTTGTTGGGTCCAACACGACAATGAATCGAGTGACGTGGAACGATGGTGCGGTCAAATGACTCGTCAGCAATAGCCTGCTCTGATACCATGAAAGAATATGGACATCCAACTCAAAACCAATTGACAACGAGTGAAGTAGCCCTAGGGATATTAGAAGCCAACTCTACGGGCATCCAACTCAAAACCATTGGCAATGAGTGGAGAGGCCCTGAGAGATTATAAACCGCAGGATCTTAGATGCCCAGGCATCCAACTCAAAACCAATTGGCAATGAGTAGAGAGACCCTAAAAGATTATAAACCGCGGGATCTTAGATGCCCAGACAATGTGGGACTAATAATCTCAACATATCTTTCATCGGATACCCCTTGTAACTTCATCTATCACTAGCCACTAGTTTCGCATTCACAAGTTCAAACCCTATTCATGAATCAATCTTTTGAAAGCGAGTTCCCATCTTCTCTTTCATGTTGTAATCTTCTTCTTCTACGCTAGATCCATACCCTTTCTGCTAACACTCTATCTTTAAAAACCCCTGAAAGGCATCCCATGAGCATTTCGTTTATCCTCTCTCCTAATAAGAACAAAATCAGTTTATATCACTAACTACGATGTAATGACCAGTCCCACCATCGATAATATCCTCACTTAGCCATTGTGGTTATCCCTCCATGGATACTATCCCACTTATCCACTGTGGTTGTACCTCCGTGGATACTATACCCACTTAGCCATTTTGGTTATCCGGCAGTATGGTATTTCCAACAGGCACGGCTACGATCATCCAACAGTAGCTTCCTCGAAAGTCTCACTTCCCCGAATTAGTCCCGTCCGAACGCGAGTGCCGGAGTTTTCCACCAACTATGGAGCTAATTGTGTTGAAAAGACCTCGGTATTAGGAAAAGAAAAACCATTACCTATAATTCGGTGAACCATACCTGCCGAATAGGAGTGTTACAAACAATATTGACTAGGCTGACCATATCTCCTATATTTTTATGTCGACCACTTCATCCTTGAGGATCTTATAGATTAATATGCCTACACCATTCTTTTTTTCTGTTTTCTCCAATGCACCATTGCTTGAAGCATGCGTCCAACACCTCTTTCTCCTTCCTTCCATCCATTTAGTCTCATGAACGCATAAGATATTTCTGCGTCTCCTTGTCTTGCATGATCTTAACAATTCTATTGTTTCCTTCTGGTGATTTAAAACTTTGTTCAAAAAAAAAAAAAACTCTCATCTCGCAAGCTATAAAATTGGTTTTTTCTTTTTATTTTCTTGTTCTTTTTTCTTGAAGCAAGTAAACATTGTTGTATGTTTGTTCTCTTGAATGCCTAGTGGTAAATCTACAACTCTATATACACATTCGTGGTTGGAATACATCTTTGCATGAAAAGAGTTGTTCATATATATATATACTCCAGTATATACTCTCTCCGTCCTACTGTTAATTGACCTATTTATTTTAGATTTTATCCCATTAATAGGTTATTTTATATCATTTGATACTCATGTTTATATTCGTTAAGTAAGTGTCTTAAAATGCTTTTACGGAATATCCATGATATAGTTTGAAAGATAAATCATAATGTTTATGTTCAAATGGAATTATAATGTTTATGTTTATGTTCATGGAATTATAATGTTTATGTTTATGTTATAATAATGTTTATCTTTTAATATAGATGACCATCAAAATCCCACTCATGCAGTCTGCCTTTGTTTCTAACAGGAAAATCTGGAGGAAAATAACAGGTTGGAGGCTGATGAAAGAGTACCTTGGCTTCTGAATTTGCGTTCGGCAATGGATGGTGGTGTTCCTCCTTCGATTTGTGGTATCGCTCCATTATAGATTTCATGCTATAGTAGCAAAACAGGTAAGACAATACTATTATTAGTAACTTACATCAGATCTTATATACTCCTGCAAACTAGTCAGATAGCATAATCAGACAATTATTTAACATATATCTGTGAGTTGGGATTCTTGAGATATTTGAAAACATGTCTATTTAGGTTTTTACTAATTTAATGACGCCGCTTGCCCTTTAAGGTCAAATTGTCTGCCTTTCCCAACAATAGCCATCCCCATTACAGTATAGGTCTGGTCCCGTACTCATTGAAATCAGAGTGCACCTAAAATACCTTAGTTTCATAATAATGATTCCAATGCGAGTTCCAATACAAGCTAGTAATTTAATGATTGTACGGAAACTAACCATTTTAAATGATTAGTGCACCAGACAACAAAATCGACATCTTTCTTGATTGAAGTAATCAGATTCTTGCACTCCCAGTGGATTGGACAATTTCCTACTTACTTTAAAGATAAGGAAGATTTTGGATGATGCAATTAATGGATATATTTATTTATTTTTCTTAACTACAATCTAGCTCTTTTCTTAAATACACAAAATTAGTTAAAAAAAGACCAAAATCAATAATTTCTGGGTGAAAAATACATTTAGATTTTTAATACGGTTTAAATGGACAAAAATGTAAAAATAATCAGGATTTAAACAGTTTCATCATGCCAATTTTCAAATACTTTTTCTTAATTTTAATTTACATCACGATGTATCCAGTTTCATCCTTATTATTTTTTAAGTTTAAGTCGGGATGAATCCAGTTTAAAAAAAAAAAAAAATTCAGTTTCATCCTTGCTATTTTTTTAGTATCTATTTCACCCATACTAATTTTTACTCCTCCATTTGAACCATGTTTTAAAAATATTTGGACAAATAACCCATTTTCGGTATGAAATACTTCGAATAGAAAACTAGAAAAATTGGGTTAGCTAAAGAAAAAGGGATCCAGATACCACCTTACTCTAGTAAAGTTGTCGGTTACACAAGATTATCGGAGTGAAAGTATCAACAGAACGAGATAAGAGAATCAAAGAAGCAGCTTTCTGATCAAGGGTTCTAAGATTAGATTAGTAAGGCTCCAATGAGTAGAGGTATCTGAAATACAGTATTGGTTAATATAGATATTTTCAAGTGCACTAAGAGCGACTGCAGTGGGCGACTAAACCCATTTATTTGGTCTCTGAACCAGGCGTAGCGGGACAGACCATCGACCAAATACCGACTAAATGAACAAGTGGCGATTATATTTGGTCGGGACCAAAGACTAAACCCAAATATAGTCGAGCGGTGATATAGTTTACGCCCAAAACCAAAGCGGTGATATAGTTTACGCCCCGCACCCTAAAGCGTGGATATAGTGTACGCCCACACCAAAGCGGTGATATAGTTTACGCCCACATTTTTTTTTTTTTTTTTTTTCTTTTGTTCCGTGCGAACATTATATGTGATCCCGGTGTGGGGCGAACATTATATGTGATCCCCACACCAGTGGACATTATATGTTCGCCCATATTTTTTTTTTTTTTTTTTTTTTTTCGGATAAAGTTTACGCCCACACCAAAAGAACTTATACTCCCCGCTCGACTAAATTTACTCGCCACCCACTGCGTCACACGACGGACCAAACTAAAATTTGGTCTTTTTTTTTGGTCTTTGATCTTTGGGTTTAGTCGCACCACTGCAGTCGCTCTAAATGTCTTAACATATGATTGCTGATTGGTTAAAACTGAGGAAGAGATCACAAGCCGGTCAAACAGCATCTAGTAAGTAGACATGGCATGATGACTCGGACAGAAAACAGAGTGTCACATTAAGCACTTGTTTAGCTAAGTCGGTGTCACATTGAGCACACGACACAGGTATGGTGACTCGAACAGTAAATGATTCAGACAGTAAACAAAGTGTCACATTGTACTCCGGGCATCGAGACACGATGCTTACATGTTGGACACTACTCAGGGCGCCACTAAAAGCGTCGCCGGGCTCCCTTTTTAAATGTGGCATCTTTTGGTCCACTTTGTGGCGCTGACAAGTTGAAAATACACAAAATTGGTCAAAAAGACCAAAATCAATAATTCCTGGGTGAAAAAGACACTTAGGTTTTGATCTTGTTTAAATAGTCAAAAATTAAAAAATACTCGTTTAAATAGACAAAAATTTAAAAATAGGCGGGATGTAACCGGTTTCATCATGTCTATTTTCAAATATTTTTTTCTCATTTTTATTTTACGAGGATGCATCCAGTTTCATCCTTACTAGTTTTTAAGTATAAAGCGGGATGAATCCGTTTCATCCTTGCTATTTTCTTTTGGCTATTTCACCCGTACTTTTTTTTTTACTTGTCCATTTGAACCGTGTTTTAAATTTTTTTGGACAAATGACCCATTTTCTCTTGAAAATAAGACCATTTTCACACCTAGGAGACGCCTTGTACAACATACTCCCTCCGTATCTAAAAGATAGGCAGGTTTGTGTGTAACATACTCCCTCCGTCTCTAAAAGATAGGCAGGTTTGTGTGTAAATTTACACACAAACCTGCCTATCTTTTAGAGACGAAGGGAGTAGCTCGGACAATGAATTAAGTGTTGCACTGCGTTAACATTCCATTAGGCACATGACATGGAAACGGTGACTCAGGCAGTAAATGGAGTGTCACATTGCTCACATGACACAAACACGAGTACTCAGACAGCAAATGTGGAATTACATTACAGACACGACACAGATATGGGAACAGAAAAATATGTCTCAAGTGTATTAATCCATTGGAGTACTAATAGATGGATCTATCGGAAAATTGGGTTATACTAGAGATGAATACACACAGAGAACCGGTATACTCCTAACTTCAAGGATCAATCTATTCTTTTAGAAGATAATTTGACATTTCCCAATCAATTGGCGAGTAAAAAAAGTCAATGAATTATGCCTTTAGGATTTAGTGAAGCCCTAACACCGTATTCGCATTCAAGGATTATACTTCCTTGACCCGACCAAAAACACACTGAAATAAGGTTTGTTTGATGTCATTTAGAAGAGAAAAATATGTGAATTTGATGTGTTTTTAAGAGAATCACTGCTATGGTTTTCATGTCCTTTAAAGATGTATCTTCATCACCAACAGACTCCTTCAAGAGGCATTAATGGTGGCTATAGGGAAGAGACGGGTCCATTGAAATTTCAATTAGGTTTTGAATATGGAAACAAAATTCATGTTTATGAGACTTTCTAACAGGATCTGCCCTAATTCGATTTGAAGCGTCTTCAATTTTATACTAACAAATTAAATTGAAAAAAAAAAATAGTCAAAATAGAAAGTAAAAAGACTAAGACACAAATCAAATAGAAGGGTATTAAGTAAAATTTAGTACCCTAATTAAGTTCTGTTAGTTCGTACAGATGCAATGCATGCTATTTAATTCAAAAACATGAAACAAACAGAATTACAGGGTACTATTTCATGAAGGGAACTAAACCACCTTGAATTTTACGTTGACTTCAAGTCAAATTAGGGATCTCGATCTAGACCCGACAATAAAGAAGATGATCATATTAATTAAGAGAGGATCAATGAGGCGATTACAAGAGAGATAGAGAGATTACCTGGTACTTGAGAACTCATAGAGCTTGCCAGTGCTTGAAAAGATCATAAGACCAACTTGAGCATCACAAAGAATCGAAAGCTCTTTGGCTTTCTTTAATAATCCGTTCCTTCGTTTGGAGAAAGTCACTTGCCTACTGGTTGAGTTATCGATCCTTCGAATCACAATCTTTCCTCTTCCCATCTTAATCGATCTAGCTAGTAGTGTATCTTCAAATTCTTTGAAGTATCTCTTGTACAAAGTCAAGGGGAGGGAGAGATTGTAGGAGAGATAAATGGATTGAGAGGGAGGGAGGGAAATGAAGATCGAAAACAAAAATACGCAGTAGATCTAAAAATAGGAAAGAAACAAACTTGTACTTGAAGATTGAACTGAAAGAAGAAACAGTTTTTTTTTTTTTTTTTTTGTTCTTGCTGTTCTTTGGTTAGCTTGAGTGAGAGAGAGAGAGAGAGATGACTTTTTTGTTTGACAGAGGTTTTCGGTACAAGATTTTTTTTTGCTATTTCTATCTAGACATCAAAGTTAGCCTCTTTATTTAGAAAAACTAATCAGCTGTTTTGGGAAAACACTTGCTAGTACAGCGAAACCTATAGTGGTTATCCCAAGTTGGAAAAATTAATGTATGGGACCTAATCAAAAATTAAACAAAAGATTAATTACTTTATTTAAAGTAAACAGATTACTTTATTTGTCCATATTTAATCATATAGTACGATGACACGTTAAAACAATACTATTTTAAGGTTGGTAAGGTTATTTATTTATTTTTTGTTTGATAAACACGCATATTATTATATTATAGTAAGAAAACAGGGCCTACGCCCTTGGACAAAAAATTCAGCTGCAAAATTAGTTTTTGGAACCTCATTTGGAAAGATTACATTGCCTAAAATTTGGATCCGTTATTGAATATCATCAAGATTCAAGTGGGAATGTTATAAACACCTCTATTATTCATGGGTCTTGCACTAATACCCTTATCCATTATGTATATATCCCTCATATTTTTTAAGGAAACCAATTTTATTAGTATTTCCATATAGGCCCCTCTATGTATTAGACTTTTTTTTTTTTTTTTTTTTTAATAAGAAAGATAGTTTATTTCATTTAATATCAAATTGACATATTGTTCAAATTTTGCTGAATGTATTCAGCCATCCAAAAGGGACAATCATTAAACCAACTAGACCTACTACTTGTGTTTATCGCATGCTTAGCTAGCTGATGCGCTGCATTATTTGCATCTCTTGGTTCAAAAGTACATACCCAAGACTCAAAATTATTATTTAAATAAGCTAAGATATCCTCAATCCAGCTATTGGTGGTCCATTTGACTGAATTTCTTGCACCGTTGATTTCCCGTATTACATTTTGACAATCTCCTTCTAGATGAAGTTTTTTGATCCCTATCTCCTTAGCCCATTGAACAGCCATTAAAGCTCCAGCCGCTTCCGCTTCCTCTGCATTCATTGCAGTTGTTGACCAAGATCGAATTCCATATTGCGCACCTGCAAAATCTCTAATGATTAGTCCTAGTCCTGCATTACTAGTTTCTTTATCAAAAGCAGCATCAAAATTGACTTTCAGTACATCAGGTAAGGGAGGTTTCCAATATATATTTTGGGCAACAACAATGTTATTGTTACTTTGATAAAGATTAGGACAAGAAGATTCCCAATCTAACAAGTATTTAGATATTTTATTGGCAATACTCCCTGCATTTGGCTGAATCTTTTCAAAGACTAAGCAACACCTAGCTTTCCAGATATGCCACACAATGACAGCAGCCTTGTGCAATCCTTTTAGTGTACCCTGCAAATTTCTTGGAATAGTAACAGCGAAAGAGTTAATCAACCAGTCATCAAAATTAACATTGCTAATAGCATTGGCAAGATTACTATCGGCTAATCTCCATATTTCTTTTGCTATAATGCACTCAAAGAAAATATGATGCATTGTTTCTAGATGAGAACCACAAAAATGACAATTACTAGCATTATTCCCATGATATCTCCCTATTCTATCACCTGTTGGAAGGCACTTAGATATGCATTTCCACAAGAAGTGTAGTACCCTGGGCTGCAATTTATGTTTCCAGAAAGCTTTCCAATTAACTGTACCTGCAGTATTAGAAACAGTATTAGATTGAGATTCATTCAAAATAACCCTATAGGCTGATTTCACAGTGAATAGACCACTGTGTTCAGGCAACCATCTAAGTGTATCACTACCATTCTCGGGTATTCTAATTTTCCTAATCTCATTAACAGTCTCCTGGTCAAAAAGAGTCTCAAGTGTGCTAACATTCCAGGCTTTTGACTCTTCCATAAGCTGGTCAACAGTGCACATGTTTGCTGAACTGAATCTAGAATCCAAGTGTCTATCTATAGAGGGCACCCATCTATCCTTCCAAATAGCTATATTTTTCCCATTTGCCACTTCCCAACAACTATATCTCCTAACATGAGCCATTCGTTGAAACTACACCATGCAAAGGATTCACATCAGGAAAATATTTACTGCTAAGAATTTTTACCCACAAATCATCTGGAGAATTAACCATCCTCCAAGCTAATTTAGATAATAGAGCTTTGTTGACATATTCAGTTCTTTTTATACCCATTCCTCATTGGCATTTAGGTTTAGCAACTTCCTCCCACTTTTTAGGATACCCTCCTCTAGCATTTTTCTTTTTGTTCCACCAAAACCTTCTCTGTATAGCATCTATTTCATCCGTTAATTTTTTGGCATTGGGAAAACAGCAAGATGATGGCTAGCTATTGACCCTAACACCGTCTGAATAAGAATAGTTCTCTCTGGCTGGCTAAGAAATTTAGACCGCCAAGGATGTAACTTGACACCAAATCTATCTAAGAGGCCACCAAAAGTTTGCATTTTATTTTTTTTGAAGAAGTAGTGGAACTACAAGATATTTATCATTCGAGCCAACTTCTTTATCTCGTAAAATATTAGCAATCTCATTTTTAACAGCATTAGGGACTTTAGGACTGAAGGCCATACCTGATTTGTCAAAATTGACAGATTGTCCAGAGAATAAGCTAAACTGCTCAACGATTTTAGCTAGATGTCTAGCTTCTTTAGGATTTGCCTTGGTGAAGATTAGGCAATCATCTGCAAAGAACAAATGAGAAACAGAAGGGCTAAAAGTAGTAACTTTCATACCATGAATATCACCACAATTTTCAAAGATTTAACGAAGGCTCTAGAGAAGGAATCCATACATAATATAAAGAGATATGGGGACAAGGGATCACCTTGTCTCAAACCCCTTTGAGGCTTATAACACTCACCAGGTGAACCATTAAGCATAATGGAGGTGGACACAGTAGACAAACATTGTTCTATCATAGTGCACCAGTCATCACAAAAGCCTAATTTCTTAAGAGTAGCTAGCAAGAAAGACCACTCTATCCTATCAAATGCTTTAGACATGTCCAACTTGACAGCCATCCATCCTTTTTGGGATTTGGTTTTTTTCATAGTATCTATAAGTTCATGAGCAATCACTATGTTATCTGTGATTAACCTACCAGTAAGGAATGCAGTTTGATAAGGAGTGATAATTTTGTTTAGAAGGGTTTTCAATCTACTAGCAATAAGCTTAGATATTATTTTATAGATCACATTACACAGACTTATTGGTCTAAAATCAGCAGCACTCTTAGGTCAATTAACTTTTGGTATTAAAGCAGTAAAATTATGATTCATTTGCTTTAACATATGCTTGGAGTGGAAATGATTGAACCATACTTACAGTGGCCTCTCCAACTGTTTCCCACATTTCCTGATAAAAGCCAGGTGGAAAACCATCTGGTCCTGGTGTAGTCCAAGGTTGCATTCCACAGACAATGAACTTGATTTCCTCATGAGTGGGGATTTTAGTGAGCATTATGTTATCCTCCGCTGTAATACAAGGAACAATATGATCTAGATAATTGGCAGGATTAGGTGGATTAGTACTTCTACCCATATTAAGAAAATGGGACTTAAGAGTGTCAGCTATATCTTTCCTATCTGACAACCAAATACCTAAATCATTTTGCAAAGTATCTATTTGTGTTTTCTTTTTCCTGAAATTGGCTTTGTTGTGAAAATACCTTGTATTCCTATCTCCATTTCTAAAAAACTCTTCCTTACCTCTCTGTCTCCAATAGTCATCATCTGCATCATACCAAAAAGTTAGTTTTTTATTTAGATCAATAATACTATCAGAAGACAAAGTATGACCATTTGATAGCAGAGAAGAAATCTGGTCTTTTGTTTTAGCTATCTGAGTTGTAATATTACCAAATTGTTCATAATTCCATTTCCTTAGTTCCTGCTTAGTGCCATATAAGAACTTACAGAGTTGAAAAGCTGCAGATCCATTATGAGTGTTTTGCCAGCTTTATCTTATGACATCCTTACATGTATTATCTTTAAACCAAGTCCTATTAAACCTAAAGGGTTTTTGAGTAGGATTTTCATTTTGAGTAGTAGTAAGGAGAATAGGACAGTGGTCACTGGCTACAGCTATAAGGTGGTATACTGCTGCTTTAGGGAACTTATTTATCCAATCCAGGCTATCTAGAACTCTGTCCAATCTTTCAAGGATCAACTCATGTCCATGCCTTCTGTTAGTCCAAGTAAATGGATTTCCTATATAAGACAGGGAATGAAGACAAGCATTATGAAGTAAAGCATTTGAATTATCCAATTGAGATTGACTTACAAGGTTACCACCTTCTTTTTCTTCTTGTGCCAAAATGAAATTCAAATCCCCCATAACAGCCCATGGGAATTTGTAGTGATTCGCTATAGCCTGCATCATATCCCATTGAGCCTTTCTAACAATAGGTTCAAGAGAACCGTAAATAAAAGAAACAAGAGAATGATTAGTTCTAGCATCAATTTTGATCACACAGTTTATAGTATTAAGTTTACATTCAACTACTTGAATGTCGATACCATCCTTCGAGAGTAAACAAAGGCCACCAGATTGTCCTATCGGTTCACAAAGCACTGCATTAGGATAACTGAAATTTGAAATATAAAGTTTCATTTTCTTGAGCTGGTTTTTGGTTTCACTTAAAAAAATTATATCAGGATCATTGGACCTGATTAACTCTTTAAGGTGTTGTCTAGTGCATTTATTCCCAAAGCCGCAAACATTCCAGCATAAAAATTTCATGATTACTAATTGTTTAACAGGGTATTTAGCAAGCAAGGAGTTGGAATTAAAACAATGCAGTTTTTAAAAAGCAAGAGAATAGTTAAAATTTCCAACCCAAGGTGAAGGAATTAACTCGTAAGATTGCAAACGTTGAAAACTAAGATAAAGTTTAGAGATAAAAACCTGGACTCCCCTTGTGCCTTTTCCATCATGTTTTTCCCCATTTCGATTTTTCATATTTTTTCCAGTGTTCTTTTTAGTTGTTGTTGGAATGGGTGTATCAGCATTGTACGCATTACTAGGAGTATGAATGGACTTCTTAGTGATATGAGAGATTGTTGCATTATTTCTCTGTCTTTCCCTTTTTCTTACACCTCCTCCCTCTTCTTCATCAGCTTTCTTGTACTTGTGATTCCACTTAATTAACCCCATATTTGTAGCTGCCAATACTCTTCTTCCCCTTTGAGTATCAAGTTTAATTTTTACATGGACTTCCACTGGCTCCATAGTAACAGGGATACCATTTGCTGATGTAATTACTGGCTCCATAACTTTCCACCTAGTTTGTACTTTTTTCTCATTCATATATTCAGGGACAAAAAGCATCAGCGTGATCTTGATATGTTGTTGCATCTGTAACATTAAAATATTCCTTCCCACATCAAAGTCTTGATAAACAGCATCCACTATTTTAGTTGCATCAATGTTTCTTCCTGTTGGGTTTTCTCCCCTTTCCAAATGATAATTGATGGGTCCAGTAACCACTTGGTTTTCAAGTTCTTTATTGATCAGCTGGACAGTTTTGAGAATACTGTATTTCCGTTTATAATCAGGTTCAGGCATTTGACTAGTTGTTGAAGTAAAATCTTCTAAGGATTTGGAAGAAAATAATCACCACCACCACCATCCCTCCACATCCACCACCTCCCTCGCAACTTTAAACCAGAGATAAGCGAAATCGTGTGAGAGAAAGATTTATTCGCTACAAATTCTCAAATCTCTCTACCATGGTAATCTCATCAAATCTCTCTCATCTCAGAGAACGACAACAGAGACATCTTCGTCGAATCTTCATCAGATGCATAAATTGAATGTTCTTCTTCTTAATTTAAACTTGTTTATCACTGAGTTTTTCAATTTTAGTTGAAGATTTAGGAGATGGATCTGATTGAGTCTCGATGTTGATTAAGGGGATCTGAGATTTTGGTCGTCAATCGATGAAGAGAAGAAATAACGAATCCGTGATGGAAATGGAAACTAGGGTTTGAGTTGTTGTTGCCGCTACAAATGAAATTCGAATTTATGAATATCTAGGGTCGAATTCTGATGCCGAGAAGAGAATTGAATTAAACCGTGGAAATTGGAATTGAGGTGTTATTTCAGATATGGATTCCTTGTACTTGTTTCTTTTTTTTTTCTTTTCCAGTGCGATTCGAGAGAGAGATTTGAGTGATTGAATGATTTGATTGAAATCATCAATCACTTTTTTGAGAAATTCTGAAATCACCAGCATGAGCAGCAAAATTTGATTAATTGATCTCGTTCGTGTTCCCAGATTTTTCGATTTGGTGATTTCGATTTTTCGATTCCTAGAGTTGTATGTTATAGTGAGATTTAAGTGCAAATACAATCTGTAATGGGTTGAGTTGATGACAATATATGGGATTTAGTTGTTGTTGGATTTTGAGAAGAAGTTATTGTTGGTGGTTCAGTGGTTTTAAACTCAATCGAAGCAGATGGTAGAGGATAAACTGAGTTGAAGTACTAATTTATATGATGTTTAGAGCTTACAGGGAATGCAGATGAACTCATTGTGGTGATGTTGTACTGTGGTGGTTGCTTGATGATTTAGCTGAAGCAGATTTAGAAGTAGTGATGCCAGAGATAGACTGTATGTTTGAATCAATTGCAAGGGTTACTAATGGAGCGAATGCAATGGGAATTTAGAGATAGAATGAATTTTGTTAGCTGAATCCGATGGTACAATGCAGTGGAACGCCACTAGGTTCCTTCTGTTGATTGAGTTCGTTTGGGATATTTTGTGCTAACTTTTGCTGTCGGTGGCTATATGGACATAAGATGGACCTTCTGATACAAGTGGAGATGCAAGTTATGGATTTTGGCTAGTGTTTAAACAAATGGAGATGGATTGTATCTTCAATCAACTGGTGATATAATTCACGGACAGAAGATGGAGAAAGGTGTTGGATGAGGTCGAATTTGTATAGCTAGTTCCAATCAGTAAGATCTTCGAATTGATTGTTTAGTTGGTGATAAATGTTCTTGATTCATAGGATTTTTAAACCCTGGTATATGAGAAAGTATGTTGTGGCCGTTGAATTGTACAACGAGAATGGAGATGGAAATCACTGCATGTGGTGGTGTAAAATGGTACCTGCAATGGAATGTTCTATGGGGTTCTCAAAGGACTGCGAATAGGTTTACTTGAGAATTCAGGCAATAACAGAAGACGGAAAAAGGTGTTGGACATCGACCAGGTTAAACTACAACAATTACAGTAACTAGGACAACTGAATCCAATGAACTGTGAATGCGTATCAACTCCTAGTGTTGAGTGAGAGTTGGCAGCAGCAAAGCTAGGTGATGATTGCATGGGTTTTGAGATGGAGCTGTGCTTATGGATTCAGGAAATGAAAATAGTGGCTGTATATAGATCTACAATAGCGAAGATGGAGATTCCAAGGATTGATACGACAAAAACAGTGCCTTGAACTTAAGGTTGAGAGTGTGTGATAGGTTGACCTGTTGAAGTTGGGTGTGTGCTGAAATTGAGAACAAGACAAAGTGGGTGCTATTCGAAAGCTCATCCAGACTAAAATTGCAGGTATCGTTGGTGGTTTTTCTCTCATAGACTGGATATCTACTTGGTACAAATCTTATCAATGTTCCCTTGTATTATTAGATTGTTGGCACGACAACCAGAGGTAAGAGAATCAACTCACCAACTGTTGTTCTTTTTTTTTTATTAGCATCACACATATTTTTAGAGCAGTTGCTTCCATATTTGGAGGCAAATTGAGCTAGTTGATTCCAGAATTGGAGGAAACTTGAGCTAGTTGTTTCCTTTTTTTTGGAGACGAATTGTATCTGTTGTTTTCATATTGACTTTCGGTTTTGTTTTTATGTGTGATTTTGATATGCTGTTTTGTATTGAAGAATCTGTGGTGCAATGGTAGCACAACTGACTATATATCAGTAGATGTGTGTTCGGCTCACGCCAGGTTCATTCATTTGTGTACAATTTTTCTTTTTGGAGACAACTTGTGTCAGTTGCCTCCATATTTGGATACAACTTGGAACAAGTTGCTTCTGGATTTGGAGACAACTTGGGCAAGTTGCTCTCGCTTTTGAAGACAACTTTGGGCTAGTTGCCTCCACATTTGAAGACAACTTGAGCTAGTTGCCTCAGATTCGGAGGCAACTTGAGTTAGTTGTCTCCATTTGTTTTAGCAACTTGTGTTAGTTGTCTCCAATAGATTGGAGACAACTTGTGCTGGTTGCCTCCATTTTCAAAACAACTTGAGCTAGTTGCTTCAGATTTGGAGACAACTTCAGCAAGTTGACTCCACATGGTGGTGGTGGTGGTGGCGATTGCAGCGGTGGTTACTAGTGGTGGTGGAGGAAAGTGGTGGTGGTGGATATGAGGAAAGTGGTGGTGGTAGGCGGTGGCGGCGATGGTTGGTGGTGGTCGACAGTGGTGGTGGTGGTTGTCGGTGGTGGTGGCTATCGGCGGTGGTGGAGGAAAGTGGTGGTGCATGGCGGCGGTGGTTGTTAGTGGTGGTGGTTGTCGGTGGAGGTGGAGGAAAGTGGTGGTGGTTGTTGGCAGCAGTGGTGGTTGACGACCGTTGTTGGTGGTGGTGGATGGCGGCGTGGGTGGTGGATGGCGGTGGTGGTTGACAGTGGTGGTGGTTGTTGGCAGTGGTGGACTACAGTGGTAGTGTGCAGTAGAGGTAGTTTTTTTGTTTTTGTTTTATTAGATAGTGCTTAGTGGTAGTGGTTTGTATATACACTATACAAAAGAGGGTATTTTAGTAATGTATTAAGTTTAGGGGTATAATTTAAGTTGGTAAGGGTATATTTCAATGGGCCTCATAGTAGGGGTATATAGATAATGTTCCCTGTCATCAGCTATAGATACATTAAGTACCAAGGACTAGCGCATTTCTTGTTGCAGAGCTGCACCGCATGTACGTGAAATTAATTATCTCTCCATCCATTGCTATGGAGTGGAATCAATGGACATCAATGGAATGCCAACTGAAGAGCAGGAATTGATGATCTCTTAAGTCCAAAATTCTATTTTGATCATGAGCAAATTAGGAAACAGTTTTTTGTTTTTCTAATTAGAACAAGAAGAGAACAGTAACTTTCTTGCATTTTTATTTTTTCGCATCAATGGTTATCCATTTGATCAATTCGGTGTCTAAACTGTTAAGATGAAACTGTCTCCACATTCTCAATTTGAAAAATAGCTCCGAAAGTTAAAGTTGAGACGCCATTGCTCCCATGATGTTTCCCTTACAGTCGGACCCGTCTGTTCAAGATTGTTTAAGAGCACCACAAGGGTAACATCACTAATCCATTACAATATTCAAATAATTCCAATCTTCAAATAATTTGTGATCAACTCAGTATAATCAACCTTTACATAATTAAGCCATACAAAAAGAATTATATGAACGGTATGTATAGCTGCCTGCAAAAAAGTATAAATGAGTCAGCTTATTGAACTTCTTATCGTTTTGTTGGTACATTTCTATTGTTGTTCTTGGATATAAAGACTAATCTTTTCGAGTTAAACCAAATACTAATTGTCAGAGTTTTTTCTTAGCAATTATACAAGTCAATGTTGAAATACAGGAACAATAAAAGAGGAATGATAAGCTCTGTAATGAAGTTTAGTCGCAGTAGAACCCATATAGCACTAACTTAATTCAAATTATTTAAGATTTGCTTACCCACTACCATGTCTGTGCCTGCCACTGCAGGAGTTCTAACACGTGTCTTAGCACAACAGGCTGGGTTAATTTAACTTTATCGGTATGTCGTGCATTGAGCGTCGTTTGAACGACAACTTTCTGTGGATTTTTCTATAGTTAATCGCAAGCTCTTTTGAATTTCGTTTAAAGTTTTTTTCGGATACAAAACTAGTCACAAAGCACCAAGGTGACCAAACTTGTGGTACAAAAAATCCATCCATATTATTTTTAATAAATAAAAACCATTCGATTAAAAAGTGGCACAAAAACCCCAAGTCAAATAATAATGAGTAAATTTAGTTTTTGTTACTTAAAAAAAAACCAAACATACCCTTTTTACCTCTTCTTCTTCTTCTTCTTCTTCTTCTTCTTTCTTCCATCTCCATCTCTTTCTCCCCACCACCATCACCACCAGCAGCAAAAATTCCACGAACACCGGCAGCAACACCTCCGTCACCACCAGCAGCAACACTTACGTCTCCTCCACGAACACCTCGGTCTTCTCACGAACACCTCCGTCTATTTTTCTTATATTTTTGTTCAGATCTGTCACCAACAGTAGCTCCGCCACCACCAAATCAGCCGCTATGTACAGATTCGTCACCAACACCACCTCTATCTCATCCACGAACACCTCCTTCTATTTTTCTTCTATTTTTTTGTTCATATTCATCACCCACAGTAGCTTCGCCACCACCAAACCAGCTGTTATGTCCAGATCCGCCACCACCAACATCTTCGTCTCCTCCATTAACATCATCATCACTACTTCAACCTCCTCCTTCTATCATCTAAAACCATTAATACCTTCAAATTCGCCACCAACAACACCTCCTCCTTCTCCTTTATCCTCTACAATCAACACAATACTTGCAGATCCACCCTCATTCAATCCTCTACAACCACCAACACCACCACCTTCTGATGTATCATCACCAACAAATGATGATACATCTTCATCGTTGAAATCAATATTGTGTTGGGGAAATGACAGATTTATGATGAAACCAAAATTGGTTTCATCAAATTCTTACAGTTTTGGCAGGTGAAAACAGTAAACTTATGATGAAACCAAATTTGGTTTCATCATAATCTTACTTATTTTTTATCATGAAACCAGAATTTTAACGATGAGAATTAAGTTTATCATGAAACCAAATTTTGGTTTCACCTAATTTTTGCCTAGTTTATTCGGCCTGACTTGGAAGTCGTCGTGTTTGGTTTCATCATTGAAGTTGTGTTGGTGAAATGACAATATGTGTAAAAATGATTAAACCTAATTTTTTATGGTGAGACACAGGTGGATTGTTTATTGTTGAAACTAGTCTTAGTTGAGGAGGTAATGGTAGTGGTGGTTGTGTTGATGATGGTTTGTGGCGGTGATGGGGGCGGTGCAGTTGACGGTGGTGGTAGGGTTCATCTTATTGTGTTTCATTTTTTTCTTCGTTCTTCTTTCTCCTTTCTTTTATGATGAAACCAAAATTTGGTTTCATTGTTTTTTCTGTTTGGTTTCATCTAATTTCGGTGAAACCAATTTTGGTTTCATCATTTTTTCTGGTGGTGGCGCGGTAGTGGTCGGTGGTGGTCAGCGGCGGTGATTGGTGGTGGCGGCGGTGGTTGCGAGGTGGTGTTGCTGGTGGTGGGTTGTTATTGGTGGTGATAATATAATAAAATTTAAAGGTGGGGTTGATTTTTTGTTTTTGTTGGGATGATTAAAATAGCAAAAGGGTAATATAGAAAGTTTATGTTAAATGGGATTTTTGTGAACAATTTGTTTTGGTGGAGTTTTTGTGCATGGATAGTGACACCTTTGGGGTTATAACTCGCGGCCTGTTTCATATTTGATATTAATACTCATGTTGCATAATTCTACTGATTTGAGAGAACCTAACTTACTCAAGTACACCGTCTGGGCCTTAAGGTATGGTACGTACAACGCCGTTTGAAGGTGGAACTCCTCCCTGGAGAACAGGAATTTTGTTGTTATTTATGTACGCAAAAAGTATACTAACGTACAAGTGATTATTCTCAATGTTTCGATAACAAAAGGAGGGAAAAAAACAATGTTGAGGTTTTTCTGCAATGAGATCCGTAGGTTATGGAGACCAGAGCTTAAGCTTAGTAAGTACATGTACTCTCTGTACCGTATCTGTCTTAATGATTTATAATACTTAATTTTAGCTATTGTTTAATTTCAAAAAATGCACACTACACTTATAACAAGGTTAAGCATAATACATCAGTCATTTTTAAACGGGGAAGAAGCTAATTGGTATCCTTTTTATCGGTTGTTGTAAAGTGTTATTCTGCTTAAAGTCACATATACAAAAAGATTAGTTAATTCTAATTTTCTTGTATTAAAGGCCAGTTTACTTTTGATGGAGGAACACTGCTGCTACCCATTCATAGGTAGTTGCTTGATATTACAGAGAAAATCGATAACATAAAATACCGGCAATGAGACAAAGACTAAAGTAGAACGAATGCTAAATATCATAATTAAATTAAAGTCTATCTAAAATGATCATATTTGTGTCCATGCCAGGCTATGTCGACATAACTTACGAAAATGCTTCTTATCCCCACTTCTTTACCCATCATGTGTCTCAAATTAATCCCCAAAAAGCTACTTGGTGAAGCTAAAAGATTGAGTTTCAATGTTTAAGTGCCTAGCATCCTAAAAGGTCTACTAGGAAAAGGGGTTGCAAGAGTTTCTCATGAGTAACACAATTATATCTAGCCTAATCTAGGAATGTTCGTGGCCTGTGCTCCTCCGGTAAATGAACAGCAATGAAAAAAGTTTCGCCACTTCACAATGGAAATCTCTCCTTACTGCGTTGCTTTGGGCAATATGGTCAAAGAACTTATTGAGGAAAAACTGTCCCATCCAGATCAGTGTGGAAGCTAAATCATCCATATAATCTTGGAGTTCTGCCTCAACAAAAGCTTCAATTTTAGACTCGACTGGTGCATCATTTCATGGGATAGGCATGTTTCGTCAACCGAGAATTATCATCGCTAAACTTTCCTCTCTACTTCCAAAATATTCGGACCATATCCCTTTTGTTTTTTATTATTTTTCGTATCTCACGGTTACTCTTTGTAACATGTAAATAATCCTCCTCTCTTCAATAAATTTCTTTTTTATGGATCAAAATAGATTATAACATTCAGTACAAGACTCATGGTGAACCTTATAAAATTTACCATTCCAGAGCGAATTTAGATAGGTGTCACATTCTGCAACGAGAATGGAGAAGATTTTTGGGGATACGTAGAAAGACGTCAACTGCCTTTAAAAGAGAAAGACACACACTATGTATGTACTATGATTTATAATCCAAAACCTAATACATTGAAATAAAGAAGAAAAAAAAAAACTTTCAAAACCTTAATCCAGCTAGGTATCTATTTCTATATATGGGCAACTTCAGGTGAAATATTTCAGAAAACAGTCAGGTAGTATAAATTAAGAGTATCCATCATACTATGTTCAGGTGAAATTTTCTTGGAACTTGCAGCAATTCAATACAAAAAAGAAAATTATACATGTTGCAGAAGTAAGAAGATGAACTTGGGCAGTTTTTATGCAACTTTTGTATTCGTTGAGGCCATGTGAATTAGCCTTTTGAGGATTTGAAGTAACCAATAAGAATGCTAACTAAATCTTAATCAAAGGATTAAGGACCCAAAGACCTATGATTTGCATGTGGCATCTGTATACCTAAATAATTAAAAATTATAATATTAAGAAAAACTCTGGTTTAAACAAGTGTCAGACACCATATGAAGGTTAAGGCGTTCAGTAATTGTTCTCTTAAGTCACACTAGATTTTTTGCCCGTGCTACGCACCGGGCGGATCCGAAAACCATCTACCATCATTTTTTTACTTTTTGGTTTAATTTGGTGCCTAGGGATGGCAATTTGCCCCACCCAAACCCATCCCCGTGAGGATCCGCCCCTATGGGTTAGGGTTTTATCCGTATAAACGGGGAACGGGGCGGGTACGGGGAATCCCCGAAAGTAGTGATGCGGGGATGGGATGGGGTGGGGGTGGGATTCAAGGTCCCCACCCCATACCCGCCACATACCATAACCTATTATATCTGATTGAGGAACTTTTTTGGAAGATAACGAAGAAGATCATGATGAGATGATTAACATGGAGGAATATAGTTAATAATGAGGAACTAAGAAGTAAAAGGAACCATAATACTTAGTTGTGGATCAGTTTTTTCATTTATTTTTCAGTTTTGATTGGTTATTATAAACTTAAAATTTTAAAATGCACTGCTTAGGTTAGTATCATTGTTTGAACCATTATAATTATTTTAAAATTATTATTACCTACAAAATTTTAAATATTTATTGTAATGTTATGGTAACCCATGGGAAACCCATCCCCTACGGGGATTCTCCATACCCATCCCCACCCATTCTTATGGGGAATAGGTAGGGGATATGTTTTGATTTTTTGAACGGGATAGGGGATGGGATTCAAGGTCCCCGCCCCATTGCCATCCCTATTGGTGCCACTTCGCCTTAGCCCATCGCGATGCATTTTTCATTTGGTGTGACTCGGCTTCGCCTCGTCCTATTGCGGTGCATTTTTAATTTAGTATGGCTCGGATTCGCCTCGCCCCCGTTCCGATGCATTTTTGATTTGGTGTGGTTCGGCTTCGCCTCGCCCGTATAATAGCAATAGGATTTTTATCGTACTCACTTCAAAGGGCTAAAAAATGATTTTATAAACTCTCCGTTAAGATCCAACCTTTTAATACAGTTTATAAACTCTCCCTTGAGATCCAACCTTTTAATACATGAGTTAAACTCTCCCAGATTTTATAACCTTTTAATACATGAGGAAAGTTATATTTTCACTCCCACAGCCACAATAAATATCCAATACGCCACCCCTCTAATGTACTACGGAATCATTTTGGAAACAAATAAATGAACTTTATTTTGAGAACCAAAAACTATTCAACAAATCACAAAATTATTCACCCACTCTTGTTAACACCATGCATTGAAGAAGCACAAACTATAAACAAATGTGGTTTAAGAACTCGATGCACTCAACTGCAGTAACATCAAAAAAAAAAAAAAAAAAAAACGAAAAGAATAGAGAAACCCGGTGAACTCAAAATGGTTTCCACCCAAGCTAGTTTACAGGTAACGTTTCATACATGAATTATAGTTATTACCTATCAAATGTGATCCAAAAGAATTTCAGGACATGGCAGGCATCTACAAAACATTGAGTTTCTTTTCAGTTTTCAAAACAAACAACTTACAACAATGTTGATGTCAGCAGTCAATACATTCTTAGCTATAGTGAAATCCGCACCTCTCTTAGCCTTTCCAAAACAACTTCTGCAGCATTAACATCATATGTAATTTGAGTTGAACCGTTACCACCATTTTTATCATCCATTTTCCCCACAATGGAGTTCTCTACTTACCACTATTCACAATGTCTTTGATGGATCATTGTTTCCGGTTATCAGCTGTTTTTTAGTTAACAACTCCGGACATTTTTTAATATTAAGAGTGCTCTATCTGTAAACGGCAATCGATTGTTAAGAAAACACAAAACTAATTTCTAAGTGAAAAATCAAGATCTTAAACACATACCTTGTAGGGGGCAAAAACACCAATCTCAATACTTGAAATTGAAAACACCATATGAAGGAAAATGCATGTCAATGTAATAGCTTCTTAATTCTCAAAGTCCATATCAAATACTTGGATACCAAACTACAGTGTACGCCCACAGACTGACCCCATTTACTTTTGCAAACTTTATAATCATGTAGTGAACATTAAGAAGCCAGAAATTGCTGTAAATTAAAATTTTAGAAAAGATAGACTGGTTTGTGTGATTTTTTTAGTATTTATTGGATATTGGCATACCTGTGGTGCATCTGTTGTCCATGGAAGGCCTTGCGCAATCGGTATACACTTTGCATCTCCTTTCTTTAAGCATTTCATGTAATTTCTTTATGAATACATCCTCTTTATACTTTTCTATTTGCTGAAATGACAGTTAGCAAATCCCATCAGTAATTTGTACTCCATTGAAGCAAAAGACGCCATAAAAGCTAAACCTCCAAACCCTAGTTAACACTCAAGATCATTATATGTTGATGCATACCTCTGTTGTAAACTTGAATGGCTTTTTTAACCTGTGATTTTCAGTTGTTATTTCTTCTTTTATCCCCTTACAGTAGATGCTCAAGAAGAATCAGAGCTGTGCAAGTATTCTAAAATAAACCGCAAATGAGTTAGTCATTTTCATAGTGCACATATATTTTCGTCTAAATTTTGTATTTATTTTAACGTCAGATCATGGGTTGTTTACTTTTGAAATTGAAAAGAAACATGACAAACCAACCTTTGAGAATCCTTATGATTGAACCAGTTCTCATAGTACTATGCACACATCTAACTGATTCCTGACCTCATTTGTATCAGCTAAATGACTAACTCATTTGTTTTTGAGTTGTTAAGGATTCGTAAGATACCTTTATTGCCTTCTTCTTCAAGAAATCTGCACATATATTAGAATCGTCATTAACAGACAACACACAACAGTTGAATCTCATATTTAACTCAAAGTAAGAATAGTATAACAATTGTTCTTAAATTTTAATATTGAGACAACTAAAGACCATCCTTACAGAAATTGATCCGTACAACAACATTTCCATCAGGTGATAATATGAAGATTCACGTAAAAATCATACGAACCCATACTTCAGAATTCAAAAAAAAAAGTAGTCCCTAATTAAATTCAATGTTCCAGGGGACCCTGCAACATGCACAGTGAACATCATCGGAGAATTTACCATGGAATGGTAGTCTCTTGGTACCCATCACATCCGATATGGTAGAGATACCACTTTTACGGACAAAATGAACTTCACACTCATTCACATCATAGTAAGAAAGTGACATTATTAGCACATCATTGTCAAAGAAATATCCTTCAAAGCTAGTACTGAGCCATCATTGACCTAGACTTTCCTACATGAGTTCAAGTGTTTAAAAAATCATATCCCAGCAAGAATCATTATGGTAAACTGCTTACTGAATTTTTGTATTGTAGTTTACTTATTGTGGTAATTGATTGTAAGCATACAAAAGGTTACTTCAAACTCAAATCAACATATATCAAAACCAAGAACACTCACCTGAGACTTACTTCATACTCAGGGAAAGGTAGCTGCTTCAGTTTATCCAATTCAGCATAGAGGATATGCATCCCTTTCTCGTAATGCATGTCATCGACAATTTTAATAGTGTAAGTAAATTTGTATATGACCCATAACAAATAAATAAATTTTGAGGGAACAAAAACACAAACAGAGACCTATATTCTAGTGGTGGTGGTGGTTTCGTTAAAGGAAAAACCTTAAAAATAAAAATAAAAATACAAACCTTGAATCTTCGCAAGCTTGGTGGTGGTTCGATATAAACCTCAAACGTGTGTCAACTTGAATCGAACCCATGAATCAATGGTTCTTCCACTGATTTAAATCGAATCCAGAAATCCCCAATTACACCAATACATCGAACCCAAAATTTCTAGAAGTAGTGGTGTTGCGGCCTGGAGTTCTCTCGGATCCTGAGTCTCATTCCAAATATCTTTAGAAAGCCTGCATCAGTATCTCCAACGGGATCGTATGAATTATTGTCTCTGATAGGACCACTAAGAGTCCTCTCAGATCCTAAATCTCATTCCAACTATCTTTAGAATGCCTGATCATGGTCTTCAGCAGGACCGTATGAATCAATCGCCAAACAACCACACTGCAAGTTCCCCAAACAGAAATTCTCAAATCTCATGAGTCAGTATTAAATAGAATTTAAAAACTACGAATACATAAAACCACTTAATAAGAATATTTTATTGAGAACATTGTAATATCTCGAGGTGATGCTTCATTTTTTTTTAATTTTAGGAGGAATATATATTGTACATCTAAACTACTATCAATCACTCATATCAAGATGCCGCTATTAATGCTTTGTACACTCACTACTTTCAATCTTCTCTCAACCCAGTATCATATATTGTATATCTAAACTACTATCAATCTTTAAGCTAATAATATCACTCATCCCTCTGATATCTCTCTCAGACATAGGCACCCTCTCAACATACAACTAAGATCTTGATGTTTAACATATGTTTTATTGCACAAACACAGTCACCTACACTGTTAAGTCAATGAAAAATATCAATCAGATTTCATTTGCAACATAAGTTTAAGCTAATGAACTTAGTGTTACTAACCATCTAATCTACGTGCACAAACAAATTACCGTAAGGTACGTTTTCCCTTGGATCCTAAAGAACAACTTCCTTCATGTATGTGAACTTTCTGATACATTCCCTTCCACGTTATCAATCCTACTTAACATTAGCTTTAATCCCGTTATCAACACCGCCGTAAGCAACAGAACCTTCAACCAAGAGCAAAATAAACTTCTTCAACAACAACATCAAAACTACAATCCACTTAACTAAACACCATCACCATCAACATCATCACAAACCAAAACACAATCAAAATGGCAGAGTAAATAATTAGATTGAAAAGCATACCAACACACACATAATGATTTGACATTCTGCATCAATCCCATTTTCATCTCCAAGTACTCATCATCAGCTGCAACTTCCAGTCTTTCACTCCAAGTACTCATCATCAGCTGCAACATCCAATCTTTCAATGCTTTGCGAGTTGTCATCATCCTTATTGAAAGTGAAATTTTAATGAAAACTGTGGACACTTACATATGTATTCTATATGTATTCTATATGTAAGACATAGATTGTAATCAATAAAAAATCATTCAACAACAATACTGAAGTTGTAAACTTAAAAACTAAATTGGTCATTCATTCAGACCTTTTTATAAACTCCTTGTGTGCAATATCGAGTTGTTGTTCTATTTAATAGTTATTCTTCCCTGCAATGCATCCAAATCTCATACAAACCAAACATTTATAAACTCAACCTCATAAGAACATCGGTTGTAGCGTTCACATAGGTGCTACATTGAACTTTAACAAATTATACTTGTCATGCTATTTGTGTTCAACTATATATTCGAAAGAAAAAAAAGGTATCTACCAAATTCCGCAACCCACTCCGTTTATCCCAGAGATGAGCACATTAGACCCAAACAACTCCTCATCGTTTCACGTCCATAAACTGGAAGCTGCCGACTATGCAAAAAAAAAAATGAAAATTCAATAGACAACAAAGAAATCTCCATGGGATTTTCACCTATCACTGAGCACTATGAATTCAAAGGTAAAATGGAACAAAAATAATGGGTCTCACCTCAATACCTCAAATCAGGCACGTAGAACCCTAAACTAAAACTGAAATTGGAATTACCTTTGAAACAAAAATAATGGGTCTCACCTCAATACCTCAAATCAGACACGTAGAACCCTAAACTAAAACTCAAATTGGAATTACCTTTGAAACAAATATTATACCTTTGAAAACCCTAGGATTTCATGAATAGCCTCTGCTGCAAATACCTTGATCTTCACTCTCAAATAATGATTCCCAAAACAATCAAGAATAGATACATCAGTAATACCTTCATCGAACAAAAAAAAAAGAAGTCAGAAATACATAATACGGAATAGGGAAAACCCCTAAAACAAACTGATGAAATAAAAGCATGACATATTTTGGTGTTGATAGGGTTCAGAGGATTTTACCATACGGGAAGAGAGAAGAAGAAAATATGAGAGAAAACCTATTAGGAAGAACCATGGCTTTGCGGTGACGGAAATATGGCAGGGATTTGTTGCACAAGAAGAAGTAAGGTAGGGCAGGAGGAAATCCCTAATAAGTGAGATTTATTACGCGTGTGCAACTCATATTTAGAGTTTTCTTACGGGTGTGTACAACACTTAACGGATGTTAATAAAATACGCTTAAGTTTTTGGTGTAAACCAAGTGTAAGTTATTAATTAGGTGTAAATACTCACATAAGTTTTGTATACCTACCTTTGCCCTAACGGTGTCACTAACGGCCAGTTAAATATAAAGTGTAAACATAGTGTAATCTCGTTTTTAATGTCTCAACCAATAGAGTTCTGCCACTTGTCCTCTCAAGAATTGCTCTGTGTGAAAGCTTTTATCTAATTTAATTTGAGGGAGGTGTCATACTCACCGTGCGACGTGGGAGCTCATATGACTTAGTGTTTTAAAGGAGGGGAGATACAAGATTTTCCCCACGTGCATACGCACGTGCAATGTGGCAATGGAACCCACCATCATAGGGTCCGAGATTTATAGCGTTCTATATGTTTAGTGTTTAAGTTTTAGATGGAATCTTCTAATATGCCCTCATTTTTATTTATAAACACATCATTTGTGTGAGAATAATAAAAGGGCAATTTTGGAAACTCAGAATTTACGAATTCAAAACACTGAACAGTGCGTAAGGGGTCCTCGCACGTGATGTCCTTTTGCCCGCACACATGACCCGCTCTCTATTTTCTTATTCTCTCCCAACTAATAAATTTTGATTTATTTTTTCATTTTACCTTTTTAACCTCATTTCATTTTGGTGATACTTTTTATGGAGTTACATACTTAAGGGCAAGTTTGGGTTTCCAAAATGTGCAGCTTCATTTTACTATTCATGAACAGTGCTAAAGGGTGTTCCCTTTATGATAGTTATAGATAAGTTTTGGCTATCAATGGTTTATTTATTTTTTTATTTTTTTATATTCCTTCCGCCTAACAAATAATGGATCTTTTTGTTACTGTTAAATGGTTTACAAAATGATGATATTCGGAAAAGGAAATAAAAGTAAATTTTGGGATGATATATGGTGTCACGATAAAACTCTTAAAGAGCTGTTTCTGAGATTATGGAAAGTGGGTAGGAAGAAAGAAACGCTAGTGGAAGATTGAGCAGCGAAAATGTAGAACAGACGGGTTGGAATATAGATCCTTGCAGGAGGCTTAAAGATTCAGAAATTCAAGAGGTTATTGAGTTCACTAGAATCTTAGACAATCATATATAGGATGCTTGCTGATGGTGATAAACGGGAATCATCAATGTTCTAAGGAAAGGTGGTGTCTATGATGGATAAAAGACGGCTGAGATCAATTGTAGGATGGATGGCCAAGATTATGACGCGGCCCAGTTAATTCTAACTACTAAGTTTACCATAAGCTAACCGGATTTTGCCCCGTCAATACAGTAGGCCGTATACGTCTGGCTCGGCCCTATAAAACAGCATAAGCTATGCAAATTTTACTCTTCACAATAGTAGGGTTTGACGCGATTATTAGAATCGGAAGTCTGACTCCATCCATCTATGGTGTGCTTAGTTACTTTGGATGTGGTCAGATAGTTGTATCGGGATTTATTTATGCATAATGTTCATGTAACTGAAGAAAATTGAAATTGTATATATTACGGTGCCTTCCGCGGTAGTCGGCAAAATCTCTCAATCAAGGTAGATTTGCATTGGAAATCAAGTATGTATCTTATATAATTAAATTGCATTGGAAATTCCATAATAGGCTAATGGAATGGCAAGACAACATGGATATCTCTCGGCGGGGTTGTGATGTGCATTACAGGTACGTAAGGTTAGATGCTTACCTTTAACAACTTACAGTATTTGCTAAGTATGAATGAGAAGGGACTGAAGATTTGTTTTCTGATCTCGGTCACTTCTCCGTCCGAGCTATTCAAGTATATTTTGGAAAATTTCCATGATCTTTAAAGAATCTCCAAAGAAAATTAAATTTATAAGGACAGACAATGAGCTAAAAATTACGTTTCTTTACCATGAAATTATTATTGTTTTTCCAGCACTACTATCCTATTACATTAGGCAAGCTGCATGCCTCTCCATATACCCGTTAGATGTTCATGATAATTTTTGCAAGTCAATTCCAAGTAAGCCCGTCTAAACTGCAGTTATGATATTAATTCTTGCACACAGTCTTAAAAACAATAGGCTAATCTGGAATCTCAATGTGAATTCTCTTATCACAAAAGATTCAATTTTTAATAAACTCCCGAAATTTAATTACATACTCCTTTCTTAATCAGGATCTTTAATTCTTAAGTTTGGATTAATGATATGCTTATATATATATAAAAGTCCTAATTTTGCAGGAGAAATTTTTTAATGTTTTCAATGACAATGGCTACAACTACGGCCGTAGGAGCAGCAATGCTTTATCAAAATAAGAACACATGATGATGGGTTGAGAACGAAAATGATATTGTGACCGTGAGACATACCGGGAGAATTCCCATGGCACTAATAGGGGTGAACCCCTGCTAACTTCTGAGGTGGGGTGGGGGCCACCATCTATTAGTGTCACTGGTATCTTCCGGTATTTTTCAATCAATCTAGAACTGTAGGGGTTGAGAAAGCAATGAATGTAGTCCAGAATGTACAAAAAGGACTGATAGACCTACACCTATATGATCCTGTTTCCTATTTAGGTCAGGAAGAAAGATAGCGTTCCTGAATGTCTTTGTAAAGGAAAATATTTTGACCCTCACATAGAAACTAGAAAAGAAAACATGTTCTCCTACTTTCTTATAATTGGGTAAAGAAAGTAGTCAACTCCCATAATAAGTGGATTCAAGAATGAAATATAATGATCAATTCAATACCTTAGTTAACTTCAGTTTTGATTCATTTAGAAAAATGTGTTCACATTTTCTTTTTTATAAAGTTTAGTCCATGATAACTCAAAACCCGGCTATCAAAAGGTTGATTCCTGGCCGTAGGCCGGGGTGATACCTAGTGGAGCTCTAATCCTCAAGGTACTTTCTCGGTACGTTCTTGCTATAATTGGCTTATGCATGACCTGGGAAGAATTGTTCCTATAAAATTTCCATCTGACTATATTTGGAATAAGACTATTCCACCTAAGATTAGCTTTTTAGTTTGGGCAGCTGCAATTAGAGTTGTTCCTACTCTTTCTATGTTATCAAGAAGGGGAATTGTAGTACAAAATATCATGTGTCCTTTCTGCAATAGTAGTGAGGAGTCAGTGGAACACCTTTTCCTGCATTGTTCTTTCGTATGTCAGATTTGTGAGCACTTTTTACAGCAGTTGAGCATTGTTTGGGTTCATCCGACGACGATACTTAAGTTCTTATGGAAGTGGAAACCGAAGATATCTATCAAGCCTCTAGTTTTTCTGAGATATTGTGTGTCGTTTGCTATATGGTGGATTGTGTGGTTGGAAAGAAATGACATCCTAATCGCAAAGAAACAAGTGAGAAAACCGATGAACTCTCTTGTTATAGACATTAAATCGTTGTTATTTAGTTGGTCCATCAATGTTGTTTCGTTTAGGAATATCAAGTTTGAGGATTTTGTATTCGATTGGGCGAGTTTGTTTAGAGAGTAATGTTGTTGTAAGCTCTCTTTACTCTTTGCTCATCTCTTCTTGTATCATTTGAGGGTACTACCTTAGTTCCCTTTCTTATTTATTTCAAATTTTGCCTTTTTCAAAAAAAAAAAAAAAAAAAAAAAAAATGATGATATTTGACATGTAGAGTATAGAGACAGATACATATACTAGAAGATAAACGCCGAGGATTATCATTAATTTGCTTCAGTGCAATTCATAAATGATTCCACTTGGACACTATTTTGAAGATTAATTTGTAATATAATTCGGTGGCATTTGTTTAATGAAACTATTTTCTAGCTAGTGATCCATCTTTTGGTTTGGAAATCTTCTTGTGGGGTGCGTTAAGCTCTCTAGTTGCACCGTATCAAACAAATTCACATACTGAGTTTGTCCGGTTTGTGTTTTTCTTTTTTGTTTTTGAAGCATTTTGTCTGGTTTGTGATATTATTATCACCGGTAGGAGTACATGTCTATATATATACATGCGAAATTGCTATATGAACAGCTGATTGACAGCTTAAAATAACAGCGAGGCATATGTGGCACCATGTGTAGGAAAGAGGCGATTTCTATCTCTTTCCACGTCACATAAATCAATTTGAAAAAAAAATGCAGATTCTTATGTATTCGTTTTTCCTTCTCTTTCTCTGTCATTGTTACAGTTTGAACACCGATCACGTAACAGTTTGAACGCCGATCACTAAACCTTACATAATTGGCTGTTACTGAACATTGAACACAATTTGAAATAAATCAGGTTTCACATCATGAACAAGCAAGCCATCAATCATATGTTGGTTTTGCTGCAGCCAAAATCTTCCATTTCCGTCATTGTTTATGATTGTCCCAATTGATGGCCAACCAATATTATTCATCTTCATTGAGATGATAGTATCTATAGAAAATCGATACTTACTGATTAAATGAAGAATGGCCGATGGGTTATAATCTAGGGTTTTAAATCTTTGATTTTGCTGTGAAGAAGAACAAAAAATAACAGAAAAGGAATGGTATTATTAATCTTAGCCGTTCAGAAAATCCACGGCTCATTTAATTTATTTTGTTTTCTTTAAATACCATGACGTGTCAACAATAAGCGTTCCCTCTCTCCAACCAGTCATTGCCACGGTAGCATAGCGGGCAAGCAGCTGTTACTCAGCTGTTCAAGTAGAACGATTGAATATACACGGTAGCATAGCGGGCAAGTATATACATGCTTGCATCTTGTACCACTATGACTTCGAAAAAAACAATCACACTTATATGAAAGGACCAATCACTCGGTATCCGGGAAAATATCCTCTTTAGTCCCACGGCGCACTCACCCATATACTGTATATATATACATATATATTATTTTAATCTATTACTGTGTATATATATATATATATATATATATAAAAAGGAAACTCCTATTAGTACAGTAGTGAACAAAAATGAAGTTGTAAAATATGGAAATCCAATTTTGCCCTTGAATTTATAGCTTCAGTGAAAATGTTTTAAAAAATATGTGAGGTTAAAACGGCAAAAGTTAAAACAGATATGTGAGGTTAATATGGGTACAAGGGGGAAGCACGTGCAGTATACTAGTAATAATATTATAAAGGGAACACCCCTTAGGCACTTTAGATGAACAGTGTTTTGAAGCTGTAATTTTCAAATTTCCAGAATTGTCCCCGTATCATGCCCACATGGCCACATAAATAATGTGTTATAAGTAAAAGTGAGGATATAATGGTAATTTGAGTATTTTAAATCAAACAGGACACCCGTCCCCAACCAAGATAACAGATAATAGTGATGACTTACATTACCAGCTTGCACGTGCGTGTGCACCTGCCAAACAATCTAGTTTTATTTTAATGTTTGTTAGTGTACCCTCTGGGTATTCGGCCAATATGCTTCAAAAAAAAAAAAAAAAAAAAAAAAAAGGAGATTTTAGTTTGGTTCTTATGTATGTGAATTTTTTTTGTTTTTTATGACACGTAGGATTTTATACCCTTAATTAACATAAATCCATCTCCAATGGTTGGATCATACAAATTTGGAGGGTTGGGAAAATAAATATGAAGGAGTTAAAGAAAGTCTTATTTACACCTTCACTTGCACCTCCACGTCACATTTTCAAAAAAAATAAAATAGAAATGAATGAAATTTTAAATTACAACTCAGAAAAACTAAACGTTTAAGATAAATGTTTATCTTTAGTTAAAGTAAAGATAAACGTTTAAGATTTTATCATATAAAATATTCTAATGATTACACCCTTCACTATTGGAGATAGTTTTAACCATGGAGTCCTATGTTTATTATATGCGTAAAATCTCCTAAATAAAAGTCTTAACTAGACTTCCATGTAGGATTTTTTACACTCACGGTTAGAGATGCTCTAAGAATACTAAAATTTCTAAACTACTCATTTCTCTTTTATTCTCTCTTCTCATGTGATATACATTTTTACTACTTTGTTTTTATTTTCTCTTTCTTTTCTATAATCTTTCTAATAATTTTTTCACTATTTTTAACATAAAAAAAGAATAATAGTTAAAAACTAAGTATCTCTTAAAATATAAGTCAAAAATTAATAAATATTATATAATCGGAAAGGTTCCGAAGAGATCTACGCAACGAGTACCTATTGTTCTACGTTTCGTAAATTTAAATTTTTTTTTTGTATAATGGTATTAATATTTATGAAGAGCGAGCAAAAAGAGAGAAAATGATATTTCTATCACTTCATAAAAAATGATGGCGTCATCCACGTGGACAACATTTATCCTAAAACCTTAACTTTTTGGACCAAACAATAATATATTTTTGATAGTTTCTACTTTTCACGCTTAGCTAGAAATCATATTTGTGGGTAAGCCTTGGCTATCTTTGATGCTTTCTCTTAGGCAGAAAGATGTAACAAGGTAGCTATTTATTGTGTAGGGAGCGGTTTACACTTAATGTACGTACATTCGACAGTTTCTATATTATTTGTATTTTATTGGTGATATATGCATAAAAATATTGATTTTGGGATTTATTTGTTAGAATTTTAAAATAAAAGATACAGATTATGGGTAAATATAATAGGTGAAATAACAGTCATCTGCTTCAAAAAAAATAAAAATAACAGCCATCTTGCAATTATTTGGATGGAATCCGTTTTTTTAAATAAATAGTGGACCAAGTCAAAAAGACGGTTTTGAAAATGCTCAAAATAACGGGTCCACATTCGAAAACACAGTAAGAAAAGAAAAAAAAAAGGTTTATATATCTAAATTGCCATTACTTTTACCTCATTCTTTTTCTTACGACAAGAAAGCTTGTAGGGTGCCTTGGTTACCAGCTTGAATCTTTTCATGATCTCTTCGTCAATAACGTTCTCGCAGTTGCCAGAATCAAAAAAGTAAACCACTACTGGTTATCCATGTGCACCCCCGCAGCTTGACATGTATAAGTTCCAAGCATGGAAGCCTTAGCATGGAAGTTCAAAAATCAAAAATGATTTTTACCATCAACTTTCGACAGACAAATTCTTCAAAGAATATGATCAGAATACAGAATACTTCCATGCTACGACTTCCAATAGAAAAATAATCAATGCGATAAACTTGTAGTTGCAGGAAATCCTGCAACCACACCCTTAGTAAAATCTATAGAACAATCTATGACAATCATAAGAACATTCATTAAGATCTTCAAATTGGATACAAAGTAATAAGAAAATCCTAACTTGGGAAACAAATAATCTTTCTCTCTCCTAAATATCTTTCCTAAACTCTCAAAAAAGCTCTCTCTCAACTAAAAGGTCGCTCGGCTCCTTATATAGGAGTTTACATAGTGGATGACAGCTAATAAAGCCCCTAATTTCGGATCGGACGTGCGTCAACATCGCGTGGACTTTATTGTTGACGCACGGTTTCTTGATTATCGCACATATCTTCACACTTTACTCGTGATTAAGATGACGTCATGTGATGCGTCATTCTGGATGAGTTGTGCGCGGTTGTCTTTGCTCGGTCTTGATGATCATGATTTCACATAATTGATTGGTGTGCGGTATTTTGTATCTACATTTTGCCTCTTCTCATGTCGTTCTTATGTTAAAGAGAGCGATATGAGAAACTCTAATTCATTTTGCTGCACCCGTTCATCTTTTCATATTCTTATCTTCCGACATGTTTCCGCGATTTCAGTGTAACTGTCTACACGTGTTGACTTCCTTCCCCTTTCTACCGGCACGTCCGAATTTAACCGGTCATCTTTTTACCTATTTATTAACTGAGTTTGAGGAGAGATAATCTTTTCTCTTTTTACTTTGTCTTCCCTATTAATCTCTGTGAGCCCTTTGCAAATCTTCATCTTCTCCATCTTCTCTAAGTTTCTTCATCCTCATTTTCTTGAAGTCTTGATTTTGATTTTGCTGTTGTTCTTATGGATCCTCTCTCAAGGTTCGTATCTTCTATTGAAATTGATCTTGTTTCTCTTTATTTCTTCTGAATCTTCGACTGTTGTTGTTGATTTGTTGTTGTTTTCATTCCCATACTGGTTTTGTGTCAGCAAAAGTTCTTCCTCTGGCAATATCAAAATTACAGTTTCAAACCCTAAACACTATTCGAGTTCGAAAAATAATGAATATCTCAAGAGGAAAGCCTCGCAGAATAAAAGAGTAAGAAATACTTTCTTCTTTGTGAAACAATATTGTTGCCTCACTACGGGAAAAATCATCATTGACGACACTGTATTAGCATTGTAGTACACCTACGACAACACAATTTTATGCATTGTGTAGGTGGGGTATTGCAGAAAGTCCAATCTTTTCTACAATGCTTGACTAAGAGTTGTAAAGAGTGATGTGATTCATGGTTTGAAAATATTTTGCCAAAGTTGTGATTCTCTTTCGATTTTTTTTGAAAGCCTAACACAACTCTTGCTTGTGTTGTGGGACTATTTTACACAACAAAGGATGTGTATCGTAGAAATATGTAACACAACACTTGTATAAGTTGAAGGACTATCTTAGACAACCTAGGATGTGTATTGTAGAAATAAGTAACAACTTATATTACTATTATGAGTAAGATTTGCACGACACTTGTTAGAGTTGTAGAACTATGTTGGACAGCACCTAGTTATGTTGTAAAGACATTCTTTCACCACCTCTGGTTTGTGTAGTTGAAATATGGAACACAACTCTTATTAGAAGTTGTGTTCATAAAACCATTTTTAAAAAAAAAATTATAGCTGAAACCGAATTGCCGAAAGTTAGAGCTGAAACCCGAACTATATCTGATCCAAGCTCAAATTACACTATACTGGAACTTGATTTATGAATTCAAATGACCATTCAAATAAAAATTCATTGTATTGTATTGTATTGGTTACACAATTCATCACTGCAGTTTACACTTGGGTTCAAAATCACAAAAAGGAAGAAAGTAACCTAATCGCTGATTCAGACAAGTCATATCTAAGTTAAAAGGTTCATTAACACAATCGCAAACAGGAAAGAAAGGGAAAATTCAGTTTGCCTTGATCCGTATGAAAGCAAATGTATATTTTTCCTGTAGTGGATGTTAAACAAGAAAATTCAGCAAATGCAAGAGTGTAATCCAGATTTCTCTTCTTGGCAATTCCTTACTAGATTGCTTTGTGCTTCTTGTAGTTTCACATATCCTTGCTGATACAGAACACATACACAGTTAAATTAGTAAATAAACTCGTAGCCAAGACTTCATCATGCCGTACGCCGTGAATCCAATAGCTACTTCAGGAACAATATGCACAGAAAAAAAAAAAAAAAAAAACAAATTTAAGTTGAGTTACAAAGAAAGCAAGTTTAAATTGAATTCATCATGTCGTACGCAATCAACGTACGTCGCAGTATAGATTACGAATACTTAAGATAGAATATGCGGACACAGAAAACCCAGGAGGTACCTGCATCGGTCTCCTAACAACATCTAGTGGGTATGTAAATGTCTGACCAAACAACCCAGCTAAAGCCCCACAAGATAGGCTGAGAATCTAAACTACAAGAGATAGACACAGAACCTGAATGACTAGTGTAACTAGAAGAATTCCTAGGTTCTGAGCGTATACAAATTATGTTAAGTAAATTTACAAAATCTGTGTAGTACAAAGATTATAAAAACAAACTGTATCTAAGAAACTGTATACCTAATAGCAGCTACAATTTCGCGTGAAATACTTCAACATCTATATCCTTGCTGATGCCTTTAGTTGATTGCGCAGCTAGTTCCATCAAGATAGCTGCAAAGACAAGTGAAACTGAGAACAGATACATAAGTTGTTTGAAGGGAGTAACATTGGAGAAAATGTAAAGTGCAACATGTGAATCTAATCATTAAAAGCTTACCCAACGAATACGGATAAGAAAAAGAAATTTGGCTTCAGGGTTAACATAGAAATAGAGTCCTCCTTTTAGCTTAGCCTCACGTTTCAACCTGATCAATCCCATCTCCGATAACCAATATGAAAAGGTTAACTAATATCTCAGATTCATAAGATAACTTTAACAAAAGATGGAAATAAAATAAAATAAAAATGGGATTCAGACTCTTTCTCTGGGTATTCCTTAGCATACTTTGCTCGACCATCTTGTGGATGAACTTTCTATTTTCACAGTTCTGTTTCTTCTGAACTTCTTGCGCACTATCTTTGCAGCATGGTTAATAAGTAATAGTTACTAATCCCTTCACATTAGAAAATAATATATACTAACCAATTGTCAAACAAAAAACTGAAATATTGGTGGTGGAAATGGGCTTACTTCTTTGATCACTTCGCCATTCCATTCACTGCAGGCTCAACCATTTGTTCCTATTGACACATAAAAAACACGATCGAGTTATAGAATAAATAACTTACAGGATCATCGGTAACAGGAGAAGCAGTATAAAGAACACCTTGACATTCAAGGAATACTACATAGAATAACTATACCACTATGCCCAATGCTGGTGAAATGGTAATACTTAATGCTGGAAGCAAGGTTCCCACCAGCTATGTTCACACTGGTTCCCACCTTCTATGCACCATGACAACCACTACGGCCGACAGTATCGTTGCCCAAAAATAAGAAATATAAGCTAGGATGGACACTTTTCTGACCACATAATCGCTGAAAACTATGATGAGGGGGCGAAATGATTAACAAAATATTCTTTTTATATCAGCCGGACCGTACAAATGGTCAGCAAATGTGTTCAGGAAAGTAGTTGTTCTCGTATTTGTAGACTAGATGACTTACAGAGAGAGGGATGGGATGCGGAAAAAGCTTGTTGGTTCCAAGTAAACTATCGTAGGTTGCATTCCAGCTGCATAAACATGATTGTTAGAGTATATACTATTGGAATATAAAGGCCAAGAAGAATGTACCAAGATCACAAATATTCTAACTTAGATATGAAAAGACACATTGATGACAGATTGAATTAGATTCAGGTATGACAAAAAGATTCGGAAAGGTTGAGTTCAATAATTCCGATTTGACGACCAAAGGTTCATGCTTTGCTAGACTATGATAACCTAAGGAAGAGAAAGTTAACACACCTTAACCTCGACTCTTGAACTTGTGGTGTTGGATTACTGCAATTTACTGTTTCCTATCCATTTGCTGCCTAGTTTGATTCCAAGTGAAGAAGACCCCGCAATCAAATATTTCCATTTCTTAGAAACAAAAAACACAAAGAATTTTTCAATTCTGAGATAAGAAACCAAATACGAGCTAAAATTTGCCATGATTCACAATTTCGGTGGGTTGCTTGTCTTTGCCAGCTCCACTCTGGGAATCTAGAGTTTGGTTTGATGTGCTGATTGACGAAACACTATGTTGAGATTGAATTGCACTGTTGTCCATCTCACATGTGCTAGTGCTCCAAAAATCCTCTAATATACTTGGTTTCTTCACAGTTCGCCCTTGAATTCTTAGTCCCTTTGATGGATCATCCAAAACAATAGTTGGTGCGGGCTTTGTACAACATCCAAGACAACTTGTGCTCTGTTGCAAATCAGGTTTTTACCACAAAGACGATTAGTACCTACCCACACCATAGACCTCAAAATCCTACATCTACATTGTAGGATTTAAAAAGTGATCTTTTTAATTCTCATCACTCATTAAAGTCTAAAAACGATAATTCCTATTGGAGCACAACATTTAAACAAAATGAATAACACCATGAACTAGACTTTCAATGCTACAGAAAAAATTCAGTGTCATAATTTTGGACTCATGTCTAAACGAAATGAATAACCATGAACTACCTTCCATGTCTTTAATCTTCTAATCTTCAGAAATATCTTTCAACCCTTATGCATATCCATAGAAGCAACTCCATCTTCCTGTCTTGTAATTTAGGCATCAAACACAACCCAAATTCTCACCATACTCGAAATCATACTCTCAAATCGCTTTAAAAATACCCATCCTTCATGTCCTTCATCCAAATCTCCACCAACAGTAGAACAAATTCCCTTATTGTCTCCATTGACAGAAGAATTGAACAACAGAACTCATCTTGCTACCAAATCCAGAATCGAACTCAAACCCAATCTTCTATATTATGACCTAACCAAATATCATGCATCTTCTCACAGACATCCATCTAACCATCTTCTTTCATTATTCATTTCTGAAACCGAACAGGTCTTCAATACAGAAACCATCGTTCTGTATCATTACAAACTGCACCCATAAAATCAACAATTGATTTTAGCCTAAAAAAATCACTCAAAAATCAGAAATAAATGACAGAGAAAGAGGGATTCAAAGAGGATTACCTTTCGTTTCTTACTCATCTGTGTCGCCATGATTACTTGAAAATTTTATAAACCCATTAAAAAGCTAATATTTCATATCAGTTCTTGAAATTCGGTTCTTCATTAGATAAGACCCTAATTGAGCTCAGATTAACTCAATTCACCACCAGTTCATGCCATCTCAAAATCAGCTGCAAATCGAACCCAATCGATCCTTCAATTTGAGCTACAACCATCAATTTCTTATTAACTTCTTGCCTTCTAATACATACCCATACTTCCATCAATTTCATTCACCCACCAGAATACAACCTTCACGCATTTTTGTTCAGAGATTTTGATTTTGAAATCTAGGGTTTTTTTTTTCAGCTCAACATTGAGATTTGGGGGGTTTTATTTTTGTTTTGAAATCTAGGGTTCGAAATCTACAACTTTCGTAAGTTTTTTACATAGAAAGTGAACGAGAAAGAGATTCGGTGAGGGTTTCCGTGAGTTAGGGTTTTCTCTTGTAAGGGGGGAAGATGAGAGAAAGAGTGAGGGAGGCAGAAGACGAGAGAAAGAGATGAAGTGAGGAAAGTGAGGGATTTCTTTTTTTTTGATCGTTTTGTATAAAAAGATTTGGACGGTAGAGATTTGAAAATTCCACTATCATACGGATTATGTAAAATCTGTGGACGGTAAAGATTTGATTTCACACTATCATACGGATCAAGGAAAGTGTGTTTTCTTTGTGCTTTCTCTTTGTGTTTTTGTGCTTTCTTTTTGTGCTTCCGTTTGAATTTCGACTAGTCACATAGGTCATGAGTAATTTCGACTAGTCATACATGTCATGAAGTAGTTTTAGCTCACATTGGTAGACTCAAGAAGCATATAGATCAATGCAAGTGTGTTTTCTTTGTGCTTTCTCATTATGCTTTTGTGCTTTTTCTTTGTGCTTCCGGTTTGAATTTCGACTAGTCACATAGGTCGTGAAGTAATTTCGACTAGTCATACATGTCATGAAGTAGCTTTAGTTCACGTTGGTAGACTCAAACATCATATAAACTGTGAACCAAGAAGATTCGGGAGGGTTCTGACTTCAAACATAGCATGATACATCATTGGATAAATATGAAGCTCGGTGTTAATTCGAACTTCAAATGTGGTATAACGGCATACAAACTATGAACCAAGAAGCTCCGGGAGGATTCTGACTTCAAACTTAGCATGATACATCATCGAAATCGATAAATATGAAGCTCAGTGTCGATTTGAACTTCAAATGTGGTATAATGACATACAAATTATGAACCAAGAAGCTCCAGGAGGGTTCGAACTTCAAACTTAGCAGGATACATCATCGAAATCGATAAATATAAAGCTCGGTGTCGAATCGAACTTAAAATGTGGTATAACGACATTCAAACTATGAACCAAGAAGCTCTGGGAGGGTTCTGACTTCAAACTTAGCAGGATACATCATCGAAATCAATAAATATGAAACTTAAGTGTTAATTCGAACTTCGAATATTGTATAACGGCATACAAACTATGAACCACGAAGCTCCGTGAGGGTTCAGACTTAAAACTTAGCAGGATACATCATCGATATCGATAAATATGAAGCTTAGTATCGATTCGAACTTGAAATGTGGTATAACAACATTCAAACTATGAACCAAGAAGCTCTGGGATGGTTCTGACTTCAAACGTATCATGATATATCATTGAAATCGAAATATGAAGCTCATAGTCGATTCGAACTTCAAATATGGTATAACGACATAGAAAATATGAACCAAGAAGCTCTGGGAGGGTTCTGACTTAAAACTTAGCATGATACATCATAGAAATCGATAAACATGAAGCTCAGCGTCGATTCGAACTTCAAACTTGGTATAATGGCATATAATCTATGGACCACGAAGCTCTGAGAGGGTTCTGACATCAAACTTAGCATGATACATCATCGAAAATTGATGAATATGAAGCTTAGTGTCGATTCGAACTTCAAATGTGGTATAACAAGAAGCTCGAAGAGGGTTCTGACTTCAAACTTAGCATGATACATCATCAAAATCGATAAGTATGAAGCTCAATGTCGATTTGAACTTCAAACATGGTATAATAACATACAATCTATGAACCAAGAAGCTCTGAGAAGGTTCTGACTTCAAACTTAGCATGATGCATCATCGAAATTGACTACTCTAAGTTGGAAACTTGGTAAGAACGACGAATTCATCCATTTACAAGTAACATTCCTTCGATATATTCTACGAAACCTTAAAAAAACCTTATTTCTGCATATTATATGCGTACTAGGATCCGAGATCGAAACCTGGCCGCGAGTTGACTATTCTAAGTCAGAAACTTGGTAAGAACGACAAATTCATCCATTTACAGGTAAGATTCCTTCGATATATTCTACGAAACCTTAAGAAAACCTTACTTCTGCATATTATATGCGTACCAGGATCCGAGATCGAAACCTGGCCGTGAGTTGACTACTCTAAGTCAGAAACTTGGTAAGAACGACAAATTCATCCATTTACAGGTAATATTCCTTCGAGATATTCTACGAAACCTTAAAAAAACCTTATTTATGCATATTGTATGCGTACCAGGATCCGAGATCGAGACCTGGCCGTGAGTTGACTACTCTAAGTCAGAAACTTGGTAAGAACGACGAATTCATCCATTTACAAGAAAGATTCCTTCGAGATATTCTACGAAACCTTAAAAAAAACCTTATTTCTGCATATTGTATGCGTAACAGGATCCGAGATCGAAACCTGGCCGTGAGTTGACTACTCTAAGTCAGAAACTTGGTAAGAACGACGAATTCATCCATTTACAGGTAAGATTCCTTCGAGATATTCTACGAAACCTTAAATAAAACTTATTTCTGCATATTGTATGCGTACTAGGATCCGAGATCGAAACCTGGCCGCGAGTTGACTACTCTAAGTCAGAAACTTGGTAAGAACGACAAATTCATCCATTTACAGGTAAGATTCCCTCGAGATATTCTACGAAACCTTAAGAAATCCCTATTTCTGCATATTGTATGCGTACCAGGTTCCGAGATCGAAACCTGGCCGTTAGTTGACTACTCTAAGTCAGAAACTTGGTAAGAATGACGAATCCATCCATTTACAGGTAAGATTCCTTCGAGATATTCTACGAAACCTTAAACAAACCCTATTTATGCATATATATGTGCATACAGGCTCCGATATCGAAACCTGGCCGCGAGTTGACTACTTTAAGTCAGAAACTTGGTAAGAACGACAAATCCATCCATTTACAGGTAAGATTTCTTCGAGATATTCTACGAAACCTTAAAAAAAACCCTATTTCTGCATATTGTATGCGTACCAGGATCCGAGATCGAAACCTGGCCGTGAGTTGACTACTCTAAGTTAGAAACTTTGTAGGAACGACGAATTCATCCATTTAAAGGTAAGCTTCCTTCGATATATTCTACGAAACCTTAAAAAAACCTTATCTCTGCATATTGTATGCGTACTAGGATCCGAGATCGAAACCTGGCCGCGAGTTGACTACTCTAAGTCAGAAACTTGGTAAGAATGACGAATCCATCCATTTACAGGTAAGATTCCTTCGAGATATTCTACGAAACCTTAAACAAACGCTATTTATGCATATATATGTGCATACAGGCTCCAATATCGAAACCTGGCCGCGAGTTGACTGCTCTAAGTCAGAAATTTGGTAAGAACGATGAATCCATCCATTTACAGGTAAGATTCCTCCGAAATATTCTACTAAACCTTAAACAAACCCTATTTCTGCATATTATATGCATACCAGGCTTCGAGATCGAATCCTGGCCGTGAGTGGAGTAGTCTAATTTAGAAACTTGGTAAGAACGACGAATCCATTCATTTACATGTAAGATTCCTTCGGAATATTCTACGAAACCTTAAACAGACCCTATTTCTGCATATTATATGCAAACCAGGCTCGGAGATCGAAACATGGCCGTGTGTGGACTAATCTAAGTCATAAACATGGTAAGCAAGACGAATCCATCCATTTAAAGGTAAGATTCCTTCGGAATATTCTACGAAACCTCAAACAAACCCTATTTCTACATATGGTACGCATACCAGACTCCGAGAACGAAACCTGGCCGTGAGTGGACTACTATAAGTCAGAAAATTGGTAAGAACGACGAATTCATCCATTTACAGGTAAGATTCCTCCAAAATATTCTATTAAACCTTAAACAAACCCTATTTCTGCATATAGTACGCATACCAGGATCCGAGATCGAAACCTTGCCGCGAGTGGACTAGTCTAAGTCAGAAACTTGGTAAGAACGATGAATGCATCCATTTACAGGTAAGATTCCTTCTTCCTTAGGAATATTCTACGAAACCTTAAACAAACCCTATTTCTGCACATTTACGCATACCAGGCTCTGAGATCGAAACCTGGCCGTGAGTGGACTAGTCTAAGTCAGTATAGTGTATTGTTTTTACGATATTGAATTTTTACTGTCATTGTCACTCTTTTTGTATTTCCTTTACTAACACTAGTATTTTTCTTGTAAAATAGACAATTAACAGCTCCATTTGGGTTCTACGGTGTTTTAGAAGAAATTCTATTGTTGGACTACAATCATATGTTTTAAATTCCAATATTCAAATGTGATTGGGCTCACACCAGTTTTGGTGTGAAGGTAGAAGATGGCTTTACATTAGTCAAATTAAAAAATCATAAGAACCAATACTGTAACGATCATTCATTCTAGCAAAACAAGCGTGACAAGTTTTCTATTCTCGAGAGTCAAATACATCTAACTGGTATGTGATTCATTACAGAGAAGCTTCGCGCTGCTTACGGCTCAGTCACTTGAGCATTACTTTTTGAACATTATATTTTGTTTTACAACACTTATGAAGGGTTGTCATAAAGTTAGTGTATTAAAGAACCACAAACTTGACAGAACATGTGATAGTGTAGGATGGTTAGTGGTGTAGACTTCCACGCTTGAGGCTCAGGATCGAATCCCCCAATCTCATTTTTTCCAACATTATATATTTTTACTTCAACAACACTTATAAGTGTTGCTGTAGCTTTCTATTTTAAAAAAAAAAAAAATAAAAACTTGTGAACTGAAAGGGTGGTTGATGAGTTAGACTTCCATGCAGTAGTTTCATGTTCGAATCTCCCCTCTAACATATTTTTCATTGTCATATTTTTGTGTTCTTCAACAACACTTGTGAGAATTGTGCTAGGCTAAGTCACTACATATATGGAACATTATATATTTTTACTTCAACAACACTTATAAGTGTTGTTGTAGCTTTCTATTTAAAAAAAAGAAAAAAATCAAAACTTGTGAACTGAAATGGTGGTTGATGAGCTTGACTTCCATGCAGTAGGTTCATGTTCGAATCTCCCCTTTAACATATTTTTCATTATCATATTTTTGTGTTCTTCAACAACACTTGTGAGAATTGTGATAGGCTAAGTCACTACATATATGGAACATTATATATTTTTACTTCAACAACACTTATAAGTGTTGCTGTAGCTTTCTATTTAAGAAAAAGAAAAAATTCAAAACTTGTGAACTGAAAGGGTGGTTGATGAGTTAGACTTCCATGCAGTAGGTTCATGTTCGAATCTCCCCTCTAACATATTTTTCATTGTCATATTTTTGTGTTCTTCAACAACACTCGTGAGAATTGTGCTAGGCTAAGTCCCTACATATATGGAACATTATATATTTTTAGTTCAATCATATTTTTGTGTTCTTCAACAACACTTGTTAGATGTGATAGGCTAAGTCACTACATAAATGGAACTTTATATATTTTTACTTCAACAACACTTATAAGTGTTGTTGTAGCTTTATATAAATAAAAAAAAGAAAAAAATCAAAACTTGTGAACTGAAAGGGTGGTTGATGAGCTTGACTTCCATGCAGTAGGTTCATGTTTGAATCTCCCCTCTAACATATTTTTCATTATCATATTTTTGTGTTATTTAACAACACTTGTGAGAATTGTGATAGGCTAAGTCACTACATATATGGAACATTATATATTTTTACTTCAACAACACTTATAAGTGTTGTTGTAGGTTTCTATTTAAAAAAAAAGAAAATGAAAACTTGTGAACTGAAAGGGTGGTTTATGAGCTAGACTTCCATGTAGTAGGTTCATTTTCAAATCTCCCCTCTAACATATTTTTCATTATCATATTTTTTTGTTCTTCAACAACACTTGTGAGTGTTGTGATAGGCTAAGTCATTACATATATGGAACAACGTTGTTATAGCTAAATGTCGTCACAACTGTTTTGCTTAAGGAGTTGTCGTTTGTTTTCTTAGCGCAACCCCTTGTTCCTAAGGGTTGGCAGTGATGATATACGACAACTCTTCCTTTGAAACCAGTTGTAAAACATAGGACTTTCTACAATACTTAGCGAAGCGTTGTAAATCTCCAGTTGTAGATGTATATTTTTCCTGTAGTGTCTATTTCTTATCTGCGTTGTTCTTCGCAGGGTTCTGAATGTGAGATTGATGGCGAGAAAAGGACAAAGATTAAAAGAATTCGCAAAGCCCCATCGCTCAACACTAGTCTTGTCATTCCCGATTTTGAGTGCAAGGAGATGGAGATCAATGTTCCTTCTCACGTCAATGTTGAAATTCCCACACAAGGCTTGATTGCCTCAGCTCCTTTAAATGTTCCTTCTTCACCAAACGAAATTTTCGGTTCTAAAGAAGATGCCCCAGTTGATCATGCGGTATCAGACCCGTTTTACCGATTTTTGTGGTAATTTAGCCTAATTTTTAGCGCATATGGCAATTTTGAGTTCCGCAAAATCACTCAAGAAGAGTGCATTATGATGGGAAAAGGGCCAACGGTCAAGACATGTTACTACGTCACATGGTCCTCAGTTTTTTAGCAATATTCCATCGTATAAGAGGGCAAAAAGGACGTTTTCTGTTTTCCAAGCGCTTTTGGAGCGCTTTTATGGAGGCTTCCCACAGGCTTGGAAAATGTCCCGTTTGAAACAGATGACTTGGGATTAGTAAATACATTCAGCAAGCATCTAGTTTTATTGTTAATGGTGTTCAACTTTTTTGAATTTTTTCCATAATATGGTATCCAAAGACCCGTTTTACCGATTTTTATGCTAATTCTGCCTAATTTTTAGCACTTATGGCACTTTTGAGTTACGCAAAATCACTCAAGAGCAGTGCATTTTTAAGGGAAAAACGAAAACGGTCAAGACATGTAACTACGTCACATGGTCCTCAGTTTTTTAGCAATATTCCATCGTTTGAATAGGCAAAAAGAACGTTTTCTGTTTTCCGAGCGATTTTTAAGTGCTTTTATGGGTGCTTCCCACAGGTAGGAAAATGTCCCGTTTGAAACCAATGACCTGGATTAGTAAATACACTCAGGAGGCATATAGTTTGATGGGAAATGGTGTTCAACTTTTTGGAATTTTTTCCATAATATGGTATCCAAAGAACCGTTTTACCGATTTTTGTGGTAATTTTGCCTAATTTTTACCACATATGGCACTTTTGAGTTCCGCAAAATCACTCAAGAAGAATGCATTTTGATGGGAAAAGGGCCAACGGTCAAGACATGTGACTAAGTCACATGGTCCTTAGATTTTTAGCAATATTCCATCTTATAAGAGGGCAAAAAGGACGTTTTCTGTTTTCTGAGCGCTTTTGGAGCGCTTTTATTGGTGCTTCCAACAGGCTAGGAAAATATCCCATTTGAAACCGATGACCTGGGATTAGTAAATACATTCAGCAGGCATCTAGTTTGATGGTTAATGGTGTTCAACTTTTTGGAATTTTTTCCATAAAATGGTATCCAAACACCCGTTTTACCGATTTTTGGGTAATTTTGCTTAGTTTTTAGCACATATGGCACTTTTGAGTTCCACAAAATCACTAAAGAAGAGTGCATTTTGATGGGAAAAGGGATAACGGTCAAGACAGGTTACTACGTCACATGGTCCTCAGTTTTTTAGTAATATTCCATCGTTTAAGAGGGCAAAAAGGACGTTTTCTGTTTTCCGAGCGCTTTTGGAGCGCTTTTATGGATGCTTCCCACAGGCTAGGAAAATGTCCTGTTTGAAACCGATGACTTAGGAATAGTAAATAAATTCAGCAGACATCTAGTTTGATGGTTAATGGTGTTCAACTTTTTGGAATTTTTTCCATAAAATGGTATCCAAAGACCCGTTTTACCGATGTTTTGGTAATTTTGCCTAATTTTTATCACATATGGCACTTTTGAGTTCCGCAAAATCACTCAAGAAGAGTGCATTTTGATGGGAAAATGGATAACGGTCAAGACATATTACTAGGTATAATGGTCCTCAATTTTTTAGCAATATTCCGTCGTTTAAGAGGGCAAAAAGGACGTTTTCTGTTTTCCGAGCGCTTTTGGAGCGCTTTTATGGGTGCTTCCCACAGGCTAGGAAATATCCCGTTTGAAACCAATGACCTGGGATTAGTAAATGCACTCAAGAGGCATCTATTTTTATGGGAAATGGTGTTCAACTTATTGGAATTTTTTCCATAATATGGTATCCAAAGAACCGTTTTACCGATTTTTTGGTAATTTTGCCTAATTTTTAAGAGATATGGCACTTTTGAGGTCCGCAAAATCACTCAAGAAGAGTGCATTTTGATGGGAAAAGGGCCAACGGTCAAGACATGTTACTACGTCACTTTGTCCTCAGTTTATTAGTAATATTCCATCGTTTAAGAGGGCAAAAAGAACGTTTTCTATTTTCCGAGCGATTTTTGAGCACGCTTTTATGGATGCTTCCCACAGGCTAGGAAAATGTTCCGTTGGAAACCAATGACCTAGGATTAGTAAATACACTCAAGAGGAATCTAGTTTGATGGTTATGGTGTTCAACTTTTTGGAATTTTTCCATAAAACGGTATCCAAAGACCCGTTTTACCGATTTTTTGGTAATTTTGCTTAATTTTTAGCATATATGGCACTTTTGAGTTCATAAAATCACTCAAGAAGAGTGAATTTTGATGGGAAAAGGGATAACGGTCAAGACATGTTACTACGTCACATGGTCCTCAGTTTTTTAGCAATATTCCATCGTTTAAGAGGGCAAAAAGGACGTTTTCTGTTTTCCGAATGCTTTTGGAGCGCTTTTTTGGGTGCTTCCCACTGGCTAGGAAAATGTCCCGTTTGAAACCAATTAATGACCTGGGATTAGAAAATACACTCAGGAGGAATCTATTTTTATGGGAAATGGTGTTCAACTTTTTGGAATTTTTTCCATAATATGGTATCCAAAGACCCGTTTTACCGATTTTTTGGTAATTTTGCCTAATTTTTAGGAGATATGGAACTTTTGAGGTCCGCAAAATCAATCAAGAAGAGTACATTTTGATGTGATAAGGGCCAACGGTCAATACATGTAACTACGTCACATGGTCCTCAGCTTTTTAGCATTATTCCATCGATTAAGAGGGTAAAAAGGACGTTTTCTGTTTTCCTAGTGCTTTTGGAGCGCTTTTATGGATGCTTCCCACAAGCTAGGAAAATATCCCTTTTGAAACAAATGAGGTGGGATTAGCAAATACGCTCAGGAGGCATCTAGTTTGATAGGAAATGGTGTTCAACTTTTTGGAATTTTTTCCATAATATGATATCCAAAGACCCGTTTTACCGATTTTTGTGGTAATTTTGCCTAATTTTTAGCACTTATGGCAATTTTGAGTTGCTCAAAATCACTCAAGAGGAGTGCATTTTGATGGGAAAAAGGAAAATGGTCAAGACATGTCACTGCGTCACATGGTCCTCAGTTTTTTGAGCAATATTCCATCGTATAAGAGGGCAAAAAAGACGTTTCTGTTTTCCGAGTGCTTTTGGGGCGCTTTTATGGGTGCTTCCCACAGGCTAGGAAAATGTCCCGTATGAAACCAATGACCTGAGATTAGTAAATACATTCAGCAGGCATCTAGTTTGATGGCTAATGATGTTCAACTTTTTGGAATTTTTTGCATAAAATGGTATCTAAAGACCCGTTTTACCGATTTTTTTGGTAATTTTGCCTAATTTTTAGCACTTATAGCACTTCTGAGTTCCGTAAAATCACTCAAGAGAAGTGCATTTCGATGGGAAAAAGGCAAACGGTCAAGACATGTAACTACGTCACATGGTCCTCAGTTTTTTAGCAATATTCCATCGTTTAAAAGGGAAAAATCGGACGTTTTCTGTTTTCCGAGCGCTTTTGGAGCGCTTTTATGGGTGCTTTCCACAGGCTAGGAAAATGTTCCATTTGAAACCAATCACCTGGGATTAGTAAATATATTTATAAAGCATCTAGTTTGATGGAAAATGGTTTTCAACTTTTTGGAATTTTTTCCCATAATAAGGTATCCAAAGACCCGTTTTACCGTTTTTTTGGTAATTTTGCCTAATTTTTAGCACTTATGACACTTTTGAGTTCCGCAAAATCACACAATAGGAGTGCATTTTGATGGAAAAAAGGCAAACGGTCAAGACATGTGACTATGTCACATGGTCATCAGCTTTTTAGCAATATTCCATCGTTTAAGAGGGAAAAAACGAACGTTTTCTGTTTTCCGAGCGCTTTTGGAGCGCTTTTATGGGTGCTTTCCACAGGTTAGGAAATATCCCGTCTGAAACCAATGACCTGAGATTAGTAAATACATTCAGCAGGCATCTAGTTTGATGGCTAATGATGTTCAACTATTTGGAATTTTTTGCATAAAATGGTATCTAAAGACCCGTTTTACCGATTTTTGGGTAATTTTGCTTAATTTTTAGCACATATGGCACTTTTGAGTTCCGCAAATTCACTAAAGAAGAGTGCATTTTGATGGGAAAAGGGATAACGGTCAAGACATGTTACTACGTCACATGGTCCTCAGTTTTTTAGTAATATTCCATCGTTTAAGAGGGCAAAAAGGACGTTTTCTGTTTTCCGAGCGCTTTTGGAGCGCTTTTATGGATGCTTCCCACAGGCTAGGAAAATGTCCTGTTTGAAACCGATGACCTAGGAATAGTAAATAAATTCAGCAGGCATCTAGTTTGATGGTTAATGGTGTTCAACTTTTTGGAATTTTTTCCATAAAATGGTATCCAAAGACCCGTTTTACCGATGTTTTGGTAATTTTGCCTAATTTTTATCACATATGGCACTTTTGAGTTCCGCAAAATCACTAAAGAAGAGTGCATTTTGATAGGAAAAGGGATAACGGTCAAGACATGTTACTACGTTACATGGTCCTCAGTTTTTTAGTAATATTCCATCATTTAAGAGGGCAAAAAGGATGTTTTCTGTTTTCCGAGCGCTTTTGGAGCGCTTTTATGGATGCTTCGCACAGGCTAGGAAAACGTCCTGTTTGAAACCGATGACCTAGGAATAGTAAATAAATTCAGCAGGCATCTAGTTTGATGGTTAATGATGTTCAACTTTTTGGAATTTTTTCCATTAAATGGTATCCAAAGACCCGTTTTACCGATGTTTTGGTAATTTTGCCTAATTTTTATCACATATGGCACTTTTGAGTTCCGCAAAATCACTCAAGAAGGGTGCATTTTGATGGGAAAATGGATAACGGTCAAGAAATATTACTAGGTATAATGGTACTCAATTTTTTAGCAATATTCCATCATTTAAGAGGGCAAAAAGGACGTTTTCTGTTTTCCGAGCGCTTTTGGAGCGCTTTTATGGGTGCTTCCCACAGGCTAGAAAATATCCCGTTTGAAACCAAAGACCTGGGATTAGTAAATACACTCAGGAGGCATCTATTTTTATGGGAAATGGTGTTCAACTTTTTGGAATTTTTTCCATAATATGGTATCCAAAGACCCGTTTTACCGATTTTTTGGTAATTTTGCCTAATTTTTAAGAAATATGACACTTTTGAGGTCCGCAAAATCACTCAAGAAGAGTGCATTTTGATGGGAAAAGGGCCAACGGTCAAGACATGTTACTACGTCACTTTGTCCTCGCTTTATTAGCAATATTCTATCGTTTAAGAGGGCAAAAAGAACGTTTTACATTTCCGAGCGATTTTGGAGCACGCTTTTATGGATGCTTCCCACAGGCTAGGAAAATGTTCCGTTGGAAACCAATGACCTAGGATTAGTAAATACACTCAAGAGGAATCTAGTTTGATGGTTATGGTGTTCAACTTTTTGGAATTTTTCCATAAAACAGTATCCAAAGACCCGTTTTACCGATTTTTTGGTAATTTTGCTTAATTTTTAGCATATATGGCACTTTTGAGTTCCATAAAATCACTCAAGAAGAGTGCATTTTGATGGGAAAAGGGATAACGGTCAAGACATGTTACTACTTCACATGGTCCTCAGTTTTTTAGCAATATTCCATCGTTTAAGAGGGAAAAAAGGACGTTTTCTGTTTTCCGAACGCTTTTGGAGCGCTTTTATAGGTGCTTCCCACAGGCTAGGAAATTGTCCCGTTTGAAACCAATTAATGACCTGGAATTAGAAAATACACTCAGGAGGAATCTATTTTTATGGGAAATGGTGTTCAACTTTTTGGAATTTTTTCCATAATATGGTATCTAAAGACCCGTTTCTACCGATTTTTTGGTAATTTTGCCTAATTTTTAGGAGATATGGAACTTTTGAGGTCCGCAAAATCAATCAAGAAGAGTACATTTTGATGTGATAAGAGCCAACGGTCAAGACATGTAACTACGTCACATGGTCCTCAGCTTTTTAGCATTATTCCATCGATTAAGAGGGTAAAAAGGACGTTTTCTGTTTTCCGAGTGCTTTTGGAGCGCTTTTATGGATGCTTCCCACAAGCTAGGACAATATCCCATTTGAAACAAATGACGTGGGATTCGCAAATACGCTCAGGAGGCATCTAGTTTGATAGGAAATGGTGTTCAACTTTTTGGAATTTTTTCCATAATATGATATCCAAAGACCCGTTTTACCGATTTTTGTGGTAATTTTGCCTAATTTTTAGCACTTATGGCAATTTTGAGTTGCTCAAAATCACTCAAGAGGAGTGCATTTTGATGGGGGAAAGGAAAATGGTCAAGAAATGTCACTGCGTCACATGGTCCTCAGTTTTTTTAGATATATTCCATCGTATAAGAGGGCAAAAAAGACGTTTCTGTTTTCCGAACGCTTTTGGAGCGCTTTTATGGGTGCTTCCCACAGGCTAGGAAAATGTCCCGTATGAAACCAATGACCTGAGATTAGTAAATACATTCAGCAGGCATCTAGTTTAATGGCTAATGATGTTCAAAACTATTTGGAATTTTTTGCATAAAATGGTATCTAAAGACCCGTTTTACCGATTTTTTTTTTTGGTAATTTTGCCTAATTTTTAGCACTTATAGCACTTTTGAGTTCCGCAAAATCACTCAAGAGAAGTGCATTTCGATGGGAAAAAGGCAGACGGTCAAGACATGTAACTACGTCACATGGTCCTCAGTTTTTTAGCAATATTCCATCGTTTAAAAGGGAAAAATCAGACGTTTTCTGTTTTCTGAGCGCTTTTGGAGCGCTTTTATGGGTGCTTTCCACAGGCTAGGAAAATGTTCCATTTGAAACCAATCACCTGGGATTAGTAAATATATTTAGTAAGCATCTAGTTTGATGGAAAATGGTTTTTAACTTTTTGGAATTTTTTCCCATAATATGGTATCCAAAGACCCGTTTTACCGGTTTTTTGCTAATTTTGCCTAATTTTTAGCACTTATGACACTTTTGAGTTCCGCAAAATGACACAATAGGAGTGCATTTTGATGGAAAAAAGGCATGTAGTCACATGGTCATCAGCTTTTTAGCAATATTCCATCGTTTAAGAGGGAAAAAACGAACGTTTTCTGTTTTCCGAGCGCTTTTGGAGCGGTTTTATGGGTGCTTTCCACAGACTAGGAAATGTCCCGTCTGAAACCAATGACCTGAGATTAGTAAATACATTCAGCAGGCATCTAGTTTGATGGCTAATGATGTTCAACTATTTGGAATTTTTTGCATAAAATGGTATCTAAAGACCCGTTTTACCGATTTTTGGGTAATTTTGCTTAATTTTTAGCACATATGGCACTTTTGAGTTCCGCAAAATCACTAAAGAAGAGTGCATTTTGATGGTAAAAGGGATAATGGTCAAGACATGTTACTACGTCACATGGTCCTCAGTTTTTTAGTAATATTCCATCGTTTAAGAGGGCAAAAAGGACGTTTTCTGTTTTCCGAGCGCTTTCGGAGCGCTTTTATGGATGCTTCCCACAGGCTAGGAAAATGTCCTGTTTGAAACCGATGACCTAGGAATTGTAAATAAATTCAGCAGGCATCTAGTTTGATGGTTAATGGTGTTCAACTTTTTGGAATTTTTTCCATAAAATGGTATCCAAAGACCCGTTTTACCGATGTTTTGGTAATTTTGCCTAATTTTTATCACATATGGCACTTTTGAGTTCTGCAAAATCACTCAAGAAGAGTGCATTTTGATGGGAAAATGGATAACGGTCAAGACATATTACTAGGTATAATGGTCCTCAATTTTTTAGCAATATTCCATCGTTTAAGAGGGCAAAAAGGACGTTTTCTGTTTTCCGAGCGCTTTTGGAGCGCTTTTATGGGTGCTTCCCACAGGCTAGGAAATATCCCGTTTGAAACCAATGACCTGGGATTAGTAAGTACACTCAAGAGGCATCTATTTTTATGGGAAATGGTGTTCAACTTTTTGGAATTTTTTCCATAATATGGTATCCAAAGACCCGTTTTACCGATTTTTTGGTAATTTTGCTTAATTTTTAAGAGATATGGCACTTTTGAGGTCCGCAAAATCACTCAAGAAGAGTGCATTTTGATGGGAAAAGGGCCAACGGTCAAGACATGTTACTACGTCACTTTGTCCTCAGTTTATTTGCAATATTCTATCGTTTAAGAGGGCAAAAAGAACGTTTTCTGTTTTCCGATCGATTTTTGAGCACGCTTTTATGGATGCTTCCCACATGCTAGGAAAATGTTCCGTTGGAAACAAATGACCTAGGATTAGTAAATACACTCAAGAGGAATCTAGTTTAATGGTTATGGTGTTCAACTTTTTGGAATTTTTCCATAAAACGGTATCCAAAGACCCGTTTTACCGATTTTTTGGTAATTTTGCTTAATTTTTAGCATATATGGCACTTTTGAGTTCCGCAAAATCACTCAAGAAGAGTGCATTTTGATGGGAAAAGGGATAACGGTCAAGACATGTTACTACGTCACATGGTCCTCAGTTTTTTAGCAATATTCCATCGTTTAAGAAGGCAAAAAGGACGTTTTCTGTTTTCCAAACGCTTTTGGAGCGCTTTTATGGGTGCTTCCCACAGGCTAGGAAAATGTCCCGTTTGAAACCAATTAATGACACAGGATTAGAAAATACACTCGGGAGGAATCTATTTTTATGGGAAATGATGTTCAACTTTTTGGAATTTTTTCCATAATATGGTATCCAAAGACCCGTTTTACCGATTTTTTGGTAATTTTGCCTAATTTTTAGGAGATATGGAACTTTTGAGGTCCGCAAAATCAATCAAAAAGAGTACATTTTGATAGGAAAATGTCCAATGGTCAAGACACGTTACTACGTCACATGGTCCTCAGTTTATTAGAAATATTCCATCGTTTAAGAGGGCAAAAGGGACGTTTTCTGTTTTCTGAGCGCTTTTTGAGCGCTTTTATGGGTGCTTCCCACAGGCTAGGAAATGTCCCGTTTGAAACCGATGACCTGGGATTAACAATTAAACTTAGGAGGAATTTATTTTTATGGGAAATGGTGTTTAAGTTTTTGGAACTTTTTCCATAATATGGTATCCAAGGACCCGTTTTATCGATTTTTTGGTAATTTTGCCTAATTTTTCGGAGATGTGAAACTTTTGATGTCCGCAAAATCAATCAAGAAGAGTACATTTTGATAGGAAAAGGGCCAACGGTCAAGACATGTTATTACGTCACATGGTACTCAGTTTATTAGAAATATTCCATCGTTTAAGAGGGCAAAATGGACGTTTTCTGTTTTTCGAGCGCTTTTTGAGCGCTTTTATGGATGCTTCCCACAGGCTAGGAAATTGTCCCGTTTGAAACCAATGACCTGGGATTAGTAAATACACTCAGGAGGAATCTATTTTTATGGGTAATTGTGTTCAACTTTTTGGAATTTTTTCCATAGTATGGTATCCAAAGACCCGTTTTACCGATTTTTGTGGTTATTTTGCCTAATTTTTAGCACATATAGCACTTTTGAGTTCCGCAAAATCACTACGTCACATGGTCCTCAGTCTGTAGTAATATTTCATCGTTTAAGAGGGAAAAAATGACGTTTTCTGTTTTCCGAGCGCTTTTGGAACGCTTTTATGGGTGCTTCTCACGGGCTAGGAAAATCTCCCGTTTGAAACCAATGACCTAGGATTGGTAAATACACTCAGGAGGCATCTAGTTTGATGGGAAATAGTGTTCAACTTTTTGGAATTTTTTCCATAATATGGTATCCAAAGATCCGTTTTACCGATTTTTTGGTTATTTTGCATAATTTTTAGCAATTATTGCACTTTTGAGTTCCGCAAAACTACTCAAGAGGAGTGCATTTTGATGGAAAAAAGGGCCAACAGTCAAGATATGTAACTACGTCACATGGTCCTCAGTTTTTTATTAATATTCCATCGTTTAAGAGGGCAAAAAGGACGTTTTCTGTTTTCTGAGCGCTTTTGGAGCGCTTTTATGGATGCTTCCCACAGGCTAGGAAAATGTCCTGTTTGAAACCGATGACCTAGGAATAGTAAATAAATTCAGCAGGCATCTAGTTTGATGGTTAATGGTGTTCAAATTTTTGGAATTTATTCCATAAAATGGTATCCAAAGACCCGTTTTACCGATGTTTTGGTAATTTTGCCTAATTTTTATCACATATGGCACTTTTGAGTTCCGCAAAATCACTCAAGAAGAGTGCATTTTGATGGGAAAATGGATAACGGTCAAGACATATTACTAGGTATAATGGTCCTCAATTTTTTAGCAATATTCCATCGTTTAAGAGGGCAAAAAGGACGTTTTCTCATTTTTCGATCGCTTTTGGAGCGCTTTTATGGGTGCTTCCACAGGCTAGGAAATATCCCGTTTGAAACCAATGACCTGGGATTAGTAAGTACACTCAAGAGGCATCTATTTTTATGGGAAATGGTGTTCAACTTTTTGGAATTTTTCCATAATATGGTATCCAAAGACCCGTTTACTGGATTTTTTGGTAATTTTGCCTAATTTTTAAGAGATATGGCACTTTAGAGGTCCGCAAAATCACTCAAGAAGAGTGCATTTTGATGGGAAAAGGGACAACGGTCAAGACATGTTACTACGTCACTTTGTCCTCAGTTTATTAGCAATATTCTATCGTTTAAGAGGGCAAAAAGAACGTTTTCTGTTTTCCAAGCGATTTTTGAGCACGCTTTTATGGATGTTTCCCACTGGCTAGGAAAATGTTCCGTTGGAAACCAATGACCTAGGATTAGTAAATACACTCATGAGGAATCTATTTTGATGGTTATGGTGTTCAACTTTTTGGAATTTTTCCATAAAACGGTATCCAAAGACCCGTTTTACCGATTTTTTGGTAATTTTGCTTAATTTTTAGCATATATGGCACTTTTGAGTTCCGCAAAATCACTCAAGAAGAGTGCATTTTGATGGGAAAAGGGATAAAGGTCAAGACATGTTACTACGTCACATGGTCCTCAGTTTTTTAGCAATATTCCATCGTTTAAGAGGGCAAAAAGGACGTTTTCTGTTTTCCAAACGCTTTTGGAGCGCTTTTATGGGTGCTTCCCACAGGCTAGGAAAATGTCCCGTTTGAAACCAATTAATGACCTGGGATTAGAAAATACACTCAGGAGTAATCTATTTTTATGGGAAATGGTGTTCAACTTTTTGGAATTTTTTCCATAATATGGTATCCAAAGACCCGTTTTACCGATTTTTTGTTAATTTTGCCTAATTTTTAGGAGATATGGAACTTTTGAGGTCCGCAAACTCAATCAAAAAGAGTAAATTTTGATAGGAAAAGGGCCAACGGTCAAGACATGTTACTACGTCACATGGTCCTCAGTTTATTAGAAATATTCCATCGTTTAAGAGGGCAAAAGGGACGTTTTCTGTTTTCCGAGCGCTTTTTGAGTACTTTTATGGATGCTTCCCACAGGCTAGGAAAATGTCCCGTTTGAAACCAATGACCTGTGATTAGTAAATACACTCAGGAGGAATCTATTTTTATGGGAAATGATGTTCAACTTTTTGGAATTTTTTCCGTAGTATGGTATCCAAAGACCCGTTTTACCGATTTTTTGGTAATTTTGCCTAATTTTTAGGAGATATAGAACTTTTGAGGTCCGCAAAATCAATCCAGAAGAGTACATTTTGATAGGAAAATGTCCAATGGTCAAGACACGTTACTACGTCACATGGTCCTCAGTTTATTAGAAATATTTCATCGTTTAAGAGGGCAAAGGGGACGTTTTCTGTTTTCTAAGCGCTTTTTGAGCGCTTTTATGGGTGCTTCCCACAGGCTAGGAAATGTCCCGTTTGAAACCGATGACCTGGGATTAGCAATTACACTTAGGAGGAATCTATTTTTATGGGAAATGGTGTTCAAGTTTTTGGAACTTTTTCCATAATATGGTATCCAAAGACCCGTTTTATCGATTTTTTGGTAATTTTGCCTAATTTTTCGGAGATGTGAAACTTTTGATGTCCGCAAAATCAAACAAGAAGAGTACATTTTGATAGGAAATGGGCCAACGGTCAAGACATGTTACTACGTCACATGGTCCTCAGTTTATTAGAAATATTCCATCGTTTAAGAGGGCAAAAGGGACGTTTTCTGTTTTCCGAGCGCTTTTTGAGCGCTTTTATGGATGCTTCCCACAGGCTAGGAAATTGTCCCGTTTGAAACCAATGACCTGGGATTAGTAAATACACTCAGGAGGAATCTATTTTTATGGGTAATTGTGTTCAACTTTTTGGAATTTTTCCATAGTATGGTATCCAAAGACCGTTTCTGGATTTTTGTGGTTATTTTGCCTAATTTTTAGCACATATAGCACTTTTGAGTTCCGCAAAATCTCTACGTCACATGGTCCTCAGTCTGTAGTAATATTTCATCGTTTAAGAGGGAAAAAAATGACGTTTTCTTTTTTCCAAGCGCTTTTGGAACGCTTTTATGGGTGCTTCTCACGGGCTAGGAAAATCTCCCGTTTGAAACCAAGGACCTAGGATTGGTAAATACACTCAGAGGCATCTAGTTTGATGGGAAAGAGTGTTCAACTTTTTGGAATTTTTTCCATAATATGGTATCCAAAGATCCGTTTTACCGATTTTTTGGTTATTTTGCATAATTTTTAGCAATTATTGCACTTTTGAGTTCCGAAAAACTACTCAAGAGGAGTGCATTTTGATGGAAAAAGGGCCAACAGTCAAGATATGTAACTACGTCACATGGTCCTCAGTTTTTTATTAATATTCCATCGTCTAAGAGGGCAAAAAGGACGTTTTCTGTTTTCCGAGCGCTTTTGGAGCGCTTTTATGGATGCTTCCCACAGGCTAGGAAAATGTCCTGTTTGAAACCGATGACCTAGGAATAGTAAATAAATTCAGCAGGAATCTAGTTTGATGGTTAATGGTGTTCAACTTTTTGGAATTTTTTCCATAAAATGGTATCCAAAGACCCGTTTTACCGATATTTTGGTAATTTTGCCTAATTTTCATCACATATGGCACTTTTGAGTTCCGCAAAATCACTCAAGAAGAGTGCATTTTGATGGGAAAATGGATAACGGTGAAGACATATTACTAGGTATAATGGTCCTCAATTTTTTAGCAATATTCCATCGTTTAAGAGGGCAAAAAGGACGTTTTCTGTTTTCCGAGCGCTTTTGGAGAGGTTTTATGGGTGCTTCCCACAGGCTAGGAAATATCCCGTTTGAAACCAATGACCTAGGATTAGTAAATACACTCAAGAGGAATCTAATTTGATGGTTATGGTGTTCAACTTTTTGGAATTTTTCCATAAAACGGTATCCAAAGACCCGTTTTACCGATTTTTTGGTAATTTTGCTTAATTTTTAGCATATATGGCACTTTTGAGTTCCGCAAAATCACTCAAGAAGAGTGCATTTTGATGGGAAAAAGGATAACGGTCAAGACATGTTACTACGTCACATGGTCCTCAGTTTTTTAGCAATATTCCATCGTTTAAGAGGGCAAAAAGGACGTTTTCTGTTTTCCAAACGCTTTTGGAGCGCTTTTATGGGTGCTTCCCACAGGCTAGGAAAATGTCCCGTTTGAAACCAATTAATGACCTGGGATTAGAAAATACACTCAGGAGTAATCTATTTTTATGGGAAATGGTGTTCAAGTTTTTGGAACTTTTTCCATAATATGGTATCCAAAGGCAAATACCCGTTTTATCGATTTTTTGGTAATTTTGCCTAATTTTTCGGAGATGTGAAACTTTTAATGTCCGCAAAATCAATCAAGAAGGGTACATTTTGATAGGAAAAGGGCCAACGGTCAAGACATGTTACTACGTCACATGGTCCTCATTTTATTAGAAATATTCCATCGTTTAAGAGGGCAAAAGGGACGTTTTCTGTTTTCCGAGCGCTTTTTGAGTACTTTTATGGATGCTTCCCACAGGCTAGGAAAATGTCCCATTTGAAACCAATGACCTGTGATTAGTAAATACACTCAGGAGGAATCTATTTTTATGGGAAATGGTGTTCAACTTTTTGGAATTTTTCCATAGTATGGTATCCAAAGACCCGTTTTACCGATTTTTTGGTAATTTTGCCTAATTTTTAGGAGATATAAAACTTTTGAGGTCCGCAAAATCAATCCAGAAGAGTACTATTTGATAGGAAAATGTCCAATGGTCAAGACACGTTACTACGTCACATGGTCCTCAGTTTATTAGAAATATTCCATCGTTTAAGAGGGCAAAAGGGACGTTTTCTGTTTTCTGAGCGCTTTTTGAGCGCTTTTATGGGTGCTTCCCACAGGCTAGGAAATGTCCCGTTTGAAACCGATGACCTGCGATTAGCAATTACACTTAGGAGGAATCTATTTTTATGGGAAATGGTGTTCAAGTTTTTGGAACTTTTTCCATAATATGGTATCCAAAGGCAAATACCCGTTTTATCGATTTTTTGGTAATTTTGCCTAATTTTTCGGAGATGTGAAACTTTTAATGTCCGCAAAATCAATCAAGAAGAGTACATTTTGATAGGAAAAGGGCCAACGGTCAAGATGTAGGATCAGAATATCGCGACAACAACACTACGCGAAGACAGTGGATAATAACATTGCGAGTGAGTCGCAGAGGGTTAAATATGAATGACGCACTAGATGACGATAGAAAGATATGAAATCTGGCGAAAGATAAGAAGTGTCGCGAATACGAATACTTGTACGTCTGCGACACTTCGCAAGACATTTCCGAAAATAAAGGACAGCTTAGCTGTCATTCACTATGTACTACCCTATATAAAGGGATGAGTGAATCTGTCGTGGAGGGAGGTCTTTTTGGATTGGAGAGTAAGTCATTAGGAGAGAGAAAGTGAGAGAATATTTGTAAGTTCTTAAGTGTAATTCCATTTTCCTGTGTAAAGATTCAAGAAAGTTATTAATAAACATTCATAATTGTTCATCTATTATCTTTTGAATGGATTAGTTAAACAAAATATAGTGAGGGGTGTATTGTGGGATTTCCTGCAACTACATATTGGCGCTAGAAACAGGGACCTGAAGAAAGAAAGAAGGCAATCAGAATCATTTAAATCAAGAAAATGAAAGAAAAAGACAATGTTAAATTAGATGAGGCAAAGAAGAAAGATATGGAGTACAGTTCGGGCACAAAGATAATGATTGATGAGTTTCATGAAAATATCAAAGGAAGAATACACAAGCGGGATTTTGAAGGAAAGAAAATCACGGATAGAGAGGTAACAGTTCCTTTAGAAGAATGGGAAAAGCAAAGGATAACATTCACAGCTTCAGAAATATCCAAAGAAAATCTGAATCACACATCTCCACTGGTAATCACAATAAACGCGTGCAAAGGAGAAGAATTAATAAAGGCAACGCAAACATGGACAGTAAATAGAACTTTAATCGATACAAGAAGTTTAGTGAATGTCATGTTTTATCATGCTTACGAGAAGATGGGATATAAAGATAAAGAAATGATTCCCACGGCCTACAACATCCATGGTTTTGGTAAATCCGTAACAAAGGTTAAAGGAGAAGTAAAAATACGAATTCTGTTGGGAGACATCGAGACACGAGTAACCTTGTGTGTAGTAGATATGGAATCGCCATACAACTTATTGCTAGGGAGACCATGGGTACATGCAATAAAAGCAGTAGCATCAACATTTCATCAATGTATCAAATTTCCCACACCAACTGGAATCGACGAGATTAGAGGAGATGTAGATAAAGGAAGAACATGTTATCAAATTGAAATAAAATATCATGAAGAGCAAGCAAAGAAGCTAAAGTATCGCAGAAAACTGGGGAAAGCAGCTAAAAAAGAAGAAGAATTTAGAGTTTACATGATAAGAGCAAAGGAAGGAAAAGGGATACCTAGCGAGATTTCGGGAGAAGAAAATGAACTCGCGAAAGAGTTGAAAGGACCAACCCCTATGGGAGAACCGCAAGCTAGTTACGTCGCGGCAGAGCAAACGAAAGAAGTGAATGTCGGAACTAATGAAGAGCCCAAAATGTTGAAAATTGGGACCAGTATGGAAGCGGATGAGGAAAAAGGACAAGAGTTCTTTGCGAGACTATAAGGATATCTTCGCGTGGAACATGGATGATATGCACAGTATAGATCCATCGATAGCTTGTCACAAATTGGAAATAGATAAAAGGGTGAAGCCGTTCAAGCAGAGAATTAGAAAAATCGAAACAACTTATCACCCCCAAATAGAAGAAGAATTGCAGAAAATGCTAGATCTTTGGAATCATCGGGCCAGACAAAGTATCCCGAATGGATAGCAAATATGGTTATAGTCCCAAAGAAGAAAAAGGGGATAAGAATTTGCATAGATTTCACTTGATCTAAACAAAGCTTGTCCTAAAGATAGTTTTCCATTGCCGGATATCCCACAACTAGTCGAATCAGCGGCGGGAAATGAAAGAATATCATCTCTGGATAGGTATAAAGGTTACAACTTGATTCCTCTCGCCGAGGAAGACCAAGAGCACACTGCTTTTTCGCTCCAAGAGGGTTATATTGTTATACAAAAATGCCGTTTGGTTTACGAAATGCTGGAGCAACATACCAAAGAATGGTAGAAGAAGTGTTCGCAGAATGGATACATAAAACACTGGAAGTATACGTAGATGATATGCTCGTAAAAAGTAAAAAAGCAGAAAATCATGTACAAGATCTGAGAGAAATTTTTGAACAGATGAGGCGATTTAACATCAAAGTAAATCCGGAAAAATGTACCTTCGGAGTGGCATCGGGAAAATTTTTGGGTTATATAGTATCAAAGGAAGGAATACAAGTTGACCCAGAGAAAGTGAAAGCAGTTCGCGATATGCCAACACCTGCGACAATAAAGGATGTTCAAAAGCTAAATGGATTATTAGCATCATTAGGAAGATTCATTTCGCGGTCATCTGATAAGTGCAAACATTTTTTCAGCATCTTGAAAAAAGGATCGAAGTTTAAATGGACAGACGAATGTGAAAAGGCTTTACAGGGAATTAAAGAACATCTAATGGAAGTATCCATTATGCAAAAAGCAGAGCCAGGAGAGGAATTGTTGGTATATCTTGCGACAACGTCGCACGCGTTAAAGCGCAAGATATTGCTGCGAATAGACGCTGGAGTAGAAAAACCGATTTACTATATCAGTAAGACTTTTAATGCCGCAGAAAGGAATTATTCGAAGATTGAAAAACTAATCCTGGAGTTAGTCTATGCAACATTTAAGCTTCGCATATATTTTCAAGCACATACTGTCAGGGTGGTAACAAAAGTACCAATTGAATCAGTAATGAAAAATTCAAAAAGATCGGGAAGAGTAGAAAGGTGGAATGCCCAAATAAGCCATTATAAACTCCAATATGAAATATTATCTTCAACCAAAACACGGGTAAGTCGAGACTTTTTGGCGAATTTCCTTTGGAGGAAGATGAAGCGGTGGATGAAATGATGGACGTAGAAGAAGAGCATGGAGACCCAAATGATTTGTTAAGCCGAACCGGATAGGTGGGAAATATTGGTAGACGGATCATCAAATGGAGAAGGTAATGGAGTGGGATTGTAGTGATTTCGCCAGAAGGCAATAAATTAGCTTTCTCTTTTAGATTGGAATTTGAATCCACTAATAATGAAACGGAGTATGAAGCCATAATACATGCTTTGCGATTCGCAATAGAAATGAAGCTAGAAAATGTGAGGATTACCAGTGACTCGCAATTAGAAATTCGCCAGATAACAGAGAAATACGCTACAAATGAGCCATCTTTGCAAAAGTATAGAAAGCTTGTCGAAGAATTGTCAGCACAGATACCAAAAAGGAGGTGGAGGCATATATCAAGGAGAAATAATAGACTCGCAGACGCTTTTGCCTTTATATCAAGCATGATGACAGATCCCATTGCGAGGAATATCAAAATACAAACACTTTTGGCACCATCAATTAATAAAGAAGAAGGGAAAGAAGCGGATGCAATGTTAGTAGAAGACATACCACAATGTCGCGATAAAGACTGGAGAACAGAACTTCACGCTTACTTGATGAAAGGGAGACACCAAGAAATAGATTAGAAGCACACAAATTAAAAATCCGTGCAACGAATTATGAATTAAGAGATGGTGTGCTTTATCGGCGATCTTTTGATGGACCTTCACTTCGATGCTTAACAAGGGAAGAGGAGAAATCATATTGAAGATGTTGCATAGCGGAGATTCTGGAAATCATAGCGGTGGAAGATCTTTAGCATATAAAGCAAAAATGCAAGGATATTACTGGCCATATATGCATGAGGACGCGAGAGCAATGTCAAGACGCTGCGATGATTGTCAAAGACATGGGAAGAAAATACATGCACCTGGGGCACCATTAAATTCTTCAAGAAGTGTGTGGCCCTATGGAAAATGGGGTTTAGATATCGTGGGACCTTTCTTACCAGGAACAGGACAGAGAAGATACTTAATTGTCGCAACGGATTATTTCACAAAATGGGCAGAAGTGAAAGCGGTACAGCACATTCGCGACAAAGACGTTTTTACTTTCATATTCGAGAATATTATAAGCAGATTTGGGATCCCCGCACGTTGGTATCTGATAATGGGAAACAATTTGAAGGGCAAAACATAGAGTTGTTACTTAATGCATTTCAAATAAAATGTGGGAAATCGACTCCACTATATCCACAAGCTAACGGTCAGGCGGAGGCAACAAATAAAACAATCGCGGATATATTGAAGAAGAAGTTAGAAGGACACAATAGAGGATGGTGCGAACAAGTACCCGGTGCGGTATGGGCATACAATACAACAAGAAGAGAAGCTCTTTGGAATGTCACCTTTTTGCTTAACATATGGAGTTGAAGTTGTGCTCCCAACGAAGTTATGATCCCAACAACTAAAAAAGAAGTTTGGGAGAAAAATCTTAGTGCAGGTAACATTCTAATCAAATTGGACGAATTAGAAGAGAAAAGGGAGAAAGCGTTACGACACATGGAGAATTATCAACGAAGATTGGCCAGAGAATATAACAAACGTGTGAAGATACGTGAATTTCAACCAGGAGACCTGGTCCTGCGAGAGACACCAATATATCAGCGAGAAAATGGAGGCAAGCTGGCGAGAAAATGGGATGGACCTTATATTATCAAAGAAGTAGTTGGTACAGGGGCTTATAGATTGATGGATCCTGAAGGTAAAGACATGGGACAAAGATTGGGCAGGCCGTGGAACAGATTATATCTGAAGAAATATTACCCATAAAAATGGGTCAGATGAAGTACTTTAATGCAAGATATCTGAGAAAATCAATAAAATTCAAACCAAAATATCAGCGAATGTCTCGCGAGCAGAATGGCAAGAGATAACGAATGACTGAATGAATAAACATGATTGAATGAATGGGACGAACCTTTATGGCGTACACCCTAGTTCGCGAATTATACTTCGTAAGAGGCAAATGTAAGACCTAAAGTGCGTCATATAAGGGGGAATATCTTAACATGGCTCAGGGAAAAGGTTACACCGCCCCTGGAACCTGGGTCATGCAGTTGGGGCCCATGAAAGCCTATCCGGAGGAGATACCTTGGATTCCCAACTATATATGTAGGTTATACCCTGGTTTGGGCGACCGAGGGTCTCTTTCAAGGAGTCAGCGTATGATCAAGGCGCCGAGGTACCGGTTGAGTCAAGAGTGCGGGGAGCATGGAACTTCCTTACCACTCTTGACAAGTCTTGGCGCATCTTTTCTCGGCCCGAAGAAAACTCCACTTAGGGTGCAGCCTTGTAACCATAAACTCTATAGGTATAAGGGATAAGAGGCTGCGAAAACAACTGGTTGTTGTTAAGACCGGATGGGAGGAGCTAGCCTTGTATGGCCGATGTACGCCTCCTTGAAGGGGCAACCGGGGAGATGATAAGGGCGACACCCTCCATTAGGGAGCTGATAAGTGCCAAAGACGCAAATGTCACGAGGCTTTGTTTTTAAAGGAAACTTAGGCTTGTCATATTTGTGCAATGATCCTGCGCAGAGGCAATAATACTAACGCGAGGGTAAGACGAGATCAATGGGTCCTTACATGCAAGTGTAAAGACGTCCTGCGATTTCGTCGCAAGACGACAATGTCATGGGGCTTTACTTTCGCAAGAAAATTTAGGCCTGTCATATTGTCGCAAAGCCAAATATCTGCAGAGGCAAAAATACTTGAAAAATGATAAGACAAGGTCAATGGGTTTTTACATTCAAGTGTAAAGACGTCCTGCGACCTTGTCGCAATAAAGGGTGGCGAGTGAGACCTTTAATTAGGAAGGTCAAACTTAGAAGACCATCAAAAAATGATAAGGCAAGGTCAATGGGTCATTACATGAAAATGTAAAGGCGGCCTGCGATCTTGTCGCAATGAGAAGAAATAAAGTGAAATTCCTAATTGGGATGATTTTACTTAACAAAAGATTCAGTAAGCGAACATGCTCGCGAGGTTATGATTCAGACATCTTAAATAAGAGAAAAAGGAGAAAATAAGGGGGATTACTCGATCAAAGACTTAATCCTTACAAACAAAAAGAAGTTTTGACAAATTACAAAGAAAATTTAATTCTCTACATCAATATTATCAACTACAGAGGATGGTTGAGATCTTTCACTGCCTTTATCAGCTTCACCTTCACCGGTCGGTGGATTTTCATCAGAATGTTTTCAAGCACCTTCATTTTCGCCATTTGGTGGATTTTCATCAGAAATTTTTTTTCATCGGATCTTTGTTGATAACTTCAATATTAGCGATATCTTCGCCAGCTTTCATAGTCATAATCACTTTGTCGGGAGAATCGGGGACTTCATCATCACTTACTTCTAAAGGATCAACATGAATAGGATCAAGGGACTTAGACAATAAAATCTCATTCACAAGGACTTGACTTTGAGGGGGAATTGACGAAGCAACGCCTTTTGGCGATTCTTACTATCTATGTCTTTACTGTAAGACATATAATCAAATCTTCGTTCTGCAGTCGCGAGAACGAGCAAGAGAGGCGGCAAGTAACCCATTTTCTTTGCGAATCCTAGAGTAATCGATCTGAGGGTGGAGATAGTAGAGCGAAGTTTCTTCTCAGAGTCTGCATAACAAGTGCACAAGATTAAAGATAATTAAAGATTTTTAGAATAATTAATGGATTAAGATAGTCAAATAATATGACTACCTTCCTTCTGAGAAGTAAGATCTTGAATTAAAAGTACGCAAAATTATTCCCCAAACAGTCCATGGCATCATCAAATGTATCTCCAACTAGGCCTTTCAATCGAGCTCGTTTTTTTTCATTCGAAACAAGTATAGAATTCTCGGTCATAAGAGTAGAGTTGGATTTTTCTAATTTGGAACATTGATCCTTAAATTGGTTTGCTTTTAGACTCAAGGTTATTCTACCCTGAATAAGTTTATCTCTCTCGGAAGTAATTTCTTCAAGTTGCTTTTTCGAAGTGTGAATAGTTTGTTCTTGTTCTTCACGTAATTTTTGACAAGCATCATATTCTTGCGAATAGGTCGCGACCTTGTTTAGCAGAGATCGCTTTTCCGAGAAAGGGTCCCATTCTCATCGATAAAGTTTCCAACTCCAAATTAGCCTTAGTCAAAGAGTAAGAAAGGCGAGATAAGTCTTTACTTAATGAGTCTTGCTTTGCTGAACTAAATCAAAGTTTTCTTTAGACAAATTATCTATTTGATCAACAGCATATGTATGAAGATTATTTAAGAAGTTATATTGCTCCATCCAAGCATCTCTTTCAACTCGAACCTCCTCAACAGTTGATTCCAACTGATATATCTCCATTATTCGTTTCTGGTTTAGAGCTTAAAGGGCGAACAAAAGTTTAAGTTGTAAAAAAAAAAAAAAAAAAAAAAAAGCTGAAGGGGCAGGAGTATACCTTTTAACTCTTCATTCTTCTTGCGAAGATTATCACGAACTAGTGAGAGGTTGTGAAATTTTTGATTTTCAAGATGGAGATTATTGCATTTAGCAGTCATAGCTTGAAGATCACTCTTTAGCACGTTAATTTCTTGAACTAAGGATGCTTGCGAGATCTTATCAGGACCAAGATGTTTACTTAAAATCTCGCAAACATCAGACTTGACAGGATCGACAGAAGTCTTCTTGGCATCATTCACAAGGTCCGAGAGAACTTTGAAAGCCACGTCTATTCCTTCCAAATTCTCTGCAGTAAGAGGGATTTGCTCGGGTAAAGAAGGAAGAGACGAATCATTCTCCGCCAAAGGAACATCATGAGAAGAGGAGATTTCAGGAAAGGTAGTGATTGGAGGAATGACTGGGATATTGATGGTTGGAGAAGGGATAAGTTCATTTGTAGTAGGATTATTATGAGGAACCTGATCTATAAGGAGTTGAGGCATAGGAATATTGTCATTTGTGATAAGATTGTCTTGCGATGATTTCGCAACAGGAGAAGAAGGTGTGAATGAGGGAAAAGGAACGTCAGGAGTAACAGGTTTAGAGTCGCGAGATCTTTTGGGAGTTTTGTCAATAGTTTTGTCATCCTGCGAATGATAAATTAAGTAAGAAACAAAGGCAACGATATTGTTATTAAAAAGTAAATGCTTCTTAAAATACCTTATCACTCGCAAGCTTTCTTTTAGAAACGGTATATTTAGCTTGCGAAGAGGACTTTGGTGGCAAAGTGGATTCTGGTTGAGAAGTTGGTTTCGACTGTGAATCCAAAGAAAGAAGGGGGTTCTTCACGGTGAACTTGGTGTTGGGTTTGTTCTTGCTGAAACAAAAATGGCAGAAAAAGATTAAAAAGAGTAAGATAATCTCAAAAAGGGAAGTTAATCACAAAATCAATCAATCATAGAATCAATCGAATCTAGCAAGATTAAAAAACCTGGACGCCATGGAAATGATAGCAAATAAGAAATAGCAGAAGGATGATGAAGATGATGGTGAAGAAGAATAGCAGAAGAACAGTTGCAGACGATAAAGGAGATGAAATAGAAGGAAAGAAATGTTCTTCACAAAAGACTCTCCTAGGCAAGAAAGTGTTATGACCGGATAACATTAAATGTACCGGTAAAAAGAATGGTTTTAAACACGTGTAAACGGTCATTCCTAGATTCATGGAGTTATGCTGAAGAAGATTTTTAATGAAAAATGAACGGTTGCGACAAAAAATTCGGATATCGCACAACACAAGGAAACATAAAGAGAGGCGAGAAGATGTAGTATTCGGGTATTGCACATCATATTTTCTTATCATATGAGATTCAATTATTTTCCTAACTCGCGAGGAGAGATTACAAGATCCATTATTTTCTATAACCCATGAGGCAAGAAATGATATTTCATACACACTTCTAAAAACTTCGGAACTTCGCCAAAGAATAGAGGCAAGTACGTACTTTTCAAGTCCAGTATTCTTTCGCTCGTCCCTTCATCAATAAAAATCAGAGATTACAACAACAACGAATTTTTTCTTAAAGATCGCTCTTCAAGCAATATTCAAGAAAAAGAGGCAAGATGTAGGATCAGAATATCGCGACAACAACACTACGCGAAGACAGTGGATAACAACATTGCGAGTGAGTCGCAGAGGGTTAAATATGAATGACGCACTAGATGACGATAGAAAGATATGAAATCTGGCGAAAGATAAGAAGTGTCGCGAATACGAATACTTGTACGTCTGCGACACTTCACAAGACATTTCCGAAAATAAAGGACAACTTAGCTGTCATTCACTATGTACTACCCTATATAAAGGGATGAGTGAATCTGTCGTGGAGGGAGGTCTTTTTGGATTGGAGAGTAAGTCATTAGGAGAGAGAAAGTGAGAGAATATTTGTAAGTTCTTAAGTGTAATTCCATTTTCCTGTGTAAAGATTCAAGAAAGTTATTAATAAACATTCATAATTGTTCATCTATTATCTTTTGAATGGATTAGTTAAACAAAATATAGTGAGGGGTGTATTGTGGGATTTCCTGCAACTACACAAGACATGTTACTACGTCACATGGTCCTCAGTTTATTAGAAATATTCCATCGTTTAAGAGGGCAAAAGGGACGTTTTCTGTTTTCCGAGCGCTTTTTGAGCGCTTTTATGGATGCTCCCCGCAGGCTAGGAAATTATCCCGTTTGAAACCAATGACCTGGGATTAGTAAATACACTCAGGAGGAATCTATTTTTATGGGAAATGGTGTTCAACTTTTTGGAATTTTTTCCATAGTATGGTATCCAAAGACCCGTTTTACCGATTTTTGTGGTTATTTTGCCTAATTTTTAGCACATATAGCACTTTTGAGTTCCGCAAAATCACTACGTCACATGGTCCTCAGTCTGTAGTAATATTTCATCGTTTAAGAGGAAAAAATGACGTTTTACATTTTTTCCGAGCGCTTTTGGAACGCTTTTATGGGTGCTTCTCACGGGCTAGGAAAATCTCCCGTTTGAAACCAATGACCTAGGATTGGTAAATACACTCAGGAGGCATCTAGTTTGATGGGAAATAGTGTTCAACTTTTTGGAATTTTTTCCATAATATGGTATCCAAAGATCCGTTTTACCGATTTTTTGGTTATTTTGCATAATTTTTTAGCAATTATTGCACTTTTGAGTACCGCAAAACTACTCAAGAGGAGTGAATTTTGATGGAAAAAGGTCCAACAGTCAAGATATGTAACTACGTCACATGGTCCTCAGTTTTTTTAGCAATATTTCATCGTTTAAGAGGCAAAAAGGACGTTTTCTATTTTCCGAGCGATTCTGGAGCGCTTTTATGGATGCTTCCCACAGGCTATGAAAATGTCTCGTTTGAAACCAATAACATGGGATTAGTAAATACACTCAGGGGGCATCTATTTTTATGGGAAATGGTATCTAAAGACCCGTTCTACCGATTTTTGTGGTAATTTTGCCTAATTTTTAGCACTTATGGCACTTTTGAGTTCGGAAAAATGACCTAAGAGGAGTGCATTTTGATGGGAAAAGGGCCAATGGTCAAGACATGTCACTACGTCACATGGTCCTCAGTTTTTTAGCAATATTTCATCGTTTAAGAGGGCAGAAATGAGGTTTTCTGTTTTCCGAGCGCTTTTGGAGCGCTTTTATGGGTGCTTCCCACAGGCTAGGAAAATGTCCTATTTAAAACCAATGACCAGGGATTAGTAAATACACTCGGAAGGCATCTATTTTGATGGTTAATGGTGTTCAACTTTTTGGAATTTTTTCCATAAAATGGTATCCAAAGACCCGTTTTACCGATGTTTTGGTAATTTTGCCTAATTTTTATCACATATGGTACTTTTGAGTTCCGCAAAATCACTCAAGAAGGGTGCATTTTGATGGGAAAATGGATAACGGTCAAGACATATTACTAGGTATAATGGTCCTCAATTTTTTAGCAATATTCCATCGTTTAATAGGGCAAAAAGGATGTTTTCTGTTTTCCGAGCGCTTTTGGAGCGCTTTTATGGGTGCTTCCCACAGGCTAGGAAATATCCCGTTTGAAACCAATGACCTGGGATTAGTAAATACACTCAAGAGGCATCTATTTTTATGGGAAATGGTGTTCAACTTTTTGGAATTTTTTCCATAATATGGTATCCAAAGACCCGTTTTACCGATTTTTTTGGTAATTTTGCCTAATTTTTAAGAGATATGGCACTTTTGAGGTCCGCAAAATCACTCAAGAAGAGTGCATTTTGATGGGAAAAGGGCCAACGGTCAAGACATGTTACACGGTCACTTTTTCCTCAGTTTATTATCAATATACTATCGTTTAAGAGGGCAAAAAGAACGTTTTCTGTTTTCCGAGCGATTTTTGAGCACGCTTTTATGGATGCTTCCCACAGGCTAGGAAAATGTTCCGTTGGAAACCAATGACCTAGGATTAGTAAATACACTCAAGAGGAATCTAGTTTGATGGTTATGGTGTTCAACTTTTTGGAATTTTTCCATAAAACGGTATCCAAAGACCCGTTTTACCGATTTTTTGGTAATTTTGCTTAATTTTTAGCATATATGGCACTTTTGAGTTCCGCAAAATCACTCAAGAAGAGTGTATTTTGATGGGAAAAGGGATAACGGTCAAGACATGTTACTACGTCACATGGTCCTCAGTTTTTTAGCAATATTCCATCGTTTAAGAGGGCAAAAAGGACGTTTTCTGTTTTCCGAACGCTTTTGGAGCGCTTTTATGGGTGCTTCCCACAGGCTAGGAAAATGTCCCGTTTGAAACAAATTAATGACCTGGGATTAGAAAATACACTCAGGAGGAATCTATTTTTATGGGAAATGGTGTTCAACTTTTTGGAATTTTTCCATAATATGGTATCCAAAGACCCGTTTCCGATTTTTTGGTAATTTTGCCTAATTTTTAGGAGATATGGAACTTTTGAGGTCCGCAAAATCAATCAAGAAGAGTACATTTTGATGTGATAAGGGCCAACGGTCAAGACATGTAACTACGTCACATGGTCCTCAGCTTTTTAGCATTATTCCATCGATTAAGAGGGTAAAAAGGACGTTTTCTGTTTTCCGAGTGCTTTTGGAGCGCTTTTATAGATGCTCCCCACAAGCTAGGAAAATATCCCATTTGAAACAAATGACGTGGGATTCGAAAATATGCTCAGGAGGCATCTAGTTTGATAGGAAATGGTGTTCAACTTTTTGGAATTTTTTCCATAATATGATATCCAAAGACCCGTTTTACCGATTTTTGTGGTAATTTTTCCTAATTTTTAGCACTTATGGCAATTTTGAGTTGCTCAAAATCACTCAAGAGGAGTGCATTTTGATGGGAAAAAGGAAAATGGTCAAGAAATGTCACTGCGTCACATGGTCCTCAGTTTTTTTAGATATATTCCATCGTATAAGAGGGCAAAAAGACGTTTCTGTTTTCCGAGCGCTTTTGGAGCGCTTTTATGGGTGCTTTCCACAGACTAGGAAATGTCCCGTCTGAAACCAATGACCTGAGATTAGTAAATACATTCAGCAGGCATCTAGTTTGATGGCTAATGATGTTCAACTATTTGGAATTTTTTGCATAAAATGGTATCTAAAGACCCGTTTTACCGATTTTTGGGTAATTTTGCTTCATTTTTAGCACATATGGCACTTTTGAGTTCCGCAAAATCACTAAAGAAGAGTGCATTTTGATGGGAAAAGGGATAACGGTCAAGACATGTTACTACTTCACATGGTCCTCAGTTTTTTAGTAATATTCCATCGTTTAAGAGGGCAAAAAGGACGTTTTTACATTTCCGAGCGCTTTTGGAGCGCTTTTATGGATGCTTCCACGAGGCTAGGAAAATGTCTGTTTGAAACCGATGACCTAGGAATAGTAAATAAATTCAGCAGGCATCTAGTTTGATGGTTAATGGTGTTCAACTTTTTTGGAATTTTTCCATAAAATGGTATCCAAAGACCCGTTTCTACCGATGTTTTGGTAATTTTGCCTAATTTTTATCACATATGGAACTTTTGAGTTCCATAAAATCACTCAAGAAGAGTGCATTTTGATGGGAAAATGGATAACGGTCAAGACATATTACTAGGTATAATGGTCCTCAATTTTTTAGCAATATTCCATCGTTTAAAAGAGGGCAAAAAGGACGTTTTCTGTTTTCCGAGCGCTTTTGGAGCGCTTTTATGGGTGATTCCCACAGGCTAGGAAATATCTCGTTTGAAACCAATGACCTGGGATTAGTAAGTACACTCAAGAGGCATCTATTTTTATGGGAAATTGTGTTCAACTTTTTGGATTTTTTTTCCATAATATGGTATCCAAAGACCCGTTTTACCGATTTTTTGGTAATTTTGCCTAATTTTTAAGAGATATGACACTTTTGAGGTCCGCAAAATCACTCAAGAAGAGTGCATTTTGATGGGAAAAGGGCCAACGGTCAAGACATGTTACTACTTCACTTTGTCCTCAGTTTATTAGCAATATTCTATCGTTTAAGAGGGCAAAAAGAACGTTTTCTGTTTTCCGAGGGGATTTTTGAGCACGCTTTTATGGATGCTTCCCACAGGCTAGGAAAATGTTCCGTTGGAAACCAATGACCTAGGATTAGTAAATACACTCAAGAGGAATCTAGTTTGATGGTTATGGTGTTCAACCTTTTGGAATTTTTCCATAAAACGGTATCCAAAGACCCGTTTTACCGATTTTTTGGTAATTTTGCTTAATTTTTAGCATATATGGCACTTTTGAGTTCAGCAAAATCACTCAAGAAGAGTGCATTTTGATGGGAAAAGGGATAACGGTAAAGACATGTTACTACGTCACATGGTCCTCAGTTTTTTAGCAATATTCCATCGTTTAAGAGGGCAAAAAGGACGTTTTCTGTTTTCCAAATGCTTTTGGAGCGCTTTTATGGGTGCTTCCCACAGGCTAGGAAAATGTCCCGTTTGAAACCAATTAATGACCTGGGATTAGAAAATACACTCAGGAGGAATCTATTTTTATGGGAAATGGTGTTCAACTTTTTGGAATTTTTTCCATAATATGGTATCCAAAGACCCGTTTTACCGATTTTTTGGTAATTTTGCCTAATTTTTAGGAGATATGGAACTTTTGAGGTCCGCAAAATCAATCAAGAAGAGTACATTTTGATAGGAAAAGGGCCAACGGTAAAGACATGTTACTACGTCACATGGTCCTCAGTTTATTAGAAATATTCCATCGTTTAAGAGGGCAAAAGGGACGTTTCTTTTTTCGAGCGCTTTTTGAGTGCTTTTATGGATGCTTCCCACAGGCTAGGAAAATGTCCCGTTTGAAACCAATGACCTGTGATTAGTAAATACACTCAGGAGGAATCTATTTTTATGGGAAATGATGTTCAACTTTTTGGAATTTTTTTCCATAGTATGGTATCCAAAGACCCGTTTTAACGATATTTTGGTAATTTTGCCTAATTTTTAGGAGATATAGAACTTTTGAGGTCCGCAAAATCAATCCAGAAGAGTACATTTTGATAGGAAAATGTCCAACGGTCAAGACACGTTACTACGTCACATGGTCCTCAGTTTATTAGAAATATTCCATCGTTTAAGAGGGCAAAAGGGACGTTTTCTGTTTTCTGAGCGCTTTTTGGGCGCTTTTATGGGTGCTTCCCACAGGCTAGGAAATGTCCCGTTTGAGACCGATGACCTGGGATTAGCAACTACACTTAGGAGGAATCAATTTTTATGGGAAATGGTGTTCAACTTTTTGGAATTTTTTCCATAATATGGTATCCAAAGACCCGTTTTACCGATTTTTTGGTAATTTTGCCTAATTTTTAGGAGATATGGAACTTTTGAGGTCCGCAAAATCAATCCAGAAGAGTACATTTTGATAGGAAAATGTCCAACGGTCAAGACACGTTACTACGTCACATGGTCCTCAGTTTATTAGAAATATTCCATCGTTTAAGAGGGCAAAAGGGACGTTTTCTGTTTTCTGAGCGCTTTTTGGGCGCTTTTATGGGTGCTTCCCACAGGCTAGGAAATGTCCCGTTTGAGACCGATGACCTGGGATTAGCAACTACACTTAGGAGGAATCAATTTTTATGGGAAATGGTGTTCAAGTTTTTGGAACTTTTTCCATAATATGGTATCCAAAGACCCGTTTTATCGATTTTTTGGTAATTTTGCCTAATTTTTCGGAGATGTGAAACTTTTGAGGTCCGCAAAATCAATCAACAAGAGTACATTTTGATAGGAAAAGGGCCAACGGTCAAGACATGTTACTACGTCACATGGTCCTCAGTTTATTAGAAATATTCCATCGTTTAAGAGGGCAAAAGGGACGTTTTCTGTTTTCCGAGCGCTTTTTGAGCGCTTTTATGGATGCTTCCCACAGGCTAGGAAATTGTCCCGTTTGAAACCAATGACCTGGGATTAGTAAATACACTCAGGAGGAATCTATTTTTATGGGAAATGGTGTTCAACTTTTTGGAATTTTTTCCATAGTATGGTATCCAAAGACCCGTTTTACCGATTTTTGTGGTTATTTTGCCTAATTTTTAGCACATATAGCACTTTTGAGTTCCGAAAAATCACTACGTCACATGGTCCTCAGTCTGTAGTAATATTTCATCGTTTAAGAGGGAAAAAATGACGTTTTCTGTTTTCCGAGCGCTTTTGGAACGCTTTTATGGGTGCTTCTCACGGGCTAGGAAAATCTCCCGTTTGAAACCAATGACCTAGGATTGGTAAATACACTCAGGAGGCATCTAATTTGACGGGAAATAGTGTTCAACTTTTTGGATTTTTTTCCATAATATGGTATCCAAAGATCCGTTTTACTGATTTTTTTGGTTATTTTGCATAATTTTTAGCAATTATTGCACTTTTGAGTTCCGCAAAACTACTCAAGAGGAGTGCATTTTGCTGGAAAAAGGGCCAACAGTCAAGATATGTAACTACGTCACATGGTCCTCAGTTTTTTTAGCAATATTTCATCGTTTAAGAGGGCAAAAAGGACGTTTTCTGTTTTCCGAGCGATTTTGGAGCGCTTTTATGGATGCTTCCCACAGACTAGGAAAATATCCTGTTTGAAACCAATAACCTGGGATTAGTAAATACACTGAGGAGGCATCTCGTTTGATGGGAAATGGTATTCAACTTTTTGGAATTTTTTCCATAATATGGTATCCAAAGACCCGTTTTACCGATTTTTTTGGTAATATGGCAGTTTTGAGTTCCGCAAAATCACTCAAGAGGAGTGTATTTTAATGGGAAAAATGAAAACGGTCAAGAAATGTAACTACGTCACATGGTCATCAGCTTTTTAGCAATATTTCATCGTTTAAGAGAGCAAAAGGACGTTTTCTGGTTTCAGAGCGCTTTTGGAGCGCTTTTATGGATGCTTCCCACAGGCTAGGAAAATGTCCCGTTTGAAACCAATAACTCGGGATTAGTAAATACACTCAAGAGGCATCTAGTTTGATGGGAAATGATGTTCAAATTTTTGGTATTTTTTCCATAATATGGTATCCAAAGACCCGTTTTACCGATTTTTTGGTAATTTTTCCTAAATTTTAGCACATATGAAACTTTTGAGTTCCGCAAAATCACTCAAGAGGAGTGCATTTTGATGGGAAAAGGGAAAACGGTCAAGACATGTAACTACGTCACATGGTCCCCAGTTTTTTAGCAATATTCCATCGTTTAAGAGGGAAAAAGCGGACATTTTCTGTTTTCCGAACGCTTTTGGAGCGCTTTTATGGGTGCTTTCCACAGGCTAGGAAAATATCCCGTTTGAAACCAAAGACCTGGGATTAGTAAATACACCCAGAAAGCATCTATTTTGATGGTAAATGGTGTTCAACTTTTCGGAAGTTTTTCCATAATATGGTATCCAAAGACCCATTTTACCAATTTTTTTGGTAATTTTGCCTAATTTTTAGCTTTTATGGAACTTTTGAGTTCCGCAAAATCACTCAAGAGGAGTGCATTTTGATGGGAAATGGGCCAACGTTCAAGAAATATAACTACGTCACATGGTCCTCAGTTTTTTTAGCAATATTTCATCGTTTAAGAGGGCAAAAAGGACGTTTTCTTTTTCCGAGCGATTCTGGAGCGCTTTTATGGATGCTTCCCACAGGCTAGGAAAATATCCCATTTGAAACCAATAACATGGATTAGTAAATACACTCGGGAGGCATCTATTTTTATGGGAAATGGTATCTAAAGACCCGTTCTACCGATTTTTGTTGTAATTTTGCCAAATTTTTAGCACTTATGGCACTTTTGAGTTCGGAAAAATCACCTAAGAGGAGTGCATTTTGATGGGAAAAGGGCCAATGGTCAAGACATGTCACTACGTCACATGGTCCTCAGTTTTTTTAGCAATACTTCATCGTTTAAGAGGGCAGAAATGAGGTTTTCTGTTTTCCGAGCGCTTTTGGAGCGCTTTTATGGGTGCTTCCCACAGGCTAGGAAAATGTCCTATTTAAAACCAATTACCAGGGATTAGTAAATACACTCGGAAGGCATCTATTTTGATGGGAAATGGTGTTCAACTTTTTGGAATTTTTCCCATAACATGGTAACCAAAGACCCGTTTTACCGATTTTTGTGGTTATTTTGCCTAATTTTTAGCACTTATTGCACTTTTGAGTTTCGCAAAATCACACAAGAGGAGTGCATTTTGATGGGAAAAGGGCCAACGGTCAAGACATGTCACTACGTCACATGGTCCTCAGTCTTTTAGCAATATTTCATCGTTTAAGAGGGCAAAAAGGACGTTTTCTGTTTTCCGAGCGCTTTTGGAGCGCTTTTATGGGTGCTTTCCACAGGCTAGGATAATGTCTCGTTTGAAACCAAAGACCTGGGATTAGTAAATACACTCCGGAGGCATCTATTTTGATGGGAAATGGTGTTCAACTTATTGGAAGTTTTCCATAATATGGTATCCAAAGACCCGTTTCCGATTTTTGTGGTTATTTTGCCTAATTTTTAGCTTTTATGGAACTTTTGAGTTCCGCAAAATCACTCAAGAGGAGTGCATTTTGATGGGAAATGGGCCAACGTTCAAGAAATATAAATACGTCACATGGTCCTCAGTTTTATAGCAATATTCCATCGTTTAAGAGGGAAAAAATGACGTTTTCTGTTTTCCGAGCGCTTTTGGAGCGGTTTTTTGGATGCTTCACACAGGCTAGGAAAATGTCCCGTTTGAAACCAATAACCTGGGATTAGTAAGTACACTGAGGAGGTATCTAGTTTAATGGGAAATTGTGTTCAACCTTTTGGTATTTTTTCCATAATATGGTATCCAAAGACCCGTTTTACCGATTTTTGTGGTAATTTTGCCTAATTTTTAGCACATATGACACTTTTGAGTTCCGCAATATCACTCAAGAGGAGTGCATTTTGATGGGAAAAGGGCAAACGGTGAAGACATGTAACTACGTCACATGATCATCAGATTTTTAGCAATATTCCATCGTTTAAGAGGGCAAAAATGGCGTTTTCTATTTTCCGAGCGCTTTCGGAGCGCTTTTATGGGCGCTTCCCAAAGGCTAAGAAAATATCCCGTTTGAAACCAATGACCTGGGATTAGTGCATACACTCAGGAGGCGTCTATTTTCATGGGAAATGGTGTTCAACTTTTAGGAATTTTTTCCATAATATGATATCTAAAGACATGTTTTACCGATTTTTGTGGTAATTTTGCCTAATATTTTACACTTATGGCACTTTTGTGTTCTGCAAAATCACTCAAGAGGAGTGGATTTTGTTGGGAAAAGGGCTAACGGTGAAGACATGTCACTAAGTCACATGGTCCTTAGTTTTTTTAGCAATATTTCATCGTTTAAGAGGGCAAAAATGACGTTTTCTGTTTTTCGAGCGCTTTTGGAGCGCTTTTATGGGTGCTTCCCACATGCTAGGAAAATGTCCCGTTTGAAAGCAATGACCTGGGATTAGTATATACACTCGGGAGGCATATATTTTGATGGGAAATGGTATCCAAAGATCCGTTTTACCGATTTTTGTGGTTTTTTTTGCCTAATTTTTAGCACTTATTAGACTTTTGAGTTCCGCAATATCACTCAAGAGGAGTGCATTTTGATGGGAAAAGGGACAACGGTCAAGACATGTCACTACGTCACATGGTCCTCAGTCTTGTAGCAATATTTCATCGTTTAAGAGGGCAAAAAGGACGTTTTCTGTTTTCCGAGCGGTTTTGGATCGCTTTTATGGGTGCTTTCACAGGCTAGAAAATGTCCCGTTTGAAACCAAAGACCTGGTATTAGTAAATACACCCAGGAGGCATCTATTTTGATGGGAAATGGTGTTCAAATTTTACGAAGTTTTCTATAATATGGTATGCAAAGACCTGTTTTTCCGATTTTTGTAGTTATTTTGCCTAATTTTTAGCACTTATGGCACTTTTGAGTTCCTCAAAATCACTCAATAGGAGTGCATTTTGATGGGAAATGGGCCAACGGTCAAGAAATATAACTACGTCACATGGTCCTCAGTTTTTTTAGCAATATTCCATCGTTTAAGAGGGCAAAAATGACGTTTTCTGTTTTCCGAGCGCTTTTGGAGCGCTTTTATGGATGCTTCCCACAGACTAGGAAAATATCCTGTTTGAAACCAATAACCTGGGATTAGTAAATACACCGAGGAGGCATCTAGTTTGATGGGAAATGTTGTTCAACTTTCTGGTATTTTTTCCATAATATGGTATCCTAAGACCCGTTTTACCGATTTTTGTGGTAATTTTGCCTAATTTTTAGCACATATGACACTTTTGAGTTCCCCAAAATCGCTCAAGAGGAGCGCAATTTGATGGGAAATGGGCCAACGGTCAAGAAATATAACTACGTCACATGGTCCTTAGTTTTTAGCAATATTCCATCGTTTAAGAGGGCAAAAATGACGTTTTCTGTTTTCCGAGCACTTTTATGGATGCTTCCCACAGGCTAGGAAAATGTCCCGTTTGAAACCAATAACCTGGGATTATTAAATACACTGAGGAGGCATCTAGTTTGATGGGAAATTGTGTTCAACTTTTTGATATTTTTTCCATTATATGGTATCCAAAGACCCGTTTTACCGATTTTTGTGGTAATTTTGCCTAATTATTAGCACATATGGCACTTTTGAGTTTTGCAAAATCACTCAAGAGGAGTGCATTTTGATGGGAAAAGGGCCAACGGTCAAGACATGTAACTACGTCAGATGGTCCTCAGTTTTTTTAGCAATATTTCATCGTTTAACAGGGCAAAAAGGACGTTTTCTGTTTTCCGAGCACTTTTGGAGCGATTTTATGGATGCTTCCCACAGGATAGGAAAATATCCCGCTTGAAACCAATAACCTGGGATTAGTAAATACACTCAACATGCATCTAGTTTGATGGGAAATGGTGTTCAACTTTTTGGTATTTTTTCCATAATATGGTATCCAACGACCAGTTTTACCGATTTTTCGGTAATTTTGCCTAATTTTTAGCACATATGGCACTTTTGAGTTCCGTAAAATCACTCAAGAGGAGTGAATTTTGATGGGAAAAGGGAAAACGGTCAAGATATGTAACTACGTCACATGGTCCCCAGTTTTTAGCAATATTCCATCGTTTAAGAGAGCAACAACGGACGTTTTCTGTTTTAAAGTGCTTTCGGAGCGCTTTTATGGATGCTTCCCACGGGCTAAGAAAATGTCCCGTTTGAAACCAATGACCTAGGATTAGTGCATACACTCAGGAGGTATCTATTTTGACGGGAAATGGTGTTCAACTTTTCGGAATTTTTTCCACAATATGGTATCCAAAGACCCGTTTTGCCGATTTTTGTGGTAATTTTGCCTAATTTTTAGCACTTATGGCACTTTTGAGTTCCGAAAAATCACTCAAGAGGAGTGGATTTTGATGGGTAAAGGGTCAACGGTCAATACATGTAACTACATCACATGTACCTCAGTTTTTTTAGCAATATTCCATCGTTTAAGAGGGTAAAAAGGACATTTTCTTTTGTCCAAGCGCTTTTGGAGCTCTTTTATGGATGCTTCCCACAGGCTTGGAAAATGTCCCGTTTGAAACCAATAACCTGGGATTGATAAATACACTCGGGAGGCATCTATTTTGATGGGAAATGGTGTTCAACTTTTTGGTATTTTTTCCATAATATGGTATCCAACGACCAGTTTTACCGATTTTTCGGTATTTTTGCCTAATTTTTAGCACTTATGGCACTTTTGAGTTCCGCAAAATCACTCTAGAGAAGTGCATTTTGATGGGAAAAGGGCCAACGGTCAATACATGTAACTACGTCACATGGTCCTCAGTTGTTTAGCAATTTTTCATCGTTTAAGAGGGCGAAAAGGACGTTTTCTGTTTTGAGAGCTTTTGGAGCGCTTTTATGGGTGCTTCCCATATGCTAGAAAAATGTCCCGTTTGAAACCAATGACCTAGGATTAGTAAATACACCCCGGAGGCATCTATTTTGATGGGAAATGATGTTCAGCTTTTTGGAATTTTTCCATAATATTGTATCCAAAGATCCGTTTTACCGATTTTTGTGGTAATTTTGCCTAATTTTTAGCACTTATGTCCCTTTTGAGTTCCGCAAAATCACTCAAGAGCAGTGCATTTTTATGGGAAAAGAGCCAACGGTCAATAAATATAACTACGTCACATGGTCCTCAGTTTTTTAGCAATATTTCATCATTTAAGAGGGCAAAAATGACGTTTTCTGTTTTCCGAGCGCTTTTGGAGCGCTTTTATGGATGCTTCCCACATGCTAGGGAAATGTCCTGTTTGAAACCAATAACCTGGGATTAGTAAATACACTGAGGAGGCATCTAGTTTGATGGGAAATTGTGTTCAAGTTTTTGGTATTTTTTTTTCATAATATGGAATCCAAAGACCCGTTTTACGAATTTTGTGATAATTTTGCCTAATTTTTAGCACATACGGCACTTTTGAGTTCGAGGATAGGAAAAAAATTCAAGCTATGAATCCAAGAAAACAAGAACATGACATCATTAGATGGAGGCATCATCAATCAGGAAAATTCACGGCTAAGAAGATTTATAATTATCTAGCCAATCAAGACCACGATGATACCTACAGCTTAGATTTCCCTTGTGATAAGATATGGAAAATATAAAACTTTTCATCTGGAAACTATCTTAGAAAGCCCTTCCAACATCGACTAGACTAGGAGCTCGTAATCCTAATATTGACAAGCTTTTCCAGTTATGTAATAACGAAGCACATGAAACGGAATATCATCTCTTTCAAGAGTGCCCGTTTGCAAGAGCAATTTGGTTTGGCCTATCCCTCGATAATTTAATCTCAAGTAGCGATTCAAGCACAATTGTTTCTTGGATTAGATGGTGGATTACGGAAGTGGACTTGGCCCACCTACAGCAAAGAATATCCACCATCCTATGGTTCATCTGGAAATATAGATGCTCGGTTGTTTTTGAAAATCTAAATCCAGATCCAACCAATTTAATAGGCCAAATCAATTGATTTTTACAATCTTATCCTTCCAATACCCGTCAAAGTGATATGAAAATTCAATAGAAAATCACAACCAATCACTCCACAGTCCAACCTAAACTCGAGTTGGATAATTTTCATAGATGCTTCCTTTAAGAAAGAGGAATTGTCGATGGGATATGCTTTTATTTTATATTCAGCGGATGAAGAGACTTTCATGCACTTATCAGCGGGATCGAAGTGCGCTACCTCAGCCCTCCATGCAGAAGCCAAATCCTTGCTAAACGCAGTCACTTGGTTAAAAGAAAATATTTTATCAAGCGTTGCCATATGTTGATGGTAGTTTTTAGACAAGGGGTAAAATCGTAAAACCCCATGACCTAGTGTTGCCCGTAACACATTAACTAAGAGCATTTAACTCAGGTGTAAATAATTAATAGGGGTATTTTTTCAAAATACCAGATTAGGGTTTTCAACACAGAACCCTAATTCCAAAACCAAGCCGCACTCTGCGCACCATGGCAAAGAATGCCAAACCAAGCCGCACTCTGCGCACCATGGCAAAGAATGCCAAACCAAGCCGCACTCTGCGCACCATGGCAGCCATGCCAAACCAAGCCGCACTCTGCGCACCATGGCAGCAATGCCAAACCAAGCCGCACTCTGCGCACCATGGCAACCATGCCAAACCAAGCCGCACTCTGCGCACCATGGCAACCATGCCAAACCAAGCCGCACTCTGCGCACCATGGCAAAGAATGCCAAACCAAGCCGCACTCTGCATACCATGGCAGCAATGCCAAACCAAGCCGCACTCTGCGCACCATGGAAACCATGCCAAACCAAGCCGCACTCTGCGCATCATGGCACCCATGCCAAACCAAGCCAATTCTCTACGCACCATGGCAAAGAATGCCAAACCAAGCCGCATACTGCGCATCATTGGCAACAATGCCAAACCAAGCCGCACTCTGCGCACCATGGCAGCAATGCCAAACCAAGCCGCACTCTGCGATCATTGGCAACAATGCCAAACCAAGCCGCACTCTGCGCACCATGGCAGCAATGCCAAACCAAGCCGCACTCGCGCATCATTGGAAACAATGCCAAACCAAGCCGCACTCTGCGCGACCATGGCAACCATGCCAAACCAAGCCGCACTCTGCGCATCATTAGCAACAATGCCAAACCAAGTCGTTATGCCATTGGCACACGCCAAATGTAGCGCCCCTAGGCTTGCAAGACTTGCAACTAGGTCAACATGGCCGCACATGCCATTGGCACATGCCAATACGTGCCGCAAGGCATATTCCAAGTCGCTATGCCATTGGCACACGCCAAATATAGCGCCCTAGGCTTGCAAGACTTGCAACTAGGTCAACATGGCCGCACATGCCATTGGCACATGCCAATACGTGCATGCAAGCCATATTCCAAGTCGCTATACCATTGGCACACGCCAAATATAGCGCCCTAGGCTTGCAAGACTTGCAACTAGGTCAACATGGCTGCACATGCCATTGGCACATGCCAATACGTGCCGCAAGCCATATTCCAAGTCGCTATGCCATTGGCACACGCCAAATATAGCGCCCTAGGCTTGCAAGACTTGCAACTAGGTCAACATGGCCGCACATGCCAATACGTGCCGCAAGCCATATTCCAAGCCGCTATGCCATTGGCACACGCCAAATATAGCGCCCTAGGCTTGCAAGACTTGCACTAGGTCAACATGGCCGTACGTGCCATTGGAACATGCCAAACACACACGCTGGTAGCCTAACTTGCAAACCGTGCAACCTACCACCAAGGCATTCCGCACATGCCAAACCGACACGCTGGTAGCCTAACTTGCAAACTGTGCAACCTACCACCAAGGCATTCCGCCCATGCCATTGGCACATGCCAAACACACACGCTGGTAGCCTAACTTGCAAAACCATGCAACCTACCACCAGGCATTCCGCACATGCCATTGGCACATGCCACACGCGCCATTAGCAGCACCACTTGCACTCAAGGCGCAACCAACGAGATATCAACACAAACCGGGGATGCTTCTTTAGGGTTTTGGTTTGGCGGTCACAGCATGCAGCGTACACTACGCTCACAATTAAGAAAGCGTGAATAGGAATAAAGCGGTCAAATAAAAGAGGAAATAATGGTGAAAAACGTTTTCACCCATTAAACCATGCGGTTACCACCTCCTCCCATTATTTCACCCTTTACTCTCTTCCTTCATGAGGCCAGGTACGTTTCAATCTTGACTTGTATAAATAGGTCTTACCTATTTCCACCAGACACAAGTCTCGGTCAGGAGAAATATACTACACTTACACTCTCAGAAAGGCAACTTTGCAAGCTCTCCCAAAAAAGCTTTCATCTCTTGCAAGCTTCCTAAGCTTTCACTTTCTGATACAAGTCGAGACACTACTCTCCTCAACACCTTTCTTTGCTTCCCTCCCCAAATCAACCCTTCTCCTCCACTTTGTGACCGAATCAAGTCTGGAACGACCATTTCTTGGTTTAGGCCGGACTTGTAAATTGATCTCTCGAATCTATAAAGTGCTCACGTGCAGCACATTTGTTTAGGGTTTGAACCAGTTTCTCACTCACCCACCCACCGAAATTACCGAAATCAGCAGAAACGATTTTTACCCATAAACAATTGGCGACCACAGCGGGAGGATTGTTCTTTCGGTTACAATATCAAATTCTAGTTTTCATCCTTAAACTTTCGCGCAAGCATGGTCGGCTATCAGGCGATCTCCACAAACATTGATCCCGCTCAAGGTCATGATAACTCCTCAATTTCGGAAGCAATACCACCAACGAAGAGGTCCCAAGGCTGGTTGACGATGCGTGCCTGGAGATCCACGCCAAAAACATGGACCTAATGAAGGATGCGATTAACAACATACTCGACTTCCTCATCAATCTAACATCGGGGCTAAGTGATTCATTTTCCCTGGAGATCAAAACGGGGACTCACATCCCGAATGAGCATTCTCAAATCAACGGTTTCTTCACCGGACCGGAAGCCAGCGGACCGGGAGGCGACCATGTTGGTAGAAAATTTATGTGAATTCTGCACCTCTCCAAGGACCAGCGGATAAAAATATTCTCTTGCTATCAACCGAATAGCACTAAACGCATCACTAGTTCCTGCACCCACGGGGACTCCAAGGATCCCCGGAAGATCCGCCAACAATATTGTTTTCACCGACGACGACATGATGGTAGAAGACGGTCACAACCGGCCTTGCATGTTACGGCTCTCGTCAAGAACATAGAGTTTCGAAGAGCACTCATTGACACGGTGCATATTCCAATGTCATCACTCTCAAGACACTCAAAGCTGCCAAGGTGCGACCTAATGAGATCGTATGACGACCCAGCCCACCGCGATGACGGATTTCGAGGGCAACCAAACTAGCACATACGGCTACATCAACTTGGAGCTGGCAATAGGGCCAATCCAATCAAGCGTGAAGTTTCAAGTAATTGAAAAGAACTGGACTACCACATGATACTTTGGGAAGGCCGTGGCTGCACAATCTCAAAATCGTCCCTTCAACATACCACCAATGCACAAAAACAGTGTTGAACGGAGAAGTCGTTCGCATTTCCGCGTCACTGTCTCCCTATGCACCATTCTACTGCGTAGAAGCACATGGGCCGAAGGAGGGTTCAAAAGCGTGGCGACCAAGATTCACAGTTTTCTGCTACCAAAATGGACATCGCTCAGAGATAACGACAAACTGGAGATACCCCGCGAGAGGAGACCGTCCTTCCACCACCTCCTCGGAAGGAAGACTACTTGATCTCTTGCCACTGGGCGTAACCCGTGCCCGCACCAAGCGAGTACACCCTTACCGCAAGACGAAGCAAAAGGGAAAGCTCACACATTATCACCGCTGTTAGCAATTAGCGGGAGACCATGGCCCGTCTCTCCGCCCGAAGGAATGTCTTCACAATAACCAAGAGGAAGTTCCAGACCCCTCGAAGCTACAAGATGGGACCGACTTAACCACCGACGAACTCGAAACTGTCAATATAGGGAATGAGGAATTTCCGCGACCCATTCCGATCGGTTCGACTCTACATCCTGGGAACGCTCAAAGCTAGTCGACCTACTCAAAGAATATTAGGACGTCTTCGCATGGACTTATGAAGAAATGCAGGCTTGGATGGAAAATCGGTCACCCACCATCTGCATGTGATACCCGGATCCAAACCAGGTCAAGCAGCCTCAAGACAATTCGGACACGATGTAGAAGAACAAATCAAGGCGGAGGTCCGAAATTACTAGCGCTGGTTTTGTCAAACCTATTCACCATCCTACTTGGTTAGCCAATATCGTTCCCGTTAAAAAGAAGAATGGTCAGATCAGATGCTGCGTCGATTTCAGAGATCTGAACAAGTGTTGCCCTAAAGACGATTTCCCGCTACCTAACATCGACATGCTGGTAGACGCTACCAGTGGACATGGTATGTTCTCTTTCATGGATGGATATAGCGGTTACAACCGAGATAAAGATGTATGAGCACGACGCAAGCAAGACGCTTTCGAACCCCTCTTGGAAACTTCTATTACACCGTAATGCCTTTCGGTCTGAAGAACGCTAGCGCCACTTACCAACGCGCCATGACTACCATCTTCCACGATATGATGCACAAGCAAGTCGAAGATTACGTAGATGATGTGGTGGTTAAATCGAATACTCGAGCGGATCATCCAAAACGCTGCGACAAGTATTCTAAAGATGCCGCGAATACAAGTTGAAGATGAATCCTTTTAAATGCGCCTTTGGTGTCTCTTCGGGGAAATTCTTGGGATTCCAAGTAACAGCCCGAGAATAAAAGTTGATCCAGTCAAAACGCAAGCTATCCTCACGATGCTGCCACCACGAACAGTGAGGAGCTCCGTTTCATGGGAAAAGTAAACTACATCCGTCGCTTCATACGGGGCTGGCACAGCTCACCACTACGTTTACTCCTCTGCTAAAAAAGGGAGCGAATTTCACATGGACTACGTCTCAGCAAAAAGCGTACCCGAAGATCCGACAAATCTTGTCCTCCCCAACCGTCATGAAGCCTCCTATGCAAGGGAGACCACTATGTCTCTACACAGCCTTTAGCGATACTGCCATCGGAGCTCTCCTCGCGCAAGAGGACGACAAGGGAATGGAATACCCCATATACTATTTCAGTCGAACGTTGAGAGACGCTGAACTCAGATACCCCAAGGCGGAAAAGGCGTGTTTAGCATCGATTTATTCCATCCAGAAGTTCGAGACACTACCTCCTCTCCAATAAGGTAGTGCTAGTGTCCAAATCAGACCACAGTAAAGTTTCTCCTCTCAAAACCTGCCTTGATAGGGAGGCGGCTAAGTGGCTCTGCAGCTATCGAGTTCGACATAACGTGCGTCTCCCCAAGGGCCATAGAAGGACAGGCTGTTGCAGACCTGTTAGCAGCATTCCCAGGAGGTAACACCGCAGAATTACGAGAAGATCTCCCGGGAGACCTTCCAGATATCTTTTTAGTCAAGGAAGAAACATGGCTGCTATTCTTCGATGGCTCTTCCACCCCCAGCACTAATCTGGGAGGAGCGGGTGTTGTATTAGTATCTCCTGCTTGGAGAAGTCTTCTCGCACTCTTTCAAGCTAGACTTTAGTGCACCAATAACTCAGTGAAATACGAAGCCTTCCTCATTGGACTATCACTAGCTAAACAAGCCGGGGCCACACGTTTGGAGATAAGAGGAGATTCCAAATTGCTCATCAACCAAATAAACGGGATCTATGCATTTAAAGAACTAACATCGGCGCTATACTGAGGTGAAGCACAAAAACTACTAAATTATTTCGCCGAAGCAACCATCACACATGTCGGCCGTAGCAGCAACAAGCATGCCGACTGCTTAGCTACACTAGCCTCAAAGCTACAGTTCGAATGAACTGAGGAAACCCTAACAGTAAAATGGCAAACCATAGCTTCAACATGGCTTTCACAACCCGAGAAAGCCAAGACGATGACTTGGAGAACTCCTATCATTCAAGAACTCAACAACTCGCTTTTCCAAGGAAGGTAGACCTCAAGACTTTGCGGAATCTCTTTATGCTTCAAGGTGTCTGTATCATCGAAATCCGAGACAGTTCTCTGTCCAAGGTGTCTCGGGAAAGAGGAAGCACGACAACAACTTGAACATGTTCATCAGAAGTCCGTGGAATAACATCGGTAGTAACCCTCTACCGTCGTTTACAACGACTTGGATACTATTGGACAGAGATGGAAACCCAGATCCACGACTACTCCAGAAAGCGTGTCCAAATTGCCAGGCGCCCCCATGTCAGACAGAAATCCTCAACATCAGTCACACTAGGGACTGGCGGGAGCCGTACGTGGTTTTCCTTCGCGATGGCATTCTTCCTACGTACAAAGAGGATGCGTCCAAGGCGAGGCGAAGTCCAAAAGATTCGTGCTCCATAATGGGGTTTTATATCGCAAGAGTTTCGGGGAAGTCTACTAAGGTGTTTGAGTGGCCAAATCCCGAGTTATGTTAAGAGAAATGCACGAAGGCGAACACCAAGGGAAACGAAGCTATTCCTGCGGATACACGAGAACTACTCTTGGCCGACCATGGAAGGCACGCGGCTACCTTCGTTCGAAATGCGAGAATGCCAGAGTCACGGAAACCTCATCCACGTGCCTCCAACACCCTTGCACGCGATAAGTAGCCGTGGCCCTTTTATAAAATCTGGGACTCGACATCATTGGGAAGATCAACCCAAAGATCCTCAAGATAGCATGAGTACATAATAACCGCGGCCAAGTACTTTACCAAGTGGGTCGAAGCTGTCCCACCGAAAGGAACCACTTTGGAGCCACAATCGCGGCATTCATCAAGGAACACATCATCCCCCGTTTTGGCATACCTAAACACATCATCACCGACAACGGCACGCCTTTTGCTAACAAGCAAAGTACGGGAACTGGCTTGAAAGGTACGAAATCAAACAAGTCTTCTCTACCGCCTATTATCCCCGGGAAATGGGCAAGCCGAAAATACCAACAAGACTTTGATCCGAATCCTCGGCCAGACCGAGTGCACGACAATCCCGGAATCTGGCACGAGCAATTGCCAATGGCACTCGGGCGTCAGAACATCTCCTAGAAGCTCCACCGGCATGTCTCCTTATTCCTCGTCTGATGCATGTGACGCGATCCTCCCCACTTAAATCAAGATCCGTCGGCCGAGTGCGCAGCAAGCGGACCCCAAAGTGGAATGAAGCCGAATCACTCAATGCCGAGTGCAGAACTAGACACTCTGGACTCCGGAAGATCCGGGCGAGAGGAACATGCACAAGCATACGAAATAGGATTTCCGGAGCGTACAACATCCATGTAAAACCCGGGGTTTTAAGGAAGGAGATCGGTGCTAAAAACCGCCAAACACATCCGGCAAGATGCATCGGCACCAAGTTTTCTCCCAAATGGGAAGGGCCGTACATAATCACTAAAGCATATAACAGTGGTTACTACAAGATTATCAAAGAAGATTGGGGAAAGCTAGAGGCGGTCATCAACGGAAAGTGGCTTAAGGCGTACTACGCCTAATCGTTCCACTACAACATGCTACATCAAAAGTGTGAACGGCCGGGCACTCTCTCTGCTTTTACTTTCTTACCCGGTTATTGAATTTCAATACAATCCAACAGATTAACGAGAATCTCTTTATTTCTTCAAAAAAAAAAAAAAAAAGAGAGAAAAAAGGAGCTTTTAAATCTCATAATACAAATCGAAAAAGCCCATCTAGCAAATTATAATTCCTACAAAATATCATCTTCAATCGACCATGATATCTTTCAGTCCTACTCTTTAAATTTTGAGTTAACTCTTCAATCCTCCGAGACTCCAGGGCCAAAATTTCCTCCTCTTCCAGCATGGCTTTTGTGGCAGAAATCACGCCTGCAAGCACGGCTTTCAAGTTGCACCGGCCCCACCAATTTGCGCCGACCTCCCAATGGCCGCACAAGTCACGCCTACAAGCACGCACGGTTTCTACACTTTGTGCCGGTCCCACCCGCCTAGCACACTCAGTTTCCCAATTCACGCCGACTTCCCAACGTCGCCCAAGCTGTACCGGCCCCACCAATTGCGACTTCTCAATACCTCCCAAGTCACGCCTGCAAGCACGCACGGCTTCTACACTTCGCGCCGGTCCCACCAGCTAGCGCACTCAGTTTCCCAACTCACGCCAACTTCCCAACGTCACCCAAGCTGCACCAGGCCCACCAATTGTGCCAGCCTCCCGATTTGTCCAAAACTACCCGAGGCAAGGATTCCAAATCCCATTTATAAAGGTCGAGACAAGCCTCCTTCAATTTTCCTTACGTTTTCTTGTTAACAGTTTGTCACCATCTTATGCTTACCTCGCAACAAAGCCCCCATTCCGAGCTAAGCGGGGGACTTAATGTTGATGGTGGTTTTTAGACAAGGGTAAAATCGTAAAACCCCATGACCTAGTGTTGCCCAACACATTAACTAAGAACATTTAACTTCGGTGTAAATAATTAATAGGGGTATTTTTCAAAATACCAGTTAGGGTTTTCAACACGGAACCCTAATTCCAAAACCAAGCCGCACTCTGCGCACCATGGCAACAATGCCAAACCAAGCCGCACTCTGCGCTCCATGGCAGCAATGCCAAACCAAGCCGCACTCTGCGCACCATGGCAACCATGCCAAACCAAGCCGCACTCTGCGCACCATGGCAGCAATGCCAAACCAAGCCGCACTCTGCGCACCATGACAACCATGCCAAACCAAGCCGCACTCTGCGCACCATGGCAACCATGCCAAACCAAGCCACACTCTGCGCACCATGGCAAAGAATACCAAACCAAGCCGCACTCTGCGCACCATGGCAGCAATGCCAAACCAAGCCGCACTCTGCGCGTCATGGCAACCATGCCAAACCAAGCCGCACTCTGCGCACCATGGCAGCAATGCCAAACCAAGCCGCACTCTGCGTATCATTGGCAACAATGCCAAACCAAGCCGCACTATGCGCACCATGGCAGCAATGCCAAACCAAGCCGCATACTGCGCATCATTGGCAATAATGCCAAACCAAGCCGCACTCTGCGCACCATGGAAGCAATGCCAAACCAATCCGCACTCTGCGCATCGTCATTGGCAACAATGCCAAACCAAACCGCACTCTGCGCTCCATGACAACAATGCCAAACCAAGCCGCACTCTGCGCATCATTGACAACAATGCCAAACCAAGCCAAATATAGCGCCCTAGGCTTGCAAGACTTGCAACTAGGTCAACATGGCCGCACATGCCAATACGTGCCGCAAGCCATATTCCAAGTCGTTATGCCATTGGCACACGCCAAATATAGCGCCCTAGGCTTGCAATACTTGCAACTAGGTCAACATGGCCGCACATGCCATTGGCACATGCAAATACGTGCCGTAAGCCATATTCAAGCCGCTATGCCATTGGCACACGCCAAATATAGCGCCCTAGGCTTGCAAGACTTGCAACTAGGTCAACATGGCCGTACGTGCCATTGGCACATGCCAAACACACCCGCTGGTAGCCTAACTTGCAAACCGTGCAACCTACCACCAAGGCATTCCGCACATGCCATTGGCACATGCCAAACACACACGCTGGTAGCCTAACTTGCAAACCGTGCAACCTACCACCAAGGCATTCCGCACATGCCATTGGCACATGCCAAACACACACGCTGGTAGCCTAACTTGCAAAACCATGCAACCTACCACCAAGGCATTCCGCACATGCCACACGCGCCATTAGCGGCACCACTTGCACTCAAGGCGCAACCAACGAGATATCAACACAAAGCTGGGGATGCTTCTTTAGGGTTTTGGTTTGGCGGTCACTGACATGCAGCGTACACTACGCTCACAATTAAGAAAGCGTGAATAGGAATAAAGCAATCAAATAAAAGAGGAAATAATGGTGAAAACGTTTTCACCCATTAAACCATGCGGTTACCACCTCCTCCCATTATTTCACCCTTTACTCTCTTCCTTCATGAGGCCAGTACGTTTCAATCTCGACTTGTATAAATAGGTCTTACCTATTTCCACCGAACACAAGTCTCGGTCGGAGAAATATACTACACTTACACTCTCGAAAGGCAACTTTGCAAGCTCTCCCAAAAAAGCTTTCATCTCTTGCAAGCTTCCTAAGCTTTCACTTTACGATACAAGTCGAGACACTACTCTCCTCAACACCTTTCTTTGCTTCCCTCCCCAAATCAACCCTTCTCCTCCACTTTGTGACCGAAGCAAGTCCGAACGGCCATTTCTTGGTTTAGGCGGACTTGTACAGATTGATCTCTCGAATCTATAAAGTGCTCACGTGCAGCACATTTGTTTAGGGTTTGAACCAGTTTCTCACTCACCCACCGAAATTACCGAAATCAGCAGAAACGATTTTTACCCATAAACACCATAGTAACAGACTGCAAAACGTTGGCAGACAACATAAACAAGGTAAGTACTGATTATTCGTGGACAACGGAAAACACTTTGCAGGAAATAAGGTTAATTTTGAATGATCTACCTCAAGCAAAAGTGAAATATATTGCGCGGAAGAATAACTTAGCAGCGGATTATATAGCCAAGGAAGGAAGGATTAAAAAGCTTCAACACATGTCGACTAAACTGCATCAAAAAGTTATAAGAACTAGCATAGATTCTAATATTTTTGACAAAAATGATTTTGTAAATCTTTTGTACTATATTTGCTAGTTAATATACGAACCTTTCCCATAAAAAAAAAAAAAAAAAAAAAAATTCCAAGTTTAAAGATCATAAGTATACAAGCACATACACATGTTTATTTTCTATTGGTAATTGACTGTACATGGATAGTCATTTTAAAATTAATGGTGCTCTACTTTCACTATAGCGTTGTAACTATATCAAAACCACACCTCACGTACAAATCTGTAGACAGTTTAGGGAAGGGGTTTTAGGAGATCTGGCTGCAAGATCGGCCAGCACCCGTCTAACTAAGCAGACTGCTAAGTTTTTTTTTTTTTTTTTTGAGAAAGGTTAAATGGCAGACTGCAAAGTTAATAAACAACAAAACTCATCTTCAAGCTTTACTTTATTCTGATTGTTTATACGGTGGGCGATTAATGCAAAGTCACTGAGTGGAGTTCAGAGGGGAATTTGCCGCCAGAATCGGAACTCCAATTCATCACTGCAGTTGTAGTCAGCTGCATATTCTTCATGGAAATTTCAGCAGATTAGTTTTATATTGAAATAACCAGCAATGCATTAATTACAAAAACAAGAGAATCAGGGCCTTTACCTCGGCGGTGTAGGGTTTTGTGGTGTGGCATAGTTACGTTGTTGTGGTTGGCTTAATTGGAGTTTGATACATTCATCTTCTTCTTCTTCTTCTTCTTCAAGATTAAAGCCATTTGGAGAATGAGATATCCTAATAGTCTCATGTGGATCTCTCGCTTCATTGAGCTGTGGCCAAGAGTTAATGGGATGAGATAGAACAGAACAGGGCGTGTCATGTTAGTTGAAGACATACAGTCTGAGCAAGTACCTTCTTTAGCAAGTCCATGTTTTCTTGACGTAGATCGTGTTCCTTATTGTATAGTTCCATGTTTTCTTGGTGAAGGAGGTTTCCCTGCAGTGTAATCAACAAACTATAAGCTGTTTGGAGTTATATTGATTTAGCTATGGAATGGGTAAGTAATTGCCATTTTCTACAGACCTTTCGGTTTAGTTCGTCTATCTCATCGATAAGCTTTTGGTCCTGTTGAAGTATAAACCTTGTTAGGATTTGTTTGGAATATATGCTTTGTTAGTTCTGGAGAAAGCATGGCATGAGGATTTAGTAAGTTGGACCTTTTGGATACGGACACCACGCAAACTCATTTCCAACTGGCTTTCCAAGTTTTGAAGCTCTTCAACGCTCAAACTGGATAGCTCTTGACCCATCATTTTCCTGCATTTTTTTTTTATCTTGATTGATATAATTAGGGACTGTGCAGTTTGTCAGGAAATTCACTTCCCATATATGTGTAAGCATGTGTATGAATTTTCTCTGCGCATGCAATCAAGAAGCATTCGTCTAGGATAACAAAGGTGTAGCCACACAGTTAGGGGTGGTAGGGTGAATAATTGATGTGATCAATCATCTTACTGGTTCTTGTCTATATGTAATTAATTTATTCTTTTGCAATTCCTTGTTCAATTCAGCCTTGGGAACCTATACTTGCCAACTAACAGAGCCAACTCGATAAAAACTCAACAAGGATAATTTACTTCATGTCTATATAGTTTGCATTTTCCTCTATATAGGGTGACAATTTACTTTATGTCTATATAGGGTGATAATTTACTTCATGCCTTATAACACAATGCACATGGATACAGTAAGTCTTTGCATTATCCTCTATTTGGTTTGCATTTCTCTCTTCGTTCAGTATTTAAAAAGCAGTCTTGAACTATTAGTTAAAATAACATACCGATGGTTTTCTTGCAAGCTATGTAGTTCATGCCTTAAGGCTGCTGCCTCCCTTTTCCAGAACTGCAAGTAAAATAAGTAGTAGTATTTAAGCTAAAAAGGCTGGGATTTCATGTACATTTGCTATTTTCAAGTTAAGAAGGAGAACATGTATATTATGATGTACCTGTTAATGTGGTCATTATAAATCTATTGGTTACTGCAATAAATATCACCAATAAAAGGAAATTCTTTCTGACAAATCTCTGTTATGTGATCCATTTCCTACTACAGGGTGGAAGCTGCGTAACTAGGAATTATTTAATCCTGTCTACTTTTCTGACCGTGAGCAGGAAATTGGTTATTATATCTTACCACCTTAGAATTTTGTTTCACGGGAAAAATATTACAGAGAAGCACTAATTGAATACTCGTCTCTTGTCAGTTTACTTCCTAACATCTTTACTATCTTTGTTTCGGTTGTGGTACTAAAAGAAATTTTCATTTTGCATGTTGTAAATTGCTTCTTTGTTTTTTCTTATTAAAGCAAGTAAAATTGTTGTATGTTTGTTTTCTTGAATGCCTAGAAGTAAATCTACAATTCCACATACACATTATGTGGTTGGATTACATCTTTGCATGAAGTGAGCCTGTTGTTCATATATATAGTAAAAATATGGTCAACCAGGATGTGATCTCTATAGTATGGATGCCTAATTTCTGAGGGGGCTAATATATTTCCTAGGGTTCAAATGGAAATATCGTTTGAATTTTTCTCTTAATATAGATGAACATGAAAATCCAACTCATGCAGTAAGCCTTGGTTTCTAAGAGGAAAAGCTGGAGGAAAATAACAGGTCAGGAAAGAGTACCTTGGCTTCTGAATTTGCATTCATCAATGGATGGTGCTGTTCCTCCTTCGACTTGTTGTATCGCTCGATTATAGATTTCATGCTATAGTAGCAAAACAGGTAAGATAATACTATTAGTAATATACCTAAGAGTATAAAATCTAAAGAGCTAAATTTACAAAAGATTGCAAACTAGTCGGATAGCATAATCAACCAATTATTTAACATACAACTGCGGATTCATACGTTTCAAGTCATATTTTTTGTCAACCTCCATGATTCATGTAATAAACAGAAAGATTTGAATGTATTTTTCAGGACAAAACTCTAAACCCTACCTCAACTGCCTCTAGAATTAATCATCATCTGCATAATTTTTATCTGTCTCTGCAACCTGTTGCTATAAAATCTTATAAATCTAATACTGTGTTGCAGGAAATAGATTTTAAGTATACTTTATATGTAGATGCTTCCTATAGTAATCTAACTAATGAATCTGGCACTGGTATGGTGCTATACTATGATGCAGGATGTTGTGAAGGAGTCAAGGGCACCTATGCAATTGGAGTAATTGATGCAGAAGCTCTATTTGGCTAGTGAAAGCTTGGCTATACTAGAAGCTCTATTTGGCTATACTAGAAGCTCTATGATGGATTGAAAGTTGAAATTGGACAACTTTCACTTGATAAACAAATCGAAAACTAAGTGGTGGGGTGAATTGGTATTCTCTAAATCTTCAATATCCTTCTGGAAACTGCTCTTTCTGTGCTGACGAAAAGGAACAAACATGTTGGATATATCCTCCAAGAATTTGGAAGAACAAACTAAAAAATGTGAAAAACTTAGGATATGGTTTTTCGTCGGGCGTAGATTAGCTTTTCCCATGGTTAAAAGTATATTCAACAAGGAATGAAAAAACAAATCAGAGGTAACTATCTCTATTTATAATGAAAATGCGTTTATTTTCAATTTCGTTAATCGGGAAGATATATTGCAAGATGGGTTGTCATTAATTGAATAAAGAATTTTCTAAATAACCGGCAAATATATTGTTCATTGTCATACCCTGGACTCTTCTGATTGAGCAGTTTATTACGGAGTGGAAGACAATCCTTATTTAGGTTTTGGTTTACAATTTTCTAATGCATCTTTGGAACAAATTAGTCTGAAGAACTATTGTTACTTTCATTATAAACTCCCTGGTGATAGATGAATGTACGAAGAAGAAAAGAAAACTCACTTATGTTGGAGTATGTATTGTATTCGCTTGGATTGCTCATTCCCTAGCCTAATTCCTCTTTGGATTGATGGTAGTCATGTTATGAATGGTAGTGGATCAATACGAATGAAAACCACCTAAGTGCACTTAGTGGTCATTATTTGGTCACACTGCTAACTCCTGCTTAATAACAGGGGTGCCGAAGAAAGTACGCTGGACTCCCAAGAGGAAAACCAAACGCCTTTTAAGTAAGTGACAATAGACATGGAACTGGCCATTTGAAATAGTGCAGTGGAGAATAGCAATAATAATAAAGAGGATGTTATAGGAGATGAAAATCCTAGCAATGAAGAGAGGAAACATAAGTTAGCTAATGTTCTTCCTTTGTAGCCAAACAAGAATGATTTAGGTGATGTGGCTCTGTTGTAGCTGCTCTTTCCTAATGCAACTGAGAAATGATATACAAGAAAAGCAAAGAAATTAATGAGGTAGAAAAAAGGCCTTGCCCACGAATGTTCCCATTTGTTTCTTGAAACCATTTAACATTTTGGAGTCTGAACCTAATGGTGGTATAAAATTATTAAACATGTTAGAAATTTTGGATGAACTGGGTATAGAGGAAAACTGTGGTAGTGTTCCATATTGTAAACTCTTGGAAGGAAGATGCGAACCTTTTTCAGTTGAAATCTTTTAATATAATGAAGAGACATTGAATTCGGACAACTTTTAATATGCAAGTGAGGAGCTAGAGTATGATACTGATGAGGAATATATGTGTGTGGAAAAGTTAAAAACTATTGAGGTGGTATGTTTCTAACCAAGTCAACAGAGAAGCATATGGAGGATCTTATTAACTTTAGTTCATTGGTTAGGTTTGGAGGCATAGTTGTAACTTACATTAACTGCACCCAGATAAGGATTTGAGAATTTAAAAGATGGTGCGTGGGAAACGGACTCCTGCCAAGGAGAAATTTGTTTTGCTTAAGCATAAATAATTTTTAAGCGCCTCAAAACCTTCTCCCAGAAACAACAAAAAACTGTGCAGAATTTAAACAAGAACACAAAATTTAAGTGGTCTGGTGATGTGCATGATCAGAGAATAGACAACTTGCTTCTTCACGCACCTCTCGGGATTTAAAACCGAAGGGTTATATCCTCTATTTATAGGCCTAAGAGTAATCTAAAATCTACCTAGAATTATAAGTCATCAATAGAAAACTAACTCGTAATATAACAAGAAACAAGAATCCTAACATATTCTGATAACAAAAATTTTTTTTAAAAAAAATCATAATATAACCTGAGGAAGTGCAATGAGTTTGGTGTTTCCTAAAATCGAGCCGGTATCCAAATAATTTTTCATCTTGGCAAGAATTCCATGAACGCTTCACTATTCTCTTATTTTTCCACCTTGGCATAACATTTAAACATTTCATTGCGTTCAAGCTTTTGTTGCCTTCACTCATCCGAAGATGCTTCATAATGACCTGACCCTTCACCGATATTATCTCTACTTAGCCATTGTGGTGATCCAGTGGCTTCCCTCGAGGTCACCCTTCCCTAGATTACTCTTGCCCGAGCATGCTTAACTACAATGCTTTTTTCCAACTCGGGAGCCCATTGTGCTGAAATGGCCTCGATATAATGTAGGCGTTGCTGCCTCCCATAAGACCATTATCTTGGATAACTACCCAGCATACTCTCCTATCCGAACACAAGCGACTCATCCCTAGTTCTATCCTAACTATCAATGACATTGTTCCCACTTACCTACTACGGTTATCCGGCAGTGTAGGATATTAATGGCATTATTGTGTTCCTTCGACAACAGCTTCCGATAGGCCACTCATCATGTGACTACTCCCGGACGAGCACGCTTAATTGAGAAGCTTTTTTCCACAACTCAATTAAGTTTACCCATCAGGACTCGGTGTTAGGAAAGGGAGGACTATTACCTATATTCCAATCGGCGAACGTTAACTTCCAAATCCGTGTATTATCATATCACCACCTTAAATTGGAGTCGTCCTCGGCTCCAGAATATATTCAAGCCTTGATCTTAGACATTCCATGCCCCTCATGAGACCAATCCTTAACCTATCCCGTTCAACTTACTCTCTCACGCTCAACAGGTGATAGTTCATAGGCTTTGATATCATTTGTAATGACTGGATCTGTCCCCACTTAGCCACTGCGGTTATCCGAAAATGTGGGGTTTTATACAGGCACCTTTATGTTCATCTAGCATCATACTTCCAAGAGGTTACCCATCTCAGGATTACTCCTGCCCGAGCACGCTTAACTGGATAGTCTTTTACCAACTTTGGAGGCAATTGTACTGAAAAGACCAATTGTTCCGAAAAGACCTCCGTATCATATATATATATATGTTTCCTTCTTCCTATGATGCCAGTATCTGGCATACTCTCCCACCCGAGCACAAGCGACTCGTCCTTAGTTGTATCTATCACCGATATTGTTCTCACTTACCCACTGCATTTATCGGGCATTGTGGGATTTTGACGGCACTACTGCGGTCATCCGGCAAAAGTTGCCCGAGAGGTCGATCATACTGTGACTATTCTCGGCCGATTACACTTAACATGGAAGTTTTTTTTACCAAAACTCAATCAAGTATTGCCATCAGGCCTCGGTGTTAAAAAATAAAAAAACTATTACTTATATTCTAATTGACGAAACCTACCTTCCGAATCAGGGTATTACAGCTTCAATTCTTCAATCAACATAAAGATTCTTCACGCCCTCATAAGGCTTCATACTAACAATTTGTGATACATTAGACTTAATTCCTACCATAGCATACATAAGGCTCAAAACAACACTTGCACTTGAATGTTTTTGATTGTCTTGCATATTATAAAGTGGGGAAAGGAAAACTTGATCCTAGAGCCAAGAAAAGCACTTTTGTGGGTATTCAAATTCAGGGGTGAAAGGATACAAGTTGTGGTGTCCCGAGTCGCTAAAGGTAGTGATAACTAGGGACATTAATTCCATTTAACGAGGATGCAATGTGAAAGAATGAAGTGAAATATAAATATATTAAAATAGAAACTCAGCAAAAAACGCGAGTATTTTCCTAATGAGAAGCCCGCCAAGTCTATCCGCATAGAGGAGAATTCTGAAGTTGAGAGTTGTGATGAAGACTTCTAATTGGAAACAATTGATGGTTTAATTCAAGAACCACCAGAATTGTAACTAGAAGACCCCAACCTGAAATATACTGGAGAAGCTAGAAATTATGGTAGTTACATATGCAGTACATATTGTAAAATAGGAAATTCTTTCCATATACAAATAAACAATAAAGGAAGTTGAAAAGGTAGAGTAAAAGAAGCCCATAAGAGGAGATATGGATTCCCTTTGCGGGAATTGAACTTGAGAGATGGTAGATCTACTTAAAGTGGAAAAGTCAATCGGATGCAAGTGCGTATATACAAAAAAGGATGGATCTCCAATTGCAAGCAATGTAAGATTCAATGTTAAGGTTGGTAAATAAGAGGTACGTACAAAGGAAAGGGATTGACTATAATGAAGTGTTTTATGCAATGGTAAAGCATACATTTACTGGAATTTTACTTGATTTGGTGGCATTGTGATCTTGAGCGTGTACATGTACTAGATGTGTAAACTGCATTCTTACAGTGACTTGGAGAAGAATATTCATATAAAGCAACCTAGAGGGTTTAAAGCAGCAGGTAAAGAAGAAAGTATATGTAAAGATATCATTAATTATATGGCTTAGATCAGTTTCCAAGGCAGTGGTACAAACGATTCGACAAATTTATGAAGACATAAAAACACAAGCAGCAACTGTAACTCTTGTGTGTATTTTGAACAACTCCAAGATAGTAATTTTATCTATTTACTTTTATACGTTGATGACATGCTTATTGCGTCTAAAAGTAATGCGGAGATTCAGTGATTGAAAAATCAGTTGAACAGTGAATTTGAGATAGAAAATCTTGGTGCGGCAAGGATATCTTTAAGGATTGATATTTAGAGAGATAGGAAACTAGCACTATCAAAAGTCTTATTTAAAGAAAGTGTTAAAAAGGTTTGGTTTGGATGGAAAGTATAAGTCGGTATCTCAACCTCTACCTGGAAACTTGAGTGTAATAGCGTCTATATTATTCAATGAATATCTTATATGAGTCAGGTAGAGATGCCAGAAAACAACACGTTTTGATTTCATCATTGAGTTTTACATCAATGTTAAGGGCATCAATAATTAAGCTATTACACTCAGTGAATTATTCAATTATGGAGTGGTTTCTTATTGAATATGAAAAGCCTTATATGCATCATAATTTAGTTCGAAATACTTATTAGTACATACTTGTTTTCCAAACTCTTCCTCAACTTGAAAGCTATTTTCTCATTCATCATATGATACTTTTGAACCTTTGAAGGCACAAATCGATTGTGTTGCAAGGCTGACACTTACCTTTGCCTATCTAGCGTCAGAAAACTTTGGTTCAACTGGGTTTTATTCTAATAATAGTATGTCTGATGTCTTGTTGACTCAGAGCGTCACAAACTTCCCATTGTCACATGGTAAAATAATCTAAACCATCAAATTTCTCTACTTCAAACTTTGCGTTCAACATCATTTTGAACTAGACGTCATCACCTTCAAAGTATGTTTCTGATTAAAAAAACTAACTCTATACGAAACCCTTAAACTTCCTTTGATAACAAATTCTTGTGCTTAAACCTAGCTACTTCATAAACACCCCAAGACCTTCTCTGTCAGAAACAATAAAAAAACTATATGAAAATTAAACATGAACACAAACCATCAAAGTGTTTCGACAATGTACCTAATCCACAACAACAAAATAAACTTCTTATCCAAAACTTAGATAATAGAAAACTTGTTTCTTCTCACACCTCTATGGATTCAAACGATTCAAAACCAAAAGGTTATGTCCCCTATTCATAGGCCTAGGAATGGTCTATAATATGTGTAAAAATAGAAGGCTTGAGATGCTTCTTGCTTTGTGATTGTCATTTATTTGGATATTAAAGTGCACCTAATAAGTGTACATTTTAGCCATTTATTTTCTAGAAATTAAATCATTAAGAAAGACTAGATGACGATGAAATAATTAGATTATCAATGAGACGATGACCGGGGAAAATCAGTCAATTATCCTCCGCCGGAAAAAATAAAATATGAAAAATAAGGAGACCGAAATTTTTTCCCAAACTATCCTTATTAAATTTCATTTTTTACTTTCCTAAATCGGGTTTCTATAATGTAATGAGGTTAGCCTCCTTTTCGGAAAAAAAAAAAAGATGCTAAATCTTAACTCGACCAATAATTTATGGAAGTTTTACTATAATTGGTTGTGGAATCCACAAACAACACTTGCTCATGATCACATCCGTTGCTAGTGTATACTTCAACCTTATCTGAATTTCTGATTACACCATGCATCTATAGAGAACTGCTCACGTAGCTCACTATCAGTCAACAATATCATTCATGTGCAATAACGCGTAATGACCCTTAGTTAAGCATGAGAACTTCGAAGCGTATGACATACTTACTACCAGTACTAAATAAATACTTGTTGACAATGACGATTGCAACACAAGTTCCAATGCCATTTTAAATGATAGTGCACCAGACAACAAATCAACATCTTTCTTGATTTAAGAAATCAGATTCTTATACTCTCCGTGGATTGGACAGTTTCACTACCTTAAAATATTGAAGATTTGGATGACGCAATAAATGAATTTATTTATATATTTTTCTTAATACAAAACTAGACTCTCTTTTTCTTTTGGTTTTTCACTCTATGAATTACCTAATTAGAAAAACAAACGGAAAACCAGAAAAATTGGGTTAGTTAAAGAAACAGGGATCTAATTAATAAGCTTTGTGAAATGGTTAGCCAGTCGCAATTTATACATTCACAAGATCAAAGGAGAGGGGAAGAAAAACAGCATAGCGGGATTAGGGAATCAGAGATAGAGTTTTGATCAAGGGTTCTAGGATTAGATTAGTATGGCTATAAAGATTATAGGTATCTGAATAACAGCATTGGTTAAAATCAAGATAAAATATGATTCTTGATCGGTTCAAAGAAGAGAATACTAAGCTCATTGTACACATAGAAGTATGAGACACCGCAGGGGGATGCAATATTATACGGACAGGCTAACTCAGACAGTAAACATGATGCACATATGACACTGTAAGTAGACACGGCTAGGCGACTCCACGTCTCAGAGAGTAAATAGAGTGTCACATTGGGCACATGACACGGATACGGCGACGCAGAAAGTACATGGAGACTCGCATTACAGACACGGCACCGGTACGGGGACACAAAAAGAAGATCATCTTAAGTGTATTAATCCATTAGAGTAATAATGGATTGATCTTTGGTGATCCAATTAAACCCATGTTCAATTGGAATTAACAAATTAGAATGTAAAAAAAATTGGTCAAGGTAGAAAGTTTAAAGATTTCCACAGAATCCAAATTGAAGGATATTAAGTAAAATTTAGTACCCTTATTAAGTTATGTTAGTTGATACTCATGCAATGCATGGTTTTTAATTCAGATACATGAAACAAACTAAATTATAGGTATATTTCATGAACAAAATCACCTTGTATATTATCTTGATTTTAATAAAGTATAGTCAAATTAGGGATCTCGACAAAAAAAAAAGACGATCATATTTAGACAAGATCAACAAGAGAGATGGAGAGATTACTTGGTACTTGAGAACTCATAGAGCTTGCCAGTGCTAGAAAAGATCGTAAGACCAACTTGAGCTTCACACAGAATAGAAAGCTCTTTGGCTTTCTTTAATAATCCGTTCCTTCGTTTGGAGAAAGTCACTTGCCTACTGGTTGAGTTATCGATCCTTCGAATCACAATCTTTCCTCTTCCCATCTTATTCTAGATAGTGTATCTCCAAATCTCTTGTTCAAAGTCAAGGGGGAGAGAGAGAAATGATTAAAAGAGAGATAAATGGATCGAGAGGGAGGGAGGGAAATGAAGATCGAAAGCTAAAAATAGAGATCTAAAAATGGGAAATAAACGAACTTCTATTTAGAGATGGAGCTAAAAAGAAGATTTTTTTTTTGCTATGTAGACACCCATGTTAACTCCTTTATTAGGAAAGCTAAACCAGTTGTTTTGGGAAGAAGCAAAAACCACTTATGTTTGAAAACAGTACTATCTTTCTGGTTTCTGCAAAACCAGTAGTGGTTAAGGTGGAACAATTAAAAATTAAAGAATAGAGCAGTTTAATTACTTTTTTTGGTCCTTAATATAATCATATTACTATTTTAAGGATGATCGGTTGAGGACATTTATAGACCTTTGTACAAATGTGCCTTGTAACTAAACAATTTTTACGGTCATTGCCTGAAAGGCCGAAACGACGTCTGCTGCGACCTTTTCGATCATCAGGCGGGTGCGTCTTATGCACGTGTATCAGATATGGGTGTAGGAAGTAAACAATTTTTCCTCCCTCGTTAACCATTGTTTTTTGTTAAGATTATAAGGTTGATGTAGAGTTCTTTTCACAACCATACCGGTAGCTTTCTTTGAGATTTACTCTTAACTAAGGTCAAGATCCATCTGTAAGTCATTACCAAATGTCTTCTCATTCAAATTTCCTGAAATTAGAAGGAAACATAAGTAATTACGTAAGTATTTTTTTTTTGACAGAAGGTTGAAATGTATTGATAGTAAATGTAATAAGGTCGAATTGACCCCCATTTTTTGATTACAAGAATCAGAATTACATACAATCGATTATTACTTTCCAGTGAGTAATTACGTAAGTATGATTGCGTCAAGTTTTTGTTTAACATTCATATAGCTATAGGCAGGAAAAAATGTAGAAATTGTCCCCAATGACCCCAAATATTGAGTAGAAAAACAAGGACATATTTGAGTTTATAAGAGATGTGAGCGATATGTATATAGCTGCCTGCAAGAAAGTACAACTAAGTAAAACTAAGCTTGTGGAATCAAACCAAATACTAATTGTCAGACTTTGTTTTTTGTTTTAGCAATACACAAAATTGGTTAAAAAGACCAAAATCAACAAATCCTGGGAGAAAAGGACATCTAGATTTTAATACTGTTTAAATGGACAAAAATACAAAAATAGACAGGATGTAAACAGTTTCATCCTACCCATTTTCAAATACTTTTTCTTTTTCTAATTTACATCAGGATGCATCCAGTTTCATCCTTACCATTTTTTAAGTTTAAGTCAGGATGTATCCAGTTTCATCCTTATTATTTTTGTTTTGTCCATTTCACCCATACTAATTCTTACTAGTCCATTTGAACCAGGTTTTTAAAATATTTGGACAAATGACCAATTTTCCGTTAGCAATATTAGTCAATGTTGAAACATATACTGGAACACTACAGAGGAATAGGCGCCTTTAGAATGAAGTTCACTCGTAGTAGAACCCATCTAGTACCATGTTAATGCAAATTATTCAGGATTCGCTTACCCACTACCTTGGCTGTGTCTGTAACCGCAGTTCTAACACGTGTCTTTGTGCAACATGCTGGGTTTAACTTTATCGATATATCGTGCATTGAGCGTCGTTTGCACGACAACTTTCAGTGGATTTTTCTATTGTTAATAGCAACATCTTTTGGATTTTGTTTAATGTTTTGTCATATATGATATTAAAATTCATGTTGCATAGTTCTACTGCTTTGAGAGAGCCTAACTTACTCAAATTGCACTCCATCTGGGCGTTCAGGTTATGTACGCGCACATCGTATGGCCCGTCGGTTGAATGTGCAACTCCTTGCATGAAAACAGTAACTTTGTAGTTACACAAAATTATACTCCCTCCGCCCTAAATTAGATGTGCTAGTTGTAGTTTGCACAATTTTTAAGACAAGAAGAAAAAGGGAATATTGTAAGTACACTTATTTATCTCCCTCACCACGTGTACTAGCAAAGCCCACGTGGAGGCCTCGTCACGATATGGATGACACGTAGGGGCATCCCCAGGATCTAGATGGCGTGCCATCTGTCAAGTTCAACGGTCGAAGATGAAGAAGCATCAAAGGAAAGTATCCCCACGTAACACCAAAGAGCTACTCTGCTACACTTTATCTCATCACGAGATAAAGTATAATCAACGGCTGGGAAAATCCAACCCATTATGAGACATGACAAGTTGAGGCCCGACACCGCTTTGGCGCAGACGGAAACGCCCCAACCACTCGCATTTAGTGCTGCTCAGAGGGCACGTGTCCGATGACCAACGAAGAGAGCGGAGGTTAGCCAGCGTAATGAACATAGGAATTATAGAAGGCGCGGAATGATAAGGAAGTCCGCGGACTATGCACAGAATCCGAGAAGATAAGATTTCAACAACTCTCTTCCAAGGGACCCATTTAAATCAACTATATATATGTCCCTTCCAAACAAGAGGAGGGGGAGGATTTTTGGGGAGAAACTAGAGAATAGGAGAGAGGAATCAGTGAGATGTAAGTATGAGCATCAACCTGAGGGTTTGATAATCACAGTCTTGCAATTATTCTTGTAATCATTTACTTCATAGAGAATATTCCCAGATCCGTGGATGTAGGCCTTAGTGCTGAACCACGTAAATCATTGTCTCCTTTACGTTTAGCTTTCATATGTTTATACTTATATGTTCACTTCTTAGAGTTACCATTTCGGTTGTTGATGAGATCATGACAAACCCGCGGGGTTTAGAATCAATGAATCGACATCTACCTATGTATTATATGCTATATTCTTATTTTAGGGCGTATATTCAATACACACTGAGATTGTTTGCGAACACGTAGAAACCTACGTGATTTCCGTGTTCACAATATGGCGCTAAAAACAGATTTATCTTTTCCTGTGACTTTATAGCCTTTACCTCAAAAATTTCACTTACAACATAGACTGATCTGTGTTTCAACTCATTTTTCGCACATATTTATGGTATTTTATAACCAACATATCTATGTTTTAACTAGTATTTTACACATAATTTCCACCAATAGATCTGGGTTTTTTGCGAACAACAACCCAGGGACCTTATTCTAATTAATTCCGCACATCCGTCTATGTTCTTCATTTTATTCACTAAACCAATAGCTTGACTACACTCTTTGCCACTAGAAATCGAGTTTATGAAATCGAGTTTGAACTAACAACTAACCTGTGGACTTTTTGTCTCGGTTTACCTCCATGCTCTCTCGGCAGAATATTACAATGGAAAAGAACAAAGATACAGGGAAGACAAAGGTAACTTCAAAAGAGGCGCCTAGGACTACGCCCGTAGTAACCAGGAGCAAATAGAAGGGCGCAGGACTCATAGCCGGGGACAAGACGCAGAATGGAGCGGAAAGCACATTACTTTCTGACGCGGGCATCAAAAAGAATGGAAGCAAAGAAGGCCGCGGCAGCAAGAGCTGCTCCACCTAACGAAGAAACTTCTCAAGTGGTCGCCTCCAAAGTGACAGCTGCAACCAGGCCTACTGAGCCTCGAGAAGCAGTAGCAGAATCAGTAATCCAGAACCTTCCTTACGGGATGCCGCCGACCAATGAACAAAACGAAATCAATACCGCGGTCCCCGAGGGACAAGCTCAGTTACAGGCAGGAACACCAACAATTAGAAGAGCTAAAAAGAAATCAGCAGACATACGCGGACGAGGTGACCTTACTAGCCCAAGAGAACCAACAATTAAGAGAGAAGATCCTCCAAAGCGCGGAGCTAGAGAACCAGCAGGACGAGGCTAACTCTGCGGTGCAGAATAGAGACCGGAGGATGATCCTCGAAAACATACCTGCGATAATCAATCAAAGAGGAATACCCCAAAGAGGCGCGCGGAACAATAGAAGGTCTGACCCAGACTACCATCCGGAAACTTCAGACTACTATGATGAAGAGGAGGCCACGATGTCACAACCCACAAGGATGACGCGGTCTTCCATTCAGGAAGAGCACTGTTTGGCAATGGAGAGTCTTCGTGCTGAGATGCTAGCAGAGATCAATCAAATCAAAACCAGGCAAGGAGGTGGAAGACTAGAACAGGTTATGAAGGAGGCCAACACTATCCCACTAGCACGACAGTTGGCCACGGCTACCATTCCCCAGAAGTGTCCAGTCCCATCCTTTGAATGTTACGACGGGTCCGCGGATCCTGCTGCCCACCTATGATATTACAACAGGGTAATGGCCAGGTGGGACCATGACGAAGCCATACTATGCAGATACTTCCCTTCAAGCCTGAAAGGATCCGCGTTATCTTGGTTTGATAACCTCAAGCCAGGATGCATTGATTCGTATGATCAACTCACCGAAAAGTTCCTGGCCACCTACATGTATAACAAGGTTGTGAACACATGGATGGACAAGCTCTTCTCGCTTGCAATCAAATATAAGGAGTCCATTCGAGAATACACGGATAGGTGGCACAAGATATGTCAAGCCATAGGACATGTGGACCCCGTGGTGAGTATTAATTGTTACAAATGGGGACTTGACAGGATGAGCCCACTGTTTGTCGAAATACACGGTACCACCCCAAGCACTGAGGGAGATTTGAGAATAATCATCAAAAAACATGCGAGGTTGGAAGAAATTCAACGAGAAAACCCAAGAGCACAGGCTCAACGACCTCCAAGAACCAACTCCGCGGAACAAGCCGACAGATCCAGTGGACACCAAAAGGATCAGAAAGACGACCATAAAAGGAGTGGTAGAAAATTTGAAGACCGAGTCTACACAAAGCTTAATACCAGCTACTCACGCATCTTAAAGGAGATCAAGGACCGCGAAAACTTAGACTGGCCCTGGTCTAAGGGGAAGCAACCACCGGCCTCGAAGGAATCCAAAGAGTACTGTGATTTCCACTGCTTCTACGGGCACCCAACAGAGAAGTGCAAAAATCACAAGATAGTGGTACAAAAGCTGATAGATGCAGGGGATCTCAAAAAATATGTAGAGAAGGCTGAGCCGGAAGACAGAGCCAAACGCATCAAACAAGTCTAGTTGCCAGAGAATAATCGCACATTGAATACTATATCCTGCTCGGAAAGCAAAGAACCAACCCTAACTGCACAAATAGGGAAAAGATTGAGGAAGCAATTTGAAGACTATTGTGAGCTTTACAATTTGGACGGGAAAGAAGTGGAAGAACACGAAGAATGGATGGACGCACCTCTAACCTTCGAAGCCGAGGACATTGAGGATGACATGGAAGATCACAATGATCCTTTGATCCTAACCTTGCCAGTCGCAGGATGCAACATAAAGAAAATCCTCATCGATGGAGGGAGCTCCGTAAATGTCCTGTTTTACGATACCTTCAAACGTATGGAGCTTAATCACGAGAAACTCTTGACCTCGCACTACACCATCTACGGGTTCAAGGGTACGGCTACGAAGCCTCTCGGGGATATTATTTTGCAGGTGGACGCAGGTCCCATGAAAGTTGACACTCGCTTCAGTGTGGTGGACGTACCTTCACCCTACAATGCCATTATTGGACGAAGATGGGTCCACAAGATTAAAGGAGTCGCATCCACCTACCATCAATACCTCAGGTTTCCTACTCCAATAGGGGTAATGGAGATCAAGGGTGATCAAGCTTCCGCAAAGGAATTCCAGGCAATGCAAATACAACTCAACAATGAAGAAGATGAGAAAAGAAGAACCCGTAAGGCTCGGAACAAGGCAATATCCAAAGACAAAGCCATCAATGAATACTTGGAGGGAATCTCAGGGAAAAGCTTGTCCAAGGGGAACTCCGTAGGGAACACGGAAGCATCGACATCAACTGCTAACCAGGATGCTCTCGAGCACAAAGAACCCGAACCTACTAAATAGCAATTAAAGAAAGTTCCTCACCTTGGGGAACCAAAACCCACATTCACATCCTTGGAGGCGGTGAAGGAAGTCAACATAGGGACCAAGGAGAATCCAAAAACGATCAAGATAGGAACTCTAATGGACGAAGAACGCGAAGCCTCACTGGTGAAACTACTAAAGGAATACGCGGACATCTTTGCGTGGAAACTATCTGACATGCCCGGAATAGACCCGAAGACTGTACAACATGAGTTGCGCATTAAACCTGGCACACCCCCGATAATACAAAAGATACGAAAGGTGGCTACGGAGTATCACAAAGCAGTAGAAACGGAGGCTGCGAAAGCTGTTGGAAGCTGGTTTCATAAAAGAAGTCAAATATCCCACTTGGATCTCTAACATGGTGATAGTACCAAAGAAGAATGGTGGGGTCAGAATCTGCATCGACTTCACCAACTTGAACAAAGCGTGCCCCAAGGACAGTTATCCACTACCCAGCATTGATCAACTAGTCGACGCAGTAGAAGGATACGAAGAGATATCATTCATGGACGGATACTCCGGGTACAATCAACTATTTTTAGCAGAAGAAGATCAGCAACATACGGCATTTTACACACCCCACGGCCTTTATTGCTACGTGAGGATGCCTTTCGGACTCCGGAACGCGGGAGCAACATACCAAAGGATGGTCGATGCTATTTTCAAGCCATGGATTGGCAGGACCTTGGAGGTCTACGTTGATGATATGCTCGTAAAAAGCAGATTGAGGAAGAACCATCACCAAGACCTGAGGGACATTTTTGGAGCCATGAGAGAACACAATATGAAGGTAAACCCGGAAAAATGCACCTTCGGAGTAACATCCGGAAAATTCCTTGGGTACCTGGTGACAAAAAGGGGCATTGAAGTAGATCTCGCAAAAATCCGAGCCATAGTAGACATGCCATCTCCAAAGAACCTAAAAGAAGTACAAAAGCTCAATGGATCCCTAGCAGCTCTGGGAAGATTCATCTCGAGATCCTCGGATAGATGTAAACTCTTTTTCAACATACTAAAGAAGGGGACGAAATTTGAGTGGACTCGACGAATGCGAAGAAGCCTTCCTAGGCATCAAACAAGACCTAGCGGAGATCCCTATCCTTCGAAACCCGGACCACGACGAAGTCTTGGCATTGTACATTGCAACAACAGACGATGCAGTAAGCGCAGTACTGGTCAGGACCCACACAAAGGAGGAGCAACCAATCTACTATGTCAGCAAGACCCTAAACTCCGCAGAAAGAAACTACACAAGAATCGAACAACTGATTTTAGCCATCGTATATGGTCTACCTTAAAGCTGAGGATGTACTTCTTAATGCATGACATACGTATCCCATGTCGAGCACCCTTAGAAGCCATCCTCAAAGGGGCAGGAAAGGTATGACGCATAGCAAAATGGAGCACGTACCTCGACCGATTCAACATCCACTATGAGCTTCAACACTCTCGGGAAATCGCAAGTGTTAGCGAGACTTCCTAGCAGACCTACCTTTGGACAACGAAGAAGAGGTGCGCATACAAGGATGGAGGGCCGCGGTCGCCCCAGAAATAGAAAAGCAGAAGGAGCCAAATAATATCCTTGAACCAGTAAACCCACGAAAATGGGAGGTCTTTGTCGACGGCTCGAAAAATAGAGAGGGCGCAGGGATAGGCATCGTCATCACCACACCCACGGGGGATAGGATCGTGCACGCAATCAGATTGGAATTTGAAGGCCATACAAATAACATCGTAGAGTACGAAGGAGTGGTCCATGCTCTCCGCTTGATAATTGAAATGGAGATACAAGAAGTGTGGTTGACAAGTGACTCACAACTAATCATACGGCAGATAGGCTATGAATACAATGTGTACGACGAGACACTAATGGCATACATGGCCCTGGTGCAAACATTGATCTCCCAAATACCAAAAATCAAGTTCCGACATCTGCGTAGGAAGGAGCTCAGGCATGCGGATGCCTTGGCATATATATCAGCCATGCTCAAGAACAAGGATGTCAAAGCAATCAAGATAACAAGAGTGTACGAACCATCCATCAAGCCCCAAGAGATGTGCGCGGCTAACCAACGCAAGTCTAGGGAGGAGGATATCTCTGACGATGATATCGAAGAACACATATTCGACGACTTCCAGCACGATGACATCATGCGACAAGCAGATGAGGACGACAATTACAGTCAGGAAGAAGATTGGAGAATCGAAATCCACTCTTTACTTGAAGAAGGGAAACTCCCCCAGGACACCAAACAGGCTAGGAAAGTACAATCCATAGCAGGTATGTACGAACTAAGAGGCGGAACCCTATACAGAAAATCATTCCTCGGGCCACTTCGTCGCTGCCTGTCCCGATCCGAGGGACATGCCATCTTGAAAGACATCCATAGAGGAGACGCGGGGAATCACAGCGGAATGAGGTCCCTTGCAGATAAGGCAAAGACGCAGGGCTACTACTGGCCAACCATGATTCGAGACGTGGCCAGAATGGCGCAAAGGTGCGAGGAATGTCAAAGGTTTGGCAAACGAATCCACGCCCCCGCCACAAAATTGAACTCTGTGGACAGTCCGTGGCCTTTTGCAAAATGGGGTATCGACATAGTGGTCTCGTTCTTATCAGGGACCGGGAAAAGAAGATTCCTAATAGTGGCAACGGATTACTTCAGCAAGTGGGTAGAAGCCAAGGCACTGGCAAGAATTCGTGATTCAGACGTCTTTATTTTTATTTTTCAAAACATCATTTGCAGGTTTGGCATCCCTGCAGAGATAGTTTCCGACAACTGTAAACAGCTGCAAGGAAAGAATATCGACTTGCTGTTCGATACCCTCAAAATTCGAAAAAACAAATCCACCCCGATATACCCACAGAGCAATGGACAAGCAGAAGCCACAAACAAAACTTTGGCACTTATCCTTAAAAAACAACTAGACGAGTACAAGGGGCGGTGGTGTGAACAGTTACATAACGTTACGTGGGCGCACAGGACAACTCGAAGATCGCCACCTGGAGAGTCTCCGTTTTTACTTACGTATGGGGCGAAGCAAAGAATCCCTACGGAAATTCTACTACCAACAACAAAGACATAAGTATGGGAGAAGAACCTCACCACAGACATGATGTTGGAAAAGCTTGACGATCTCGAAGAAATGAGAGAAGCAGCACTGCAAAGAATGGAAAACTACCAAATGCAGACTAGCCGAGAGAATATAACAAAAAGTGAAACTTAGGAATTTTGTAGAAGGGCAGTATGTGTTAAGGACCAATCCCGATACCGGCGAGAAAGAAGTGGGGAAAATTAGCACCAACTTGGGGAGGACCCTACGTAATACACGACATCGCAGGAAATGGCTCTTACTATCTGCGTAACTTGAAAGGGGAAATCCTCATGCATCCGTGGAATGCCAAATATCTCAAGCCATACTACTCGTAATCTATCACCTGCGTATGCATTTCAGAAGAAGAAAATTGACTTACAAGTCCACACGTTTCTATCTCTCGATGAAGGAGTAACGCGCCTTAACTTTTTCGAATCAACCCAAGCTTTCATCTTCAAGTGTCATATTCCACTCATCTTCAAGTGTCATATCCTACTCATTACCCACACGCATTTCAACTTATTCAATACCCACAACCAACACCATATGGGATACACGTATATACCACTCACATACCCATCTGTACATAGGAATATCAAAAAAAAAAAAAAAAAAAAAAAAAAAAAAAAACATGCCATCTGTACATTGAAAACCATACCACATCTTAATAAAATATCGACACTATCGTTACCCCGTGGACGTAGGCCTTAGGGCTGAACCACGTAAATTACTGTGCAGTTACTATTATTACGAACTTGCATTATATTTTAATAAGTGGAATGTCCCGCACAAAGCGTGGATCATACCCACTGCAATATACCGTGGAATGTCCCTCACAAAGCGTGGATCATACCCACTGCAATATACCGTGGAATGTCCCGCACAAAGCGTGGATCATACCCACTGCAATATACCGTGGAATGTCCCATACCACTAGTGGAAAATCAAAATAAAAAGTCCGCCAGAAATAGCCTTATAATCACTAAAAAGGACTGTGGCTGGGGGCCCTAAATTTGTAGTCTTATTTCTCAAAACGACTACTCCTGGGAGTCCAAGAATTCATTCAGAAACGACTATCTTGAGCAGTCTATTTATACTACTGATAGAAGCAGCCGTTTATATGGACATATTATGAAAAAAAAAATGAAATTGATCCGTATGAAATGTGGTGATTCAAATGAATCACAATTAAATTAATTTTTACTTCAAAATTGTATTAATCAGAAAAATAAATTGAATTTTTTTCTTTCAAAAAAAAATTGAATTTGTATTAGAAAGTGCTAACGGTTTACAATTTTGACTATCTAAAATACTTTTAAGCTCCAAATCTCAGAACCTCAAGTACAAAAATTTATGTTCCCACTAAAAGATTAACAACCATAAAGTTGAAACACTAAGTTGAAGGGAAGACTTCACCATCTATGCCTTCAATCACTGACATACTAGCTCTAATCAGGTCCACTACCCAGCAAGCTCAAGCTTGTGTTTGTTCGAAAGATGTTAGTCAACGTTCACGTTGTCATCCCACTCGGGCATGTTAGCCTGTAATACATGAAGGCATGAGAGACAACATAAACAAATCAATCTCACCATTTACAAAAATCCAACAAGTTCAAAACAAGAACATAGCCACAAACACAGAAACAGTAGATATAACCAAAATAATTGGCAGCACATAAATGACAACTTCAAAGTAAACTAAAAGAATTTTCAGATGAACAATCCAGAAGAATGATACCTTGCGAAGAGAAACTAAACTAATCAAACCAAGGGAACTGACAACAAACATGAAATTCACCAATGAAATTTCCAAATCCAGACATGATTATGGTCATCAAAAGGGATATAGAGATACGGTTAATAATGTCGCAATTATTGTATTACACAGCCAAGACAAGTAAACAACAAGAAGTTATATAACTTAAATGTTAACACTAGAATCCTATGCACATTAACATCAAAAAGCAGAAACAAATTTACATAGGTTTAATGATCGATTAACTATACTATTATTATCCCAGGAGCCGCCACACATTTTAGTTATCGTACCCATGTATCGGGTACCCTTGACTTAATTAACAAACATTATTATAAACTCGCAGTTCAAGTGAAACTTGGGTGTGCATTGCTTTATTATACATGGCTAATGAAAATACAAATTCAAAAGGACTAGCCATGCTAACAAAATAGTTCAGAACAAGTGTTGATTTCGATTTCTAACGGTATATCATTTATCCATAGTGATAAGACACAAACATTAGGCAGGCAAAAACATACCTTGGGTTGTAAAAGAGAGTAAACTGAAAATTGCTTGCAGCCGTATGGGCATATGCAGCGGTAATTCCTATATGCATGCTATCACTTGATGTCATTAATCATGAGTGTCGATAGTTGTGATTTCTCATCTCTGCACAGAAAGTATGTTACTTTCAGTGTGATTAACCGAAGTGTGTCTAACGTTGATGCTTTAATTAAGATGTGAACAAAAAAATATATAAGAAACTGCACACACTATGTGAGGGAAGATTTTTTCAGTCATATCGAGGTACATAAAATGGATTAGACTCTATATTTTGTTATTTTTACATATAATTTTGTAAAAAGAAATACCAGGATAAATATCAATATGAATCATTTACCTTACATTTATTTACAGGTTGAGGAGTCATCTGTGCATAAACGTCGTCAGTTTCAGCATCAGCCTGAAACTTTTTGACTCAATACATGATACAACAAATCGCATCTGCCTGCAATGATATTCAAAACAGATTTACATAAGACAAAGTTACCGATGCAAGTGCATACGTGTGAAAAATGAACAGAAAAAGGATAATAATCAGACCACTACACTAAGAAGATGGATATTATTTAGTGTATTACATCTATAAAAATCAGTAGATACAACTCTGAAAGCACACCCTATTCTCAAAAATCTTATATAATACGAGACCGTTTGTCAAGTTTCTCATGTACGTCATAATAGTTGATGGACTGTCTATCCTCATATCATTACCTGAACAAATATGGAACAATGGAAATACTAGTGAACGAGCAGCTTCATACTTGCTTGCAATGATAGTGTTAATAGAGATCAAACAATGACGTTCTCAGTACAAAATGGGAACATCATGGAAGAGTTTTAAAATTGAAACTTCCTTTCTGAGTTCGTATTCTGCTCCTTTTCCAGATGAAGGTGCGCAGGATATAAAATTCTTAACATGATAAAAATAAAAATCTTGAATAAGGAGAACCAAAATCCTAGATCAACAACAAATAACCTGCTCAAATCTCATATGATAACACTATCTCATATATTAACTTTTGAACAAGCAAGTAATTAAATGCAGTAAAAATAGACATAGACGCCCGACTTGAAGTAGAATATATTTATGGGTAGTCGGTTACGCACCATGGCAAGTTGAATAGTTTATACTGCAAATTCTTCTTCGTTTGATATCCAAATTCGCGGTCATTTCAGGAAATTGCCACAAGTACCAACAGTTCAGAACAATGTTGAGTTCAAAAAGAAAATGTGTCGAGTACCAATTCGGTTGACACTGAACTTCACCATAGCTCTGCTGTAACTTTTAGCCAACCCAACCCTTATCCAAAAGGATGAGCTACACATGATAGAAAAAACTTAGTCATAACATCATTAATCATATTAATATAAAATAAAAAAGATTTTGAGAGTGTGAGATTGAAGCTACAAACCTTAAGGTCACTAATGAACCTTTCCAAATGAAAGCGGATAGCGCGGAGAAGTTCAATAATAAATTCATTGTATTTGCATGGAACCTTAGTTTCTTCATAGATATCTGACCCAATTTTTGGTTCAACAAGACTAAACTAAGGTTTATTTCCTTCTTTAACTTAGGGTAAATTGAACTCCAAAAAGTTTCTCAACTCTTCAGTCATAAGCCCTGCATCACAGTGAAAACATGTTAAACCATAACTATACACCTACAACCAACCGAACAAGAAGCACCACCACAGAAACAAAACATACAAATAAATGGCAGGAAAAACCCTTTCGGGCACAACTTTCATCCATTCATGAAAACTCGTAACTGAAAACTAGTAACATTGAGAACCCATACAAAAGTCGAATGACCAACCAGATTATCACCAACTCTCCCTGGCAAGCACATACTTGGCTGTCCTGTATGGTAAGAAACTCAGCCAGAACCACCAACACAAATCCATTCTCATCTGTCAACTATCTCAGAACCTTTCTTCTCTTCCTGTCTCCACCACCATACCTTGTTAACCTAACTAAACCACCATCTATGAATCAATCAACCTCAGTCTAGGCCAATAATCCACATAAATCCATCACCAGCACCTGCAACTTCAGCATAATAACCACCATATTCATTCTCTCCTTATCAATCTCAAGAACAACACCAATTTCCATTAACAACTTAACCCCTGGACTCCATCAAACTCATTTATGTTTCCATTCTCAGTACCACCATCTTCACCTCAACCCAACTTTGCAATCTAAAATATCACAATCAACAGCAAACCCCCATCTTCTACAGCTGCAATTCAAATCAACCAAAAATACCCAATTCCACATATTTAAACCATAAATAAGCAAAAACAATTTAAAATATGGAAAACCAATTTTGAGAAATTGAAATCAGGGGAAGTAATTATGTTTTTATACCTTAGAAGTTGTTTCCCTTGACATTGCTGAACATGTTCGTCCAAAATACTTTTCACTACCTGGACTGTTTTAGGATTTTACAGGAATGAACAATGACCTACGTACATAGAACAATACTAAAATTACAATCGACACAAAACTTAACCGGGAAAATTAAGATATGCATAACAAAATTAACGAAGAAAAATAACCCACCTCTTAGATTTTGATTTGTAAGACTACTGATTCTTCCTCCTTCAATATCTTGTTCAATGGCTTAATCATCAGATCCAAAAGATATAACAACTCATACATGAAAACCCGGGAGTTAGAACATCTAATTTTAAAATCGCTTGATCCTTCTCTTTCATTACTAGCAGTATTTTAGATTGTGAATGGAGTTGGTGGATTCAAATCTTCCATCGATGTAAACAGATGCAAAGTTTTCATGGAGAAAAGAATAGTTTCGAGTTAGTTATGATGTATAAACTTAGGGTTTCAACGATGAATCTGAGTACAGGGAAGACGATGAGAAACTAGATTGGGGCGGAGAAACTGAGATGTGAGAGATACGAGAGAAGTGATAATAGAGGATAAGGAAACCTTGGGAGTTGGAACCGTAGACACTAGTTCCCCAAACAGACTTAACTATAGTACTTCTAGAAGCTTTTTTATTTACTAAACTACCACTAATGTTACGACTTCCACTGGAAATCGATTTACTTTTTTCTTATTTTATTTTATAAAAACGTCTTCCGTAAGAAGACTGGTCCATAAGGAAACCTCTCGGAAGTTGTTTTCATAAATCCTAAACAGACTTAAAATACTGATTTTCCACTAGTGTACAAAGCGTGAATCATACCCACTGCAATATACCTTGGAATGTCCCGCACAAAGCGTGGATCATACCCACTGCAATATACTGGGGAACACCCCATACAAAGCATACACATGCAATCTCTCGGAACTCCCCCATAAGTATCTATAAGTGTATGACCATGGGGTGACTTCCCACAGAACGAGATATCCAAGAAATATTATAAGCCGCGAACTCAATGGAATATATCCTTGAACGTTGGCCAGACCCCCCACCGTTCGAAATCCTCTGGCCAAGGAATTAGCTGGACGGGGTGAAAGGTCGCAAGACGATTCCTAGGATATCAACCTACGGAATTGCACGAACAATACACTTTCTCAAAGGATCAACATCTCGTTATATTAACTTGATTTATAAAGCCAATAGATGCGAATTCAGCAAAATACAAATTCAGATTTAAATATTAAAGTTTGATCTAGTACATAGCAGTTGATTACAAGCCTAGCAAGAAAAGCGTCAAAAAACGCCAAGAAGACTAAGCAACTGAGATCAATCCCTAGCATACTAGTTATGATCTACTGAGAAGGAGCATTATCCGCGGGTTTATTCTTCAACGACGAAGGAACACTACCACCATAGGAAGGGCCAGAAGAACCTGAAGGGAGCGCGGGCACGGACGACGAGTATATTTCTTGGTTAGTCCATGGTTCTTCTTGAGATCCGACTCAATCTCACCAAGAGTCCTGTTAATCTCTTCTGCCAACTGCTTACGAGCCACGAAGCCTATAGCTACACTTTTCATCTCAGCCTGATTCAGGGAAGTGGAAAGTTGGTCCACCTTTTGATTGGCTTGCTTCAGCGTTTCCTCCTGAGACGAGACCAGACCACGATGGTAGCTGACTTGGCCCTCCAATTGAACTACCTTAGCCTGAGCTTCGGCAAACTTTCCATCCGCAGCTTGAAGTTGTTCTTGGAGCTCTGCGGGTATTAGAAGAGGACAGTGAGTTATAACAAATACAACACAGAGCACACTCGATGACAAAGACGTATACCTTCACAATGGTAAACCGCGGAGTCCCGTGCTTCTGCGGCATAATCATATTCATTTGATAACCTATCATAATCTACCTGCAGAAGATTATGAGCATACTGACTCGCGCTTAGGTCATCTCGAAGCGTTGAATTCGAATGATGATATCGGTTAACCTCATCATTCTTCGACTCCAAACCCTTGTTAAGACGGTGCATTGTCACCTCTAAGTTTTTCTCATACTCAACCTAACGGGCCACATCATCTCGAGACGCGGATAAGGCACTACTAAGGGCGCCAGATTCCGCCCTAGCGTCATCTCTTTCCTTAGCAAGACGTTGCATATAAGCCCGCACATTTGAGGGATGAGAAGAACGCGCTTGCCGCAGTTCTTCTTCCATGACATTAAGCTTAACTTCTAGAGTGGAAATCTGGCCGCGGGCTTTCTCAAGATTATCCCGCGTCCATAAAAGAGCCCCGTTGAATAAATGACGGTCATGGTTGTTTTGATTTTGCAGATCTACCAAGCAAAACTTTTTCTTACGCCATTCTTTGGCCATAACATTATGGACATCCGCGCGAGCATTCCATTTCGCTGATTCACTCTTGAGTTTTTCAATTAACTGAGCGATACGACCTTTTTGACGAATTCTCTCACCCCGAAGCCACATCAATTCAGGGATTCTACCCACTGAAGATAGTACAGCGGGAGGAGGGGAGAAAAAGATAACTCAGAACATATAAGGAACATATAATAATCAAAGAAGAGGAGATGCAGACCTGAAATAGACGAAGAATTCTTCTCAGCCACCTCTAATTTGCCTTTAACCGGCTTGCCATTTCAACGCAGCCGCCCACGTCCACATCCTGCTGTTCCTTACGCTTAAGCAGACCCTTCAGCTCTGCTATCTCCTCATCTTTAGCAGAGACCGTAGCTTCAACACTCGAAAGCATCTCTTCACGATGGCGGAGTTTCGCTTCTAGCTTGAGAGACTTAGCCTTGAAGAACCGGTAAAGATTGTGGTTGCAATGCTCACTCCTCATCATCTACCGATCAAAAGAGGAAATTAGTTCACATAACACACCTAAGTAAAATCAGGGTTAGAAAGAGCGGGACAAACCTCCAATAACCGCTGCTGGGGATAATTGTACTGGTACCCGTCAGCAATGGCCATCATACCAGCAATAGTAGAGGGAGGATTCACCACGAGATCAATCCCGCTGGCCCCAAGATTCTTGTCCCACTCTTCATTTACCACCTCCTCAGAGGTTAGCTCCACATGCCTGCGATTAAAGAGTCCGAACTCTTTTCCCCTTCAACCGCAGGGGCAGGATGCGACACGACAAGCAAAACTTTCTTTTTAAACCAAGCCAAAATAGCATCATCGCCATCCGTGATCAAGGACCGCGAGAAATCATTTGAGGAAGAATTCGAGGGATTCCCGCCAAGTGAAGCACCAGTATTACTTTGAACCAAAGCCCCACTAGCAGCGGAGGAAGTGCCAACAAAACCCTCGGGATGAACCGCAACAACCTCAGCATCAAATCCGCGTGCTGACCCACCTCCGCAGCTACCTTTAAGAACATCCTAGTCTTCACCAGCTGGAAGCAGATTGAAATCCGAGACAAGCCCCATAGCTGCGGCCATGTCAAAAGATTGTTCCCCGGATAAAACCTTACCAAAGGAGAACTCACAATGAGCATCCCCATCCTTTTCAGTACTATCAAGAGCAACTCCCTTGCCCTTGTCTACAACGGCCCGCTGCAGGCCAATGCCCATGTCCTATGCAACCGGATCTTCAATACCCGCGATCCCACTTGACTTAGCAACCCCCCCAGATACGACATCACCACCACCAGGGGCCTGCTCACCATTACCACCACCAGTGGCCTGTTCACCACTACCACCACCAATGTCCTGATCACCATCACCTCCACCGACGGACCCACCAACAACGCTATTTCCTTCTTGAAAAGGCGGAGAAGTCTCAATCCGCTCTCCCTCATCGGAAATATCTTCGTCATCATTCACTGGACTATTCACATCCTCGAAGCGCGTAGAATCTTCGGTGGGAGAATTAGACGATTGCTTGGGATTGATCTTTTTATTTCTAAGCACCTGCGCGACATAAGGATAAAGAGACATAATGATAAAAGAGCCATTTGTATCTCCTTTCCTTGGCATAATCAACATTACTTAAGAAAACGAAGGGGCATATATCCGTAGAAAACAAACAACACACCTTAGCAATATTAGTATTCTGCGGAGGAGGGTTAGCATCGGAGAAATCTTCGTCTTCCGCGTCATCAACGTCACGATTATAAGCAAAATCCATACCTTCAAAACTCATCTGCCAAGGAAAGTAATGGGCATAACGAGAAGGAGAGGTTTCGCGATAAGAACTCATCAACAACAAGAGGGTCGCCAACCATGGGGTCCGGGGACCCAACCATAGACCCACGGACCAACAACTTCAAGAACGGTGGAAGACCACTCATAGTCATGATCACGCTTAATTCTCTCATCTGCGGGAATAGGAAGACCCGCAACACCAGGAATCCTCTCCATCTTGGAATCACTTACCTCGCTCAAAAGGCGAATTTCCCCCTTAACAGGAGCAATATTCCGCAGACTCACAGACCACGGCTTACGTGTATTCCTGTTAACATAATCTCCAAAGGACTTGTTGAAATTCTCAGGAGTATACCACCCTCTCTCCTCTTCTAATTTGGGGGTATAGCAGGTCATCATCGTTTGCTCTTTTCTACGAAGATAGCATTCTCGGAGATGGGGAAGATAATTTCCTGTCAACTGCTGCACCCCACGATTATGACTCTTCTTAGCAGTATCACGGCTAGGCAAGACCCGGTAGTAAAAATCATCACCAGCTTTGTACAAAGGCAACATCAAACCAGCCTCGAAAGCACCCACGGTCGTCAATAAATGAAAAGCATCATACTGATAATTGGTAACCATCTCATAGGTTATATCTTTATCAGGGGCATAAAAGCGCACTTGGAAGTGCTGAAGACCGTGCTTCACTTTGAAGGCTTCGAGATCGATGTGTCTTAAAGTGAACTTCTTGTTACCCAAAGGTAAAGGACGAAAAGTAACAGTAGAGTCGTCCTCGTAAGCGTCTCCCGTGGCATCTTCCGCAGAACCCACTACTTTCTTCCTAGGAGGAACTACATCTCCCGAAGATTCTATCTCCGTAGCCTCCCTTTTCGGAGGTTGATTCTTAGTGGACTTACCTGAACTAGGCACATATGGATTAGTCCGCGGTGGAGGCTTGGTGCGGAGAGGCTGCACATCTAGAAGTTTAGTGCGCGGATTCTGCTGTTTCTTAGGAGACCCATCTCTAGGACGATTCACGGCGTATCTAGACCCCTGCGGCGGATCACCTTTTTTGAGCGAAGGTCTCTGACCAGAGGACGAGGACGTTCGTCTATTCCGAAGATTACCCTTAGTAAGAGGAGGCGAAGTTCCGCACCTAATATTGGAATCACTCCGAGGAGATCTACGAGGACTTGACGGAGGAGTTTGATAAGGAACCGCGGATGATCGGACATATCAGCGGACACAAACACAAATAGAAGTGAAAATCAGAGTCAAGGAAGATCGAAAAACAAGAAAATCTCAAGAACAGCAGCAAACGTGAAGAAAACCCTAGATTTCATCTACAACCATTTAAGCTCTCAGGCTATTACTCAAACTCAAGAAAAGAAAAAGAAAATCAAAACATGGCCAGTAAAACACACGGCTCGGCGGCGTCAACTTTCAAATCCCACGATATGCATAAGATTAAACCCATCATGATTCATCACCAGAAAATCAAGAACTCAACAGAGATAGAAATGGCGAGTAAACAAAGTAAAAGATCCTACCTGAGTTTCAGCAGCAACAGCAGCGACAAAAGCAGCAGCAACGGTGGCAGCAACAGCAGCAGAGGCAGCAGTAATGGTGGCAGAAGAAGTTAAGAAGACGAAGAAGAGAATGAGGGCAGAGAATAAAACAGAGAATGTGAATTTAATTCACATTCCTTCATTCTTTTCTTTTTTATAGGACCAAAAGAAACCGTCCACTACCCAAGAGGAAGTTATGGCCGGATATGGGAAACGTGCACAATAAATACAAATAACTCCTTTTTAGGGGAAGCTATGAGGAGGGAGATAAAAACGTACCACACGATTCTTCTTCCAACAAAAGTCGGCGCCCAAATCCACAAGAAGAGGGGCAAATTGTAAGTACACTTATTTATCTCCCTCACCACGTGTACTAGCAAAGCCCACGTGGAGGCCTCGTCACGATATGGATGACACGTAGGGGCATCCCCAGGATCTAGATGGCGTGCCATCTGTCAAGTTCAACGGTCGAAGATGAAGAAGCATCAAAGGAAGGTATCCCCACGTAACACCAAAGAGCTACTCTGCTACACTTTATCTCATCACGAGATAAAGTATAATCAACGGCTAGGGAAAATCCAACTGACACAGACGTGACAAGTTGAGACTGACACCGCCTAGCGCATACGGAACCGCCCCAACCACTCGCATTTAGTGCTGCTCAGAGGGCACGTGTCCGATGACCAACGAAGAGAGCGGAGGTTAGCCAGCGTAATGAACATAGGAATTATAGAAGGCGCGGAATGATAAGGAAGTCCGCGGACTATGCACAGAATCCGAGAAGATAAGATTTCAACAACTCTCTTCCAGGGGATCCATTTAAATCAGCTATATATATGTCCCTTCCAAACAAGAGGAGGGTGAGGATTTTTGGGGAGAGAACTAGAGAATAGGAGAGAGAAATCAATGAGATGTAAGTATGAGCATCAACCTGAGGGTTTGATAATCACAGTCTTGCAATTATTCTTGTAACCATTTACTTCATAGAGAATATTCCCAGATCCGTGGATGTAGGCCTTAGTGCTGAACCACGTAAATCATTGTCTCATTTACGTTTAGCTTTCATATGTTTATACTTATATGTTCACTTCTTAGAGTTACCATTTCGGTTGTTGATGAGATCATGACAAACCCGCGAGGTTTAGAATCAATGAATCGACATCTACCTATGTATTATATGCTATATTCTTATTTTAGGGTGTATATTCAATACACACTGAGATTGTTTGCGAACACGTAGATACCTACGTGATTTCCGTGTTCACAAATATGTTTAAGTATTTTTTTTACAATTATACACTTATAAGTAATACCTAGTACTCCCTCCGTTCCCGTTTAGATGATGTTTTAGTAGTTTTCACGCAGATTAAAAAGCGGAGAGATATATAAATTTTTCCTAGTTATATCCTTGAGAAAAGTCTTCAAACATTAATTGCTATTAGTATATTTGAAAATAAATGTATGGTTCCAAGACAAAATGTTAGGGTATTGTTGGCAGTTTTGTGGGAAAAATATGAAAACTATCAAGTAAATTGGAACAAAAAAGTCAAGGGGAACGGAGGGAGTAAAACTTAGAAATAATTTATCTCTTAAGCTATACTTCCTAAACTTTATACCGTTAAAAACAATTGTAAAAACACCTACGTGACGAATATAAACATGACCATCAAATTATACATATTTCTTATCGTAACAATAGTCAATTAAAAGGATAGGTTTAGAAATATCCCCTTGATTAGTGAGACAACTCATCTATTATTGGACAAAATTCAAAACGAATTAGCTCATCTAATTTGGGACGCAGGAGGTACTAACGTACAAGTGATTATTCTTAACTAGATTTGCGCCTGTGCTATGCACTGAACATTTTTTTTTTCTTTTAACTTGGTGTTTGCGCGGCTTCGCCCGCCCCGTGGTGATGCATTTTTGATTTGGTGTGTGCAAGGCTTCGCCCCGACCCGAGGCAATGTATTTTTGATTTGGTGTCGAGGGGCTTCGCCCCTTCCCGTGGCAATATATTTTTGATTTAGTGTGCGCGGGGAAAATACTATAAAAAAGGTGTAGATTTTATTTATTTTTTCCTTTCATTTTCGTGAAAAAAAAAAGTAGGAAATATGTGGGTTTTTTTTTAGCTTTATATACTAAATTGGGAATGGAGAGTCCTAATATAGTAAGTACTCGATTTACAAATTGAATTTGGAATTCCATAAAATTCCAAACACGGTATGTTAGGTTTTCCTTTTCAGTTTTTGATTTTTAAACCAATCATACGTTGCCAAGCGTCCTCACCTAGATATTGTCACGTCATTCATTCCAAATTGAATTTGTTTTTTTTTTAAATCATTTTCCTATTCTTTTTACACCAATCATACGTTGCACCAAGTGTTCTCACCAAAACCGTCGTTTCACGAAACTAAAAAAAAAAACCTATTCGGACCAATAGGAAGCGAGGGTTCCTCACCATTCAACGTGGGAGCTTTATTTGTCTATGCCTTTAAGTCTTTAGATGTTTTAATAATAAAAGAAGCGAAGCAACATTGTTGAGGCTTTTCTGCAATGAGTTGGGTAGTTATGGAAAGCAATGCTTAAGCTTATAGTAGCATGTACTCTCTGTCTTAATAAGTAGTATATAAAACTTAGCCATCAATCTCTAATTAGCGATGCATACAATGGGTTAATTCATGTATTATAACCCAAAAAATTGATTTAGCTAATACATTCTGGTCTGTGATAAAAAAAGATGCACACTAGACTAGTTACAAGGTTGAGCATTATAGTACATCAGCAAAGTTTAGCCCGGGATGAAGCTAATTGGCCGATATCCTTTTCGTGCGGTTGTTTTATTGTACTTAAAGCCACATATACAAGGGGAGTCAGTTTACTTACTTAAAATGGAGGAAACATGTTAGCAAATCAATAACATAAAATATCAGCTAGTAGTGTGAGGAACGGATGATAATTTTGTTATTCTAAAACGATTACCGATAGGCTTTAGTATATAATCCAGCACCCTATGCATTGGGGGAAAAGTGTAGTAGTAAAGAGATAAAAACCTTAATCTAGGTAGAAAACAGTTTTCTATGGCAACTTCAGGTGGAATTTTTCCAAGTAACAGTCAAGTGTAGTACAAACTTGTCAGTACCCATCATACTAACTTCAGGTGAAATTTACTTGGAACTTGAAGTTCATAGTAACTTGAAGTTCATAGTTTCCATTTTAGTTGCAGGAGAAAGTACATCTTGGACATTTTAAGTAATGAAATATACTACATTTTATTTGTCGGGGCCATGTGAATGAGAAAATTTTTGATGGGGGCAAATATGGATGGGGCATGGGGGACGAATAGAAATTTGACATTAGTCACCCTTTTCGTTTTCCTTGCCATTTTTAACAAATTAACATTTTGACATTGTAAACCAGAATTGTCCTTCCCCAAATCTAATCAAATATTAACTAACCTTAATTAAGGTCTAAATTAGTAATGGAGGAGAGATGATTGTTCTGAAATGGGATAACCAGCGAGATTAAGATGATTGTTGTGAAATGGGGTAATCACCAAGATTAATTTTGTCGTTATTAGAAGCTTCAAATAAGGTTATGGAGTGATCAATTATTCATCCAAGTAATATAGGTGAGATTAATATAATGATTAAAATACTGGTATGATCAAAAAAAAAAAAATACTGATATGATCAAAGGGAAAAAAATACTGATATGATCATTCCTTGGTTGATTGGACGATGTATGAACAGAATCAGTCCAACTAATTTTGAGGTTTTGCTATCTGTAGAGGTGTAGTTCATCAGTGGGATAAAATATCTTTGATCACTTTAATTTAATAAACCTATGCTAAATCTTTTAAATCTCTAAGCAAGAGAAAATATTCCGAAGAGGACTTCAGTTGCCGATGGTTTTGACAGTTTGTATCATAGGTCTTCAAAATCGATTTTACCTGGTAAACTATTCGAAAATGGTCATAATTCTTTTTTACTTTTAGCTTTTGATCATATGTTTTCCATTTTTCTCTGCTCTTACCATTTAGATTTACATAATTCAACGATCACGCTGCACTGTTAGAAGGTAAGTGTATAAGTATTTTTTTTCCTTCTTTGGTGATATTCCGTCCTTGTTTAAGATGTAAACTACCATTAATATAGGAGAAGTCACCGACAATTAATAAGATCAACAGATTTTGTGGAAGGGTAAATCGGGTTTAAAAACTGAAGATCTTAATTAGCTAAAAACGTGAAGGAATAGATGAACTAATGTCGAATTCTTATTCGTCCCCATGCCCATCTGTATTTGCCCCCATCAAAAATTTTGTCCATGTGAATTGGCCTTTTTGAGGATTTGAAGCAACCAATAAGAAGTCTAACTAAACCTTAACCAATAATATGATTTGCATCTGCATCTGTAAAAAAAAAAAAGAACTCTGTTATGATAAAAAAAAAAAAAAAAAAAAAAGAGGAAAAGAAAAGGGATACGGGAATAGTGCCCAACACCCTATGAAAGGTCGTAGTATTTGTTGTCTGTAGTCACAGATAAACAACCAATCACCAATGCAATGGCTATCAATGTGTCCCCAAGTCCAAAATGATGCATTTACAGAGACAGAAAGAGTCACCTAACCACATAGATTATCATTAAATGTCGCTGAGTGCAATTCATAAGTGATTCAACTTGACATTATTTTGATGATATTTTTTGAAGGACTATAATTGGAAGGCATTTGTTCCAGCAGACTATTTCTCTAGTCTAGCTAGCTAGTGGTTTGTTCTTTAGTTAGGAGGATTCTTTTTTTCTCTGCGACTCTTAGTCATGTTATCTGTTGCTCCATAAGAAACAAACCTTATATAGTACCTGTATACTTAAAAGAAAGAAGAAAATAATATTTTGTTGGTGGAAAAACAAATATCTCTCCTCTATCCTATTTTGTTTTGTCCGCACCTAAAGGAATTGAAAAAAATGAAGAAAACCAAATGATTTCCCTAAACCACACCTAATTAACCGTCACTAGTATAGAGGACTTGTGTGTTTGAGGTCCAACTGCTTGGGAGAATAATCAAATTACATTGCATAGTAATATATAATTCCAATAATTGGATAGTAGGGAATAAATTTCCGACTTGATACTTAGAGCTTCTCCAATGGTGGTCGTGTGTGTTTCCTACGTGGCAATGTAATAAGACATGCTCATTCCAATTTTTCCTTAAATTTAGGAGGAGAAAATAGTTCATCTCCAATGGTGTCATTTGTGATTTTTTATGGATTAAATGTAATTTTATTGTTTGTAACTTTTAGATTTTATTAGAGCGTTATTTAATATATTTGAATTAATTTTAGTAAACAAAAGCTTACTAGGATAGGTTGACTTGTCAAGGTGAATGTCTAAAACTTGACACTCACCTTGACAATGTCTAACAAACAGTAAGCCATGTCATCTTCACATTGGTTTAAGAAATTGTGGTTGGAAAAGAATTTTAGGGAAAATAATGTCTATCCTATGTGGACTTAGACATTTGTCTTCACATACATTCCATTGGAGAAGCTCTTAGTAGTCCTTTCAATTTTTCTAATAAAAGAATCAAAATATGTGAATCATGACTTTAAGATCCTTGAATAAGTCTGAACATTAGTTTTAGGTTATTTATCTTTAATCTCTTCAAATAAGTTTCAATAGATTACAAATGCTAGAGAAAGATTTTAGAAAATCTGATCAATTCTTAAATCTCACCTAATTGGATCAAATCACAAATTAAATTGAATGTTTATTAAGTGCTAAATTTCATTTGGATATGTTAGTCTTGGTAGTGCTCTCTCAAAAGGTTTAAATATTTGTTAATGGTGGTTTTTTGACGAAGGTTAAAATTGTAAAATCATATTTTTGTAGATTTCTGACCTAGCTTCATCAACTGAATTCCTAGAAAATACTCTTTCTTTGCCATAACATTTTACTACTTTAATTTGCGGCTTTTGTCAGCTGAATTCCATGGATTAGTAATAAATATTTATCTTTCTGGAATTTTTTCAATTCCATACGTTTTATTTTCCAATTCTTAAAATCACATATGGGCCACCACCAAGTAAGCCCCGAGAAAATGATGCGGGTGACGTAGTAATAATGTAGAACGAGCACTCAGAAATATAGACGAATGAGAATATGGAGAGAGTTGCCCAAAATAGGAAAAGGGGAATTAAAAATAAAATAGGCTAGGGACTGGGCCCACCGGTCGGCCATGTCGTGGTCGTGGGCGGTCCCGCACCTCTCTATGTCTTTTATTTTATTATATTATTATTTTATAATCCTTGACTCCCAGGTTCTCCATATTTTGTTAAATATTGCTTAATCTCAAAAAGCCTACAAATCAAATGATCCCACGACATTGGGTCTTTTTCACCAATAAATATTACAATTACAATATCATTATTTTAATCTTCTAGAATACTGAACGTTTGAATACAAGTTGTGGCTAATACCCGAGGCATCAATGGAGCATTTTCTTCGGGATCCTGTAATTCACACAAAGTACAGCTTTATGAAATACCATATTACCCTATAACAAGTATGCCGAAAATACTTTCTATCCCTCACATTTGTCCACCAAAGCTATCCCCCAATACGTGTCACATAAGTATTGGCTCAATTTCTTTAAATGGACCCCTGCTATCTCCCTCGAAGCATTTTGGCAGAGTCCAAACGCTTAAATCATGCCACCTAGTGGGGGATGATAATGGTGTATGATAATGGGGGATGATAATGGCAGAATCCAAAGGCTTAAATTATGCACATGAATACCAACTGAAATCTGACAAGATCACGAGTTTAAATTAAACTCAACAAGCTAAATGTTCAGTCTTAATTTAGCTAAACAAGTCAACGATTGATAGACGTTGGTTAACTACTAATAAATTCTAAATCAAGTGCATGATACAAAGCAACAGCTATTTGCTACTGCAGATTCGAAAGACTTGGTTCCATATTAAGTACCTGAATTGCTTGTTTAATTGAAGGTCTGAAACTGAGAAAACTTGTAGTATTATTACATAAAACCTAAACACTTAGGCCTCTTCCTATGCACATGCCAAACCATTTGCGCTACTATGGGGAAACCGCTGAGCGATCGACTCCCTAGCGAGAGATATTGACAATATCGCCAGCGATAAAGACTTTATCGCTGGCGATATTGTCAATATCGCCCGAAATTTACTATATCGCTGTCGATATAATCAATATCGCCACCGTTCGAGTTTCAGCCGCCTATAAATAACACAACTATACTCCCACCTCTTCTAAACTCTTCTCAATTCTTCTTCTGAAAACCACTGATTTTCTTCTCAATTCTTCTTCCTAAACCTTCTCGCAACGATTATCTTAATCAGATATGGAGAGAAAAAAAGAAACAAAAAGGGAAAGCATCTACAAGTACCCCGGCGTTGGAGTAAGTTTTGTTGTGGATACAAATTATGAGTTTAATAATGTTAGACTAGTAGCCTATGAAGGTGTATTCTCTAATCACCTTTCGATAATGAGGGCGATGTAACGCCATACATCTAAGAGGTGGATGGACCGAGTTACGTAGAATTTTTGAATTACTTCCCGGTGCTGTTCAAGAGAGAGTGAGAAGATATCCTTGGCGACATCTATATCAAATACAACCTAGAAACCACAGGACTCAAGGTGTTCAAGTTATATTAGAACGATGGTGGAAGACTACAAACACGTTCTTTTTCAAGGACTTTGAATGCGGTAAGTCACTTTTCTAGTTATTTAATTTTTAGATTATGTGTTTTGTTTCATAAAAATCAACAAATTCTAATTATGAATAATTATTGTTAATAGGAGTTACACCGATAGATTTATACATGTTAACCTAATTCCATGCCAAGGGAACTTAATTCCATTTAATAGACTAAAGTGGGTATCGAAGATAGATGGAAAGAAAGACTTCCTTTATACTCAAATGAATTAGGAGGAAATCCTACACATAGACAATTAAAAGCGTATGGGTTGAAGGTGTCTGGTTGAAAAGTTTTTTCCAAATTATCTTGTAAAAATGAATGAAAACAGGGAAGCCGGTAATCAATATTTGATCCCACCATTTTGAGGAGCTAGAACGTCTGTTTGTATTGTGGACACCGGGCCAATGTCTCTGTTTCCAAATGCTAGCTCAGTAGTGTTAATTGGGTTTCTCGAAGCATTAGAAGATTTAGAGCAAGCACCAACATATGATTGGGGACTGCGATTTTATCGAGATTTACATTGCCCTAAGTGATAATTCGACGTGTGATAAAGATAGTTTTAATGCTTTTTGGGGAGTTCTGGAGGTAAGAACCAATCTTTTTCACATTATGTATTTATTTGTCATTTTCATATGGAAAAGTTATTAACCCGGTGAATGTTATTTTTTTCAGTATTGGTGGTATACATATTTCCGTGTTTCGGAACCTTGTCTTAAGAATTATACGAATGTATTTCCGATCATACGAAAGTATGATTCTGAGAATTGGGAAGCTACACAGATTGAAGATGGTCAACATACTCGCTATTGTTCATAAGATTCAAATAGAAAGTAGAACAAGCCATAACCTTATCTCACGGCCATATGAAGCAAGACACCTGAGTTCCAAGAAGAACTAGGTCGATAATGGTAGAGTTAAGCCTTAGAAGGATGGTGTTATACAACCCTATTTCTCGAGAAGGGTGTTTGGTATTATGGTGAAAGACACTTCTTCTTCATTGCAAGGAGAGATCAGTGATAGCTATCAACCCTTATCCCAAAGACAGATGTTTCAGCAGACGATTACTTCAAATTGATAAGAGAAGGTCATAGTTGGCAAGAAGTCGATGAATTGATCCTGAGCCGATGGACGTAAATGAGTACCTATCTTGGTTTAATACTATTTTCAAGCCAAATATTTCCATGCAACCGCAAAGTTTGGGTCGGATGGATTTCCAGCTTTAGGTAGGTTGCCACTTGACAATGAATTTATTCCTTCCCAACCTCCACCGAGAGACGGGTGACGTATTTGCATATCCTTCTCAAAGTTCATCGTCATACATGCCACCATTTTCTTGGGAAGTAAAGACTATATCCAGCACATCCTGGAGAGATTGTTACTTATCCAATTGTTTCTAGTGCACCTACTGGACTTATCCATACCTCGGGGTCAATGCTACGAGTTGGAGTATCGGACCCGATGTAACAATTATGAGGCTCTTCTTCGTGGATTTAATATGCACTTGGAACAGATGCAAAGTTTGAGGGAAAGCATGATGTATGACATGAGTCCCAAAGTGTTGGAGCTGGTAGAGGTTTGAGTCCTGGTGTTGGAGTTGGTACAGGATTGAGTCCCAGGAAGTCAACAAAGTCGTCGAAGTCATCAAAGTCGGGAAGTCAAGAAAGTCGTGGAAGTCAGCAAAGTGGTGAAAGAAGATTGAGACGTCGTCATATGGAGGAGGATCCGTAAAGTTCAACCCCAAACATGGTGTTAGATACTCAAGGAGTACGCGGTGGTGAAGAAAACATTGGCTTGGATACAACTCCTACACGTATGTTTAGTCATTTACAAACCGACATACCGACTCTGGTGGTGGTGTGAACATGGAAGTAGTTAGGCAAACAAATCAGATACTCCAATTGCCTCAACCTCATCAAAGATTTCAACCATTCCAAAGAACAATATCAACCACACGTATTTCAAGATTTGTATAATGTTCCCATACCCCGTACTCCCATTGCTTATCAAGGTTATGGTGATTCTGATGAGACTCAACCACCAAGTCAGTCTCAAACCGGCACCTTAACTAGTTTGTTGAACAACTCTATGGATCCAGAAAATGCAGGCAATTGGATCTTTGGTCCGGGAGGAAACGGACAAGGAAATGAGTAGTTAAAATGTTTTCTTTTAGTTGAAATGTGAAATGTAATTTTCTTTTTTTAGATTAATGGAAATTATCTTTTAAATTAATATTCGATTAAAACCCGTTTACATTTCATTAAAAATTCACCTTCATAGTAGCGAATTAGACCAATAAAAAGAAAAATTCACCTTAAGATGAATTCACCTTAACTATCATGATCCATGTTATTTCTCCGTAGTCAAATCCACTTCGGTTATGCACTATGCATGGTGAAATGAATTTGAAGTTGGGTTGGAATTGGTTGAAATCCGGTAGGGGGAAATATTAGCCGTTGGATGAAGATATGATGAGCGATTATCATAGTACCGAGCGATAGATTGACTGTCGCTGTCGACTAAATGACCATCGAACGATCATTTGACCATCGAGCGACGAAGACTCTATCGCTCGCTGGAAACTCTGTCGTGTATGCCTATATGCCAGAAATAACATATTGACATATGAGTTTGGCAGTTTGGCATATCCATAGTGGGTGCATATATGCCAAATACCATGTTTTGTCATGTGCATAGGAAGAGGCCTTACAGACACAATTATATGCCTTAAATAGGCAAGACACATAGGTCTTTCACACACTTACAGTTAATGACAGAATAAGGTCAAGTCAACATTATTTGACTTGACTTACAATATCCAATACACCCCCTCAAACTGATAAGAACACTCACAATCAGTTTGAGAAATTCTAAGTAAAATATAACTTTGTAAGGCTAAACGAAGTATTCTGCAACTGAGTATCATGTAACTGAGTACTCATAGAAGAAGTATTATGTAGAGGAGTATGCATAAGAGAATGTAACAATCCTGAAAAAGTAGGAAAACAAAGGCTTTTCGTAAAAATGTCAGCAATCTGATCTTCACTAGCAATGTGCTGAAGCCGTAAGAAACCCTGCTCAACCAGCTCCCTTATAGTATGATATTGAATCTCTATGTGCTTTGTCCTGGCATGAAAAACAGGATTAGATGCTAAGACCATAGCACTGGTATTATCACAGTAAAGCAAGGTAGGAAGAACGACGGAAACATGCAACTCAGACAACAAATCTACTAGCCATTCCAATTCAAAGTAAGCCACGCGACATACACTTATACTCAAATTTCAGCTAAGGACTTAGAAACAGTTGGTTGTTTCTTAGAAGACCAAGAAACTAAATTATCACCTAAAAATACTGCATACCTCGAAGTTGACCTTCTAGTATCAGGGCAACCGGCCCAGTCAGAGTCTGTATAAGCTTTCAAACACTGTAAATTTCCTTTCTTCAGAGTAATTCCTATACCCATTGTGCCTTTTAAATATCTGAGTATCCTCTTAACCAATTGAAGATGAATATCTGTTGGACAATGCATAAATTGAGACACATAGTTGACTGCAAAACATATATCATGGCCTAGTAAAAGTCAAATATTGTAGACTACTTACAATAGTCCTGTATTCACTTACAGCATCCAATATTGTACCATCATGTAAAGACACTCTTGCTCCTTTTGCAACTGGTGTATCACAAGGTTTGCTTTCAAGCATTTTTGACTTAGACAACAATTCCAAAGTATACTTATTCTGAGTTAATACAATAGAATCAGAACTCCTAACAGCTTCGATACCCAGAAAATAACCTAAATCTCCTAACTCCTTCATAGAAAATTCATTTTAAGAAAAGCAATCAATCTATCAACCAGTACTGAAGATCTGCCAGTTAACAAAATATCATCAACATAGAGCAACAAAATAAGTATACCTTGCTGAGAAAAGTATATAAACATAGAATTATCTGAAATTGCCTTCTTAAAACCATATGAGATTAAAAAGGTACTAAACCTATGAAACCATGCTCTAGGAGCTTGTTTCAACCCATATAAGCTCTTCTTTAGTTGACAAACAAAATGAGAAGGATAATCTGGATTGATAAAGCCTTGAGGCTGTGTAATATAAACATCTTCATTTAAGAACCCATGCAAAAAAGCATTACTCACATCTAAGTGCCTTACTTGCCAATCAAAAGACAAAGCCATACATAGAACTACTCTTACAGTTGTAGCCTTAACCACTAGACTAAAAGTATCATTAAAATTTTTTCCATCTTGTTGATCATAACCCTTGGCAACCAATCTTGATTTGAGCCTATCAACTGTCCCATCTGGTTTTTGTTTTATTTTATACACCCATTTACATCCCAAAATATTCATATGTGGCTATGGAGCTAGATAATTCCAAGTGTCATTATTTCTTAAGGCTACATATTCATCTTTCATAGAGACTTGCCAGTCAGGGATACTCATAGATTTCTTAAAAGTTTTGGGCTCAGATAAAGTAGTTAACAAGGAAGTAAAGGCAGAAGAAATAGGATATTTTGAAGAAAAATGAGCAACAAAATCTGGAGAAAGTTTAGGCTTTAAAATACCTCTCTGAGACCTAGTAACCATAGTGGTTGTAGAAGAAGAATCAAGAAGAGAGGGACTCTGAGAAGGTAAAGAAGTATGAGCAGAAGAAATAGATTCAGTATCATCACTCACAGATGAAGAACTAGAAAAATAAAATTGAGTTTCATCAAAAACCACATTTCTTGAAATATAAGACTTTTTAGATATTGGATTGTAACATTTATACCCTTTATGTAAAGAACTATAACCTAAAAAAATACATTTGACAGTTTTAGGAGATAGCTTATCAGCTCTTGCATAAGCTAAATGAGGATAACAAATAGTGCCAAAAATTTTAAGAAAAGAATAATCTGGACTGGTTCCAAAAAGAACTTCAAAAGGAGATTTAAAATTTAAGACTTTTGTAGGAGTTCTATTGATCAAATAAGAAACAGTTAAAAAAGCATCATACCAGAACTCTTTAGGACAAAAAGCATTAAATAACAAGGCATTACCCATTTCAGTAATGTGTCTATGCTTTCTTTCAGCTAGAGCATTTTTCTCTGATGTTTTAGGACAAGCAATACGAAGTTTAATACCATTGTGTTCAAGAATAGATTTAAAAGGTCCTTGGACAAGTTCAGCAGCACCATCTACTTGAAAAGAAATAATTTTTGTAGAAAACTGATTCTAAGTATGTTGTTTAAAATGAGAAAAATACTGAGAAGCATCAGACTTAAGTTCCATTGGATATATCCAATTGAACCTACTAAAATCATCAATAAAAACAATGTATTATCTATAACCTTTCGAAGAAGAAACAGTTGGTCCCAATACATCACAATGGATAAGAGATAAAGGCTTATTTTCATGAGAAGAAGACAAAAAAAAAAAGGCAATTTCTTGCTTTTAGCAAGTTGACAAGGATGACACAAAGATGAAGAAGGAGAGGTTGACAAAAGAATCTGTTTTGAAGAATGTAGTTTTTGAATAATAAGATTTGAAGGATGACCTAGCCTGTCATGCCAAACTTGATAAGGAACAGAAAAAAAGGCAGACAAGACAAATTGTTTAGATGGAAATAAAACAGAATGATTTAAAGGGTACAAATTGTTAACTACACTACCATGAGCAAGCAAAACATGAGTATCCAAATCTCTAATTTCATAACCATAAGGAAACAATTTAAAGTAGCAATGATTCTCTCTGGTAAACCTAGCAACAGACAACAAGTTATGTTTCATATCTGGTACTAACAAAACATTATTTAGCCTGAAACTAGTTTTAGGTGTTGAAATAGTCGAAGTTCCGGTAGAAGAAATAACAAGACACTTACCATTGCCAACTTGAACTGAATCTTTGCCTTTATAAGAAGTAGAATGCTGAAGTAAACCATCATTGCCAGTCATATGTGCTGTAACCCCTGAGTCAGCTAGCCAATCTGGAGATTCAGACGTAGAAGAAACAAAATGATTTGAAAAATACATATCTTCCATAGCAGAAAAACCATGTTGTGGTTGAAGTTGTTGCTGATGAGCCACATTTGCAGAACCACTAGCTGAAGAGGATGGTGGTGGATAATATCTAAAATGACACCTGCTAGCATAATGACCCCTTTTTCGGCATATCTAACACTCCACCTGAGAGTAATATCTCCTTCCATTTGCAGTCCCAGAAGAATTCCAATTTGAGTTGTTATTGTTCCAATTTGAATTGTTATTGTTCTTGTTGGTATTAGTATTATTATGATTGAAATTACTACCTCCTGGAGCTTTATTCTTTCCTCTCCCATAAGCATTACCAGCATTGTTATTATTAGTACCATTTCTTGAATAAAACCCTGAAGGATGTTGAACATCAAAAGCTGAACTTGTAACTTGATGTTGTTCGGTAAGCCATTGCTCATGACTTAAACCGTGGTTTAATCTCAGCAAAGGTAAAGGGAACTTCTCTATTTTGTGCAGAAATCACAAAATTATCATAATCTCTTCCTAAACCATTTAACACATACATTATCAAATCGACTCACACACCTTCTCACCAATAGCAGCTAAAGAATCAGCAATACGTTTAATATTTTGAAGATAATCTTGAACAAAAGCATTACCTTTCTTGCAACTATTTAACTGATTTCTTAATATACTTTTACGAGCCATGAATTGATTCTTGAAGCTCACTTCTAAATAAGACCAAATCTGTCTAGCAGTTGATAAACCCAATATGTCAGCAGAAATCGAAGGTGTAAAAGTTGTTTTTAAACAACTCATTACAAAAGAATCTGCTTTCTTCTAAGAGACCCACCATGGATTTGAAGCAAGATCTCCATTAATCAAGATCTGTTTAGCAAGTTCTACCTCATCACCATTCACATACCCAAATAAAGAAGCAGAATACATAATCGACTCGAATTGATCTCGCCAGATAAGAAAATTTGAAGAATCCAATTTTTCCGAGACAAAATTACTAATATTTGTAAAAGGGATAGTAAAATTACCATCATTAGCAGCCATATTCTTCCGTCTTGTGTATACAATCAGAGGATTAGCAGCGAACATGAACAAATTGCAGACCAAAAAGTATTGATGGATTACGAAGAACCCTAAATTGTTTTCTGAATCTGAAAAATATTATTGATAAAAAGATTGTTGAAGCGAATTAAAAGATTATTGAGAAAAGATTGTTAAGTAATTCACACACTGCCTAAAAAGATTATTGTAAAAGATTGTGTGGCAGAGAAAGAAAAATCAGGTCCTCTAGATCAGACCCAAAGATACCATGAGAAAACTTGTAGTATTATTACATAAAACGTAAACACTTACAGACACAATTATTTGCCTTAAATAGGCAAGACACGTAGGTCTTTCACACACTTACAGTTAATGACAGAATAAGGTCAAGTCAACATTAGTTGACTTGACTTACAATATCCAATAGAAACTTCGATCGGGGCGTGCATACCATAAAGGCGATTTCTAAAGCAACTACCCCATAGCTAAAGACGTACTTTTTGATTTCAGCAGCCATACCGCAGTTAGAGCAAGAGAACATCGTATCAAAACAGTCCTCCAAACAGACAATCCATCTATCAATGTGACATTTGAGTAGTAATATAATGATTTTACCTTTTTATTCCACTTATTCTTGAAGTAATTTAATCATATAACCAAGAATCTCCTATAAATAAAACTATCATATAAATAATTGTTCGATATGAATTTTCATTTTATTCGAAAATTCGATTGTGACAAGTTGAGTCACAAGGGTAAGGACAATCGATCTTTTCGAATGGAGCCCGATCATAATACCAGTCTCCAATAGCCTTCGCAATTGGCTGCAAAAATATAGAGCGAGTTTCATTAAGTATAAAAATGCAGTTTGAATCATATTCAATCTTACGAATTGCGATTCAGTCACCTTATTATTCAATACAGGAGAATCATTTCTTAACCAGGTTTCTTGCATTTCCGATTGGCAATGAGCATAGCATGAATTTATGAACGTTCCTCTCACTGTAGATTTCCCTAGTTTTGCCAATGCACTTAGAAACTCCATCCTGAAACCTGTTTCCGCCATTAACATGAGGAGATTCAATTACCGGGATAACAATTTTGCTATATATAGCAACTGTATGTACATGTGCACCATGAAGTAAAATTTGGACCTTGCATAATATGGATTTGAGCCGGAGAACATTTTTTTATATCAAGCTTGCAGAAATGCCACTTTCCATGCGGATCAGAAACACCAGGAGCCAAAATGTTCTTTATCTGAATTTGAATTAAGCAAAATAAAACACAATCATGTATTGGCTAGTGTTGTGCAAAACAAACACTAGATAGGTACTATAGCAGGGACATACTAACCTGCCATGAATCATAGGCTGCGTTTAATAGAAAAAGTGGTGTGCGGATCTGCTGCGCGGCATACTGGGGGAAAAAACACTGCAAAATATTTATTATTAGGCTGAGAAAGAAACGCTTGAACAAACTAACCACGGGATAAATCACCAAATATAGTCAGAGCGAAGTGCACTCACCAGACTTGGGTTTACTCTTGAAGTGCATGATACAGGCAAATTCTTTGCTGAGCCCTAAACACATAATGGCAAGAGGCACAAGGGAGATGTGTTTAAACTTTGGTAAAACTGAATCATCTAGGTTTTGAGAAACAAACGGAAATCACTGAACAGATTGAGGCGCCTTACAGGATTAAGCGTAAAACTTACATGGGTTTTCACGACATCAGCATAGAACTGTTGTATGTGCATTGCTCCTGAAAGATCTTTCCTGTAACACAAGGTTAATTGATTGGTTGTCTAATTGCAGAAACGATAAGAAAAACAACAATGGTGAGTTCATTATTGTATCAAAAATTTTGAGCTTACGCGTTGATAAAATATCCAGCATCTGATAGACATTTTACTTTGGTACTTCTTGGTAATATGCCACGGAAGTTATCGCAATGAAGAATAGAAGTTAAACCACCAGCCGAACATCCAGAAAGAATAGCCTATAAATAAATACACTTTGTTATTTGGTTAAGAACATCCAAAAACGCTGTAAAAATGAAAAATTCAAGATACATACATTTTTAGCATTTTTCATCCCTTTAGCTAGTAAATCCTCGATAACAGCACGAAAAACCCTTGCTCCTCTGTAGTGAAGTTTAGTGGCCTGGTAAAATTGATGGATAATCGTTAGTAAAATAGCATATCCCTAGTTAAATCGCAATTTAAAGTTCATAGTTATGTTGAATAACTCACTGGATCTACTGCTTCAACATCTCCAGTAAATGAAGATCCATCACAGTATCGAACTTTAATCCTATTCCAATTATAGAAGTCTGGAAAGATTCATAATAAACGAGTTTCAGTAGCCATTGGCACAATTCAGATCAAAAAAAAAAAAAAATTTGAAAATTCAAATCCATGAACTGGAAGCATACCAAGAAATTCATGAACTAGTCTTACCAGGGTTGAATTTTGCCTTGTTATGCAAAAGTCCTGAAAAAGCAACTTCCTTAATCATTTGCTTTGAAGAACCTAGCCGGTTATTTTTACGTGCTAGGCAAGTCGTGGCATTGTTGCACCATCCTCCCCCCTGCAACAGAAAAAGAAAATTGTTAGATTCTTGCAGCTCTATCAATAAAAATTCTATTTAAGACATTTTATTTTTTGAAGTTATGAACTAAAACAAGTAGATGGATTTAAAGAACAAACCTCAAAATGAACAAGCCAATTGTTAATCCCCGCGCCGAATCCTTTGTCCATATGATAAGCTGGTGGGCTGCCATCCAAACAAACTATACCAATTTTTGCCAACGACCCAATTACAAAAATTAGTAGAACCGGTTTTTGGGACTACTCAAAAATTGGTGGGGACTACTTTGTGATAGAAATGTCTACCTATACTTATAAGGGGTGTCCTAAAGTGTGAAAATGACTAACCTACCCTTCACCTATATATATAATCACCTCCTCCCATCACCACCAGCTATATATATATAACCACCTCCTCCCATCACCACCGCCGCTCACCACCACCTGCCACCACCGACCACCTCAAATCACCACCACCGCCACCTCTATATATAGCTTAATTTAAATCATTAACAAAACAAAATCAAAATCAAAATTATAACAAACCCATTACTTTTCACTCGTTTTCCGTTGAGAAAATGAGAAGTAATCATCAAAATGAGTTGAAAATGGAAGTTACAGAGAAGTTCGGCTAGGAATTATGTGAAAAATTTTGTCAAACTAGCCGAACTCAACTTTAATGGAGGTTTTTGTTTTCAGAGAAAAGTTCGGTTACGTCAAAAAAAAAAAGGTCCTAGCCGAACTCATAGTTCGGTTACGTCACAAAATGCTCGGTTACATCGAAAAAAGTTCGGTTACATTGCAATTTTTTTCCTAGACGAACTCTTAGTTCGGTTACGCCGCAATTTTCTTCTCCTAACCGAACTTTTCTCTAAAAGAAAAAACTCCATTAAAGCTGAGTTCGGCTACCCGTGTTTTCAGAAATATTAGCCGAACTACACTTGCAGATGAGTTCGGCTACCTGTTCTTCAGATTTCGTAGCCGAACTTTTTTAACCAAACCAAAATTAATTTGTAAATTGTTCATTTTTAGGAATGTTTTGGCCAATTCAAGCACCGTTAACTAAATTTGAAATATCCATGAGTACCCAAAACATCATACTCTTGTTGTGGCTCTTAAAGAAAAAGATCTTAATTTTTTTCTTCCAAAACCCTCATTTTCATTATCACCTTCATCTTCATCTACTCCCTCTCAATAATTCTTCTTTTGAAAAATTCAACTTATTAATTTAATCTCACTAATCGTTATTTAACTCACTAATTATTAAAAAAAAAACTAATTTAATTACACTAATTTAATTACCAAGGACAAGTTTGGTATTTAAAAAAACTTAGATAAGGATGACTCATTATTACTTCTAATATCCACCCGAAAATGGAGAGTAGTCCCCCACCATTTTTGAGTAGACCCCAAAAAAAAAACGGTTCAATTAGTACTAGATTGAACTAGCTAGCTAGTTGGAGTAAAAATAAAATCCAATTCATAAACTTAAAGCAGCAGAATTTTACTATACCAGCTCCTTTTGCAACAGCATTTTCGATGTATGTGATTCCAACGTAAAACCCATTTATCTTCAGTGTAATACATAGAATGATAAGCACGTTCAAGAATCCACGCGTTTTTGAGTCCAACATCATCCTGTTCAAGTAAACAGAAAAAATAAAAATTTGAAGAATCAAAACATAAATTTTGCCGTTGTTATGTCAAAACATAAGAAAATCCAAGAAGTTACACATTTGAGATTATAAACTAAAAATAGCATACCAGTAAAAAATTCATATTCGCTTACAGGAGAATTGAATTCTTCCAAATTTGGTCAGATTGTAACAACTTTATTGATAGTACATACCGAATGAAGAATATAAAACTAAGAAGATCAAATTACCTGAAAATAAGACTTTCTTCTGATCCTCTGGTTAATCAAAGTACGCCGGAATCTAACTCTGTTTTCTCAGCTGACAATCCAGACCACACAGACTATATATAGATACAATTTATTGTGAATTAATCACCGACACTTTGAAATCTTATCTCATTCAATCAATGAAGTTGAGGTTCGCAACCACTCATCACTGATCTCTCTACATATAGATGGCGGTGCTCGTAAATGCTGCATGGGGTAGAGACTGTGACTCTGATGGGGTGCTGTCGATGATGGTGGTAGGACATAACAAACCATGTGTGGTAAGTGAAAGTGGGCGCAGAAGTGCCACACCAACAACTGGTCATATTCATATGAGAGCTGGAGCTGTCAGCCAATAAATGTCAAATGCGGAATGAGAATGACTAGTTGTTCTCTTTTTAAAAGCTAACAATTAACAACTTCAACTTTTACTAAGTCTGGAGTTTTAAACTAGAAAGGAGGAGTACTGAACTAGAAAGTTCGCTACTTACTCATCAAATCTGCTTACATTAGTTTTCCTATATACATTATCTCTAAACAAGAAAAATAGTGACATTATGTGAGTCTATATATCCTAGCATTTTTAGGGGCCACCCAAAAGGAATCGGGCCCACCAATAAGACAAAATAGGATCACCCAAACGTAAATTGAAGCTAGCCCTTATCTCGCGTATTTCGTAATGGCAAAATTGCCCTTCCACAATCGGTAGTAAAGTGTGTATACTTTAACCTCTGAACAATAGTATTCAATTTTCAAATTTTGGTACTACCATAATCGGTAACAATAGTAGTACCAGACCTCCGAATATAGAGTGAGTCAAAAATCAGATTTTGGAAAAAAAATGAAATTTTTCGAATTTTGGACTTAACATAATCGAAAGAGTAGTAGTTAACCGTATTTCCGAATATAGAGTGGCTCAAAAATCAGATTTTGAAAGAAAAAAATGAAATTTTTCGAATTTTTTACTAGTCATAATCGGAAGACCAAGTAATTCATTTGATTTCCGAATATGTGTTGGCTCCCAAATGAGAACTACCATGAGCCTTGGTATATAGAGCTTTAGAACCACCATGAGCCTCAGCATATAGAGCCTTGGCACTACTATATTCGGAGGTTTATATTGTTACTCGAACATCCGAATATAGAGTGGCCCAAAACCGATTTTGGAAACAAAACTCAAATTTTTGAGTTTTGTACTAGTCATAATCGGAAGACCAAGTAATTCATTTGACTTCCGATTATGTGTTGGCTCCCAAATGAGAACCACCATGAGTCTTGGCATATAGGGCTTTGGAACCACCATGAGCCTTGGCATATAGAGCCTTGGCACTATTATATTCGGAGGTTTATATTGTTACTCGAACCTCCGAATATAGAGTGGCTCAAAAATCAGATTTTGGAAAAAAAAACTCAAATTTTCGAGTTTTGTACTAGTCATAATCGGTAGTAAATTGTATTACGTTAACTTCCGAATATATTCGATTTTCGAATTTTGATACTACTATAATCGGTAGTAAGTTATGTTCATTATTTGCCGATTGAGTTTAATTTTTAGTAGCAGGGAACATAATTGGTAGATAACAATCAATTTACCTACCAATTATGGTTGATGTTCTTGATTTCCAAAGAACATCAACCATAATTGGTAGGTAAAATAGATAATTATCTACCGATTATGTTTCTGCTACTGTAAATCCTAGAAAAAATTTGATCAAATTTTTGATTTCGAGCAACAAAATCCTAATTTTGGATCACAATTATACTATCATCTATCCGTTTCGTTTGTTTAACTAGTTTTTTTTTTTTATGATCTAAGTTTTAACTTTAAGGTCAATGAATTTTGAGTTTTAAATTTTAAACAATCAATCACAAAATTTATTTAATCGACGATCTTTAGTTTCAATCAAAATTAAAGCGATGAAAAAAAAAATCAATGGTTGAAAAGAGAAGAAGAAGAGGAATGATATGATTATGAAAATAGAGGATATAAGTTTAGATTTGTATAAAGGTGAAGGACAATATAGACTATTTCTACTTTTAAGACACCCCTTAACCCCTTCAATGGATGGGAATAAAAAAGTGGCCCCTAATTCCTTTTGAGTGGCCCCTAAAAATGCTAGGCTATATATATGGTTCTTGAACAATAAAATATAGTACATGCTTGTATTGGTTCATTGCCAAAAAAAAAAAAAAAAAGTAGGGTTATATCTACACTTAAAAGGATTTTGGATATAGTCTCTGAAATAACTTTTTGATTTCTGAAAATAAATAGTTAGAAGTTAGTTTGAAATTTTTTTTGAATGACTTACAGAAGCAAAAAAAGTCAACTTTTTGAGAAGGAGAATATCTTTGCTTCTGACTTTTGGAATTGACTTACACTAGTGGAAAATCAGAAAAATAAGTCTACCAGAAAAAGCCTTACAATCATCAAAAACGACTGTGGCCGGTAGCCTTAAATCTGTAGACTTATTTCCCAAAATGACTGCGTCTGGGAGCACTTGAATCTTTTCAAAAACGTCTACCTTGATCAGTCTAACTAGATCTACTGATACAAGCGGACGTTTATATTGAACATATTTTATTAAAAAAAAAATGAAATCCGTTCAGCTGAACCAAAAGCTGATTCAACTGAATCCAAAAATAAGGGCTAAATCACGATTTAAACAATAGTAACATCAAAACTGTATTAATCAAAAAACTATAGTGATGATAACTTTAAAACCGAATTTTTAGTAAAAAGTGCCAACAGTTTACAACTTTTGACTAACTTAAATACTCCAAATCTGGCAACTTCAAATACTAAAATTTATATTTCTATTACAAGCTTCACTACCCGAAAGCTTCAACATGAAATTGTAGGGAAGACTTCGCCATCTATTTCTACGTTTACTAAAGACATGGGAGAAGGTATCAACATGACTTCACCATCTATGCCTTCATTCACTAAAGACAGGCCATCGACGAGAAAATTTGGCAGGACATCAAAATCATTGTCTGGATAAAGGGCATGCAGTGATTGTGGAAGCGACAAGCATTGGGCTGCGAATTACGATATTAGATTGAGCACAACACCTTAATGAAAAAACAAAAGGAAATGAAGAGAAAAGAAAGAGCATTACCCACAAAAAGAATAATCTAATGCTATCAGATTCAGGAGGGGACAACGAATGGATGCTTCGAATAAAACACCATATCCCTTCAATTCTAGCAGCACAATGTCAGGTGCATCCAATATAGGGAATATACCAAACTTAAGAGACTGAATATCTACCTGCAATAACAAACAAAACAAAAATCTGGTGCATAAAGATATATCAGATACATAATACACTTTTTTACTGTATTTAGACTCTGTAAAAAAGGTTGAAATCAACCAGTAAGCATGTTAAGATCATAATCTATTAGTTCAGAAACCTCGCAGTTGTCGATGGCCAGTGATTTGAGCACCGGGCAACCACCCTCATCACTAAAAGCTTCACGAATAGAATTCATCAGAGCTTCACAATCAGTAAGGTCAACTTCAGGCAAACAATTTCATTTCAACACCAGGGTTTTCCTGCTTTTGCAGCACCAACTTCTGCACAGCCAGATAACCACAACTTCTGCACATCCAGAAAACCACAACTTCTGATCAAGAACTTTCTAAAAGTTTGTAAGAGGAGAACATAAGAAATATGGTAACTTACACTCAGACGAACCTGGAGTGCATTTGATATAACCTTGATGCAATGATGAGTGGTGTAATTAGAAATGGTAATAGATAAAAGCAGAGCTGTTCATAAACTCAAATCAGCAAATCTATAGGAAAAACATGGATGTTCAGAAAAGGGAACGGAAAAGAACCTCTAGCACAATGGAGGAAATGAAAATAAGAATATTACTTTTGGCAATGCACCAATATGATAGTATGCAAGTGAGGTAGGTATAGTGAGACACTACTGCCAGTTATGCCATCCGATAACTCTTTTGAATGTCCAACTAGAAGAAGAAATCTGCTTCCCATTCCAGAATTGAGGAGCAATGGGTAAATTATTAGATGCAAAAACAACATAACCCGATGTTGCGGGTAAAGCTTCTTCGTGAGCGTTGTTGTCAACTATTTGATCAAAAACTTGTAAATTTGTAGTTTCAGTCTCGAAAAAGTCAGCGATCCAAGATCTAGTACCTGCAATACTAACTCATTATTTCACCTATCTGCATCTCAAAAAGTTATTGGTACCTGGAAAGAAAGATAACATGTCAGGCAACATTACAAAATAATGAAAAACATGAGTCAAGTATCCCAAGAACCCTACAATCATGAGTGGTTTTCAGACAATTAAGTTTCCACAGATGTTCAGAATAACTAAGAAATCAAGTGGATTCTCTGCATAAGTCTAAGACTCATTGTTCTATATCATGCCACATATAGATCACCCACGGGAAATTTGATACAAACTAATCTAGCAGACTAACTTTTTATTTGTACTAAAATTGAAAACAATATGTACATTTATGACACAAGTGCAAAAAATTATGACATATATTTGTATTAGTTTCTTTCAGACTCGCCACTATAATGAACGCTAACAAACAGATAAAAGCATCCAGTTTTAAATGTTTATAGAAGAGAGGTCAAACCTTATTAGAACGACCAGGTACTTGATAAAACCGGCAGTAAACGAGTATTAAGCTTAATATAGATGTATTTGCTCGTTGGGGAAGTGAAACAACGTAGTTCTTAGTTGACCCCATGCTATATTGTAGCACCTATCTGCAAATCATTGGGCTGAATGTAGCAACCTCTTATTCTACTTGCTGGACTGAACCATCCGAATTTTGTACACCAATATAAGACTTCATAGCCTAAGGATCAGACAATTTAAAGAAAATCATTATCAGTAAGATATCAAATAACAAACAATAACACAAGATGCTAAGATAGAGAACAAAGGATAAATAACAGAGTAAGATTCATGTCAAGAGATAGCAATAACATATAGAGTAGTGGAGAAAATTCAAAGAAGGCCCAACCTGTATACCACTAATCTTCTGATACACATGCTTTTATGCAAGATGATACGAAGACTAGTAAAGGATCCATAATATGCTTACACAACGAAGAAATTCGAACAATAATATATATATATATACATTTACCATGAGAAGTTCCATCAGTCAAAACAAAATAACTAGTAAATGAGAGCCTACGCGTACACAACTAAACATATGCATAACACGATAATCTACTAATAATACATGGCATGCCCCTAGTACCAGAAATTTTGGGGTAAGACAAGTCCAACACCTAAGCTCAAAAAAATCACACGCCCATGACTCATTTAAGAAGAAAGATATGTATTCTTAAGCCATACTTTTGTGATGCATGCAAAATCCTAGAGTAATAACATTGGTGTTTAGAACAAAATCAGCTCAATTTTTAAAGCATATAGGCATGTTCTTTTAAGATTGGAAAAATGATATAAAAATTGCATTCGATCCACATGCATTATAGCATTAGTCTAGCATGATACGATAGGGCTTTTTCACCTAAAAAGTTTAAACAGCAAAGCCATGAGCAACTACAGCCTCATATTGCAAACACATCTAAACAATAAACAACCCCCACATCTTTCGAATGTGTAAAGGCTGTAAGCAATATACCTTGCCTAAAAACTAAGAAAACCCTTCATTCAAAAACTTGAACCCACCTCTATACAAACTAGAACAACACCAAACACACACAAGTAAACCAAAAAAAAAAAAACATATCAACAGAACACTATTAATATAAGAAACACCATGAGAATCATGAAACTAATATCAATCTATGATGGGGTTAAATCTTTATTTGAGAAGTTGCAGATGTTTTCCTCGACCTAACGAAAAAAAAAAAACAAAAAAAAAACCAAACTATCAGAATAGAATTAAAAATCAAAATAGAATTATAGTTATTTTTAGAATTAGATTTGGGGGTTTTGTTTCTTACACTAGGAGAAGAGATCTTGTAGCCACTTGATGAGTTCTCTTGTAAGGAAACATCTTACTGCAAAAACAAGAAAAGATAGAGAAATTAAATCGTTAATAATATTAAAAGTTAATCAAATTTATGAAACAAGAACAAAATTGGTATTACCCTGATGATTTCAGGAGCAAAACAACTAGATCCAGGGTTACAAAGTTTCCGATTTATTTCTGCTGATATATGGGTTTTGATTTTGAGATAGCGGTTAGGATAAAGCTTTGATTTCTGTAAATGAGTTTCGATTTGAGAAATGAGAAATAATCCGATTTTCATTGTATGGTTCTTGGGGTTTCATTGATTTTGAGTATGCAAACGAGATAAAGAAGATAAGGTTTTGGTATTATTTTTTGAAGAAGAAGAAGAAGGAGGGGATCTCGAGAATGTCTCTGTGAGAATTTGAAGAGAGAGAGATGGGTTAAATATGATAAAACATGGTCCACAGAAACTAGTTCCTTCCACAGTAGTAATTAGATTCCACGTGGCATTTCATTTTTCCATTTCCTAAACTACCCCTTAATATTACGTCTTCCGCGAAAGCTCGATTTGTTTTTACAACAAAAACGTCTTCCAAGGGAAGCCCAGTTCATAAAGAAATCCTTTGGAAGTCGTTTTTATAAAGCCCAATCAGACTTAAAAAACTCATTTTCCACTAGTGTTAGTCATCCAAATACCCAAAAAAGTTTGTTAGGGCCTTTGATAAAGTACCCCAACTTTTTACATTGCACAAAAAAGTACCCTTGTTTTTTGAAAATATTGTAAAGTACCACATTTTATTCAAAAGACAAATTTCATCCAGTTAAGTCTAGGTGGAAGTTACCTTTCCAATAAACAATCCTATTTTCCCAATTACGTCTCCTTGGTGGGGAGGGTAAATGATCCGAAGATCCTAAATACACTGTAACGATCCTGAACCGGGCTCGATGATCCTGAAAGCATTGTCACGATCCTGAATTGAACTCGACAAACCTGAAAAATGTTGTAGATGGTCGATTTTCTACCAACCAAAAACCCAAAGACACTTGAAATGATGAATCTTTTTTGGAAAATGATGTAAGGAACGTGAAAACGGTCTAAAGATCCTAAACCGGGCTCGACGAACTTGAAAAATGATGTAAAAAATCAATATGGCAATAAGTAAAAGGTAAATATGTAAAGTAAACTAGTCTTAACTAACATTAGATGGAAAAACTATCTGTGAGGGCACTTTGACAAATTTCAAAATATCGGGGGTATCTTTTTTGTGTGTACCAAAAAACGGGATACTTTATCAAAATTTTCAAGTTTGTTTAGATATACAACTTAAAAAGTTTCCTTTTTAACTTCTGGAAGCAAAAAGTTAAAAGTTAATTTGGGAATATATTACTAGTTTTTGACTTCTAGAAACAAAAAGTTAAAAGTTAATTTGGGAATATATTACTACTTTTTGACTTCTAGAAACAAAAAGTTAAAAGTTTGAAGCATGATAATTTGTTGCTAGATAACAGACATTGGAGTTACGGTTATGGGAAAGATTTCCCTTTGCTAATGCTTATTCGGCAATGGAAACTGATGGTTTTCTTTCGTTTCCGGATAAGCAGTTATGGAATCCTAAGGTATCATTGAAAGTCTGTTTCTTGGTTTGGACGATGTGCTACAATGGTGCACCAACGTTGGATTACTTATACAATGCAGGCGTGGTACAAAATGCTGATTTTCTTCTTTGTAATCAGCACATAGAAAGTAATTCCCATTTATTCATTCATTGCAAGTTTACTTATGAGGTTTGGTCTTATTTTCTGAATAGTTTTGGTATTATTTGGGTGTTTGGTAGTGATGTAAAGCGAACCTTATGGGAATGGAATAATAAAAGGAGCAAGAATAGAGTGAGACGGATATGGGGTTACTTACCGTTTGATATTTGGTGGAGTGTTTGGAACGAAAGAAATAACATACTTCATAATAATATACACAGAAGTGCAAAGCAACTAATTATGGAGGTCAAAGTTGTGTTGTTTAACTGGACAAGGAACACAGATATGTTTGCAGGTTTTTCTTTATCCACAGTTCTATGTAATTGGGTTGATATCTTTGATTCAACCATGTAATTTCAGAACATAATCACTTTTCTAGTAGGTGTTTAAATACACCTTGAAATTATTTTTTTCCGACTTTTGAAACAAAAAAGTCATTAAAAAGCCTGTTTGGATAACACATCAGAAGTAGTTTTTCAAAGAAAAGTCAGAAATCGGTTTGAGTGTCAAATTTCAAAACGACTTCTAGAAGTCAAAAAGTGAACTTTTTGTGCGGCAAAATAGTTTTGTTTCTGACTTCTACTTCTGGAGAAGGAGAAGCCGAATCCAGAAGTAGATTTGTATTCAAACGCGCTAAGGTTGGAAACTAAATTTCAAAATTGCTTCTAGATATTGAATTTTGAAATTGACTTTTGTTTTTGGTATACTCTTAACTTTTGTTTTTTTTTTTTTTGGTTCTTTTTATTGCGATTTGTACAAACATTGAGATTTGGACAACAAAAAGTTAACATGAGATGTGATTTGTATTTTGTATATAATATTTGGTGCACATAGTTTGATACCGCAGGAGAACTGCTCCACAACTCAATTTCATAAGTCATACGCAAAAATAATGTTGTATAAAAGTGAGATTTTTTTTATATTTAGAAGTCATTCTGAAACTGTGTTCTAAAACTAGTTTTTGTTTTTTCAACTTGATTAAGTCAGAAAATATCTTCAAAAAAAAGTATCCAAAACCATCTTAATATTAGAAATATAATTATCTTAAATTTGGTTATCAGAAACAAATCTTAATTAAACACTAGTAAGGACACATGTGCGATGCACATGCTTGAATTTTTACCTATCCAACAATACTAAATTTGAAAGCCATGAAATTTTTTTTCCTAAAACAAAAATTTACTATTCTTATTTGTACTCGTTACATAGAAAATTGAAAGAGCTTTTCAAATATATAAATTTTAAAAAAAAATCCGGTGTATATTTTGATAGATATTAAGTTTTTAAAATTTTTAATTTATTTTTAAAACAATGGTATTTATGTAAATATGTAAAAAATAGGGACAACTAAGTAATTTAGGGGGTCTCCTACCAAAAAGAGATCTTTTCTTTATATTAGTAAGATTTCATCCACCAAGTAGAAAAATAAAACTATAATGATGTCCAACAACTTGAGAAAAAAAAAGATTCCCTTAAGTTTCTCATGATGATAAAAAGACTAATACTACTTACTTGAAAGGAGGAAAACCTAACTCTCACATCAGTTGCTGACTTTCCTACAACTGATTGATGATGAGAAAGACTTGCACTTTTACAGCTATTACTAAAACAAAATGTACCGTGTGGACCACAAGGAACAAACTTATCTTTCCTAACTACCGACCCTATTCATCCAGGCATTTCCAATTCGATAAGTAAGTATAGACACACCATGAAAAAATCACCGCGTCACACCCATAATTGTGGGACCCACAGAAAATTAAAAACACACCCTATTGTTTCCTGGTGGGTCCCAGGAGTTTCTCTCTTGCGGTGATTTCACGGTGTGTCTAGCACAACCGTTTCCAATTTAGCTAAGCCAAAAAGTTCAAATTTAACTACATAAACAACTCCGAAGAACTCAACAACGGACAGTTTTACACAAAAAAAGTTCTAATAATTGCAAACATAAATAGGAATGTTCATAAATCAACAGTAGTATTATTGAACACAAACAAGCTAAAAGATATTCCGTCTACATTTAGCGGCCCATTTCAATGCTTGTACTAGTGATAGAAGTTGGTTCACTCTTAGTAGCCAGGAGCGGGAACGGGTCGGGAGCAGGAACGAGAACGGAAACACGAATCGTTAAATTTTCAAAAAATGAAATTCAAGGAACGCGTCGGGAGCGTAAATCAGGTTTTGTTATACTACTAGTTTCCTAAATTTATAAACAAAAGAGAAGACAACATCATGAAATATATCTCTTATTTAGTGCTTGTTATCCTGAACTTGGTGCTGGAAGACAGCACATGAAATACTAATTAGCCTAGTATCCGTTAATTAAAGTGTAGAAAACAGCATGAAATATATGTGTAGACCCTAGTTAGTAATTCTCCGAATCATTCCCGAATAATTCGCGAACGTATCCGAACTGACCGAATCCGAATGATACTTCCGAACTATTTGAACCCCGAACCTAGTTCCCGGATTATATGGACCTCACGAATGATTCGCGAACGTATCCGAACAAACCGAATCCGAATGACATTTCCGAACTAGAACTTCGAACCTAGTTCGCGCCCAACCTTGCTCTCCCATAGGCAATTCTCTGACCAGAGTTATGTTGATTGGTTTTTGTTTGATTTTGTATATACTTTATATTTAAATACAATTATTCAGTTAAAATTTTCTATGGGTAGTTGTTTAACCAGTGTTTTATGTGTTAATTTTTGTTTAAAAGTCTATAAACTCGTTTTATAATACATTTATGCGATTAAATTGTTTACTTCAAGTTAAATAATCACGTTAAAATGTAATTTTCCATCTTATAATCATATACAAATAAAATTAGTCTCGTAATAAGGTCATAATACTCATCAATTTATCATATATGTAAGCCGAATTTTAAGTGCCGAATTCACATTTATAAAACGAATATGCACGTACGTATGCCGTTCCGAACTACTTTCCGAACAACGAACCGTTGACCGGATTTTTGACCGAATCCGACCTATACGAATCCGTAAAATTCCCGTACGTATGCCGTCCCGAACTACTATCCGTACCCCGAATTGCTAACTAGGGTGTAGACTAGACGTGTAGGGAGAGATGGAATATTCGTTAGCCTAGTATTTATTAACATACAGACATTGTATCCCGAGTCTGAGATAAACACTGACACTAACTTCTTAATAAGATATATGGGATATATTAGATAACACAAAATTGGTCAAAAAGATCAAAATTAATAATTCCTGGGTGAAAAAGATATTTAGATTTTTTTGATACTTTTTAAATGGACAAAAATATAAAAATAGCCGGGATGTAATCAGTTTCATCCTACCCATTTTCAAATTTTTTTCCTTATTTTAATTTACATCAGGATGCATTCAGTTTCATCCTCGCTATTTTTTAAGTTTAAGCCAGGATGAATCCAGTTTCATCCTTACTATTTTTTTTGTCCATTTCACCCATAATAATTTTTACTCGTCAATTTGAACCATGTTTTAAAATTTTTTGGACAGATGACCCATTTTCCGGATAGATAAAGATGTGAAGATTAGGAGCTGGATATATGATATGGGATATATTAGATAAAGATGTGAAGATATGGGAATATACAGTTGTTGGATATTTAGCCAGATATTAGATATGCTTCAATCATATCTTATTACAGCTGGAAATTGAGGGTATTTTAGTGAAACATCCTCCCATGTCAGGAGGGCGTTTCTTTCTTGTTAGGAACACGTTCCCATCACGATTTTCACTGATAAACGTAAATTCGAAGTTCTCAATGAGATTCGTGAAGACTCTTCACGTTCCTGGCTACTAAGGGTGAGGGCCGGCCCCGAGGCGAAGCATCCCAAGCATGGCTTTGGGCATCAAAAATTTTGGGGCATCAAATTTTTCCTTTTTTTTTCATTACAAAAGTCAACTACCTATAGATCTATACGGTGGCAAAACGCGAAAATGCTAAAAATCTACCGGATCTGTACACCAAAAGCTCTCCCAGACCCACTATTTCTCATCTACGGCTGTGATCTATGACACATAGAGATGTATTTTTCTGGTGTAAGGAACCGGTAGATGAGTAGCAAAGTCCGGCAAAACGCTTGAACTGGTAGTGCTTTTATTAGGGGACTTGTCGATAGAACACGTTGCAGAAGGAAATGAGGTCTTATCGCACCTTCTTTAATCACGGGACCAGGCTTTGGAAGAAGATAAGCAAAACTAAACACGATATTTTTATCTTTTTTGTTTTATTTGGATCTTTTCCTCTCTTCTTTGAACAAAAGTAAAGTGGAGTTTTTACACATAACCGGTATATCTAATGCATCTTGACCTCATCTTTTTATTCTAGGGGATTTTAATAAAGTGCCACACTTTCGATTTCATGTTTAAGAAAGTGCCACTATTTTTTTCAAAATTTATTTAATGCCCCACATTTGACCTTTTCCATCCAGTTTTTTTCTAGACATCCATTAGTGCATAGGTGGCAGTTATCCATCTTAGTAAAAGACATTTATGCCCTATAATCGTCTAACTATAGCTGAGTTAAATCAAATCCTCATAGTGAGTCATTACCGAGTTAAGCCATGAGTCAGAGCATCAACACTCATTCATATTCTGCAACACAACCTCTCAGCGGTAACATAAGCCTCAACTCCACCTGCAACAACATAATAGCATCACCAACAAACACCAAAATCTCATCTTAATCTTCTTACAAACAACCACCAGAAACCATTATTCCAGCAGCACAAACCTTCTTTCATTCAACTGGTTGGCGTCTTCAAACTCCACCAATTCTGTCATCACCGACTCCAGCTCAATCCCTATCCTAATTTCCTCCATTAACATCATATAAACGACACAGAACATCACCAGTTCAAGCCATTACAACATCCATACAAATTCAGTTCATAACCTTGTAAAACAATCCACCAGCACCATGGAAACTAGCCACAAGAACCTTAGCAACATTTTACTTCTGTGGACTGAATTCTAGCTCAAAATTCAACCAAAATTGGTCCCGGACTTAACCCAGTTTGGACCATTTCTCGAACAGTGTATGTGCCATTACCTAGAGGTGTTGGAGATGAGTATGCTGTGATGTTTTTAGCAGCTTCCATGCTTCAATCCTACTTGCAAATTCAAATCCAAAGCAAATCTACAAAACACAATCGATATTGTTCTTCTTTAAGACACTGAATGTAAGAAAAACAAAATTCCTTAAGAACCCTAATTAAGAAAGATACCCAATTTAAAAATCAAAATTTTAATTTATCAATTCAGAAACATTCATAAATTAAATTAATACAAACCCATTATCTCAAATTGGAGGAATTTTAAACAAACAACAACGAATTTGATGAATCATTCATCAACCAATGAATATGAACAATCTAAGATTCTTTCTAGTTCTAAGCAATTAATTGAAACAGAATATTTGAAATCTGATTGGAAATTTCAAGAACTGGTTGTTGGGTACACATTAATGGTGTTGATTAGAAATTTGGAGATCGAGTTTCTTCCGTGGTTTTTTCTCCTCATGACCGATTGGAACGATGTTCTAATAAAGACGAATATAGGCTCATGAAATTAGGAAGAACATAAATGTGTAACAATTTTATGATGAGTACTGAAGTTGATAAAGACCTTTGAAAACCATATGAGCAGCAGTAGAAGAGGGGAAGAGGAAGAGGAAGGCGTGTTTTTTTGTTTACTGGTGCAAGTGATTATGATTTGGTGATAAGGTTTGCAAGGGCAAATATGTAAAGTGGACAGATTTTATTGACCAAGTCAACGATAAATGACCAAATATTTGTGTCAGACGGAAAGGCTAACGGCAGTGGCACTTAATTAATTTTGAAAAAAACGGTGGCAGATTCTTAAACCGGAAATTCAAAGTGTGGCACTTTGTTAAAATTCCCTTTATTCTATTATACGCATATAATAACGAGCAATAAAATAAATAGTGCCTCAGTTTATTTATGGTGCTATAAAAATGATTGAATAATTTTTTATTATTATATGGCCTAGGGGCATCACTTTGGAAATGAACTTTGGGGCATTAACATGTCAGGGCCGGCCACTATAAAGAAGATCTAGTTCAGGTACATGATATGAAGGAACCCGCATTTTTGTTGGGAGAGTTGGAATACTTGCTTCCATGTTAAGTACCTGAATTGCTTGTCTGATTGTTGGTCTGAGACTTCGATCAGGGTGCACACACCATAACCCAACTACCATCAAACATTCTGCTTGGTTTGCATCGAACTCCAGGTGTAGTTTAGCCAAGATCGCGTCTCTCCCATATAGATCCCACACCCATTCTACTAAACCTACATCAGAAACCTCTTCCATACAATCAACTGATTTTCTCCCACAAGCAATTTCTTTACTAGCCTTGCCCGTGCTAAAGCTAAAGACATCAGATTCTTACTCCAGCCTTGCCCGTGCTTATGTATTCTGGTGCTAAATATCCTAATGTCCCAGCCAGCCCTGTTGATTGGTCTAGAATACATTATTTGAGGCAACAAAATTGATCATAATTCCTTGGAATGTTTTCCTTTTCTTTTCGGGACGTGGTCTAGTTCTAAACACAAATTAAAAACAATAATCAGACAACATTTGGTAAAAGGTAAGCCCAATGAAACAATTCATTAATCAGAAGTAAATTGGAGATTTAAGATCTTAAGGACAATGATATGGTATAGGCATTCTTCCCTTCATGTTACCCTCCATGGCTATTTGAAGTACAAAAATTTACAGTTATTTAAGTAACTTATGCTAACACTTAAATTGTTTTTTCACAAACACACTAAGTTAGATTTTTGTTAAAGGGAGAGCAAAAAGAGATCCGAGGAGCGCAAAAATCGTAGTTGACTCACCAACTAGGTCTAGTCTCATGAATTTACATGAGTCGGACAAATTTACCCTTAGTGAAACACATATTCTTCCCACGATTTACGTTAACCCTGTTAATCCTATCACCTGCAAGTCCTACCTGTTTCCTGATCCCGACCCTCCAAAACCTTGATTTTTCATGGAAGAAAAAAATGATTCGCCTGTTAAAAAATGATTCGTAGTATTGTGAAAAAAATCAACTAAAACTACTAAATATTTGAGTACGAATACAATTACTGGATCGGTGATCAGATTGGCTAAGATATCAAGACAAGAACAAAGGAGAGTGTAAGTATTCGCTCATGAAGAATTCTTCCACTTGGATTTTTAGCAAATCAATCATCATTTTCATTATCTGTTCGTGAAAATAACTGGAAGAATTCTTAAAGGGTAAATTAATTCTGATTGGGAGTGCTATTTCCTACTATTTGGGAGGACAAAATTAATCCAAATATCCAATTTGACCTTTTTGTTCTTTAACTTAAATCTGATCAAGTTAATATCATTATGGATCCAAACCTAGCTTTTTATAATAATATAATGAAAATAGAATAGCCATAAATATTCACTGGGTTTTCCCTTGTTTGATGAATCTTGGTATAATTAATTACAAATTAAAACATGTCCAGTGATAGTTAGGGTGAGAACTGAGGACAAAGATGAGCATTGCAGGGACTAAGAGACGAACAAGACGAGTGAGTTGGGTTAACTTATGGTGATGACGAGTGTGTAAAACAGTATGTGCGGTTAGTAAGGGTAATTATGTCCGACTCGCACAAAAATATAAAACTGGACCTAGTTACCCAGTTAATTACGATTTCTGCTCTCCTCGGATCTCTTTTTGCTCTCCCTTTAACAAAAATCCTAAGTTATAACAGAATACAGAGATGAAAACACCAAGATGAGAAAAGAATAAGAGCAGTGCTCTCCCGCGACGTTTTGCGGGAGAGCTTAAGGAGCAAGCACATTATTGACCGTTGGATCAAACTATCATCCGTCGGATTCACTTTATCTTTACTTTTTTAGCTGTATACAGCTAAAAAACTTAACAAATTAAAGTTAGGTCCTTTTAGTATTTATTTAAAATAAAAACCATCCTTTACATATGATAATTTCTTTTAATAAGTACTATTAAATTAAGAAGAGAAACTGTTTCAAGTAAACCCAAATGGAGAACCTCATGTTACAAAATATGAGGATGTTTTAAGACAAGAAGAAAATGTGGAAAACCAGCCAAATTTGCGAAGATCATTGATAGAACCACCAATCGTAAAGCAAGCGTAAAGGCAAACCTGGTAGAAGGAAGTCATGGGTTGACAAGCTGAATAGGGACCTAAGAGCAAGGAAACAAAGGGGAAAACAGGATCAAAATATTTACCAAGGTACTGTAAAAAAATTAAACTATTAAACTTGGTAATCAATATGTAAGAAACATTAACTCATTTTATGTATATGCAGATTGTTTCACCAACATCAGTTGAATTGGACAATGCAAACTCTCAAGACAACTGAAGAAAAGGAAAAAAAACTGTCGCATTAGATAATGCCAAATCTCAAGATAAGCAGCCAAAGAAAAGAAAACGATGTATGTGCATAACTATTCTTCAATCATTTTTATAACGGAAATGCTATTCATAACTCTATAACAACACACTACTCACAGCTCAACAACATCCAAACCCCACATCTATCAAATGGTGAACCCTTTTACCCATCCGTGGACTCCTCCTTAACAACCCTGAATCAATACCCTCTTAACACTTAGCATTGAGTGCTAAATAGAGCTGTAAAGGGAGTGCTGAATAGCATTTCCGTTTTTATAAGTACAGTTTGTTATATTTAAGAATATATAAGATATAGACACTAGGATCTTGTAGAAATGAATTTAGAAGATGCGTACACTGTGTACTTATAAAAATGATATTTTGCTCCGTTTAGTGGCCAAATTTAGGGGCGTTTTTATAAACCTTTGGTGCATGGAGTTTATTTGGAGAGCAATATAGGGCAGTTTAGTCTGTAGTGAGCTCCCTCATCTGACAAGTAGGGAGAGAGTAATGATATTTTGCTCGGTATAGATAAAAAAACTTGAAAAGTCCTAACTATTATAAGTAGAGGGTGGTTTCTACTTTAGATAAAAAAATAAAATGACTTAAATCTAATTTGTTAAATTCTCTAGCCGTGTATAGCTGGAAAAGTAAAGATAAAATGAATCCAACGGATAATGGGTTGATCCAACGATCAATAATGTGCTTGCTTATTTAGCTCTCCCGCAAAACGGCGTGGGAGAGCACTGCTCAAAGAATAATCTCAGAATAAATACAACAATGTCCTTCATACTCGTTTCTTTTAAGTTTTCTCCTATATCTCAAGGTTTTTCTTGATACCAAAAATATCTTTTGTAGAAAAATAATACACTTTAAAATCAATTTTCATTTGCCATATGATCTACCTAAATCTACCTTTAACTGAAGTGTAAAAAGAATTGGATGAAATTTATAGATGGAGTTGGGTAAAGATGATTTACAGAATCTACCAAATACGTAGTGAATGATCATTTCATTTGATTTTAGTGCCTTCAAAACCTCATAATATTTTTTTTTAATTAAGAATCACGCAATTCAACAATTATCTCATGAGATGGTGTTCTCCCTGTAACTAATGAATCATTTGTTGAAATGGTTTCCTGCAGAGACTTGATTCGGTCTCATGGTAATAGGATAGGGTGTCTAAAGATGTGGAGTCTTGCATCTTTCATTTAATCACTGGAATCAGAAAGACAGAATAATGCTCAGTGTAAAATCAGACTGGTTAAGAGGAATGCTCTAGGTTTCTGCCTTACCTATCTGCTGCCCAACCACATGCAAACCACTTAATCCATTAGTGAGAACAAGGTACATACTAAAAGCAAAAGTTAAAATTCTACTACATAATTAACCCAGAAAGCACAACAAAGGAAAGTTTGCGCAACCATTCTAAATTTCTAATGATGACACACATAAATAGCAGCGGAGTGTTGACAAAATCAACAGTATTATTGAACTCGACTAAGCTTAAAGTTCAGTCTAAATTTAGCGACCCACGTCGATGCTTGTACTAGTGATAGAGGTTGGTTCACTGGATATAAGATCAAGTTCAGGTACGTGATATGAAGGAACCGGCATTTTGCTTGGAAGATTTGGAATACTTGATTCCATATTAAGTACTTGAATTGCTTGTCTGATTGAAGGTCTGAAACTTCGATCAGGGTGTGCACACCATAACCCAACAACCATTAAACATTCAGCTTGGTTAGCGTCGAACTCCAGGCTTAGTTTATGGTCTATCGCCGCCAAGACTGCATCTCTCCCATACAAATCCCAAACCCACTCTACTAAACCCACGTCAGACCCCTCTTCCATACAATGAACTGATTTTCTCCCACAAGCAATTTCTAAAGCCACTACTCCAAAGCTGAACACATCAGATTCTTTGCTGGCCTTGCCAGTGTTTATGTACTCTGGTGCTAAGTAACCCAAAGTCCCAGCTAACCCAGTCGATTGGAGACCTAGTTCATGATCCGTGAGCCTAGCTAGACCAAAATCACCGAGCTTTGCATTGAAATTTGAATCCAACATTATGTTGCTTGATTTGACATCACGATGGATTACGCATTGCTCTCCTTCTTCATGAAGGTAGAGAAGTGCAGAGGCCAATCCCAGAGCAATTTTGTATCTGACAGCCCACACAAGAGGGTTTCTTCGGCCGAACAGATGGGAATCTAGACTACCATTAGGCATCAATTCATAGACAAGTAGAAACTCACCGCTCTCGTGACACCAACCAATGAGCTGCACCAAATTCCTATGCCTCAGTCGACTAATGATCCTGACCTCGGTTATATACTCCTTCTGACCTTGTCTAGATCCTCTAGAGATCTTCTTCACAGCAATTGCCAAATCCATTTCATTTATAAATCCCCTGTAGACGCCTCCGAATCCACCTTCTCCTAGTTTTCTTTCCTCGGAGAAGTTGTTTGTAGCTGAAACTAGTTCTCTAAGCAAAAACCTCTTTGGACCAGCTCCTCTTTCTAAGTCAGATGTGAAGTTAACTTTCTCTTTCTGTTTTCTTGCTTGTCGTCTTTTCGACCTCATCAGCCACACCACAGCTAAAGCAAGAACACATCCTACCAAAACGGTTCCGGAAACAGACAATCCAACTATCAATTTGACATTTGGCTTTCCAGATGGTACTTCTCTTTCCTGAACTTCCAAAGTCGAATAGAAATCCCACGACAAAAGAATATTCCGCTCACTATATATACCAGTTGTTGCAGAGAATCCTACTGTAACCCATGCTGGAAGAATCCGCTTCAGATCAATTTGGTATGACAGAAGAGAATCTCCACGATAAACAGGATTTTTATCATACGTCCAATACACGCTGAGATTCCTATTAGTAGCGTTGTAAGTGATCCAAGCATTTCCAATTTCCTGACTATGTAAGCTAGCATTCCAAGGAACAACAACAGCAGATTTGATGGAATTATTATTAATCCCCACATGTCCAAATACTGGATCCCATTCAGGATCTGGGTAGGAATCGAATTCAACATGAATGATCTGATTGTGAGATGTATCATCAGTCGTGGTGGTATTGAAAAGGCCTAGAAATCCACCAGCTGAATTCGGAGGAATTGGATAACCAACAGGAGCAACAAAGAAAGCAAGCCCAGCAGAATAGGGTGTCTTATTTAAGGTGTCAATGGAAAAGGTGAAATGAGTGGTGAAGTCTGTCAGAACTCCGGTGGACGAGTCCCAAAGGGGTACACGTTTGGCATAAGTTGCTCGACCAACACGGCAAGTGTAAGTGTATTCATTGATCAATTCAACAGTACCAATTTTAGTAGTAGCATCACCTTCCAGTAAGATATCATTGGTCTGGGCTTCAAATCTAGGTATGTTAAAAGAGATTGAGTTTACGGCTGGAAGGAGAAAGAAGATTAACAGGAAGAATTGAATAAGGAAGTTCATGAATAGGAACATGGTCATGCACCCTGCGAGAATGATATGAGATTTGAGTAGAGATGAGAAGTAGAAGTTCAAGGAATGCAAGAATGAAACTAAAAACTTGATCAGAGCACTAAATTGTCGTCTACATCTATTTTATAACTTCTAGCTTGGACTTAATCACAATCAACTTACCAAATGGACAGGAAAAACTAAGACTCTAAAGCAACATTGCCGGCAATCCTTTTCAGGAAGGTCAAACACCAACCAAACAGGTTTGAAAACACCAATTAAATAGGTTTTCCAATCACATTGCGTGGTGCACACATCTAAATTATTGACATTTCAAGGTTATACTATTACCAAAAACCCTGCACAATTACTTAGAACTAACGCCTGCAAACAGATAAGAACTAACCAAAAAAAAAAATGGCAATAAGGACCGTGAATTTCTACGATGTCAGAGAATCACTTCTGTGGAGGGTATATGCCCAATGAAGATAATTTAAAAAACACTAGCTTCCATATTTTAAGCTTAACAGAAGGCTGTAAACATGGTACGAACAATTGGATGACACGTATGGAGACGTGAAAAACGTTATGGCTATAAAAAGACCAGATAAGTGAATAAGGAAAAGAGTAATATGAAGTAATCCAAGGAAAACACAAGTTACTGCAGTAAAAATGGGAAAAATCTCATTCATTCTGTAGTAGGTAGCTATATATCGTTTTTATTTACATGAATTCCAGTTCTGTAAAGTCAAGGAATTACAATTTATATGATATCAAATCCGCATAAACAGAATACATCTCTTGTGACAGTAAAATGGGTACCACATACAGCTCCACTCTCTTACTGCAGTTGAATATCACCTTTCCTCTGTAAGAAAAGTGAGCCAAGTAGAACAGCTATGCCAGTAATTGCAATAGTGAAAAATAAACGTTTCTGCGAGTATCCATTTCGATTAGGTGGCCTTCTTTGAGCAGGAACTTGATCCCTATCAACATCCGCATTTCCACCCCTACACAACATACCAAGACACTATTTCAGAGGTTGATGATATCATTATCAAGGATCTAACTTCTAAGTTTCCGTAGTTTCAAGTAAATGCGATGAAAATCTTAACATCCAACATCAAAACAGAACAAAATTGTATTCACATGCTTGAAGCAGCACCAGGTGAGGCACTTTCTTGCAGATAGCAGCCGATCAGATTAGTATAGGCCAATGCCTCAAAAGCCCGAGACAACGGTGACGAATATAAAATGAACTTCTATATACAAGCAGTTTGATATGATATTTGAATGGGTAATGAAATCTTAAAATCCTGGGATCCCATTTCCTGGCAGGTAGGGCTCTTCTTAAGAAAACATTCCAGGTTCCACTGAATTTAGAATAGAAACTAAATAAATAATCAATGGTCCAGTTCTAGGCAGCTTAATAACCGAACCGAAACCAATCCTTTGACACAGAAGCATTTAAAACACGATAGGATATTCATCCAATCACAAAAAAAAAAAAAAAAAAAAAAAAAAAAAATGGCTAGTGAGTGTGTCCAATGGCCATGAATTTCAGGATAGATATAGGTAGAAATTATTCTGATTCCAGGCATCATATGTAATCGCTCAACCGTGTTGTTAGCATAATTTCCTTGCAACTTACTACCAATAGTAAAACAGGTAATCGGTTTAGGAAAAGGGTTTAGGTAAACATTTAGACAGTGTTTAAAATAGTGAAAGCACAAAGCGATGCACTCTCTTAGTAAAGAGTAAAGCACTATTAAAAAGCGTTAGTAAAGTGCTATTAAAAGCGTCAGTGATCAGAAGAAAAGAGGAAGAAGAAGGGTCAGCTATTGGAAGAAAAAGAGGAAGAAGAAAGGGTGATAAAATATAAGGAGAAGAAGAAACGTTTTATTCTTGTAGAAGAGAAGTTTCAGAGATTTTTTTAGGTTTTATAATTATTATATAAAAGACTACAGGGCCTTTTATTTACTGGGCTATGCTTAAAATCCCATCTTTGTTTGAATATTAACCAAATATCAAAGCGCCGTTATGAAGCGTTTTGGAACTGGGGCGTTAAAAAGCGCACCCCCCAGAACGCTTTTTAAAACACTGCATTTAGAACAAGTTAAAAGCAAATATTCATGAAATCAAGATAAATTCTCACCTAGAAGATCCCGCAGTACTATCTGAAGTCCCATGAAATCTAATATCATGGTCAAGTCGTTCACGCAACCGGACATATTTGCTACACATAGGACAATATTCTGTCCGGTTTCCACATACTTCCTGAATATAGGAAAACACAAAATTTAGTATAACATACATAATTATGCCTTTAGTACAGGAGAGTATGTTAAATATTAAGAACCATCCATAGACACCTGATGCTTTATAAGATCAACTGCAGGCAATGGAAACTCGCAGTATTCACATGTTACAATCCTCCGCGGGCAGTTTTCACCTTTATGCAGTGCTAAAATTCCACGATCAACTGTCTCACTGCATAGCGAACAAGACACCTGCTCCCATACAAAATATATCACCAACTTGACATTGAACAGAAGAATGTTCATAACATGTGCATGGTAATTAGAACTGTACAATACACTGGATACATCATTACATTACATAGCCAGGTGTTAAAATTTCCCACCGACTTTCAAAGAGGCAACCTAATTCTTTTACTGCTTCGTGAAAGAAACTATTCTCAGTAAAGCAATTAAAAGTGATCGGAAGCAACCTAGATAAACATATGGGCACCATTATATTTTATTAATTATTATTATAAAAAGATCACCAATGAACTAGTTTTAGACCATAGTTTAAACTGAAAGCAATGATATCCAAATTTGCCTCTCTTTTTTCGTAACAGAAGTGAGAGGTCTGGTTCAATACACCTTCAGGCTAAAACCAAGAAATTCATATGATTTATAAGCAAAAACCCAAAAACAAAAACAGAAAAAAACAGAGAGATAACAAGATTCATGACCACTGTGAATTGTCACTTGATTAAAAGGGTATGTTCACCACAACAACATCATTCATCATATGCATATTGCAGATTTAAGACGTAAACTAATATGGCATGGAATAGGTATCGCACCCTTTCAATACCTTTGATAACCTTGATGTGTAATTGTGGCTATTACAAGTCCAATTATGAAAAACTATTTAAGTAACACCAGTACTAACTAATAACTTATGCAGCATCTGAATATTGATTTATAACCGACTCAAAGGCACAACCTACAGCACAGAACATCAGTGACAGTTGATATATGACAAGTCAGATGCTTTGAAAATACAAAAGTTCTAAATAGAACAACATCGTGGCATAGTTACTTTTTCATAACAGATTGTTGCAAAAGGTATTTGCACATAGAATCGTTCATTACAATTATTTAAATCAAAGGTCATGAAAATCGCATCAGTTAAAACAACATACTGGAGCATGAGCATCGAGATAATGTTCTTCAGCATGTCTTGTAGGGATCATATCTCCACAAACTTTACATCTTTCCAGATTTCGAGAGCAGTGTGCATAATGTAAATCAATATTTGTAGCTGGAATAGCTCGGTCACTGAATAACATTCAAAGATAATCAGTACATAACCCACCCAGAACATACCAATAAACTTACAGTTTGTGGACAAGTAGCATTAAGTGTGCAAACTCTACCACAGTAGTCTTAGCAGTTGACCCAAGCATAAAACTCTGATCTATTGAACCTCAAAAAGAGTCTTTGACAGGCCTCGAGCAAACATTTATTATTTATTAACCTACTATGACCCTGTCAATATGAGGAGATTAATAGCCATAGAGGCTGACTTGAACTTCAGCCTTTTCTAATTTCTTTTCTAGTGTTATGCTATCATGTTCATCTAAATACATTTTTTGTTTTAATCTTAAGGTTGTATGTTTTTCTACTTACTCTTTTGTTACATTCGTCATGAATTTACTTTTTCACGGAGTTGGCAAGTGTTAATTTTTGTAATGGTTATTCAATTTAAACGCCTAGGTTGATTTACAATCTATAATGTAGATTTTACAAGAATACATCACATTCTGGCTGAAAATCCGATTTGTTTCTCTATCAACCCCCTATAGAAACCTACTTCCTTTAATTTATATGAAATTGCACATGTTCTCAGGACAATCTTTCATCAAACTAGGCCACAACAATTTTTCATTTCATATATAAATAACCTTTCAGGTTTCTATTCCTACAGAGAGCTGTTTTTAAGAAAATCTAAATTATGACAAAATCCAGCTAACATTCCAACCATACCAAAAAACGCAAAACAGAAACAGAACAAACTAACACAAGATTTCCAAAATTATCCAAATCCCTGCAATCCCTACATTCGGCATTATTCACAAAAGCTCAAACGAGGTATATCTATCAATACGAAATCTATATCTAATCAACAAAAAAAACCCACAAAAACCTAATTCAAATCACAACGAGATCAAATTTGCAGAAATTAAAGGAATCAGATGGATCGAATTACCAGTGACTGCAGATACTAGTAGATTGCTCAAAAGGAATCGCCATGAAACCAAAATTTACAGCTCCTGCTCGTTTTCTCCTCAATCAAAACTCTGTTCAATGAGAAAAAGAAACTTTAAGTATAAGAAAAGAAACTGAATAGCAAGGAATTGAATTAAGAGTTGGATGAAATGAATCCAAATACCTTGACTTCTACGCTTTCGTTGATGCGATTCTTGATTTTTTAAAGAAATAGAAGAAGAAAAATGAAAACCTAGAAATTTGGGGATCGAAATTTTGTTAGTTGATGGTAGGTACGTCTACTTGGAGGGGTCTGCCGATTTTAATTGGGGCTGATTTGGTTTCTCCCATTTATGGTTTTACTGATAAGGGGTATCCTAATACTTTAAACACACCTATATCCCTTAACAAAAAAAAATCCACGAATTCATGGTCGATCATCTAGAACAAAATATGAACTGTCGGTTGCAGTCTTGCAGATCAACAACCGGCACTGCTTAGTTGATCTATGTCATGCAGATTGTCAATGGTCAAGACATGAATGTGGTCTATTTTGGCCGAGATGGCTGAGATTTTGTCGAGAATTTAAGTTTCGGTACATGGCCTCTTGAACACGGCGAAACAAGATTTGACCGAGAAACTCTCCAAGACGATGGAGATTTAACCGAGACGCGGCAGAGATCTTCACGAGACAAATTTTACTTTTTGAAAATTTAGTAATAAAAACCCTAAAAACCTCATTTTTATTTTTGCTTTTATTGTAGTATGGTTTCCTTAGGCTTAGTCATATGGGCTGGATATTTAGCTGCTAGATTTGCCATCCACGTCAGATAGGGCAACCTCTTAACCCCTATGGGATGGCCAATCTAGCAGCGAAACGCCTAATCATTCGGCTTTAAACGCCTAACCATTAGGCGTTAACTTCTCTCTCTCCTTCTTTTCCTCTTTTTCTTCTCTCTCTTTTTCTTCTCTCTCTTTTTTTCTCCCTCTCTATGCTTTTCTCTCCCTCTTTTTCTTCTCTCTCTTCTTCTTTTACTCTTTCTCTCTCCCTCTTTTCCTTCTCTCTCCAGAAAAACTCATCAAACGCTGAACCATTCGGCGTTGAGATAACTTTTTGAGCTCCACACCATTCAGCGTTTCAATCTCGCCGATATTGCGACTGCGAGAAAATGCTAGGAGAGAGAAGTAGCCAGATTGAGTGTTAACTTTTTTCCCATACTTTTTTCATGATTTGCAACACTTTTTAGCCAATCTAGCAGTCCAATCTAGCCCATAGGACTTAGCCTTATATGTGTACAAGTTTAATTTATGAATAGTGTATAAAGTGCTTGGCATGCATATTACGTGTATAAATTTTAAAATAAAGACTCCGAGAAATACTTGTCTCAGTGTCTCGGTCCCAACCGAGACGGACCGACACCTGAGATTGATTACATTGGTTGACATTACACTAAAAACTCCATATATTAATATAATAAACTCTATATATATTGATATAAAATCGTAGTCCCAATTTGGACTAGTTATAAATAGTAATAATCTTCATATTTTAATATTAATAGATTTTTATAGTCCCGCCATTAGGAATTACCTCTATATATTAATAATCGACATTATATTGGAAAAACATAAATCTTGTTATATCAAAATTTAAGATGAAACACAATATATATTTATAGTTGTTTGAGAAAAATATGTAATTGTCTGGGTTGTTACCACATCTTTTAACTTGCGGATGTATGAGACCTCATCACTATGGACACCTTCTTGTTCAAGCCAAAATATTTCCAACTTGTCGAGCATGCTTAAAGATTTTTGGCCTTACAAATCCGTAGATATATACATGTACTATTTATAGTTACAAAAAACATTAAAAAAATCTTAATAATCTTACAAATTCATTGATAGATACATGTAATTGTGTATAAAACCCTTTGTATTGATGTCATAGCAAAGGGTTTAGTGAAAGTTGCACTTGCAGGTAATCTTAGTTGAGTGTTGTATTTGGTTTATGAAGTTGTTTAAGATAATTATATTGTTATTGGATTATAGTTAAGAGTTTTGGTGTTGCACAATGTTTGTGCATTAGTGTGCTTTGGCCTGAGCAATGGCTCTGGCCTCTGCAAGAGTTTTGGCCTTGTGCCATTCAGACTAGTCAGACTGACATACCTTGGCTGACTCATAATCTGACTGAGTTAACTCAGTGACCAGACCTGACTCAGTGAACCTTGACTAAGTTGGTTTCTTTGACCATTGACCCTGGACTTTGATCTTTGACTAACGTTGGAAATTAATTGACCCCATTGACTGTTAGTGACCGTTAGTTGACTCTGCCTGGGTCGTAGACTAATAAGCTGGATTAGTAGACTTGGGCTTAAGGTTAGTTATCCGACTTTGATGATTTGGACCTCTTATGGTCCGGATTAACCTTTGACTTCTTCTACAAAGTTTTAGATATTCATAAGACTTAGCTAAGGGACTACAGAATCGACCTAATTGAATTAGTAGACCTTAGATGTGCTAGAGATAAATAATAAAAGGTGTAGAATCATAAATAAGCTTAGAACCATTAGTTAGATTTGTATGATTCTTGTGTGAGCCATTGTGTCTAGATTCTTAGAGTTCTTCTGTGATTAACAGTTAGACTAAATTAACAACAATCTATCCAAAAGATGAACCAGTGGATCGTGGATCTCGAGGTAGGCGTGGCTTGTCATAAAAAAAGGTGGGAATACTTTTAAATCTTTTGAAACCATTATTGTTTCTTTTACGAAAGTTTATGTTTAACAAACTCATGCATTGTCTGTTCGTGCATTTCCTGCATTGTTTAGTTCGTGTTATGATTTTTCTGTTGATTCTTTGAATCTTTCCATGAATTGGAAAGGACTTGTAATGTATGTCATTATGAATTGTTATGGGAAATAAGAGTTTCCACTTGTGGTATATTGGATAAGCTCCTTCACATTTATATTTACATGAATTCAGCTTTTATGCGTATTAGGTGTGGAACAACCCGGCATCAATATATTAACTTTGATTATGTTTATTATGTTGTATATTCTATTGTAAATCAAATGTTTATTTTATATGTATCATTTGAGAGGAATTTTTGTATAAACATTTCAGAGAGGGGTTAGTTTTTGGGTTAAGTTTTGTAGCAGTTTTCTTAATTGAATGTTTAAGTAAATGATTTAGATTCTTAATGCCTCTTTATTTAGTTAATCTCTTGGATTAGTCAGCTGCTAGCTTAGGGGGCGCTACAGTGTTGGTATCAGAGCTCATTATTAGATCTTATATTGGAAAGGATAGAAATAGCCAGTGCTAGTTAGAGAATTAGATTAGTTTAGAACTGGGTTGGGTTTGTCAGATAAATCTTAATTAATCACTAAAAGCTATCAATAATTAAAAAAATTGATTGATTGATTGATTTTTTTGATTGATTGTTTGTTTATGTAATGAAGTAAAAATTGTAGGGTACACCAATAACTTTAGCTTATAAGGATTTCAGGATAAATAATCTAAAAAGTATGAACACGTAGACAATTTAATACGATAAAAACAGTGAGATTAGCATTATTGTAAATACATAGAAACTTATTGAACACATTGACTTATATGAAGAGTAAACAAGTTATAATTGCATAAATAAATGTTTATAATATTTTTTGGGATTTAATAATACTTGTAAGAGTAGTTAGAATAATAGTTCATAATAAAAATATTATAATAGTAATTATAGATGACGATAATAATGATAATAATTTTAATAAATTAATGAATAAAATTTATCAATTAGTATCATATGAATTGTATTTATCTACATTAATTTACTGAGAAACATACAATGCTTTAGTTGGTAACCGAACAACAAGTTGGGTACCAACTCCTTTTTGAATAGCAACTCCTAATCTATGAAAAATAAACTACCAAAACCACTACTGGAATCATTGCTAACTAAACAATTCTTCAAACGCTTAAAAAAACAAATAGTATCATCACCGAGCTCACCCAAGGTGGTGAAAGCTAGAAAACCCAAACCATACCCGTGTGAAGCACATGCTTCCAAATATTTAGTATGTTTACGCGCAGTAGCTTTCGCGATGGATTGACCTGGAGCGAATGTACAGACCCCCTCCCCAGTAAATGGAGAAACTCCAGTGACGTTCATACACACATCTTGTCCATTTTCCCAGTTAAAGACAAGGACATCCGCTGGGCGTAAGTCCTTGTTAGCATCTGACAAAAGGCCCAAATCAACTTATTTACGCATAGGCACTCTGGCTTTGTATCATATTGAACATAACTTAAATAAAATCTCATCGAAGACATATAACGATTAAAAAAAATTATGAGTAAATAGTTATGGGAATTTGATAGCGCTTATTTACGATTAAGTTTTGTAAATTGAACTAATTACAAATTAGAGATGTATGTTTTGCGTCTAAACTAGACAGTTAATATAACACATATTAGGCATTACACTTAAGGAAGCGAGGATATAATACATAAAATAAAAAGACACTTGTTAGAAATCTTGTACCAAAATTATCTTTGGGCTAACAAATAATACAGTAAATCTTTAAAATGAAACAAATATACGTGAAGTAGTAATAATAGTATTCGGATGCTTAGTGTAATATTATAATTAAAAGAAAATAAATTCATATATTGGTAGGTTCCTTCTTCGTAAATAGATTCAGTCGGGTCCAAGAGCATAGCTCAGTGGTATCCCATCAACTCCAGTAAGGAGGAAGTCAGGGCACTAGTACAAATATAGGCTTAGATGACAGTTAAAAACTGTCACCTTATAATTTATGTGACATTATGAAAAAATTTGCACTGTCACCAAAGGCTCATTACGAAGGTCTTTAAGAAACGTACGGAAGCATGACTATAAAATAACAGTTTGTTCGTAAACTTTGTCATTGTTGATAATTTACGGTAACACTTTTTAAATAAAACTGTCATCAATATTCAATTTCTTTTATTAAGGTAACGCTTTCTTCTTAAACTTGTCGTTGTTTACAAGTTACTGGTAACATTTCTGTACAAAATCATCATCGAAATCGTCTGAAGGTCGATGTTTTCTTTAAGAACATCCTTTGAGATCGTATTATGTGACACATTATTTGTTAAACTGTCATCAAAGACTCTTATTTTTAGAATTGGTTTGAACATATTTTGCGTATAATTCTTGTATAGTGTGAGCGCTTTTTTAATTGCTTCCATTCCCAAAAAGATATGCTCAATACCATCACATCTATTAAAAAAACATGAAAAAGAAAAGAGGAATACATAAATTTATAACAAAATTGTTTTACAGAGAGTTGATTTTACAAAACACTAATATATATAAGTAATCAGAATCAACCATAAACAATGTGAGCTAAAAACCATGCAAGATAAAATATCCTTCAAAAGGAGAAACACACATCAAAACGGAAACAACAGTCTTGCTCATAGTCAAAAGATGACTATACCTGTTGATTTTTGCTAGACAATGGATGTTCTCTAAGTTGTTTTATTATTGCTTAAGCTAGAGATTTTTGCTTTTATGTGGTTCAACATTATCCAAGTAGTCTACCATTCCATGCTTGATGCCCTTTTCAATTTATCCTCTACTATCAATTGACGTTGGAGATAATGGGATGATCCAATCAATTTGAACCCGGTGGTAGAGTTTCACAACCTGGCATTACATCTGGAGCATCCATCACTACATTGTCACAGGAATAAACTTAGTATCATTCATTTCAATTATAATTACATTGAACTTAATACTAGATTACTGAACAATGTTAGAATCTAAAGTAGTAACCGAATTTTATGTATTCTGATTCATAACCGAATTTTATGTATTCTAATTTATAAACGACAGATCCCACTTCATTACCACTAATCTCGTTGCAAACTTTATTACTCACTCTTGCCGTGAAAGAAAAACTCAATATATAGGTATCTTATCTTTGATTTATGTACCTTTTTGTGAATTTCACACATTTGACTTCTTAACTTCAAAAATTACTTCACGATATGATAATTCTCCCATGGTCCACTTTAACCTCGAAGCATGGGATATAAAGTTTTGGTGGTATATAGTCAAGGGCAATGAAAATAAAGTAACAAACAATTAAGACACGAACCGAAATTACATTTAAGGATGTTGTGGTAAGTTGGTTGTTCGATTACGTTGATGGTTGTGGAGCTTGGTAAGTAGCTTTATGCTTGATTGCAAAGGAGCTCATATCACACTCGGCTTCCGGATTATCATTAAGAGAATTTTGGTACAACTTGGAAGTTCAAACCAAACTACAAATATTGCTTATGTAAAAATTTAGTTACTTGCCATCTTCTAATAACCAAAGGTAAAGTTCAAATACCCAAGCGAACTCGCATATCCATGGGAAATTCCATGCCCGATGTTCCAAAGAGCATCTCAACTTTCAATCTGATATAAAATGTCTAGCCATAATGTTAATTAACAAATGAAATGACCACTAGCATTTAAAAAAACCAAAGACTCTAACAACCTTCACATTTTTGCAAGTGTGAAACAACAGTGGAAATAAATCAAAGAAAAAAATCATAAAAATCAAGTGAAATCTAAATTCGCTAAGAAACAGTAACAGGATTCTAAAATCTCCTCCAAATTATATGCAGACAAAATGCCACCCGGCCGAGGGGAAGGGGGAAATGGGTTGATTTTTATCTGATCTATAATGGAAAGAGCTATAATATACATCAACATACGTGTAGTTATCTCCATCATGTCACATATGAACAAGTGGGAAGATGGCCCATAAAAACATGTCAAATTCAACATTAAAGATTTGATGTCGCATATGAACAAGTGGACAGATGGCACATAAAAGCATGTCAAATTCAACATTAAAGATTTCATGTGATTATACCTCGAGGGAATAATAATAAATTAAAATTATGAAACATAAACATCACGCTGTACAAGGTTTGCAGTTTTCCATCTGCTTTGAAATCAAGTGACAGACTTAATAGGTATTGCTTCGTTAGACGGATCAACCTGTGAAATGCGGAACAAGCCAACTATGTTTTAAATTCTGATGCAACTTATAAGTCACTAAGAAAACATCAGAATTTTGTGTGTTTTCAAAGTTAATCATCACCTGCGCGTAATCATCTTAATTAGATCATAAAATATGTTCCAATTACATAATGAATCTAAAAATCCAATTTTGCATATTGAACCTAAGCTGCTAGCAGTAAATAAAAATGGATGGTGCAAGCATATGCATGTTGCAGCTAACCAACGAGTCTATACAGAACATGTAATTAAATTGGTTATACCAGCAAGGAACCAGGGATTCGCGTGACATAATTCAGCACGAGTGAAGTCACAAACAACCCCAACCTGCTATTTGGGAAAGGCTTGGTTGTCGTTGTTGAAGACACAAACCAATTGAATTAGTTGAAACATGAACCAAAGAGAGTAAGCGATGTAAATAATTGGGAGTATATACCTATACTATAAAACTTTACAAGAGCTTCTAAGTTGATTATTGCAACTATAATTTAAATTAGTAGTATCCACATGAAATTTGGAGAACTCACAAACCAAAGTAAAGGGGTGAAAAAGCACATAGGTTGAATAACCCAAAGGACAAGACCGTGTTAATTGTTTCGCGAAAAATGGAAGCAATGATAAATCGAAATTGTTGATCAAGCATACCATTAACATTATTCAGACACTCCATAAATTGTATTCGTCTTTGCTCGCCTAACAAAAAACCAACAGACATAGTAAGACCATTGAGCTAAGCTTCAATCATGAGTAATCAATAGAACCACCTATTAGGAATCAAAAAATCCAATACAAAACTGAGTGCCTAATCAAAAGAGGCACAAAAGAGACACTAAAGCTATTGAAAGATTGAACATAATATTTTAAAGAAATAAAGAAGAAAAGTAAAAGCTTAGTTAATGTATGCTCACAAAACCAGTCTTGGTCATGGAGGCAAAAGTTCACCATGGACGAATCTCTAACCGTTATTGCATACAGGTTGGATACATTATCTAATTGAAATGTTCAACAAGATGACCGTTACCTCTGCATCAAGCATCTTGATATCAGTCTCTTTTGGCTTCGTTTCATCAATTTTCAAACCAGCTTTCCTTCCTCATCTATCAAAAGCTATTAAAAAGAATAATGGAAATTAAATAAAGATGTTGGTTGATGACCAAGTAAACACCAGTAAGAAAGCGTATCAAAATGTAAAACTTGCAGGAAATAAAATATTTGGCGATGTCGATTGGTTCGAATGAAGAAGGGGAAACAAGAGTTGAACAGGGGATAGAACCAGATATTTTATTGCCAGACAATTAAACAAAAATTGAACAAGCAAAGAAGATTTTCTATCAAACAGGCATCCCATACAAATATCCTCCACCAGGTGATATTAAACGAAAAAGCTCATCATCCAGTTAAAGTTAGGGCGTCATACGAAATAAAAACAGATCTGGCAAAAGAACCTAAATGGAAAAAGTAAGATAAACCCAAATCATAAATTAGGGATTTCACAAAAAAAAAAAAAAAAAATAGAACTTATACCTCGAAGAAAACATCACATGCTTTAGAATCTTTACGTCCAACATCAAGAACCAAATCAAGCAACTCAGGACCAGAATTTTCCTTAGAAAAGAATCGAGAGATATAGAGATGGATAAAATTCATTTAGTTATCCAATGAATATAGGGAGAGCTTGATTTCTGCACACAACATCAAAGTGGAAATATTTCAGAGCAAAACAGTTAGTGATCTTGAGATAAGGATTAAAGAGAAAGATGAAACAGAGATCCATATTTTTCTAAGAAAAAATAGTGAGAAGTGAGATATGATATCTGCCTAGAGAGAGATGAACATTTTTTAGAGAGATGGGCGATAGTAATTAGATTTTTTTATAGTTTTTTAACAAAAATGAGAGAGCGAAGGGGTCGAGTAAAAAGAGTCCCACTAACTAAACTGACCCACTAACTGTACAGACCCACTACTGCTGCCGCCGGGAGAGGGGAGCAAACTAACATAGTCGTGTGTTAGAGAATTCTTTATGCGAGATATATGAATAGTAGCAGTTTTGGATATGAACAAACACCATAAATGGAAGTGGCGGTAATTCGAAAAACTGTTATCTATAAGTTTACACTTCGATATCGGTTTTTATATGCAACAGTTGCGATAACTCAAGAATAGTAGCAGATTTAAAATTGTTGTCATACATCAGTGTATAGCAACATTATTGGAATAAACTGTCGTCATATAATTTTTCAGCAACAGTTATAAAACTGCCATGATTGTTAAACATTATTAGTGTCGTTTTAGTAAGAAACTATCACGTATGTCATTGACCTTTTTCTTTTGTAACAGTTCATATGTGAACTGTCATAGTTTTAGATATTTAACTGTCACCAAAGCCCATATTTGTACTAGTGGGGGTTCGACCCCCACCATAGAAATTTGTATTTAATTAGTTGTATAGAGGGGTTTGGCGGGGTTGGGTCTAGCAATGGCTGGTCAGTGGCCGGATTTGGGTAGGGGGCACAGGTCCGGCTTTAGCCTATTAAAAAAAAAAAAAAAAAAAAAAAAAGATTCAGTCATCTTTACGAAATTTTAAAATATTTATTATTATTTTTATAAAATTAATATGAAAATGAGCATAATTTAAATTAAAATCTTTTGAAATGGAAAATTAATATGACGAACTTAAACTGTTAGAATTTAAATTAGTATTATGTTGAGCATAATTTAAATTAAAATCTCATTAGCACATATACAGAGATAAAATTTGATTAGGATTAAATAGCTATGGAAATTATTAGTGCTTATCTACACTTAAGTTTTACAAATTTAACTAATAACAAATTAGAATTGTATGTTTTTTGTTTAAACCAAATAGTTAATATAAGACATATTAGGTAGAATTAGAAACGTGAGGTCATATAGTGCATTAAATAAAGGCTAAACTTGTTAACGATCTTATACCCAGATTATCTTTAGTCCAGTAAATGATTGACTAAAACACTAAAGTATACACATAAAGTGATATTTATAGTACTTGAATGCTTAGAACAATATTAGACTTATTATTGTTATGAATAAGACAATAAATTTAATAAAGTTAATATAAGACAATAAATTTTCTATGAATAAGATACTTATTATTAATACCAAAATCTAAGACATGTTAAAATTTATGCAGACTCAGATATAAATCATATTAAATTGCCAACGCCAATATTTAACAAGATATACAAATTCAATTTGAATAAATAAAATCTATTATATGAATCTTTACGTAAATGAAGAATTATAATTAGAAGATTAAGGCTCAGTGTATCAACTGGATTAATTGACTAAGAATAATGAAAATGATAATATGATTAAGACAATAATTTTTGATAAGATAAGCAAATAATAATATTATTATATAATACTAATTAATTTATAGGAAAGTAATAGAAAAATGTAGTTTTTATTAACAGTACAACTTAAGGATTACTTAGCAACAATATAAATTTAAGGAAATAAATTTAGATTAAATCAAATATGCTATTAATAATTAAACCCGACATTATGATTAGTTACGATTAACTTTTATCGGTCTAAGAAATAAGGAAAAAATGTAATGATAATAATGAAATATTGATACCAAACAACTATGAATTTTTTTTTATTAGCGGTTTATTTATATCAAGTCACATAACGGTATTACAACAAAGTTAAAAATAACAGATATCATAAATTAACCTGAAATCGAATTTGGATTACATATATTGATAAAATAAATAAATTCAGATGACTAAATTGTTTAAAATGATGTAAACTATTTTTACGAAGTAAATTTATCAGACTTTCAGACTTACACCAGTTACGATGAAAGTTTAGAGACTAATCTTAATTGTAACAACCCTACTTTCCACATAACCCCGGCCGATGATTAAATAGAAAGTATGTCGTTAATTTTCTGCAACAAGGTACATAACCACAGAAAACCAGGAACATAGTTCCATTACAATTGTATATGCAGAAGGGAATTTTATTTCTTAACCAAAAAATAAAATAAAATAATGAAGATGTCTAAAGAATTGAAACGATGTACTAGACTTCAATACGAACTAACGAAAGAGAATAAAATGAAGTCTACCCAAAAAAAAGTATCCCCACTGCCTCACAACTGAATAATGAAAAAAAATAAAAGAAAAAGTGTAGTTGTCCACCCTCAGTTGGATATCTTCAGAATATCCACCTAATCTGAATCAATCAAACTCCTTCCCGATTCCTAACAACACACGAAAAATAATCAACAGGATTTAAACTCCAAAGCAAGATCACTCGATCGCGAGCCACACGAAGAATATAAAAAGGATATACAATTAAATCACCAGCCAAGCATGTCAGAAGGAACAATAAAACAAAAATTATAAGGTAGTAGTGACAAGTAGATAGCAACTACATTAAGATTTTTAAGTTTCCTAAATTCAAATGGTTACGGAAAGCATAAATCAACAAAGAATAGAGCTCTTTACCTAATAACCTCTAGTATAGTGTTATACCGGGACATATCCGCAATAACACTATGCTTAGTTCAGAACATATCCGCAACGAATCGTTCGACAAAAGTATACATATGTGCATACAACTTGGGAACACATTCCCTATCTCAATTATCCTTTTTGGAATGAGATAAAAGATCACCGTCCAGAGACTTACATAAAGCCTCTGTGCATACGAAATACAACCGTGATTCAAGGATTTTATCAACTAACAGTTTAGACTGTCAATACTACACTCACCTAGTCGCCAAACTATGGACGATATGAACCCTCATTTGGAATTTTCATAGTGGGCATTAGCCTACCAAGAAACCTTTCTAAACACAACTCTGACAACCAAAATAAGATAATACACAAAAAGCAAACAAATTTACTAATCCATCTCTTTTAGCTAGATAAATGTCGCACTAAGCTCGTGTTGGACACCTACAGTAAACTTCAACCATTAATCACACAAATTCCACTAACACAAATCCGGTTATATCGAATACAGGATTAGATCAATCACAAGGAAGTGAATCACACGATTGAGTTGATTTATTACTTCCCGGGAAACAACAAAAATTTCATCACTGATGTGGCTAAAACAACAAAGAAACTCGTTATCCTAGTGATTCTTTGTGGAGCGCCAGTTGATATTTCTTTTGCTAAGCACTTCCACTCACATATACCACCCACATGTACATCTATATACCTACAGTACGTACTGACCCTTGAGCCAAAATGTTCCCAGTTGATTAGTCGTACAATAAACCATAATATTCTAGCACGTCACACATGTAATCAACAATCAACGGCTTTATGCATTGATAATCCATCATCCCTCCTATGTCATTTACTGACAGCTAATAACTAAACTAGGGTGACCCCATTAATATCTAGATTTACTAACAGAGCGATTAAATGCTCACACTAGAATTGAGCAATCATCCACTTTGGCCATAGTCAGTTATATCCAATAATCCAAGACCAAAAGATTTAAAAAAAAATCTGGAACGAAAGTACTACCATGGTTACCGTGTCATAAATCCAGAACCTCATGTATCCACTCCCAATAGACAACCAATAATAATCAACAAGGAAGGTTAGATGAATTCTACTATAAGATTATCAAACTGCAGATCAGAGAAAATGAAAAAGATTCACACAAGAGACCTACAAATCATGAGTTACTTGATATCCAATTCTACATCTATCGGAGACTAAGAGACGAGTGAACTTGCCTCAACTCTTCGCAAGCAACTTGATTGATTTCCTTAAGAAGAATTTCTGTCAATTATTAAGCCCTAAAAGAATACATCAAAAGAAAACAGAGAAGCATATAAGTACAAGCTAAAAATCGATAAAGCAAAACGATCAAAACTAAATTAAATCCTTACCACCTAAACCACTTGTTTTCCTTTTGTTTATACTGATCTTCTCTTCTGTGTTTAATTCGCCGCACTAAAGGAACCCTATTCTCGTACAAGGAATATCTATAAATTCCACTAACCCTACTTATTAATACTAAGTTAAATATTTTAGGGTCAACTAAGCAAAACACCCTTAATTGATACGGGGTACTTATAAATAACGAAAGTGACCGGCATCAAAATGTTCCGGTAAAAAGAAATTATCCCCGCAAGGGAAACAAAATCGATGAATATTACAGTCTACCCCACTAGAAAACGGATTCCGTCCTCGGAATCAGATTTACCTCATTATTAAAAAGATGCGGGTGAGAACGACGGATAACATCCTCACGCTCCCAAGAAGCCTCTCGCTCATTTTGTGGATTCCATTGCACTTTCACAAATGGTATTTCACGAGACCGTAATTGCCTAACTTGACGTTCTAAAATACGAATACATTTATCTTCGTAGGTGACATCTGGTTTCACAACCAACTCACTGAGGTCAGCTTGTTGAGATCGCTCCTCATCTCTTAAGTGTCTACGTAGCATAGAAACGTGAAATACGTTGTGTACTCCAGACAACTGCGTTGGTAAATCTAACTGGTATGCCACATTTCTAATCTTCTTAGTTATAGGAAAAGGTCCAATGAACCTAGGAGCCAGTTTACCCTTCTTACCAAACCTCATTACTCCTTTCATAGGAGACACCTTGAGTAGTACTTCATCTCCGACTTCAAGAGGTAAAGGTCGACGCTTCCTATCTGCATAACTTTTCTGTCTACTCTGAGCTTTACGAAGATAATCCTTGACCACTAGGATCTTCTCTGTAGTGAGCTGAACCAAATCAGGTCCCAAAAAGCTCTTTTCTCCCACTTCTACCCAACATACCGGTGAACGACAAGGTCTTCCATAAAGAGCTTCAAAAGGAGCCATACCAATACTCGACTGATAACTATTATTGTAAGCAAATTCTGCCCATGGTAAATAATCATCCCAATTTCCTTGGAAATCTAGCACACATGCTCGAAGCATATCCTCTAATATTTGATTAACTCTCTCTGTCTGACCATCGATGTCCGAGGATGAAATGAAGTACTAAAATCCAAATCTGAACCCAAAGATTGCTGAAAGCTTCTCCAAAATTTGGAAGTGAATTGAGCACCCCTATCAGAAATAATTGAGACAGGTGTTCCATGCAATACCACAATCTTCTCTACATAGAGCTTACATAATTTATCCACATTGTAGGTAGTATGCACTGGTAAAAAGTGTGCCGACTTAAGTCAACCGATCCACTATTACCCAAATAGAGTCATGTCCTCTCTTTGATCTCGGTAGTCCAACTATAAAATCCATGGAAATATTTTCCCATTTCCATTCCGGGTATTGGGAGTGGTTGTAATTCTCAGTGGCTTTTGGTGCTCAATCTTAACTTGTGACATGTTCGGCATTTAGAAACATATTCGCAATATCTCGCTTCATACTTTTCCACCAAAACTGTCTACGCAAATCCTTATACATTTTTGTAGCTCCAGGATGGATAGTGTAACGACTACGGTGAGCTCCATCTAATACCTCACGTCTCAACTGGGCGTCCACGGGTACACATAACCGACCTCGAAGTCGAAGCCCACCATCCATCCCTACATTAAAACCTTCACTTAAGTCTCCAGCTCCAAGTAATTTTGCACACCATTCGTCCTTGGATTGAGCCTGAATAATGCGGCTAATAAGTGCCGGTTGTGCCACAAGATTACCCAAAAAGGCCTGAGAAGTGGAAGAATTCTTAATGATTAATTCAAACTCAGCCACTATCTCCAACATCTTCCACTCTTCAACCATCATGGAAGCTAACAAACCCCTTGGTTTTCTGCTTAAGGCATCAGCTACAACATTCGCCTTACCAGGGTGATATTGTAAGCCAAAATTGTAATCATTGATAAGCTCCATCCATCGACGTTGTCTCATATTCAAATCCTTCTGGGAAAACAAATACTTGAGACTCTTATGATCAGTGAAAAGCTCAAATCTCTCGCCATATAAGTAATGACGCCACAACTTCAGAGCAAAAACTACTGCTGCCAACTCCAAGTCATGGGTTGGATAATTCTTCTCATGGACACGCAATTGCCTAGACGCATAAGCAATAACCTTACCTTCCTGCATCAAAACACATCCTAATCCCAGAAGTGAGGCATCCGTGTAAACCACTAGTTCCTTTCCTTCTACAGGTAAGGTCAAAACTGGCGCCGAGGTAAGCTTAGTCTTAAGCTCCTGAAAAGCATCCTCACACTTAAAATCCCAAACAAACGGTTCTCCCTTCTTAGTTAGCTTAGTAAGTGGTCCCGAAATTCTAGAAAAATCCTTAATAAAACGACGGTAATATCCATCTAAACCAAGAAAACTTCGAATCTCTGAAACCGTTGTAGGTTGTTTCCAACTCAACACTGCCTCAATCTTGGAAGGGTCTACAGAAACTCCGGCTTCAGATATCACATGCCCCAAAAACTCAACTGATTGTTGCCAAAATTCACATTTCGAGAACTTTGCAAACAACTGATGCTCCCTCAAGGTCTGCAACACTAAACGTAAGTGTTCCACGTGTTGCTCCCGAGTCTTAGAGTACACAAGAATATCATCGATAAAAACAATAACAAACCGATCAAGAAAATCTCTAAATACTCGATTCATCAAGTCCATAAAAACCGCAGGTGCATTCGTAAGCCCAAAAGGCATCACCAGAAACTCATAAGAACCATAACGAGTCAGGAATGCAGTCTTAGAAATATCTTGCTCTCTAACAAGAAGCTGATGATAACCAGATCGCAAATCTATCTTCGAAAACCATATAGCCCATTTCAACTGGTCAAAAAGATCATTAATCCGAGGTAAAGGATACTTGTTTCTTATCGTGACCTTGTTCAGTTCACGATAGTCAACACACAATCGTAAAGAACCATCTTTCTTCTTCACAAATAAAACAGGATCACCTCATGGCGAAGAACTACGTCGAATAAATCCTTGACTTAAAAGCTGGTCAATCTGAGACTTCAACTCCTGCATTTCCTTTGGAGCCATTCTCGTAAGGAGCACGAGCAATTGGTGTCGTGCACTGGTTGAAGTTCGATGCAGAACTCCACTTGCCTATTTGGAGGTAATCCAGAACCTCTCTAACAAATCCGCAAAATCGGACACAACTAGTATACTACTAATCTGTAGAGACTCATTATCTACTAATTCACCCTCAATATGGCTAAGGAAAGCTTCTACAAACAAACTTCGAGATGTAGTCCGCACCACTACCTTAGATTGACCCGGCTTTGCAAAAGTTATTGTCTTGTCAGCACAATCCAATTGAACAAAATTAGAAGATAACCAGTCCATTCCTAATATTAAATCGTAAGGAACCATCTCTAACACATAAAGATCCGCCAAATGCTCAACATCTCCAATCATAATAGGACAATCATCAACCTTGTTACTCAACTCTACCATACTACTCATAGGAGTGGCAACACATAAAGGAAAATCACACACTTTCATAGAAAGATTTACCATGCGAACTAACTTAGCGAGAAATGAAAGAATGAGTAGCTCCTAGTATCAAATAAAATACTAACAAGCTCTCCTAAAATAAAGAAAGTACCTCCCAAAGTAGCATTCTCCGTCTCAAAAGGTTGTACAGCAAAGAGTTGACCTTGACCACGAGGATGTACGTTACGGTTTGCAACCCCAGTGTTTGGTTGCTCACGCCTATCTGTTGTTTGAACTTTCTCTTTGGTACATTCTGATGCCTTGTGCCCCCTTTCACGACAGTTATAGCAAAACCCAAAGAATTTAATTGGTTTGGCAGCAAGAGTCTCTCCCTCAGCTGGCACAACTGCTCCTTCGTTACCACCGTTCTTCTGACCACGATTCCCTTGATTCCAATACCCTTTCCTTTTCTTCCCTGGCTGATCACCTTTTTGAGTGACATTCTGGGTCTGCTGGTTCCTACCACTTCCATATTGACCAGAAGAAACCTTCGATGCACGGTCAACCTTATTGTCCTTCTTTAAGTATTCCTCATCCCTCTTATGAGCCAAGAAATCTTGCTCAAGCTCTCTGGCACATTCAACAGCCCTAACATATGTGTCAATCATATGATTTGCAACAATATGCCTTCGATACACAGCATTCAGACCATAAACAAACCTACGTCTATTTTTCTCTTCAGTATCCACCAAGTGAGGTACAAACATCGATAATCTTGAGTATTTAATCTCGTACTCTGTAACAGATAAAGTACCCTGCTTAAATGAAAGAAACTCTCTCTCCTTAGCATTTCGAATACTCTGAGGGAAATACTTGTCATCAAATATACGAATGAAATCTGTCCATGTCATGGTGGCATGGTCCAATCCACGTGAAGCTGAAGTCCACCAAGTATGAGCATCTCCAGGTGAGCTCAAAGGTAGCTAATCTCGCTAAAGACTTAATGCAAGAAGGTCCTATGGCCCTAAAAATCTTGACCATCTCATCCTTCCATTCATGGGCTATCATTGGGTTATCAGACTTTCCAGAAAATTCTTTTGGGTTCAACTTCTTGAACTGAAACTGAACCTTTCTATACCTATCTTCCTCAGTTTCAGCAGGAAGTCCTTGGTTCGATGATTGTTGACTTGTCCATTTTGGTTCATAACAATGATAGCGACTGCTTGGGCTATTAACTGGTCAGTGTGCCATATTCACATTCACGGTCGATTTCCTAATTGTGGTTCATCTCCATCAATAGGACCACCATTTCCTAAGTACTACCTCTTCCAAATTTCAAGATCGTCTCCTAGTACCACGCCTTGACATTCCTATATAAGTCAATGATAATCTTAGAAAAGAATACAATAAATATACTAATATTTATAAAGCATATCCAAACCATGGATATACATAACGGAACGTCCTAGGCTCACTCCCCCCAAGTCCTAGAGTTACTCTAACCTAAGCTCATGATACCAACTGTAACAACCCTACTTTCCACATAATCCCGGCCGATGATTAAATAGAAAGTATGTCGTTAATTTTCTGCAACAAGGTACATAACCACAGAAAAACAGGAACATAGTTCCATTACAATTGTATATGCAGAAGGGAATTTTATTTCTTAACCAAAAAAAAAATAACATAATGAAGATGTCTAAAGAATTGAAACGATGTACTAGACTTCAATACGAACTAACGAAAGAGAATAAAATGAAGTCTACCCAAAAAAAAGTATCCCCACTGCCTCACAACTAAATAATGAAAAAAAATAAAAGAAGAAGTGTAGTTGTCCACCCTCAGTTGGATATCTTCAGAATATCCACCGGAACTGGAATCAATCAAACTCCTTCCTGATTCCTAACAACACCTGAAAAATAATCAACAGGAGTTAAACTCCAAAGCAAGATCACTCGATCGCCGAGCCACGAAGAATATAAAAAGGATATACAATTAAATCACCAGCCAAGCATGTCAGAAGGAACAATAAAACAAAAATTATAAGGTAGTAGTGACAAGTAGATAGCAACTACATTAAGATTTTTAAGTTTCCTAAATTCAAATGGTTACGGAAAGCATAAATCAACAAAGAATAGAGCTCTTTACCTAATAACCTCTAGTATAGTGTTATACCGGGACATATCCGCAATAACACTATGCTTAGTTCAGAACATATCCGCAACGAATCGTTCGACAAAAGTATACATATGTGCATACAACTTGGGAACACATTCCCTATCTCAATTATCCTTTTTGGAATGAGATAAAAGATCACCGTCTAGAGACTTACATAAAGCCTCTGTGTATACGAAATACAACAGTGATTCAAGGATTTTATCAACTAACAGTTTAGACTGTCAATACTACACTCACCTAGTCGCCAAACTATGGACGATATGAACCCTCATTTGGAATTTTCATAGTGGGCATTAGCCTACCAAGAAACCTTGCTAAACACAACACTGACAACCAAAATAAGATAATACACAAAAAGCAAACAAATATACTAATCCATCTCTTTTAGCTAGATAAATGTCGCACTAAGCTCGTGTTGGACACCTACAGTAAACTCCAACCATTAATCACACAAATTCCACTAACACAAATCCGGTTATATCGAATACATGATTAGATCATTCACAAGGAAGTGAATCACACGATTGAGTTGATTTATTACTTCCCGGGAAACAACAAAAATTTCATCACTGATGTGGCTAAAACAACAAAGAAACTCGTTATCCTAGTGATTCTTTGTGGAGCGCCAGTTGATATTTCTTTTGGTAAGCACTTCCACTCACATATACAACCCACATGTACATCTATATACCTACAGTACGTACTAACCCTTGAGCCAAAATGTTCCCAGTTGATTAGTCGTACAATAAACCATAATATTCTAGCACGTCACACATGTAATCAACAATCACCGGATTTATGCATTGATAATCCATCATCCCTCCTATGTCATTTACTGACATCTAATAACTAAACTAGGGTGACCCCATTAATATCTAGATTTACTAACAGAGCGATTAAATGCTCACACTAGAATTGAGCAATCATCCACTTTGGCCATAGTCAGTTATATCCAATAATCCAAGACCAAAAGATTTAAAAAAAATCTGGAACGAAAGTACTACCATGGTTACCGTGTCATACATCCAGAACCTCATGTATCCACTCCCAATAGCCAACCAATAATAATCAACAAGGAAGGTTAGATGAATTCTACTATAAGATTATCAAACTGCAGATCAGAGAAAATGAAAAAGATTCACACAAGAGACCTACAAATCATGAGTTACTTGATATCCAATTCTACATCTATCGGAGACTAAGAGACGAGTGAACTTGCCTCAACTCTTCGCAAGCAACTTGATTGATTTCCTTAAGAAGAATTTCTGTCAATTATTAAGCCCTAAAAGAATACATCAAAAGAAAACAGAGAAGCATATAAGTACAAGCTAAAAATCGATAAAGCAAAACAATCAAAACTAAATTAAATCCTTACCACCTAAACCACTTGTTTTCCTTTTGTTTATACTGATCTTCTCTTCTGTGTTTAATTCGCCGCACTAAAGGAACCCTATTCTCGTACAAGGAATATCTATAAATTCCACTAACCCTACTTATTAATACTAAGTCAAATATTTTGGGGTCAACTAAGCAAAACACCCTTAATTGATACGGGGTACTTATAAATAACGAAAGTGACCGGCATCAAAATGTTCCGGTAAAAATAAATTATCCGCGCAAGGGAAACAAAATCGATGAATATTACATTAATAAATTAATATTTAGTTAATCCAATTAACACCTGGGAATAGTGAGGTTGGTAATTCTTGTGTGTTCCCGTGATACTTGTTACGTAGGTAGGCATTGTCAGGCATCGCGAACCTAGACAGGGCAACTGCTTTCTTGTATCACTAGGCATAAAATGGAGACTTGCTTCTATTAGTGGACTGATAGATCCCAAATTCTACTTAGGAACTTTATATAAAATATCTTCTCTCGTAATTAGAACCATAATCTTATTGCAATAGAAACTAGTCAATTGAACCTAGAGCCACAAATTTTAGTTGTAAAAAGCCATATAGGTTTGTGCTATGTTTTATGTTGTTGTGCTTAGACAAGAGATAGGTTTATTCTATAAGGTGGGGAGTTTTTGAAGACCAGAAGGATGGTTTGATTTTCGAGGACGGAAAATTTATAAGGTGGGGAGAATGTAAACACCCTCAAGATCGTCAATGCTATTACACTAGTCAAGAGACGCTTTAGCCGATAATAACTCATTTAGTTTAACACGAATGTTAATTAATAGAAATTAATATAACAACGATTTATATACGAAACTAGTACCGTTGAATAGATCTCGAAAAGTTACGTAGAATGGACCACTTGAACGTGTCAATTGGATACTGGACGAAGAAGATATTATCAGTTTTGTATGAAGGGAAAGTTAGTAATTTTGCTTTAAACCGCCTGGCTGCCCATAACATTTGGGTGAGTGCCTTTATCATGGGTCGTTGGCCTTATCACCAAAAAGTGTCGAGATAATACTTTCACTTTCTCTTTTCTTCTTCTTTCCTCTTCTTCTCTGTTTCTCCTCTTTCTCTTCTCTGTTCTTTTCTGTAGAAATTTTGTGAGTCACATAGGGGTTTGTTTAAAAGAAATCGAGTGATGAATAAGAATCAATGAGGATGGAAGTGATGATGTTGTGTATTATGGAAGAGAACTGTTAGAGATTGAAGAGTTAAATTGGTAGAAGACAAGTTAGGTTTTATAAGTTAATTATTGGATTCGTATGGAATAGATAGGTTAATTAGGTTGTTGATGGATGAAGAATGGAAGGGTTGAGGTTTAATTACAGTTCTGAAGCAGTTTTGGAGATGATAAAAGAATTAGGGTTCATAAGATGAACTCAAAAGAGGTTTAGAGGATGAAATTGATGTTCCAGGATGTTGATATGAGATGGGTTTGAATTGAATCAGGGGTTAAGGTTGAAGAATTACTCGAGAGTGGTAGTTAGGGTTCTGGTTTTTGTAAATTGAAGATACTGCTGAAGTTAAGGTGTTGAATTAAAGATGATGAAGAACTTGGGTTAGGTTCTCATGTTAAGAAGATGATGAAATTATTATTGCGTGTTGAACTTGGTGGTGCTTGAACAAAATTGGGTGGAGGTAATTGTCTTTATCTGTTAACATGGAAAAGTTATTATTTCTGTTCTTGAGACTCAAGTTGAATTGTTGTGAATGCATGAATATAATGATGATGTTAATTATATGTATTGAATTAAGTTTGAGTTGGTGGTATTCAAGTGAACTGAATTACAACAGTTCAAGTGGTGACTTACCAGAATGGTGTTAGATGAATGAGGTATGTAGAGAAGATGAAATTGTTAAGCCGGTGATGCTGTATTGAGGAATGGTTTAGGTAGAACTGTTGAGCTAATAAGAACTGTAAGCAGTATATGAACTAATATGGATATTTTTTTGGGATGGTGGATTTAGAGTGTTAAGGGATGATGTAATTATTTGAATGGTAGTAATTCTGGTGAGTTAAAGTTGAAGTTGAAGATTATGGAATTAGTATGGAGTTGAGACTGTCGTGGTAGTATGTTTTACTGAATTGATGCAGTGGTGGATAAAGTGATGTTGCTTTTGTGGTTTGAATGAACTATGGTTGTGTTTTAAGTTTATAATTAAGGTACAAGATTTGGGTATGTGTTAATGTGAAATAGAGAAGAGTTTTTTGTTGAACTGAGGTAGAATGAGATGGTGATGTTATTGGTAAATTGTAGGAAAAATTGTTATGTTGAACTCAGTTGAAGTAGTTTGTGATTTGTGTAGAACTCTTGGAGTGGGTTTGCGCTCTTATGATGTATAGGCTGAGTTGGTTGTATTGCTGTCATAACACAGGGTTTAGTGAAAGCTGCACTTGCAGGTAATCTTAGTTGAGTGTTGTATTTGGTTTATGAAGTTTTTTAAGATAATTATATTGTTATTGAATTATAGTTAAGAGTTTTAGTGTTGCACAATGTTTGTGCATTAGTGTGATTTGGCCTGAGCAATGGCTCTGGCCTCTACAAGAGTTTTGGCCTTGTGCCATTCAGACTAGTCAGACTGACATACCTTCATAATCTAACTGAGTTAACTCAGTGACCAGACCTGACTCAGTGAACCTTGACTGAGTTGGTTTCTTTGACCATTGACCATGGACTTTGACCTTTGACTAACGTTGGCTATTAATTGACCCCGTTGACTGTTAGTGACCGTTAGTTGACTCTACCTGGGCCTTAGATTAATAAGCTGGATTAGTGGACTTGGGCTTAAGGTTAGTTATCCTACTTTGATGATTTGTACCTCTTATGGTCCGGATTAACCTTTGACTTCTTCTACAAAGTTGTAGATATTCATAATAGTTAACTAAGGGACTATAGAATCAATCTAATTGAATTAGTATACCTTAGATGTGCTAGAGATAAATAATAAAAGGTGTAGAATCATAAATAATCTTAGAACCATTAGTTAGATTTGTATGATTCTTGTGTGAGCCATTGTGGCTAGATTCTTAGAGTTCTCCTATGATTAACAGTTAGACTAAATTAACAACGATCGATTCAAAAGATGAACCATTGGATCGTGGATCTCGAGGTAGGCGTGACTTTTCATCAAAAAAGGTGGGAATACTTTTAACTCTTTTGAAACCATTGTTGTTTCTTTTACGAAAGTTTATGTTTAACAAACTCATGCATTGTCTGTTCGTGCATTTCCTGCATTGTTTAGTTCGTGTTATGATTGTTCTATCGATTCTTTGAATCTTTCCATGAATTGGAAAGGACTTGCAATGTATGTCATTATGAATTGTTATGGGAAATTAGAATTTCCACTTGTGGTATATTGGATACGCTCCTTCACATTTATATCTACATGAATTTAGCTTTTATGCGTATTATGTGTGGAACAACCCGGCATCATATTATTAGGTCTGGAACAAACCGACATCATTCTTATACATTTTTTGACGAAGGAGTTTGTTCATATACATGTTTGTGTATTTCAAGTGACTTGGTCACTTGTTGATGTTTGGGAAAACATGAATTATTTTCCAAATCTTGCTCATGATTTCTTTAAAGTTAAATGTTATTCCTGTTGGGCACCCCTTCTAGGTATGATGTGCTCACCCATCCCACTTTCAGTTTCAGAGACAAATCAGAGTTGCGCAGTGAAAGCTTCAATGGTTGAGTCCGTTAGTTGGTTAACTTCGATTATGTTTATTATGTTGTATATTCTATTGTAATTGAAATGTTTATTTTATATGTATCATTTGAGAGGAATTCTTGTATAAATATTTCAGAGAGGGGTTAGTTTTTGGGTTAAGTTTTGTAGAAGTTTTCTTAATTGAATGGTTAAGTAAATGATTTATATTCTTAATGCCTCTTTATTTAGTTAATCTCTTGGATTAGTTAGCTGCTAGCTTAGACGGCGCTATAGCGGTGCTAGTGACATTGTCCCTATGATTGCAAGTGGTGGTGGTGGTACTCCTGGCGTAACAAGTACTTTTGCTGGTGGTTTTCCTTCTGCTCCAGCGGCTCCTTTTAGTGCATCTTCCACTGTCTTTGGTGGAGGATCCGAGCCGATGAAAATGCTATGCTCGGTTGAATGAGGACGAGCAGGATCTTATTTTAACTTCTTTGCCTAAGCCCGCTCAGCAGCAGCTTGTGCATGCAGTATTTATTCAATACTTTAACTTTTTTTTAATTATTGGTGTTTGTGGATGCCTCAGTTTAACTAGTGATATTGGATGATTTACTAGAGCAACAATTTGAGGACTGGTATGCTGTCTGAGAATCGAGTCGCTAGGAGGAGATCCAGGGCTTCTGAGCAGGAGATCCGGAACCTCCGTTCTGCTGTGGAAATGGCCAAGAAGGAAGCTTTATCATTTCGTCAGGATAATAAAGAGTTGGAAGGTATTTATTTGCTCCTTCGTCTGAGTTTTTCTTCCCCATAATAGGTTTTAGACATCTGAATTAGCTCCTCTATTGGTAGCCATGGTCAAACGTTTGAAGGAGGAGATAGATAATATTGGTCATACGCATGCTAGGGAATATAGCAGCCTTAAGCTCGATGTGAGTTCTCGCCAGTGCGAGATTGACTCCTTGGAAAATGAAAATGTATAACTTTGAAAGGATGTGGATGTACACCGAGATGGTATCATTGAGCTTCGTACGCTGTTAGATAAAGCTAAGAAGGTGGTTATGGACCGCTCGGATGAGATCAAGCTCCTACGATATCAAAAGGATTGGATTATTGAGTGGCAGTCCAATCACTTGCCCTTGTTGACACAGGAAGAGGATGATATGGCGGAGCTTGGATGACTCAAGCGAGAGTTTATCGCGCTTGAAAGGGAACGTGATAGACATATGCTATCATGCCCGGCTGGTGATGCAGGCATAACTCCCGCTGAAGCGCAAATTAGTGCTTTAGATACTCAAAATGTTCAATTAGAGCAGGACTTAGCTGTCGATTTAATTGAACATGAAGGTTTCTTAATGTTGGTTTTGCGTATTCCCTTCTTGTGGTATTTGTCTTCAAACAGACTGTCTCCGTTTGTTTATCTTGTAGAGGCTCGTAAGCGCAATGCGGAGTTGGAGAGGCAGTTGGAGGAAGAGAGAGCAGCAAGGCGGAGCCTTGATGAGGAGCTCAATGAATTGGTGAATCACCATGAGGATGAGCTGGAGGCTGAACGTACTGACAAGAATGAGAAGTTGAGCAATCTCCATGTGGAGTATAAAGCTATGATGACCAAGGCGTGCAAAGCCGCCGTCCTTCATGAGCGTCAACGAGTCGCCGTCTACTTTGGCTTTAAATGTTGCAATTCAGCCTTCGCCTGTTGAGCCCACGTTCGAGCAAGTTGCTCCAGATGCTGTTGAGGGTGAGGATCAGATGGAAACCGATCAGGGCGCTACTGATGGTGGCCAAGCTTAATTTCGTTGGTTCTGTTACTCGCATAAGCTTTGCCTTTTAAGAATCTTTTTGTGTCTCCTTTTGGTTTATGAATTTCGTAGTATGATGTGTAAAAAGACACTGTTTGATATGTCCTCGTTCTCATTGCAAGGCAATATTTTTAACTATTTGGATTAGTTAGTATGCTAACCAAGTCCTCTTTTGTGCTGGAGGCATTATTTTGCTACTCATACTTTGGTAAGTCCTCATCTGTGATAGGAAATGATACTTTCTTTTGAAGTGGTTGTTCATATGGATGACAATTTCCTTTGTTAAATTATGTCATATGATATGTTGATCTTTGGTGGCTCCGGGAAGATTTTGTGCATGCCGTTGATCCAACCATGGGTGACAAAGCCAAGGAGTTATCAATTCCTTAATTGGATAGGTCATCTCTTATGGTGTTGGATTTTGAGTATGGCACATTTTCCTTCTCGCCTGTGTGCTAATGCCTTCATGGGCTCGATTTTTTAATAGTGCCTAGTTTTAGGTTACACTTGCCCAATGATTAAGTGATCAATTGTGTGAGTTACTTGCTTGTTTAGTCATTATTTTGGAGGGCAATATCTTGGTCAAGTGATTCTTACCTTATCCAAAGGTAAGTACCTTGATTCTGGATATCTCTTGTTATGGCAGGACATCATCCGATTCGTGATCGTGATGGCATTACCTTAGGTCTATGTCCATCTTAGGTAGCTTAGGGTGTCCCTTTCTTCATCTTGCTTCAGTGGGCTAGATGGCATTGCCTTAGGTCTGTGTCCGTCTCGGGCAAGTATTTTATCCGCATCATTCGTTGTAGAATGGAAGGTGTGGCTAGCACCATGCCATGATATTAATGGGCTTTCATTATAATGCATGTATGGTATGATTATGCTATATGCAAGTGCAAGAAAACATAAATCAAAAGATTAAAATAAAAAACTGAAACAAAAAATTACAAGGAAAAAAAAACTTAAAAAATCACAACAAATGAAGTGAACACACAAAAGGATTAATATTATTATTCTCAAAATAGGGTTTATGAACCCTTAGTACATTCAGGTAAGGTATCATGACCTTTTACAAGTAGGGATTCGAGTCCCATTTTCATAAGTTATCTTCCCAAGTGATAAGCTATTTAAGCGTTGTACTTCTTGAGGTATTTGGTGCTCCAGGGGTGCTCTAGTTCTTCCCCATTGGGTTTGAGCAATCTGTATGCCCCTTCACCTGCCTTAGAGTTGACTATAAGTGGTCCTTCCCAGATGGGAGCAAATTTTCCCGACTCGCGCTGGTATGGCGGTATTTCGCGCCAGACTTTATCGCCTGGGCTAAATTGTCTCTTATGGTCATACCGATTTAGTTTTCGGGTTTTCCTCCAACGGTAATCCCCTGCTCTCTAGGGAGCTTTTTCTTGGTTCTCCTCAAGATCGTCTATCTTGGTGAGCATTATGCTCGAGGTTTAGTTCTTGTCTCTAATTTTGGATTGAGTTATTGAGATCAATGTTTCCGCTTCTTGGGCAAGAGTGAAGGGGTCGTCCCTACTGGTTCTCTTCGGGTGGTTCGATGGCTCCATAGAATATTGTATAATCGGTTACACCAGTTAGAATTATCTCCATCTAGTTTCTTTCTGATTATGTCAGCGGTGGTCTTGTTGGTGACCTTGTTCTGACCATAGGTTTCGAGGTAGATGGGTGTATGCTTCCTTTCCTTGACTTTGGAGGAGTTAGAGAGGAGGCCAATATGTTCCCATCGGGGGTGGGTCTCATCAATTGATGCGATGAGAGTCGGGTTATTGAAACAAGACATGATATGTTTAGAGAGAACTTTGAGGTCCTTGTCGTCTTTGACACGTCCGAGGGTTGAGCCTCTGCCCATCTCATGTGGTAATCCTTGTTAAGGATTGAGTATCTTCTTTGTCCTGTTCCAGCTTGTAGGGGTCCAACGATGTCGATCCCCCACTTGGAAAATGACCAAGGTCTTAGGACAGATTCCGAACCTACTGAGGTGATATGCCTAGGTTTTTGATGCTTTACGCATGGTTGCGTCGTCTGCTTCGAACTTTTGTTCGTACATGGCCAGGAGAGTCCTTAGAACCTGGCTTTGTGAGTTAAGGATTTTTTCCCTTGTCCTAGGATGTGATAACCCTAGTATAGGTCCATCAGGGATGATAGTTCACATCCGGCCGATGCTTCTATGAGTTGATCAATATTATTGGGCGATATTTGCACCTTTTGCTTCGTAGGCCCGTGCTCAGAATCTGTTCTCAAGAAATCACAATAAACTTATGAATTTCTTTTAATCATACCTCCCACATGGCATGTGAAGGCATTAGAGTGTTTTGTAAGAACTCGTGCCAGTTTTTTTTCCTTATTTTTATCAAGGGGGGTGTCAACTTCTGAGCAGAAGCTAGACTCATGCTCTCAAATATCGGAGAGGTTCTGTGATTGCTACAAGGACTCCGCAGACGAGTCCGAGATTTGGACAGTTTCCGAGGCTGGAGCAACGTTCGAGCGCCTGAAGCTTGCCTTCATCGATCATATCCTGCACCATTTTATTCAAGTCTCTGCACGAGTCTGTCGTGTGACTATGGAATTGGTGGAATTCACAAAAATCTGTTCTATTTTTGGCCCTCTCGGGCTGCTGTCCTCTGTTCCATGGATAAGTAATTTTGTATTTTACGTCGATCTTCTTAAGGATCTCCGATATAGGAGCGTTTAACTTCGTGTAGACAGGGTCTACAAATTTTCCTTTCTTCTGTTAGGCTTGGTCTCGCCCTTTCCATCCTCCACTCCGATGTTTATCGAACTGGGTGGATCCGTTGTTGGATCGTCCTGCTCCTTGGGTTGGCGCTGAGGAATATGTGGCTCCACCACATTTTATCCTCTACTGGTTCCTTTTACCAGTTTGTCATAAGTACCATATTGGAGTTCTTCAAGGGCCACATAGTCCTCTTGTAACTCTCTCAATTTTCCTAGATTGGGTGGCATGGTTTCGTACATGCGGACAAATATGGGATCTATTTTTCTTAGACTGTTTTTGAAGCCCAAGATCGCGTAGGTCTCTGGGACTCTTCCGATCTCGGCGCACAATTTGATCCAGTGAGTTACTAGCGATCGGAGCAACTCGTTTGGCCCTAGAGCTAATTAGAACAGCATGTCGATCTCCGGCTTAACTCTTTGTTATGTATATATGTTTCTAGGAACAATTTTGATAGGTGGTAAAATGACTTAACCGACGCCTTTGGTAAGTTATTGAACCATATCAGGGCTTCATCTTTTAGACTAGCAGGAAAGAACCTACACATTACTACGTCGTACTGGTTCCACGGGGTTAATGTCATTCGGTATGATCAGAGGTGCTCAATTGCATCGCCGGTACCGGTGAATATTGGAAGCGAGCATTTTCTTGGAAATGGTAGGGACAATAGATTCTCCGACAAGGGAGATTGTCCAGGCTCTTGCACTACTTCCGCCAACTTCTAGCTTTCTTGCCTTCCTGTGGCCTCTCTGCACATTGCTTCGAGCTGGCAGAGTCGGGCTTGTAATTGATCGTCGTTATTCCTTGTTTAGGCCTTCTTCCCTGGGCTCTCTCGGGTGAGAAAGAAATTTCATGACGGCGATATCTTGATCGCCCAGAATCGTCGTACCGATTATTCAGCATACGATACAATCTTGGAACGAGTTAACTTCGAGGTCTCCCCTCGTTTGGGATTCGTGGATGCGAGGTTCTCGGCCTCGCAGTTGGTTTTAATTTCATCGCCTCTATTCTTCTCTCGTATATGCTTGGGATCGACGTCTGACTATCCTTCGGATGGGCTGTCCTCCTGGTCTAGAACGCCTCGGCTTCCCCTGGGAAAGCGATCCACTGTTTCCTCGTTCGAGGTATCGGGGATAGGGACTCGCTCGTCGTCTTGCAAGTTTTCGAAAGGATTCTCCTCCTCGGGGATATCCTCAATGGTAGCGAGTGGCACCTTTTTCTTTACTTTGCGTTTCAGCATGCGGTTTCTCCGTTCTAGCCTCCTGTTACGGCTTTTAAGTTTCTTCATTATTTCATTCTGATCATCTTGTGCCTTCGGAATGGCCGATAGTAGTAGTGGCATCGCCGAGGGTAGAGGATCGTCCCTCTTGGCCTCCTTGTTTTATATTTGCCTTGAAAAATGATCCAACCCTCCCGGGTTGAGTTAGATGGATATCGTCTTGTCTCTCGAAGGGGTTTCCCTCTTCTTCGGAGCTAGGATTATCAGTTAATCCTTCCCGATATCGATTATCGGGTTGTCCCTCTCCTAGTAGTATATCATTTTACATGTTTTCACCTGGCTCCATGTCGTCTAGTCCGGCTGGCTGGGGCTCTACCAATTTCACCTTGGCTCGTGCAAGTAGATCGCCTCATCACCATCGCCTTACCTGCGATATGAAATAATACTTAATTTGTCTCTTCTTTCAGAAAAGTGGGACCCTAAATTTCTAGGTCATGTGCAATTACTAAGTCATAGTTCAGATCGGGACAGTTTAGTACAAGAAGACTTTTCAGTAAATTTTGGAGACATGTGAAGATGTCAAAACATTCCCTCCTACACGTCATACCTTTACTGGGAAAAAACCAAGTTATGACGATTGAGCACATCTTCCGATTTCAGGAAATATTTCTCATCATCTTTAAACTTTTGATTTTGGACAAACTTTGAGTTTGATGAATGATTATGTACTCATTAAACCTTCCCCTTGACTTAGAGTTAAATTTCTAAGAAGAAGTTTGTGGATTATCTTGAGTTCCTTTGAAGATGGAGAACATCATGAACAATCTGTCTTTTTTGATTTTCATAAGGCAATATTATCTCTTATGAAGTCTACTGACTAAACTTTCTTTCCAGCTCTTTCATAGAGGAGATCGTTTGAACGCCAAAGTGTTTAAAACTCCATTTTCACTCCGATCTTCAACTAACCAGAGCACCATGAGGAAAATATATGAAATTGTAAAAGAACGAAAAATCTTAAAGAAAATTAGTGAAAAACATGCAGATCTATTGATTTTGAGGGTTTTCTAGACTTCACAGATCGTGAAGATCATATTTGAGTCCGAGCTATACTCATAAATCCTAACAGAGTTCTACTCGGTAGTATTCTCTCATGAAGATTATGAAGATAATATAGAGATGTTACTAGGGAGGTAGAATAAATCTTCATACCTCCCTGTTTCTAGCGCCAAAATGTAGTTGCATCTTTTCTGATGACTACACCCAAGTAAATATAAGGCTATAAACTACTAAAACATTCAATATTCAAGATGAACAATATGTAAATAGCATGGAAAGTAAAGATTAACACAAGCATATAACGTGGTTCGTCCTTGAAGACCTACATCCACGGGAAAGAAGATGTTTCATTTATTGATTATAAGGTCTTACCCTTAAAAGAGATACAAATATCACTTAGATTTCTCACTCTCTCACTATCTAGATCTCTCTCAGGAAAATTCTCCGTAGAAAGACCATCTAATAATACATAACTTGTCTATTTCCTTCTACAAAGACTGGTATTTATAGGCAAATTAGACTCGTGAAGGCCTGGTCTCGCCGAGCTGTGGGAGCTATCATGCATCGCCTTTGTTGCTTCAGACGGGTTATATACTATCCATCGTGATGGATTGCTGGGTTCTCCTTTCGAGTTGTCTCGCTCCGCTCTTCATCATATAGCTCTTCCTTAGAGAACCTCGTGTTGTATCACCTCTGGGTTGTAGTATAGATCACCCGAGCCTTCTGTCACGATGTAGATTCGCCCACATGTCTTCTTATCCTTCATTAAATCATTCATTCTTTTTAGACTTGACCGTCTGAGCAGACGGTCATCTCGATTTGAAAGGAACATCTTACAAGCTTAAATAGTGAGAATTAGGGTTTGGGTATGAGAGGTGAATTAAAAATTGGGTTATTAAAATCAAGAAGAAACTTAAAAATCACAATCCACTAAGATGAAATTCACATATATAAAATTAAACCTAAGAATAAATCTTCCAAGTGTAAGAATTTGTTTGGGTAAACTACATGTGTTTTAGATTAGGTAAAATAATGAATTTGGATAATCAAAGGCTTTGTTATCAGATCTGCTGAGAAAGGCTGAATCTAATTGAAAAGATTAAATCAAATCATTACCTGACAGTATATAGAAGGATTTATACACAAGCGTGGGCTGAGAAAATTGTTGCAGGCGAAGAACAGACTGACACCACCACTAAAGCAGGCTTAAATATAAATTGATTCCACTAATCGAATATATAATCACAGTTTAGCATAAACCCCCGATAGATTATAGTCGATTTTATACACAAGCGTGGGCTGAGGAGATTGTTGCAGGCGAAAAAAACATACTGACACCACCACAAAAGCATAATTAAAAATAAATTAAATCCACTAATCGAACATATGACCCCAGTTTATCAGAAATCCCTATCGTTTTATATGCTTATTCTCCATTAGAGCCTATGAATGGCCAGTTAGCCGCTCATGGCGGAAATGAAAACCAAAAGAGGAGGTTGAAGGAAAGAAAAGCCCGTAAAAAAACTAGATTCTAGGTAGGAAAGCGAAAGGGCTATTTTGATCGATTATTACTGCCATTGATATCCAACAAATACTAATTTTGCCTTTTTTATTTATTTATAATAAAATAGAGTTGAAGCTCGAAAGAGCTACATACTCAATGGTACAACATTAATTTATTTCATTAAGTTGAGACAAATACTAATTTTGTTGACAACATTAATTTATTTCATTAAGTTGGGAAAAATAAATGTGTTGCGTCGCATGATTTTCCTATTTTCTAAAAGAAATATATCATTAAAAAAATTATTAAAAAAATAGTGAAAAGTAAAAAATGAAAAATAAAAAAGTAAAAAGCAACTTCCTTTTTTGAAATCAATGCAAAGGTGTTCTAAAGAACTTTGACAAAAACATGCAGCATTAACCAAAAGAGAGTAAATGAAACTTATCATACCTTTTAAGTAAACTTTCATTTCATGCCTGCTAAAGAACTCTAAATCAATCTTATCCTACTTTTATTAAATCTTAGGTACGTTGTTTTTGTCCATTTTCCCACTAATTTGTACCGTAGTGGTATATATATGATATAATAACATCACCAAAGCATACAAATAGTTTTGTTTCGTACGGAGCAACTAGAGAGCACAACGAAGAGTCGCACCACAGAAGAATCTTTCGGGACAAAAAACAGACCACTAGCTAGAAAAATAGTTTCATTAAACAAATGCCTTTCCAAACCCCCAATTATATTACACATGACATGAAAATAATCTTCAAAATATGTCAAGTGGAAGCACTTATGAATTGCACTTAACCACATTGATGATAATCTATGACGGTTATCCGACTCTTTATGTCTCTATAAATCCATCATTTTGGACTTGGGGGCACATGGATAACCTTTGGTGCTTAACTCTGGCTACAGAAACAAAGTTAAGGTTAGACTTTGGAAGTTTAGAGGGATATCCTTGGAGAAAATGATTTGTAGCGCCCGAATTTTGTGCACCTAATGCACCCAACATGAGGTGGCATCCACATGAGCATTCAACTTCCCTTTTATACGTTTCTTTCCTTGCACATATCGGGAAGATGTGATGGAAAAAAGTGGGTTAAAATCATCACACCATCCAATCAATGATCCAATTTTCAAAAGCCTTTTATATGAAACAAATCCAAGAACATGATCAAGTTTTATCAGTAAGAACAAATTATTGAAAGAGGTAAGAGAAAGATGATCAAAATTATTCCTTCGAATCTCGGCTTAAGTTTAAACAAAATTGAGGTTTGGATAACGTGTGAGTTTAGAAGTTGTGGGTGAATTTTTGCAACCCGAGTGATAAAAATTGGGATTGATCTAATTAAAATTTCAATGTGCATTTTCCAAATGACTGTTTGAGATAGTAATATATAAGGGTTCAAGCAGGGTTTTTTTTTATTATTATTATTTGAGATGTTAAGCCATTAAAATACAGTGAACTCTTAAGAACAATTATTTTTTGTTCCGTTAAAAAAAAGTTCATGCCCGTCTTCATCTCATATGTTAAAATCTATGGATATGGGTCTTCTCTTTGATCAAAATTAGACGAGATGATCGACTCTTCACGGAAAATAAAACTAAAAAAAAAAGATAGCGGAAAGAGAGAAACCAAAGTTACGTGGATGCCACCTCATATTGGGGAGTCCAAATCTATTCACACTCCTCTAATGAGTGTATATTTCGCATATCAAAACTAGTCATAAAAACCCAAGGTGACCAAACTTGTGGTACAAAAACCCCACTCAAATGTTGGATCCATTAAAACTCCATCTTAAATAAAATTGATACAAAAACCCCAAATTTTTAAAAATTGATACAAAAACCCCAAATTTCAAAATTTGGTTTCATCAAATTCTTTGGGGTTTCATCAAATTTTATGATGAAACCAAATTTTGGTTTCATCAACCACGAGTTACTTTTGTTTTGTTGGGGTTTTTGTGTTACTTTTGTTTTGATGGATTTTTTGTGGATAGATAGTGACACATTTAGGGTTATAACTAGCGGACCGTTCACATATTTTTTTGATTGGTTGATTATTTAACTGATGGCCCCATTATCCTCCATGTTTAGAATCACGACCCTCTTACATAACTCCCTAAATTAAATCATGGATACAAATTAAATTGTGAAATTACACTTGTTAAGGAGTGTGCACGAATTCACACTTCATATTAGGTGCACTGGGTGCACCAAAGGGTGCCACAAATCATTTTTATATTCCTGGTATCGCAATTCGCAAGTAGGGATTTATAAACTAAGCTTGACCTTCATTGGGTATTCGACACTTGTCCAAATCTAATTTTTTTTTATATATAATATATACAAATGCCAATGAAAATCGGTCTTTGTGCCCGTTACCTTTAGATCGTAGGTACTAGGTTTAATTAAGGTTTGGTTAGAACTTATTGGTTACTTCAAATCCTCAAAAGGCCAATTCACATGGCCTCAACCAATAAAAAAATATTGAAAAGTTGCAGTGTGATTATGCTTTGCCATTCTTACTTCTATGCGTGTAAACTTCATTACTAAAATGTCCAGGATGATGTACTCTGTTCTGCAACTTTTTGTATAGAATATAGAAATCCTGCAAGTTCCAAGTATGATGGAAACCGACTTAGGTTGTAGTTTGTACTGCACTTGACTGTTTTCTGAAAAAAATCACCTGTAGTTGCCATGGAAATAGTTTCCTAGATGGATAAAAGCACATCTCTTTTGAAGGCAGATATCTTTTCCAAATTAAAAAAAGGGAGGAAAAACAGATCGGCACCCATAAGTAATGTTCACACTGACTGGCTAGCCTGGACAGAAATATGATAATTTTAGACTTTAAATTAATTATGATAATTAGCGTTGATTCTAGTTCATTCTTTATCAATTCCTCGTACTACTTGCCTATATTTTATGTTATCATCTTATCTTATCGATTTGCTCTTTAATTAAGCAACTACTTACTAATGGGGTAGCATTATCAGAGGAAAATTAGCATGTTCCTCCATTATAAGTAAACTGGTCCCTAATACAAGCAGAATTAGAATAAACTAATCTCTATTTGTATGTCGCTTTAAGTACAATAAAACTTTAAAACAACGGTGAAAAAGAAAACACAAAATTGGTTAAAAAGACCAAAATCAACAATTCCTGGGTGAAAAAGACATGTAAAATTTGATACTGTTTAAATGGACGAGAATGTAAAAATAGCCAGGATGTAAACAGTTTCATCCTACCCATTTTCAAATACTTTTTCTTATTTTTATTTTACATCAGGATGCATCCAGTTTCATCCTCACTCTTTTTTAAGTTTAAGCCAGGATGAATCCAGTTTCATTCTTGCTATTTTTTTTGGGTCAATTTCACCCATACTAATTTTTACTCGTCCATTAGAACCATGTTTTAAAAATATTTGGACAAATGACCCACTTTCCGAAGAAAAAAAAAAGGTGTACAGGTTAAAAATGGCTGATGTATGCTTATTGCTTGACCTTGTCAAAAGTCTAGTGTGCATTTTTTGAATATGACCAGAATATATTAATCTAAATAAAAGGGTTTTGATATATAATTAACCCATTATATGCATCGCTAAATAGAATCAAAATTTTATAAATAACTAAGACAGATACGGTACAAATAGTACATGTACAGATGTCCTTACTGAGCTTAAGCTTTGTTCTCCATAACCTACAGAAGTGCCATTGCAGAAAAACCTCAACATTGTTTCCATGCTCCTTTATCTAAGAAACATTAAAAACAATCACTTGTACATTAGTATAATTGTGTAACTACAATGTGACTTTACCAGCAAGGAATTCCACATTCAACAGACTATACAAGGTGCGCGTACGTACCTGAAGGCCCAGATGGTGTGCAACTTGATTTGAGTTTGGTTCTCTCGGAGCAGTAGAATTATGCAACCTGAATTTAACATTATATATGAAAAATCATTAAACAAAATTCTAAAGAGCTTGCGATTACCTAGAGAAAAATCCACTGAAAGTTGCCGTGCAATTGACGCTAAAATGTACGATATGTCGATAATGTTAAACCCAGACTGTTGCGCTAAGATGCATATTAGAACTTCTGCGGAGACAGCCATGCTAGTGGGAAAGCGAGTCTTGAATAAATTGAATTATAAGATGGTACTGTATGAGTTCTACTGTCAGTAAACTTCAATATATAGCTTATTCCTCTTTTATTGTTCATGTGTTTCAAAATTGACTAGTATTTGGTTTGATTCCACAAGAAATTGCTTTTTATTATTAACCAAAAACAAAAATAGAAACACAAAATTGGTTAAAAAGACCAAAATCAAAATTTTCTGGGTGAAAAGGACAATTAGATTTAGATACTGTTTAAATGGACAAAAATTTAAAAATAGGCAGGATGTAACCGGTTTCATCCTGTCAATTTTCAAATATTTTTTCTTATTTTTATTTTACACAGGATGCATCCAGTTTCATCCTTGTTATTTTTTAAGTTTAAGCCAGGATGAATCCAGTTTCATCCTTGCTATTTTTCTTTTGTCCATTTCACCCATAAAATTTTTTACTCGTCCATTTGAACCGTGTTTTAATTTTTTTTGGACAAATGACCCATTTTCCGAAATAGAAATGTACCAACCAAACTACATGCTCCATGAGACAAACTCTATAACTCAAAGTTACAATGGGACTTAATTCAGTTCAATACGCTGACCAGTTGATCTAATTCCAAAACCCTTAAAACCATGGGAAAAAATTAACCTATTTTTATACATATTAGGGAACTGTTTTAACAGACATATATTGAACTTTCTTGCAGCTATACATATACCACTGTCTAGTCCACTTCTCCTGTAAACTCAAATATTCCCTTTGAAAAATAAAACTTTTGAAGGATTGAAAATAAATTGTAAATCAACAAACATTTTAATCAACTCTGAATAACTGGTTTAACTAACGTATAACCACATTGCTAATACATCACACCAAGACAGCAAGTAAAGGTGAAGAGTTGCATACGGCTGTTATCTCTTATCTTATCTCTCAGCTCTTTCATTCCCTTTCGATAAATGTTATATTATGCTTACTTCAAAAGAAAAAAAAAACAATCAATCCCAGGTGAAGGGTAGCATCACTTACTCTAAAGAAGTAAAATGGTTATTAAGATTGTAAATCAACGACTCAATATATGACGTCGTTGGGGATAATTTCCTGCACTTTCTATTTATGTTGATCAAAACGTTGCCGAAATTAAATGTTTCTGTTAGATAAGGTAATACAGATGGAAGAGATGAAACAAAACTCAGCTGTCTTTAGATTTAGAATTGAATAAGTCTTACAAAGGGAAGACAACCCTAATAAAGATGTCTGAGATAAAGGGGATAAACACACCCAAACACAAGACACCCAACATAAGTAAAACAGAAAATGAAAATTACAGTTTATAGTAACTCAGTTACTCTCACAGCCCCCCTCAAACTTATAGTTCTGCAAGTACATAAGTTTGGATGCTAAGAAAAGGAATAGTTGAACTCCCAATCCCTTGGTCATGATATCAGCAACTTGATGCTCAGAGGGAACATATGCCACTTGTAGAAAGCCAGATTCCACCAAATTGCGAATTGTATGGTAGTCAATTTCTATGTGCTTGGTTCTAGCATGGAAGACAGGGTTTGCAGCTAGACTACCAGCACTAGTATTGTCGCAGTATAAAGCAGATGGAGAAGACAAAGTAATACCCAACTCAGTAAGTAAATAGGAGATCCATAGCATCTCAGCACTGGTAACAGCTAACGATTTGTACTCAGCCTCGGAAGACCTAGAGATGGTAGGCTGCTTCTTTGAACTCCATGAAACTAATGAATTACCAAGAAAAATGCAATAACCTGAAGTGGACTTACGAGTATCTGGGCATCCAGCCCAATCAGAGTCAGAATAGGCTTTTAAGACATCACAATGGCCTGCAGAAAGAGTTACACCTGAGCTGATAGTTCCTTTGACGTATCGCAAAATTCTTTTAACCAGTTGCAGATGAATAGAAGTTGGTCTCGTGCATAAACCGATGCACATAATTCACAGAGAAACAAAGGTCTGGTCTTGTTAAGGTTAAGTACTGAAGTCCACCAACAAGACTTCTGTACAAGGTAGCTTCTTCATCAGATAACACCACTCCATGATGAACAGATACTCTTGGACCAGATGTAACGGTGTAGTTGCAGGAGCACAATGTAGCATATCAGCTTTGTGAAGTAAACTGAGTGCATACTTTTTCTGGGACAGTAAGAGAGTGTGGGAAGTTCTTTGACACTCAATACCCAAAAAATAATGCAAATCCCCTAGAACCTTCATAGAGAATTCGTTGCTTAAAACAGAAATAAAAGAAGTAAGTAACTCAGTAGATGAACCTGTCAATATTATGTTATCTACATACAACAAAAGAAGTATCATCTTTGATCCAGATTTGTAGATGAACATAGATGTATCACACACAGACTTGACAAAGCCATGTTGAGTAAGAAAACCACTAAACCTCTCAAACCAAGCTCTAGGAGCTTGTTTGAGACCATATAAAGATTTCTTCAGACGACAGACATAGTTAGGATAATTTGGATCTTCAAACCCCTTAGGTTGTTTCATATAAACAGTCTCATGTAACCTGCCATGCAGAAAAGCATTAGACACATCAAGTTGTCTAATGGGCCAATTCCTTGATAATGCCAAAGTAAGAACACATCTGATTGTAGAAGTTTTCACTACAGGGCTGAAAGTCTCAAAAAAATCAACACCATCCTGTTGAGTGCAACCCTGAGCTACTAATCTAGACTTGTGTCTTTGTATTGTGCCATCTGAGTTGTATTTAATCTTGTATACCCACTTACTACCTAATACATTCATTCCACTCTTAAAAGGAACTAAGTCCCATGTATCATTATCATTTAAAGCTTGATTCTCAGTTTTCATAGAATGAACCCACTTAACTTCTTTAGCAGCAGCTTTATAGTTTTTAGGATCAATTTCAGAATGTAAAATAGAAGCGAATGCTGATGGTAATGAGTAGCGAGAAGAATGATGAGCAACAAAGTCAGATGGGAGTGATTTAGGCTTTGAAACACCAGATTTTGATCTTGTAATGATAGTTGTAGTAGGCAAAGTAGTGGTAGATACTGAGGCTGGTGCTGGTGGATTTTGATCTTGAGATATTGTAGTGGTAGTAGGTGAAGTAGTTAAAAGCTCGGAATTGGTAGATTTTGACCCATACATGGACATAGAAGTAACACTCATAGGAAGAACAACCATATCAGAGGCAGCAGTAGATGTAGCAGAATGAGGTAAAGTGGACTCAGCAAAGGGAAAAGTAGTTTCATCAAAAATTACATGCCGAGAAACAAAAGATTTCTTGGTAATAGGGTCGTAACACTTATATCCTCTATAAAGAGGACTGTATCCCAAAAACACACATCTAGAAGATTTTGGGCTGAGTTTATCAGTTCTATAAGCAGTTAAATTTGGATAACAACTGCACCCAAATACTCTAAGCAAGCTATAATCTGGCAGATCATTATATAATACTTCAAAAGGTGAGCGAAAATTCAAGACCTTTGTTGGTGTTCTATTGATAAGAAATGTAGCAGTGAGAAAAGAATCAAACCAGAAGTATTTAGGTAAGCAAGCCTTGAAAGCAAGAGTATTGCCAGTCTCAGTGATATGTCGATGCTTTCGCTCCGCTATGCCATTTTGCTGCTGAGTATGTGGACAAGAGATCCTCAAAGAAATACCATTAGAATCAAGAAAACACTTAAAAGCTCCTTTAGTTAACTCATAAGCCCCATCACACTGAAAAGCAACAACTGAAGTAGAGAGAAAGTTTTCATTGACAGCCTTGAAGTGTTGAAAGCATTTAAGAGCATCAGTCTTAGTGGTCATAGGATAAATCCAATGAAAACGACTAAAATCATCAATGAAGACTATGTAGTATCTCGAATCCTTCGAGAGAAGTGACAGTGCAGTCCCCATACATCACAAGTGCACAAGAGATAAAGGTTTAGAAGATACTCTATTTGAAGATTGAAAAGGTAACTTAACATGTTTTCCTAGCTGACAATCATGACAAAAAGAAGGAGTTGGGGTTGATGATAGTTGGATTGCAGAGGTGTTATTTAGTTTACTCAAAACAGCACTGGATGGGTGACCTAGCCGTTGATGCCAAAGGATAGGATCAGCAAGTATAGAAGAAAAAGATACCTTAGGAACCATCTGAATAGGATAGAGATTATGATTGACTAGCCCTTCAGCTACAACTTCATTGGTGGCAAGATCCTTAATATTATAGCCCCAATCAAACAGTTCAAATGACACATTATTTTCTTTGGTAAATTTTGCAACACATATAAGGTTCTTGCAAAGAGATGGTACCAATAGAACATGATTCAAAACAAACTCAGCATTATCAGTTGTTAAAATTGAAGAGCCAATATGTGTGATGGGAAGAAACTTACCATTCCAAACCATTACTTGATCAATTGCCTCGTATAAGGAGTAGAAGTATGTAGCCGCTGAATCTGGGATCCATTGAGAACTATCAACAACATGAGAAGCATCAACTATAGATGCAGAGCAAGTATAAAAGGCTTGAGGAGATGCAGATCCATCTGAAGAAGAACTAGGTGAGCCAGAATTAGTGTAAAACACTTGAGGTGCTGAGGAAAATTCACCAGTCTTGAATGAAGCTTTAGATTTATTTGAATTATTATAATTTGGTGTAGACTCGACATATCGAAAACGACATCTTTTGGATGTATGTCCATCACGTTTACAGATTTGACACTCAATTTTAGAGAAATCTGTAGGTGTGTTATTATCATAAGTACTACCTCTAGAGTTATTATCATAAGTACTACCTCCAGAGTTATTACTAGGATAAAAATTGGAAGAAGTACTACCTCCAGAATTAGAAGAAGTATTACCAGGATAAAAATTACTTCTCTGTGAGTTATTACCTCTACCTGAATTATATCCTCTACCAAAGTTGTTATGTCTGCCGGAGTTATAACCCCTGCCTGAATTTCCACCTCTGTTGTTGTTATTATGTCTACCAGAATTAGATCCTCTACCATTGTTTGACCCTCTATTAAAATTACTATAAAAAGCAGATGGAGCATTAGTGAAATCGAAAACATTATTAGAATCCTGTTCCTGATTATTCATCCACTGTTCATGATGAATAAGGCGAGAACGCAACTCAGAAAACTTATAAGGGGTTTCACGATGTTGAGCAGTAATAAAAAATTGGGTAAAATCTCTACCTAACCCATTAAGAGTATACATAACAATATCTTCATCACTTACACGATCATTGATAGCAGCCAGATTATCTGTAATTTCTTTAAGATTATGCAAATACTCAGTTACAGAAAGATTACCTCGACGAATAGTCTGCAACTGACCTCTGAGAAGGCTTCTCCTAGCCGCAAACTGATCAGTAAACTCAGATCGAAGATAATCCCAGTATTGCTTTGAAGTAGTTAAACCGAATGTACCAGATGACACAGATCTAGTGAAAGTAGCATTGAAACAAGATATAATAAACCGATCCATTTGATGCCAATACAAGTTTTCAGGATTTATAGTACTAACTCCATCAGTAACGATTTGAGCTGGTGGTTCAGGATATGTTCCATCAACAAATCGAAGAAGATTGGTGCTCATTAGAATAGATTCAAATTGATGTCGCCATAGTAAGTAGTTTGTTGAATCAATCTTAAAAGAGACAAAGTTGGAGATGTTTTGAAATGGTAAAGAAAAATTGAGGTTCTGTTGTTGAAATTGATTTATAAGAGCATTCATATCATGTGTTCCAGATTCAGATGTCGGAGGAGTAGCCATCGAGCAATTTTTAGAGGTTAGCTGAGATAAGAAATTTGAGATTTGAAAGGATCAATCAACACTGGTGCTCTGATACCATGTTAGATAAGGTAATATAGATGGAAGAGATGAAACAAAACTCAACTGTCTTTAGATTTAGAATTGAATGAGTCTTACAAAGGGAAGACAACCCTAATAAAGATGTCTGAGATAAAGGGGATAAACACACCCAAACACAAGACACCCAACATAAGTAAAACAGAAAATGAAAATTACAGTTTATAGTAACTCAGTTACTCTCACAGTTTCCTTGTAATCTCAGAAAATTTGGATAAAAGATAATTCGTAAATACTTATAAGATGGATCTTGAGCCTTAGTTAAGAGTAAACCTCAAAGAACCTACCAGTATGGATTCCAAAAGGACTCTACATCAAGGTCTTCGCAACAAACAGACAATGACACTAATCTAAACAACAAACAATGGTTTCCAAGGGAGCAAACAGGGATGATTGTCTATTCGGTACACATCTAAAGTCACAGCATACATCGTTTAGACCCAATAACAGTAGGAATTGCTGTTAGAGAATGATGTTTAAATTGTTTAATGAGAATGCACATTTGTATATAAAGGTTAATCTGAAGGCAAAAAAAGAAAAAAAGAAAGAAAAAAAAAGACAAAACTCTACCTACATTAAAATAGTAATCTATTTTAACGTGTCGTTAACCCATAGGAACATCCTTAAAATAGTAATATGATTAAATTATGGACAAAAAAAGTAATTAAAGTGCTCTCTGTACATTATCTTTGATTAGTGCTTGTTAGTTTCCATACATAAAGTATTCCATCTTGGGATAATAACTACTGGTTTTGGTGAAACTAGGAAAATAGTACCGTTTCCGAACATAGGTAGTTTTTACTAATATAGGGGTTCGCTTAGATGCCTAGATAGACAAAAACCTCTGTCAAACAAAAAAGTCACCTCTCTCTCTCTCTCAGGCTAACTAAAGACTAGCAAAGAATAGCAAGAAATTCTTCTTTTAGGTTTCCATCTTTAAGTGGAGAAATTCTTCTTTTAGGTTCCCATCCTTAAGCGGAAGGTTGTTGATTTCCTATCTTCAGATCTCTATTTTTTGTTTTGATCTTCATTTCCTTTCTAAATCTCTCTTTCTCTCTCTCTCTCCCACCCTCTATCTCTCCCCCTTGACTTCTTTGTACAGGAGATACTTGGAATTTGAAGAAACTAGCTAAATAAGATGGGGAGAGGAAAGATTGTGATTCAAAGGATCGATAACTCAACTAGTAGGCAAGTGACTTTCGCCAAACGAAGGAACGGATTATTAAAGAAAGCCAAAGAGCTTTCTATTCTTTGTGAAGCTCAAGTTGGTCTTATGATCTTTTCAAGCACTGGCAAGCTCTATGAGTTCTCAAGTACCAAGTAATCTCTCTCTTTTCATCTCTTGTAATCCACTCAACTAATCCCGTCTAAATATGATCATCTTTATATCGTCGCGTCTCTGTGTCTCAATTGAGATCCCTAATTTGATTATAGTTCACTAAAATCAACATAATCTACAGGGTAAGTTCATTCAGGAAATAATATACCTTTGAATTTGTTTCTTTGATCTATCTGAATTAAATAGCATGCATTGCATCAGTACGAACTAATATAACTTGATTAGGGTACTAAATCCTACCTAATATCCTTGAATTTGATTTCTGTCTTAGTCTTTTAACTTTTTATTTTGACCAATTTGTTTCACCTTTTAATTTGTTAAAATAACTTGAACACGGTTCCATTGGATCACCATAGATCAATCTATCAGTACTCTAATGGTTTATACACTTAAGGCCAATCTTTTTGCATCCGAGTCGTGTCTGTAAAGCGAGTCTCCATTTGTTGTCCGTGTGCTTGTGATGCAGGGGCCGCAATGTGACACTCCATTTACTGTCTATGTAACCCTATCTGTGTCGCGTGCCTAATGTGACACTCTGTGTACTCTCTGAGTCACTGTGCTGTGTCTACTTAAAGTATCTTGTGTGCATAATGTGACACTCCATTTACTGTCCATATCATTTCATGTCCACTAACAGTGTCTCGTACTTCTACATTTAAAATGAGCTTAGCATTCTCTTCTTTTAATCAATCAAGAATCATATTTTCAGAGATCTGGTGCCCTTGGAAACCTATGTATTAACCAAAACTGTAATTCAGATAACTCCACAGTTTGTAGCCATGATAAATTACTAAAACCATTGATCGAAAAATCTATATCTTGATTTCCTTGTCCTGTCATGCTGTTTTTATCCTATCCTGTGATCTTGTAAATGTATAAGTTGCCGCTGGCTAACCAACCAACAAAACTTAATTAGATCCCTATTTCTTTGACTAACCAAAATGTTCTTTAAATCATGAAAAAAAGTATGACACATAAATTAGGTCTTTCACAGTATGAAAAAAAGAAAAAGAAAAGATGCTAGTTTTGTTGTGCTTAAGATTAGCTACTTCCAAAACACCCCAAGATCTTCACACAAAAAACAGAAAACTATGCGGAATTAAACAAGAACACAAAGAGTTATAGTGGTTCGGCAATGTGCCTACTCCACTGCAGCAAATAAACTTCTTATTAAAACTTCTTATTTTTTTTTGTTTGTTTTCTTCAAAATATGTTTGTCTAAGTGATTAGGTGGGGCCCACGAATCAAGTTGTTACCGATGCTAGGGTGAATTAGAGTGATTGAGATACCAAAAAAAAAGTTGAAAAAAAAAATAAAAAGTTGAAAAAAAAAAGTTGAAGAAAAAAAAAAAAAAAAAAGTTGAAAAAAAAGTTGAAAAAAAAAAAAAAAAAAAAAAAAGAAAGTGAGACCAGACCATCAGACCAACCCGAATAAATTCAATAAAGTCGACCACCGGAACCCTTGTATATGCCAGCTTGTGTTGACCTAGAGTTAAGTTTATCGACCACTGGTTCCCTTGTATATGCCAGTGTGTTGATATTAGTCAGACTAGTATCTCAGTCCATTAGGTTAGGTTCATTTTGGCGGAGGCCTTCAGACAAATATGGGAAACATCGTTCACTTAGTAAACATCAAAACCATCTATGTTTTTTTCTATATCCATCTCATTATCTATCCATGTGATTGGTCGACTCCGGTTATGATGTCCAGAAACTATCTGAGTAGAGCTCTGTGACTTATATATGAATTTTAGTATGCTTGAGTGCAAACTCGTGTACAAAGAATTGGAATTTCGCATCGTGGTACTTCCTCCGTAGTCAACAAGTATGCCAACCAAGGAGACTTTTTAGTGCTTTCCAAAGTTCTCGTAGATAGTTAGGGTCCTGGAGTATAAAGGTTTTGTGGGTATACCTCTTGTAAACCCTCCCGAGACTATAACTCGGCCACTAGGGCCACCTAGGGGTTTAAAGGCTTATTGCATACGCTAAATGCATTCGACGATGCCTGCGACAGTGAGTTAGGATTTTATTTTGTTGATTTGATTTGCTCGGGACTAGCAAATAATAAGTTTGGGGGTATTTGATAGACACATTTTTGTGTCTAATTTGTCTCGATTCTATATATTGATAGTGCTCGTTTTTGTACTTATTATGGTGTTTTATGCGTGTGTAGGTATTTTTGACCAATAAACATTTTTGGAAAAATCAGCTCGAAAAGTTGCGCGCGGAAGACACTTGCTATTCGGACCCCTCCAGAGGATAAGGGGCACACCATCTTCTCCGTTTGAAAACCAGTTTTGGCGGGAAACTATACACAGCGTCAGGCAGAATTTTGGGTCGAGATTTGGACCAGTTTTAGCGAGATTCAATCGCTGATTTTCATGGGCTAGGCCTGTTAGAGCGTAACTGGGTTCGTATGGGTGTTTATATCGATCAACTTGGGCTAGAAATCGTGTTGTACCAAAACAGGGAGGAGAGTTTTACTCGGGTCGAGTTGGATATATTTGGAAGTTACGTGCAAGAATGGGAGGATATATTGTTTGTGAGATTTGTTTCTATCCTACGAAGAGTTTAAGCAAACCCAGAAGACGCGTACAGAGGTGAGAAAAGGGAAGAAATATCCCGTGGCTTGAGGTGAAAGAAAACCGAGATATTCTCGGATTTACTCGAGGTTTAGGGGTCCTGTGGTGTATATAAGAGGTGATAGAAGTCACAGCAAGGGAGGTCGAGACGTTGGGGACCTAAGGGAGGTTTCAGAGGAAGAACCTGAGGTTGCAGAGAATTTTCTCTGCTGGTGCTGCCGGAGAAGAAGAAGGGCTGAAGAACATGAAGAACGGACGAACTAGAACAGTCGCAGAAAACTATCGCTGTTAAACAACAGAACACTTGTATCGTTTATAAGGCATACTTATTCTTCTGTAATAGTCTGTTTGTAACGCCTTTTCAACGTTGCAAACCGTCTGGAGTCACTAGTTTTCTCTTGTTTTTCACCTATTTGAGCTATGAACTATTATTTTGAGCACGTGAATAATATGAGGAGCTAAACCCCAACACTGGGACGATGGAGGAAGCCATTTTTCATGCGTGTGGTAATTCTATTAATTGTTTTATGACTTATTGCATTGATTTTTAATCGTATCTTATGATTTTTATTGAATGATTGTGATTTCAATTGATGGGTCATGCTTTCTTAAGTGTTTTGATGTCTCATGCTTTAGATATACAGTCATTACTTTCAAAATCTACTTTCGGCAATGAATTAGAGTCAATAAATTTGAGCTATAAATGTCTAGAATTATTAGTTGAACCACATGAATGTAAGAATTGGTGGAATCATGAGTCTCAGTAATCTCTCGATATCGTGACAAACTTGTGAATATATTTTCTTTGTTTTTAGTGTTTTCTTAAATCGAGTCTTTACAAGTCTGAGAGGAACGACATCTTTACTACCACTTTCTACAACAATTTAAAACCATATCTTATAAACTACTAAAACATTCAAGATTCAAGATGAACAAGATGTAAAGAGCATGGAAAGTAAATATTAAAACAATCATATAACGTGGTTTGGCCTTGAAGACCTACATCCACGGGAAAGAAGATGTTTCCTTTATTGATTATAAGGTCTTACCCTTGAAAGAGCTACAAATATCACTTAGATTTAGCACTCTCTCACTATCTAGATCTCTCCCAGGAATTCTCTGTAGAAATACCATCTAATAATACATAACTTGTCCATCTCCTTCTACATGGACTGGTATTTATAGGTAAATTAGACTCGTGAAGGCCTGGTCTCGCCGAGCTGTAGGAGCTATCATGCATCGCCTTCGTTGCTTCAGACGGGTTATATAATATCCCTCGTGATGGCTTGCTGGGTTCTCCTTCCGAGTTGTCTCGCTCCGCTCGTCATCGTATAACTCTTCCTTAGAGAACCTAGTGTTGTATCACCTCTAGGTTGTTGTATAGATCGCCCGATCCTTCTGTCACGATGTAGATTTGCCCACATCTCTTATTATCCTTCATTAAATGCAGTCCTTCTTTTTAGACTTGACCATCTGAGCAGATTATACTACTCCTTACACGTGTCATTCATATGACGTTGTAGCAGGCCATCTCGATTCAGATGAACTCACCTTTTCATAGCATGATTCGATGCTCCTATCTCATCATCTCCTCATGAATCCATCTCCTAAGATGTTGACATGGCCATCGGGTAATTTACCCTCACACCTACCTAACAGACAGTGTGTCCATATATTTTCATTGTGCAAGAACCTTGATGGGATGATATCATTAACATCAAACTGTCTTCCATGACTAAGATTCAAGGAAAGTTGGAGTTGGTTTGTTAATGGTGCAACATCACCATGCCAAACAGCATACATGGTGATACAGATTCTCAGCTGAAAAGCTACTAACAGGGAAATTGAAGTTTTAGGTTGAAGAGGGTTTAGGGTATTGATTTTAATTGAGCAGAGAGAGCATAACAAAAGTGAAAGGAACATCTTACAGGCTTAAATAGTGAGAATTAGGGTTTGGGTATGAGAGGTGAATTAAAAATTGGGTTATTAAAATCAGGAAGAAACTTAAAAATCACAATCCACTAAGATGAAGTTCACAGATATAAAATTAAACCTAAGAATAAATCTTCCAAGTGTAAGAATTTGTTTGGGTAAACTACAGGTGTTTTAGATTAGGTGAAATAATGAATTTGGATAGTCAAAGGCTTTGTTATCAGATCAGCTGAGAAAGGCTGAATCTAATCGAAAAGATTAAAGCAAATCATTACCTGACAGTTTATAGAAGGATTTATACACAAGCTGGACTGAGAAGATTGTTGCAGGCGAAGAACAGACTGACACCACCACTAAAGCAGGCTTAAATATAAATTAATTCCACTAATCGAATATATAATCCCAGTTTAGCATAAACCCCTGACAGATTATAGTCGATTTTATACACAAGCATGGGCCGAGGAGATTGTTGCAGGCGAAAAAACATACTGACACCACCACAAAAGCATGATTAAAAATAAATTAAATCCACTAATCGAACATATGACCCCACTTTAGCGTAAACCCCTATCGCTTTTATTGCTTGTTCTCCATTAGAGCCTATGAACGGCCAGTTAGCCGCTCATGGCGGAAGAGAAAACCGGAAGAGGAGGTTGAAGGAAAGAAAAACCCGTAAAAGAACTAGATTCTAGGTAGGAAAGCGAAAGGGCTATTTTGATCGTTTATTACTGCCATTGATATCCAACAAATACTAATTTTGCTTTTCTTTTTTTATAATAAAATAGAGTTAGAAGCTCGAAAGAGCTACAGACTTAATGGTACAGCATTATTCATTAAGTTGACACAAATAAATGTGTTGCGTCGCATGATTTTCCTATTTTCTAAAAGAGATATTTCATTAAAAAAAATTAAAAGAATAGTGAAAAGCAACTTCCTTATTTGAAATCAATGCAAAGGTGTTTTAAAGAACTTTGCCAACAACATGCAGCATTAACCAAAAGAGAGTAAATGAAACTTATCATACGGTTTTACCATTTAAGTAAACTTTCATTTCATGCCTGCTAAAGAACTCTAAATTTTAATCAATCTTATCCTACTTTTATTAAATCTTAGGTACATTGTTTTTGTCCATTTTCCCACTAATTTGTACCGTAGTGGTATATATATGATATAATAACATCACCAAAGCATACAAATAGTTTTGTTTCGTACGGAGCAACTAGAGAGCACAACGAAGAGTCGCACCACAGAAGAATCTTTCAGGACAAAAAACAGACCACTAGCTAGAAAAATAGTTTCATTAAACAAATGCCTTCCAAACCCCCAATTATATTACACATGACATGAAAATAATCTTCAAAATATGTCAAGTGGAAGCACTTATGAATTGCAGTTAACCACATTGATGATAATCGATGACGGTTATCCGACTCTTTATGTCTCTATAAATCCATCATTTTGGACTTGGGGGCACATGGATAACCTTTGATGCTTAACTCTGGCTACAGAAACGAAGTTAAGGTTAGAGTTTGGAAGTTTAGAGGGATATTCTTGAATCTTGGTATCGCAATTCGCAAGTAGGGATTTATAAACTAAGCTTGACCTTCATTTGGGTATTCGACACTTGTCCAAATCTAATTTTTTTTATATATAATATACAAATGCCAATGAAAATCGGTCTTTGTGCCCGTTACCTTTAGATCCTAGGTACTAGGTTTAATTAAGGTTTGGTCAGAACTTATTGGTTACTTCAAATCCTCAAATGGCCAATTCACATGGCCTCAACCAATAAAAAAATATTGAAAAGTTGCAGTGTGATTATGCTTTGCCATTCTTACTTCTATGCGTGTAAACTTCATTACTAAAATGTCCAGGATGATGTACTCTGTTCTGCAACTTTTTGTATAGAATATAGAAATCCTGCAAGTTCCAAGTAAATTTCACCTGAAGAAGTTAGTATGATGGAAACTGACTTAGGTTGTAGTTTGTACTGCACTTGACTGTTTTCTGAAAAAAATCACCTGTAGTTGCCATGGAAATAGTTTCCTAGATAGATAAACATCTCTTTTGAAGGCAGATATCTTTTCCAAATTAAAAAAAGGGAGGAAAAACAGATCGGCACCCATAATGTCGGCATTGCCTCGCCTGGACAGAAATATGATAATTTTAGACTTTAAATTAATTATGATATTTAGCGTTGATTCTAGTTCATTCTTTATCAATTCCTCATACTACTTGCCTATATTTTATGTTATCATCTTATCTTATCGATTTGCTCTGTAATTAAGCAACTACCTACTAATGGGGTAGCATTATCAGAGGAAAATTAGCATGTTCCTCTATTATAAGTAAACTGGTCCCTAATACAAGCAAAATTAGAATAAACTAATCTCTATCTGTATGTCGCTTTAAGTACAATAAAACTTTAAAACAACGGAAAAAAAAAAAAAAACACAAAATTGGTTAAAAAGACTAAAATCAACAATTCCTGGGTGAAAAAGACATGTAAAATTTAATACTGTTTAAATGGACGAGAATGTAAAAATAACCAGGATGTAAACAGTTTCATCCTACCCATTTTCAAATACTTTTTCTTATTTTTATTTTACATCAGGATGCATCCAGTTTCATCCTCACTCTTTTTTAAGTTTAAGCCAAGATGAATCCAGTTTCATTCTTGCTATTTTTTTTTTTGGTCGATTTCACCCATACTAATTTTTACTCGTCCATTAGAACCATGTTTTAAAAATATTTGGACAAATAACCCACTTTCCGAAGAAAAAAAAAAGGTGTACAAGTTAAAAATGGCTGATGTATGCTTATTGCTTGACCTTGTCAAAAGTCTAGTGTGCATTTTTTGAATATGACCAGAATATATTAAGCTAAATAAAAGGGTTTTGATATATAATTAACCCATTATATGCATCGCTAAATAGAATCAAAATTTTATAAATAACTAAGACAGATACGGTACAAAGAGTACATGTTTGTTCTCCATAACCTACAGAAGTGCCATTGCAGAAAAACCTCAACATTGTTTCCTTGCTCCTTTATTTAAGAAACATTAAGAACAATCACTTGTACATTAGTATAATTTTGTAACTACAATGTGACTTTACCAGCAAGGAATTCCACATTTAACAGACTATACAAGGTGCGCGTACGTACCTGAAGGCCCAGATGGTGTGCAACTTGATTTGAGTTTGGTTCTCTCGGAGCAGTAGAATTATGCAACCTGAATTTAACATTATATATGAAAAATCATTAAACAAAATTCTAAAGAGCTTGCGATTACCTAGAGAAAAATCCACTGAAAGTTGCCGTGCAATTGACGCTAAAATGTACGATATGTCGATAATGTTAAACCCAGACTGTTGCGCTAAGATGCATATTAGAACTTCTGCGGAGACAGCCATGCTAGTGGGAAAGCGAGTCTTGAATAAATTGAATTATAAGATGGTACTGTATGAGTTCTACTGTCAGTAAACTTCATTATATAGCTTATTCCTCTTTTATTGTTCATGTGTTTCAAAATTGACTAGTAAAATTGCTAAAAAAAAAAAAAAACTCGACGCTTAGTATTTGGTTTGATTCCACGAGAAATAGCTTTTTATTATTAACCAAAAACAAAAATAGAAATGTACCAACCAAACTACATGCTCCATGAGACAAACTCTATAACACAAAGTTACAATGGGACTTAATTCAGTTCAATACGCTGACCAGTTGATCCCAAAACCCTTAAAACCATGGGAAAAAATTAACCTATTTTTATACATATTAGGGAACTGTTTTAACAGACATATATTGAACTTCCTTGCAGCTATACATATATCACTGTCTAGTCCACTTCTCCTGTGAACTCAAATAGTCCCTTTGAAAAATAAAACTTTTGAAGGATTGACTAACGTATAACCACATCGCTAATACATCACACCAAGACAGCAAGTAAAGGTGAAGAGTTGCATACGGCTGTTATCTCTTATCTTATCTCTCAGCTCTTTCATTCCCTTTCGATAAATGTTATATTATGCTTACTCCAAAAGAAAAAAGAAAATCAATCCCAGGTGAAGGGTAGCATCACTTACTCTATAGAAGTAAAATGGTTATTAAGATTGTAAATCAACGACTCAATATATGACGTCGTTGGGGATAATTTCCTGCACTTTCTCCTGTCTAGCTATATTTATGTTGATCAAAACGTTGCCGCAATTAAATGTTTCCTTGTAATCTCAGAAAATTTGGATAAAAGATAATTCGTAACTACTTAAGATGGATCTTGAGCCTTAGTTAAGAGTAAACCTCAAAGAACCTACCAGTATGGATTCCAAAAGGACTCTACATCAACGTCTTCGCAACAAACAGACAATGACACTAATCTAAACAACAAACAATGGTTTACAAGGGAGCAAACAGGGACGAATGTCTATTCCGTACATATCTAAAGTCACAGCATACATCGTTTTGACCCAATAACCGTAGGAATTGCTGTTAGAGAATGATGTTTAAATTGTTTAATGAGAATGCACATTTGTATATAAAAGGTTAATCTATAGGCAAAAAAAGAAAAAAAGAAAGAAAAAAAAAAGACAAAACATCTACCTACATTAAAATAGTAATCTATTTTAACGTGTCGTTAACCCATAGGAACATCCTTAAAATAGTAATATGATTAAATTATGGACAAAAAAGTAATTAAAGTGCTCTGTATATTAATCTTTGATTAGTGCTTGTTAGTTTCCATACATAAAGTATTCCATCTTGGGATAATAACTACTGGTTTTGGTGAAACTAGGAAATTAGTACTGTTTTCAAACATAAGTAGTCTTTACATCTTCCAAAACAGCAGATTAGCAGCATTTCCTAAACTAGGGGTTAGCTTAGATGCCTAGATAGACAAAAACCTCTGTCAAACAAAAAAGTCACCTCTAAAGACTAGCAAAAAATAGCAAGAAATTCTTCTTTTAGGTTCCCATCTTTAAGCGGAAGGTTGTTGATTTCCAATCTTCAGATCTCTATTTTTTGTTTTGATCTTCATTTCCTTTCTAAATCTCTCTTTCTCTCTCTCTCTCCCTCCCTCTATCTCTCCCCCTTGACTTCTTTGTACAGGAGAGATACTTGGAATTTGAAGAAACTAGCTAAATAAGATGGGGAGAGGAAAGATTGTGATTCAAAGGATCGATAACTCAACCAGTAGGCAAGTGACTTTCTCCAAACGAAGGAACGGATTATTAAAGAAAGCCAAAGAGCTTTCTATTCTTTGTGAAGCTCAAGTTGGTCTTATGATCTTTTCAAGCACTGGCAAGCTCTATGAGTTCTCAAGTCCCAAGTAATCTCTCTCTTTTCATCTCTTGTAATCCACTCAACTAATCCCGTCTAAATATGATCATCTTTATATCGTCGCGTCTCTGTGTCTCAATTGAGATCCCTAATTTGATTATAGTTCACTAAAATCAACATAATCTACAGGGTAAGTTCATTCAGGAAATAATATACCTTTGAATTTGTTTCTTTGATCTATCTGAATTAAATAGCATGCATTGCATCAGTACGAACTAATATAACTTGATTAGGGTACTAAATCCTACCTAATATCCTTGAATTTGATTTCTGTCTTAGTCTTTTAACTTTTTATTTTGACCAATTTGTTTCACCTTTTAATTTGTTAAAATAACTTGAACACGGTTCCATTGGATCACCATAGATCAATCTATCAGTACTCTAATGGATGTATACACTTAAGGCCAATCTTTTTGCATCCGATCGTGTCTGTAAAGTGAGTCTCCATTTGTTGTCCGTGTGCTTGTGATGCAGGGGCCGCAATGTGACACTCCATTTACTGTCGTAGGAAACACCATATAGTCCTAAAAATAAAATATATGTATCAGTCTAGTCCATTTGACCCAGTCAATTGTCTGTTTGGTCCTATTTGGTAATATAAATTATCATTTGGTCCTAAAAATTATCATATGGTCCTACGCTGATGTCATGGATGATGTAAATGTCACCTTGTAGTGACAAAATTACCCTTTTGGATAAGGACAATATATAAAGTCAATTGGTGAAAGAGAAAAATTATTTCTCAGATTTACTTTCTCTCTCCACCGGGTCTCTCTTTCTTCTTCTCCGCCTCCGCCATTTTTTCTAGGGTTTTTTTTTTCTGCTACTGCAATTGTTTACAGAGATGAAGATGAAGACGATGATGTTCAATCATCGTCTTGTTTTGATTGCAGAGATGAAATCATCTTCGTCGTTGATGCTGCTTAAGATGTAAACGTGTTTTTTCTTGATTTTATTCTGCTGCTGCATCTGTTTTTGATAAAGACGACGATGAAACAGATCCGTTTTTGATAAAGACGACGATGATTGAACTCGTGTTGTTTCTGAATCGCTGCTGCTGAAGAAGATCTTGATTTTTTTGAGAATCTTGAATCAATTTATGTTGCTGTTTTTGGAGGCGATGAAGACGACGAACAACAACGATGTTGCTGTTGTTGAACGATGTTGCTGTTGAAGATGAAGATGTTGCTCCTGGTGTTGAAGACGATGTTGTTGCTGCTGTTGAAGACGTCGAAGAAGATGAAGATGATGTTGCTGATGTTTTATATGGACTTCATTCCAGAAATGAAGTCTATTTTTATATGGACTTCATTCCTGGAATGAAGTCTGTTTTTCTTAGGTTTTATATGGACTTCATTCCAGGAATGAAGTCTGTTTTTCTTAGGTTTTATATGGACTTCATTCCTGGAATGAAGTCTGTTTTTCTTAGGTTTTATATGGACTTCATTCCTGGAATGAAGTCTGGTTTTCTTAGGTTTTATATGGACTTCATTCCAGGAATGAAGTCTGTTTTTCTTAGGTTTTATATGGACTTCATTCCTGGAATGAAGTCTGTTTTTCTTAGGTTTTATATGGACTTCATTCCTGGAATGAAGTCTGTTTTTCTTAGGTTTTATATGGACTTCATTCCAGGAATGAAGTCTGTTTTTCTTAGGTTTTATATGGACTTCATTCTTGGAATGAAGTCTGGTTTTGTATATGTTTTATATGGACTTCATTTATGGAATGAAGTCTGGTTTGTATAGGTTTTTATATGGACTTCATTTCCGGAACGAAGTCTGGTTTGTATAGGTTTTGATATGAAGGAAAAAAAAAAGGTTTTATATGGACTTCATTTAGGAATGAAGTCCTAGTTTGTATATGTTGTTATATGAAATTTCATTTCGGAATGAATCGATACAAAAATGAGTAAAAATTAACATGGAAGGGTACTTTTGTCCATTCTGTATTTTTAAATAATTATGGACCAAACAGTAAAAGGCGTTTGACCAAAGGACTAAACAGACATGGGCCCACCTATAAAAGGACCAAACGATATTTTTCCCTTTACTGTCTATGTAACCCTATCTGTGTCGCGTGCCTAATGTGACACTCTGTGTACTCTCTGAGTCACTGTGCTGTGTCTACTTAAAGTATCTTGTGTGCATAATGTGACACTCCATTCACCGTCCATATCATTTCATGTCCACTAACAGTGTCTCGTACTTCTACGTTTAAAATGAGCTTAGCATTCTCTTCTTTTAATCAATCAAGAATCATATTTTCAGAGATCTGGTGCCCTTGGAAACCTATGTATTAACTGTAATTCAGATAACTCTACAGTTTGTAGCCATGATAAATTACTAAAACCATTGATCGAAAAATCTATATCTTGATTTCCTTGTCCTGTCATGCTGTTTTTATCCTATCCTGTGATCTTGTAAATGTATAAGTTGCCTCTGGCTAACCAACCAACAAAACTTAATTAGATCCCTATTTCTTTGACTAACCAAAATGTTCTTTAAATCATGAAAATAAGTATGACACATAAATTAGGTCTTTCACAATATGAAAACAAGAAAAAGAAAAGATGCTAGTTTTGTACTAAGAAAAGTAAAAAAAAATAAATTTGTTTACTGCATCATCAGAAATCTTCAATAATTAAGGTAATGTGATTCTCCAATCGACTGAGAATATAAGAATTTGATTACTTATATCAAGATAGATGTTGATTTGCTGTTGTCTGGTGAATTACCATTTAAAATGGTTAATTTCCATATAATCATCATTGAAATACTAGCTACTTTTTATCAAAATAACTAGTAAAAAATTTCCAATAGCCTATTGCTTCTCCTTGTATTGAAACTGTTGTGTCGAGAGGTTCATATTGATCTCAAGGCATTCCAGGATCTGGCATCAGAAACAGAAAACTACACACTCAACGGAAGCTAATGCACATAGAACACATAAGAAACAGAGATTTAACGTGGTTCGGCAATGTGCCTATATCCAAGGGCAGCAAAAATTCACGTCATTCACATATCAGAGAATACATGATGCACATGACACTCAACACCCCTTCTTCTTCTTCACATTCTCAACTCACCTTAAACTCTCTCAGCCCTAAAGTTATAAGAGGATCTACATCTTGCTAATGAAGAGATAGCTTCTCTTTTTTGTGAGGAGATAGATGTCTACAACCTAAGGGTTTAGACAAGACTGTTTAGATGATGTAGATACTTATAACCTAAGACTTGTGCCTTTATTTATAGGATTACAATACTTCGATTAGGAAACCAAGCTTTACTCTAGTTTAGGAAACCTAAACTAGCTAAGATAGAAAACCCTTGTTTAGATAGAAGTCTAAACACAATTCTAAAAATCAGTCAAAACTGATGTAGGAAATCAAACTGATGTTTCCTAAAATCGAGCCAATATCCAACAATTCTCCACCTTGGCAAGATTTCTCGGACAACTTCAACTTCACTATTATCTGATTTTTCCACCTTGGCATGAAATCTTGACATTCACCTTCCACGCCACCGCATTCTACTGCCTTCAATCACCCGGGGTGTCAATCATCCGTAGATGCTTTAATTCTACTAAAGGACTTCAATACTTCGATCACCTGTAGGTGTCAATCATCCGAAGATGCTTCAATTCCATAAAAAGAACTTCATTACTTCACTCACACATAGGTGCCAAATATCCGAAGATGTTTCAATCCCTCATAGGTCTTCAATTATCCAATCATCTAATGATTCTTGTTACTTTAATCATCTGAAGATGCTGCACTCCCACAAATGGGCTTCAATTCTTTAATCATCCTAAGATGCTGCAACAATACAACTTCCATAATCCTTATCTAAGGTTCAAATGTGTCAAATCGACACCAACACCAAATGGTGTTTCAAATTCCTTTTAAGGATGTAATGTGCTTCACAAATTCGATCCCATAGTAGGGCAGCAACTGTGTCTAAAGAACACCAATAAACCAAAACGGTGTAGCAAACTCAAAAGACATGATTAAGTCCAGGAAGGCCTTACCCGAATTCCACCATTTCTTTTGCTATTTTGCTGATTTCTCAAGAAATCCAACTATCTATAAATTCTCGACGCGTCTTGGCTTCATAGATTTTCACATGCACACATTCTTCAAACTTGCAAGATTCAATCATTTGCACATTTGCTTCAACTCGTACAATATAGTCTTTGACTTAAACTCACCACTTCAATTGTCAAATTTGAGCTCTTCCTTCATCCCACTTCTTCAAATTCCAACACTCGTCTTTCAATACGAAGTTTAATAATTTCATCACATGCAAATGTATGGTGTACCCCCATACCTACGAAGTTTTCTTCAAAAGATGAAATAATTCATACCTTACAAAGATGCAGTCTTTGTAAGTTCCCAAACATCTGTGTGAACATATTCCATGTATTCCATATGTGGTGATATTCATGATATTTTCATATCTTCAAAAAACTAGAACTTTTTACTCCAACTCCCAGCTTGATTCTTTCTCCACCTTCACACAATGTTCGCAAAATCCTAAATTGCATGATTCTGCGTTCTTCAACTTCATTCCTTAACTGCATGAATTAGTCTTCAACCGTATTAGATTGCGCACTATATCTAACACTTCTACTTCCATATTCAACAATACATATTTCCATACAAGGATTGGAGAATGGAAATATGTATTGTTGAATATGGAAGTAGAAGTGTTAGATAATGTGCAATCTAATACGGTTGAAGACTAATTCATGCAGTTAAGGCATGAAATTGAAGAACGCAGAATCATGCAATTTAGGATTTTGCGAACATTGTGTGAAGGTGGAGAAAGAATCAAGCTTGGAGTTGGAGTAAAAGCCTAGAGGAAGATGCATCTATAGGCAGTAAAATCAAGTTATGTCGATTTGAAGATTAGATTTACATGATGCACATGACACTCAACACCCCTTCTTCTTCTTCACATTCTCAACTCACCTTAAACTCTCTCAGCCCTAAAGTTATGAGAGGATCTACATCTTGCTAATGAAGAGATAACTTCTCTTCTTTGTGAGGAGATAGATGTCTACAACCTAAGGGTTTAGACAAGACTGATTAGATGATGTAGATACTTATAACCTAAGACTTGTGCCTTTATTTATAGGCTTACAATACTTCGATTAGGAAACCTAAACTAGCTAAGATAGGAAACCTTTGTTTAGATAGAAGTCTAAACACAATTCTAAAAATTAGTCAAAACTGATGTTTCCTAAAATCGAGCCAATATCCAACAGAAACTTGTGTTGGAATCGTCATTATCAAACATAACAAGTATTTATTTAGTAGTTAGTACTAGTACTATGTAAGATGCCTCAAAGTTCTCATGCTTAACTAAGAGTCATTGTGAGCTCCTACATATGAATGATATTGTTGAGTGCTAGGGAGAAGTTCTCTAAGTTAGATGCATGATCCAAAGTTCCGATAAGGATTGCACCATATAGCTACTTAAACAATAGATGTGATCATGCACAAGTCCTTAAATAAGACATATGTGGATTCTACATTCAACCAATAAAATGAAAGTTATTTGACTACTGTGCCCCTTTTTCCCTCTTCCAGGAGAGGATTTTTGACTGCTGTTAGACAATATATCTATCTATTTCATCACCCACTAGTATTCATATATGATTTAGTCTCTAGAAAATAATGGCTAAAATTTCCACTAATAAGGTGCACTTTGATTTCAATGATTGAGTACCGGATTTGACTTAAGACTTGCACCAAGAGTTAAAAATCAGTACCAGCTACTTTGCACATATAAGTTTCATTTTGGGTTCTTTCTGTGTGATGAAATTGTGTCGAACTTTTATCTATCGTGATGGACATTGAAATCAAGATCATAGCATGATGACATTATGGACTGGGAGCAGGGCCATTAAATTGGTGAAAATCGAAATAGACATGTTTGATTAGACAAGTTTTCAAATATTCCAAGAATCCTAATTCACGGTTGTATGTTAAATTATTTGGTGAATATGCTATCTGGCTGGATTGCAAGTGATATTCTTGTGTAAATTTAGCTCCTATATAAAATCTAATGTAAATTACTAACAATATCTTACCTGTTTTACAGCATGAAATCTATAATCGAGCGGTACAACAAGTCGAAGGTGAAACCGCTGATGAACGCAAATTCAGACGCCAAGGTAATTTTTCATCAGCCTTCAACCTGTTATTTTCCTCCACCTTTTCATCTATATAAAGAGAAAAAATCAATTGATATTTCCATTTGAACCCTAGGAAATGTATGTTAAGCCATTCAGAAAACTATGCATGCATAATAGACGTTATCCTGACAGACCATATTCTTAGCAGTAATCTCACTTCATGCAATAATTTATTCCAACCTCATAATGTATATGTAGAATTGTAGATTAACGACTACGCATTCAAGAAAACAAACATACAGCAATTTTACAACTTGCAAAATGAAATGTTTTTTTAGTACCATAACAGAAACAGATACCAAAGATGTTATGAAGTACACTGACAAGAGAAGAGTATCCAATTAGAGCTACTCTGTGATGTTTTTACCATGATTTTTTTTTTAAAGGTGGTAGTCTATGTTTGAATCATTAGATTACAGCTTCCACCCTATACTAGGAAAATGGCACACACAACAGAGACTTGTCAGAAACAATTTCCTCTTCTTTTTTTTCTTAATATCCTTGAAAGTTGATTGTGATATAATGATTCGAACATAGAGACCAAGTGTGCAGCAAGGAGGATTCTCCTATCTTTCATATTCCCAAGTATTGTTATCTGACACCTCCCTGTAAACAGCTACCTTTCCAGAAACTTTCCAGCAAAGAATCCAAATTTCACACAGAACCACAAAGTGAAGTTAAATGCGGTCAGCAAAGTCTAATTTTCAACTTCCCACTCCTTTCTACAGATAGGACATCTGCTGATCAACAAAAGAGATCTCTTGTTACATAACGACCGGAGTTTGAAATACCACACACAAACACATTCATTAAGAATTTGTTTCTTTAATTCAGACTCATTACTATCGTCAATCTCAAATGGATAACACCAACCAGCCTCAGGACATTAATCAATTAATTCCTCCAGTTACTAACATGTGTTCATTCCTTCCTAGTATTTAAATCACCAGAAGGCAAAAATAGAATAGTTAAGATCATGCAAGTTTCACATTCACTGAGCCTGAGATTTGCGACAGTCAGTTCATGATCATTGTAAGGCATTTATAAATTACGAAACTTCCCTTCTCCTTCAGTAGGGAATGAATGGTTCCGTACCTGAGGCCAACTGGTTATGAACTTATAAACTACAGTCTGTGGGTCTAGTTGTACAGCAGACTAAAAAACCTTCTGGTTCCTTACCAGTTACACATGAAAATGTGGCTTCCATTCCTGGGATGAAACACCAGAACATGCAGTAATAGTATGTTAGTGAACATGTTCTAGACCACCTCCACTTTTCTGAGTTCTTCCGTCTCAACTTGCTTGAATTTATTCTGCAGTCTACAGATTCTTGTGGCCAGGCAGTTGGCAAGAATTAAAGCTTCCGTGAATAGTTTGTTTACTCTCTGAACCTTCAATATTAGTTTTGTTATTTGAATCCTAAAGCTACTATCCTGTGTTAGATGATTAACTTACAGTATGTCCCCTCGACAAGATTGGTCCATCACATGCTGGCCATTAGCTGTTCCACATGAGTTGGTGCCTCACCTGATTCATTTAGACCTCGAGTTTTTTGTTACTGTTGTGGGTGGTAAGAACTTTGCATGCTACCCAGGAACTAAATACTACACGTCACACCTGAATATGTTTCACTGATCCTAACAAGTAACAACTAATATGCAGATTTATTATTCTGCTCAGTGAACTAATAAAAATTTCTGCACAAATGGTTCCCAATTTTAGTTTGATAAGTTAACTTTTATTTGTGATATTGACTGTAGTGGTCAAATAAACTCGAAAAGTCATAGTAACCGTGTTAACAAGTACTTGTACATGATATATACATTGCTTGTTCTCCTTCTTAACTTGAAAATAGAAATGGGTCATTTCATATGTGCTGGCTAATAGATTTATGTACATCAAATCCTAGCCTTTTTTAACTTAAATACTATACTACTCATTACTTGCAGTTCTGGAAAACGGAGGCAGCATCCTTGAGGCAGCAATTACAAAGCCTGCAAGAAAACCATCGGTATGTTAAATTCAACTAATAGTTCAAGACTGCTTTGGAAAATAAATAAAATGCAAATAAAAAATGGAAAACGCAAAGACTTACTATATCCATGTAAACTGTGTCGATATCTCTATATCAATATTAAGTAAATTGTCCATGGTTGAGTGTTCTCCAGTTGGCTCTGTTGGTTAGTAAGAATAGGTTCCCCAGACTGAATAGTACGTGGAGCGGCACAAGAATAAATCATTTAAAGATAAGAACTATATGAAAAACTCTTGATGACAAAATCATTGTGAGCTTCTCTTATCATCTTAAGATTTTAACGGCTACAAGCATCCCTATGACTGTAATTGATAAACATTAAGAATACAACAAATATGAAAATAAAGGTCAAGAAACAAACAAAAACAAGATGTCTTTGGTACCTAGAAAAGCATGAATTAGCTTTTATCCCCTATGGATATTATCGGCTAAAAATTATGTTGATAAGCCGCGAAGAAGCCAGTCCTAGGGATTAGTGATCATCATAGCATGTTCACCGCACCACACTTAACTGTATGGCTACACCTTTGTAATTCCTATACGAATGCTTCTGGACTCATGCCTAGAGAAAATTTATACACCTGCTTAGACATAAATGTGAAATGTGTCATGTGGACTGCCTGACAAACCACAGTCCTTTATTATATATGTCATGAAAAAAAAATGGCAGGCAATTGATGGGTCAAGAGCTTTCCGGTTTGAGCGCTAAAGAGCTACAAAATTTGGAAAATCAATTGGAAATGAGTTTGCGTGCTGTCCGTATGCAAAAGGTCTAACATACTAAATCCTCATGCCATGCTTTCCAAGTGAACAAATCCTAACAAGGTTTTTACTTCGACAGGACCAAAAGCTAACCGATGAGATACAAGAGCTAAACCGAAAGGTCTCCACAAAACGGCAATTACTTACCCATCCCATTATTAAATCAAAATATATCTCCAAAAAGCTAACATTTTTCTTGATTACACTGCAGGGAAACCTCCTTCACCAAGAAAACATGGAACTATTCAAGAAGGAACACCATATACGTCAAGAACACATGGACTTGTTAAAGAAGGTACTCGCTCGGACTGTATATCTCCAATTAACATGACATGTCCTGCTGTGTTCCAGCTCATCCAAAAACATTAACTTTTTGTTACAGATAAATGACCCGAAAGATGCAAATGAGAGAAATAGGATTTCTCATTCTCCAAATGGCTTTAATCCAGAAGATGATGAATTTATCAAACTCCAATTAAGCCAACCACAACACAAAACTACGTCACACCAGAAAACCCTACAACGCCAAGGTAAAGCCCTGATTCCCTTGGTGTTAAAATTTATGCGTTGCTAGTTACTTCAATTTAAAAACTAATGCACTAAAATTTCCATGAACAATATGCAGCTGACATCAACTGCAATGATGAATGGGAGTTATGAGCAATCAGAATAAAGTGTAGCCTGAAGATAAGTTTTGTTATTTATTAACTTTGCAGTATGCATAGTTTGATGGACGCTGGCCCGATCTTGCAGCCATATCTTCTAAAACCCTTCATTAAATTGTCTGCCGATTTGTAAGTGAGGCGTGGTTGCGATATATATAGTTATGATGAGTTGAAAGTAGAGTACCTTTAACTATAAAATGACTATCCATTCCATGTACAGAGTTTAAATGTATGTGTATTGTGCTTGTATATTTTTAGTTTTTAATTTTGAGACCTATTGTCATCAAAAGAAAACAAGAAGACAACACTTTCAGGGTGAAGATCAAACTAGGACACAACAGTTATTCATTGCATAGATAATAACTTTCACATATTTATCAATCAACATCTTATCTTATCTTATATATACTATAATAAAGAAAAGCGTGACTTTTCGTACGACCTAACTTTTCCGTGTGTAGTTTTGATTTGGTTCGTTGATCCGATGACAATTAAAACACGGAATTTAATGGAGGCCGTCCATATGATAAAGATTTCGAATACCGTGTGTACTTGCGATGTGGTTCGTTGGATCCGATGACATCTAAATCACGGGATTTGAACTTTGAAAAATCAGATTGTAGAATTGAACTGCTTCAACTACAAGTATTTGGCTGAACATACTATTGTATTCGTATTAGATATTAGTGGTATTACTGGACCGTATTATTTTTTTGATACGCTACTAGACCGTATTAGCAGTACAACTTTGTTGAGAATTTAGGCAAGTTTAAAGTTGTGAACATTAGATGTTTGTATAAATGCCTATGAAAGTATTACCTTTTTTTTTTTTTTTGATCGGTAAAGTATTACCTTTTACTAAATTCCATTATGGGTTAATTGTTGCTTCAATGGTCGATGGTTTAATTGTTGTTTATAGGTAGAAGTGGTTAAAGAGGTAGAAGAGATAAGATTACCTTGAAAAGTTGAAATGCTCATCGTTTGCGATCCGCACAGAAGATAGAAAGACATGGAAGAAATCAAAGCCAAGATGAGAGAAACGGAGGTACAGGTTATGGTTATACACAAGTATCATCCTCCTCTAACACAGTAGTGATAAAAGGAAGAGGAGTAGCATAATGTAAGTATGACCCACGACTCGAGATTGTTGTTTTAGCCCCAGTCGGTTGTCAGTTGTTTATCAGTGATACCAGGTTACTTAATCAACATTTGACATTAGTGATGCAATCAAAATTATCCTCAGATTTATTAGCTTTCTAGCATTGTTTTTCTTTTCGAAAATCAATTAAAGGCTATTTTGACAGATTATTCATGAGGAACGACTTGAGAATCCTATTTTGACGACAAACTCATGGAAAGCATGCTTGGAGGAAGCGTCAACATTAATAATTAGATATTTTCCGTGGTCCAAGGGGCGAGCATGTAGGATAGGATACTTCATGAGGTATTCGGAATTTCGGACACATATATTTCTTTAACAAGGAACAAACATCTGAAAAGATAAGATTGTTTTATTAAAGGTTTTACCTATTTCCTATCCCCATTTTCCCTATTTCCCATCCCCTTCACAATTCCTAAAACCAATTTACTTCTAAAATCTGATTTTCCCTATGTACCACCTTTAACAGTCAAATTGACTATTACTTGATTATTACCATTTTTATTTGTTTCTTCTTCATTACCTTTTTTTTTCATTAAACAAAAAAATTAAAAAGCTATCAAGTTAGAAACCCTAGGATAAATTCATATTAATCTTTTGTCATGTAAATTATGCAAGTGGATGAACTAATCAGACTAATCTCCATTAATTATTATGCAAAATTGCATTATTGAAAATGTAGGAAAAAATATCTCAACCCTACTTCATTCAAACTATAAAGAAAATCATGTTACTTCATTTTGTGAACCCCTTCAAAAAAAAAAAAAAAAATTGTGAACAAGGATGAGAGATTAGTAATTATGCTTCAAAAAAAAAAAAGAGGTTAGTAATTAACCTAATTAATCACCACCCATGTGGGTGAGTTTTTTTTAAAAAAATTTAGGAAAAACCGGTCGTCCAGTTACGGACGGTAATGAGTACATCTATATCTCAGTTGATCAGGGGATACTTGGAGAAGATACATGTACATCGAAGTTTATTAGGGGATACTTGAAGGGAATATTTTGTTCATCTAATTAAGTTTCATGAAGTGGCTCCATCGTCAAAACTCTCTTTGAGGATACTCAATACACTGATCGGGGATCACTTCCTTCCAGAGACAAAATTAATGATCAGGTTGCAGTGGATTTCGTTGACGTGATTCACTTGTTCACCTTGTCTTTAAATTATAGACAAACAATGGATTGAATTAATGATCCATCTACTACGCAGTGATATGGGATTCTTAGAAATCATCTTTTCATACGAAACCAAAAATCGAAACATTGATCGATGATGGTGATGAATTATGGAGATTGGTGGTGGAGATGGAGAAGGGAAGGTGATTATCTAGGTTTTTCTTTAATTTAGTTTTAAGGTGATTCTAATGGTGGGTGTAAATAAAATATCAAAGATGGGATTTAGGACATATACAAATTTATATGGGTGGTACTTAGGATAATTGGGGATAGGAATTAAGTGGGATAGGAAATAGGGAAATTAGGGATAGGAAATAGGTGAAACCTTATTAAATGATGACAAAGCTCAATTCTTTACAGACACAGGACAGTGACTATATATAGTCAGCAGATACATGACCACACACTAGTTAACAGATGTCATAATATGATAGGTACATGTAATCGGTAGTGACAGTGTATGTATGACAGTTTGTATTATCAATGAGGATATAAATTGTGCTATTACCCCCTCGCAAGCTGATCGTGTTGTAGAGCTTGAAAGACAACAACATGAAGCTTGTCCTTGAGCAGTGAGAAACGAGGACCACTCAGGCCTTTTGTAAAAATATCAGCAAGTTGCTCAATAGTGGAAATGTAAGAAACACGGAGAGTTTTACATTGCACCAATTCACGAACAAAGTGAAAGTCCGTGAGCCATATGCTTCATTTCTTTGTGGAAGACAGGATTTGATGCTACTGAGAAATGGAACCAAGATTGTCTGCAACGCAAAGCAATGGTGGAGAAGGTATAAAAATGTGAAGATCCCGTAGGAGTTGACATAACCAAACAATTTCGGCGACGGTGTGAGCTAAAGCACGATATTCGGCCTCGGTGGAGCTACGTGCAACGTATAGCTTGCTTTTGGCCGACCAAGATATAGGGTTGTTGCCAAAAAAGATACAAAAGCCACTAGTGGATCGTCGATCATCCGGAGAACCAGCCCAATCCGCATCACTAAAGCCCTGGAGAGTATGGAGACCTTTGGAGAAGAAGAGGCCATGATCAATGGTACCCTTTACATACCTTAATATCCTTTTGGCAGCCGTCAAGTGAGCAGTAGTAGGCTTGTGCATAAATTGGCACACCTGATTGACAGAGAAACTTAACTCAGGTCTAGTCCAAGTCAAGTACTGAAGAGCTCCTACTAAAGACCTAAATTCAGTAGGATTCTCAAGAGGATCACCATCAAAAGCACCGAGCTTTGTTGAAGTAGAAGTTGGTGAAAGAACGACATTTGGCACCAACCATTTTTGTCTTGTCCGAGAAATCTAGAGCATACTTAGGCCGACACGAGAAAAAAGACCGATGGAGTTCCTCTTGACTTCCAATCCCAAAAAGTAATGCAAAGGACCTAAGTTCTTGAGAGAAACCGAGCAACGAGAATGGCAATGAGTTCGAGAACAATAGGCTTTGCAAGTACCGCAAGAATGATATCATCCACATATACGAGAAAGATGGTGATTCTTTTACCGATCTTTGCACAAAAAGAGAAGTGTCGGCAAAGGCGAAGCCATGAACCCCAAAGAAATAAGAGATGAATGCGGTTTGGCATACCAGGCCCTAGGAGCTGTTTCAAGCCATACAAGGATTTATGAAGCTTGCATCTTGCATTTGGTCTAGAAGGATCAATAAAGCCGGTGAGTCATGTAAACATCTTCAACAAGATCACCATGCGAGAAATGCATTACTTACATCCAATTGTAATATCTCCCAATCAAAATTAACGCGAAAGAAAGGATCAACCTAATGGTAGTAGGTTTAGCCACCGGAGAGAATGTTTCATTAAAGTCAAGACCTTCAAGTGATGAAATCCTTTGGCAACTAGCCTTGATTTTAGTTTAGCAATAGAGCCATCCGGATTCTGTTTAATCCTATATACCCACTTACAAACCTACAACATTACATTCCACGGTTCGAATTCAACTAGAGAATAAGTGCCATTGTCCTTCAAAGCTTGATGTTCTTCATTCATGGAAACTTTCCATTTTGGAATTTTTATAGCTTGTGAAAAACATGTGGGAGTGATGGGAAGAGAAGCACACATCAAAGTAGTAGGTAAAGGATGATTTGTGGTCAGTATACATCTTAGGTTTGAAAATACACCCTTGCCTCTAGTTACCATAGTATGAGAATTGGAGACCAATGTAGGTGCGAGATGGAGTTCTTTGAAGAAGAATGTTGAACTAATGGTAGAGCTGCAGTAATTGATGGAGGTGCGATGCGGGAGAGCCGAGATAGCAGTTGAAGTAGACTTGTTGCTAAAATTCTCAAAGCTAAGAATTGGTAAATTTGAAGAAGCACCATTCATAAGAGAAGTATATGGAAAACAATCTTCATTAAATACCACATGCCTGGAGATGTAAACCACGCGTAAAATTGGCTCAAAGCATCTATAGCCTTTATGGTGAGCACTATAGCCAAGAAAGACACAGTGAGAGCTTCTTGGAGCTAATTTATTTGGTGCATAAGGCTTTAGCCAGGGAAAGCATGAGCAACCAAAACATCTGAGACTAGAATAATCTGGTTGTTTACCAAAGAGAGCTTCAAATGGAGATTTGAATCCAAGAACTCTAGTGGGTAATCTATTAATGACATAATTTGCAGTCATAAAAGAATCAACCCAAAATGCATCAGGTAATTGTGCTTGAATTAAGAAAGTCCTCCCAATATCCAGAATGTGCCTATGTTTGGCCTCAGCTAAGCCATTTTGCTCGAGAGGTATGTGGACAAGTGATTTCATGTTTAATACCATTGGTAGAAGTAAATTCAAATGACTCATTGTTGATAAATTCACCACCTCCATCGGATCTTATAGTGATAATTTTAAGAGAGAGCTGATTTTCAATTTGAGATTTAAAATGATAAAAAATTGTCTTGAAATCGATTTATTATGAAGAGGAAACAATAATGAGAATCTTGTAAAGTCATCAATGATGTTGACATAGTACAGAAGCCACTATTTGACATTACAGGGGAAGGTCCCCATAAATCCATATGAAGTAATTCTAAAGGCTTGCTAGTAAAAGAAGTAGAAATGGAAAAGGGAAGCTTATGAGCTCTTCCTAACTGACAGCACTCACAAAAGAGTGGTGTTTTTATTACATCACTAGATAAAGACAAACTATGAGAAAGTCTACTAAAGGTCTCGAAAGGATGGATGAGCAAGTCTTTGATGCCGAGATGGTTGGAGATACTTTGGCGACATGAAAGGCTTTAGATGGAGCTTGAAAGTTGATGGGATATAGACCATTAAGTTGTGGTCCCTGCAGCGAGAATCTTCCCAACATGTGAAGATCACGCACATGTATAACCAATAGAGGAAAAGGTTATAGTGCAGCTATTGTCTTTGGTGAATTTATGAGCAGACAAAAGATTGTGTGAGGCCTTAGGAACATGTAGAACTTGTTGTAGTGTAAAATGCCTAGAAGGAGTAGACAAATTAACGAACCGGTAGAAACAATGGACATACCTTCACCATTAGCTTGTTTGTATATAGTCATAGCCATCATAGGAAGTATAGTCATCCAAGTGAGCAACATCGAAGTCACATGATTATTAGCACCACTATCTGCATACCAGGGATTTTCACCAAATATGTTTGCGGCAGACAAGCATAGCATGAAGATTTTGAGGAGGATTTCTTCCTTGAAATGAAAAATTCAATCAATCGAAGTGCATTCGGGAGCTAGATGGCCATCTTTGTGACAAATTTGGCATGGTGGTGGCTTACTGTCACTCGCATGAATTTGTGAGGTAGGTGGAGCAGTAAATGTTGATTGATTATATGGAACAGATGTAAATCTTTGAAGAAGGTCGAGAACCAACTTGATGATAACCACCCCTAAAATTAGGATTGAATAATCGTTTGCCTCGATAATTTGGACTATGACCACCACGCATCATAGGATTAGGATTGCGAAATTGAGGAGGAAATGAACCACGAGAATTAGCAAGAAAAGCTTTGTTTTCGATTCAACAAGTAGTGATTTGGATCGATTAGTAACAACAATTTCTTCACTAATAAGAAGATTATGTAGCTCAAAGACTACTAACAAAGTGGATTTCGAATCCTAATCGAAGTTGCAAAAGCATCATAAGCCGAATTCAAACACGATAAGATTGTGACCACAATCTCGAGAATCACGAAACACGAGATCTGCTGCGGCCGGAGAGAATCAACAATTTGTTTTAGCTCGAGATAGATAAGCGATGAATGAGATCCATTTCCCATTCGAATAGATTGGAATTTGGTGCGAAAATTTGAATAACATGTGTCGCGATACTTGAGAAAACCTTGTTTGAATGTTTGTCCATAGTTGATACGAGTTACGAGGCACCACAAAATAGGGAATAACGACTCGAGACATAGTTGAGTACAATGAAGCATAATTGTGGAATCCTCATCTTTCCGAGAGAAGATAATCTTGAGGATGACGATGTTGGCAGACAAACTTTGACACCAATGATATAATCAACGGCTCGAATTTTGTAAGAAGAGCAAGTAGTAGAGATTTCCGTGTTAAGAAATTAGTCTCCTTAAGTTTGAGACTAACAATGTTAGCCAATTGATGTAAATGAACCTTTGAAATGGATTTCGGAGCTTCCATTGAAAGATTGTAACAAAAATAAAAAGATCTGAGATCTTGAAAACTGGAAAGATAGTAAGGAGAATAAGAGCAAGAACAATCGATTGAAGAAGAAGCAAAGAATGATGATGAAAAATTGCAAAGAATTGAAGTAAAATATCAATCGATTGAAAAGAAAATGAAGAAGATGAGCTTGAGATTGCCATTAATGGCGAAAGTAAAACTTGGATCGAGTTTTACCTCGATACCAAGATAAGATTGTTTTATTAAATGATGACAAAGCTCAATTCTTCTGAGACACAGGACAGTGACTATATATAGTCAGCAGATACATGACCACACACTAGTTAACAGATGTCATAATATGATAGGTACATGTAACTGGTAGTGACAGGCTGTATTATCAGCAGGATATAAATTGTGCTATTATGAAAGCTTCAAAAGTACTATGGAAGCAAGCAATGTATCTATACTGTTTTGTTTTATTAAACTCTTGAACTGAGTTTGGTTACTTTGCAGTAAGTTGAGAAGTGTTAGAGATCTCATTATTGAGTTTTTTCGTTGGAATCCTCCAGCTCAAAATGGAAATAAAAAAACTATATGTTTTGTGAGACTTGGAATAGAAGGGAACGAAATGGCACTCGCATCGCGCGTGCGTCTTTACTAGTAAAAAATAATAAAAAGAATAAACCTTTAGATATTAAGGAAAAAAAATCCACTTGGAGATTTAACAATAATAAGACCTTAACTAAGTTAATAATTTCGCTAAAATAATATATTTTTTTGTCTTGATGCCATTAGTTTATCGAAGTTTTAGTGTACTCGCTAAAAATTATTAACAATAATAGGAAATGATAATGATCTAACAAATACTCACTCTCTTTCTAAAAAATAGGCTTGTTTGGTTTGCATAAGGATTAGGAGAACTAATCATTATAGTCAGTTTTTCATAGTTTTTGTTGCTTTATCCATGACCCCCCGTTGATTTGATATTAGAGTGAAAATTGAGAGAAAAGTGGTCCCTTCTTTATATTAAGAGAGAAAAAGAAAAAAAAAAAAAAAAGTGGTCTCTCCATGGGTAAATTAGTAAACTAATAATATTTGACTTTCCTAATAAGGAAACAACCCTATTTTTTAGAAACGGGGAGTACTATTTTAGTATATTACGCCCCATGGCTAAAGATTATCCCGGATCGCCCCAAGGCTAAAGATTATTCCGGATCTCAAAATGGCATGAGTAGAAGTCACACGCCATATGTACTCAATTCCAAAAAAAAAAAAAAAAAAAATCCAAAAATGTTAAATTTGGAACAATCGGACATCATATATATATATATATATATATAAATCCAATTTCTAATAAGGATATATTATAACATCAATGTGATGCAATTATGGTGTCTGTAGCGGCTTAATACAATGTGGTGTTCGAAGTTAACTTGTAGTAGGATCGTGTCTGTAGCGGCTTAATACAGTGTGGTGTTCATAACTGAACCAGGTCCGGGGATTTTTCTGCATTTGCGGTTTCCTCATTAACAAACTTCTGGTTTCTGTGTTATTTCTTTTCCGCATTATAGTTTCTATATAATTTAAATATCACAGGTTGTGCGTAGTTCAATCAATTGGTATATCCAATGTTTGGTTGTTGCTATAAATCGATAGACACTTGAATATTGGTCTTTGGTACCGTTCAAGTATTTCTCATACCAATCAGTTCACAGATTCCATCATGTGTTGATTTGTTGATTGATTTGAGAAAGAGATATAACTCTTGGATATCTTTCCTTGATTGAGTCTGACTGTCTAGTTGATTCTCTTGGAATTATATTGGAGTTAGTCCATACAGATTGCCGAAAAAAATATTGAGTGAGGTTCTTAGACCCCCGTTTTTTCAATTGGTATCAGAGCAGGCAAACACGCTAAGACCTCATAAGTCTGTGTTTGTAGTAAGTTAGTGTCTGTAGCGGCTATTGTATGGACGATAAAATAGCTTGATCTTGATTTACCCAGTAATTGTAGATCGAATTGCGTACAAATTCGTTCTCAGGATCTAAATCTACAAATGACGGATCTTCAACAATTGCTTGACCTACTGGAGATGATTTTCCAAAAAATTTGACAGGACTTTGAAACGATCCATCAACAAAACGAGAAAGATTGTAACTACGTAAAAAGGGGAACGATTTGTGATTTCTAGAGAGTGTAATTGGTGATTGTTAATTTTGAAGGCGGTTTGAAGGTTAATGGTATGTGTCTGTTGATTTCTAACATTATTGAACTTTAAAATTGAAATAGGGTTTCATAAAGGTATCTGATACCATGTGAAAAAGAAGAATGTCGCTCGGCAATTCTCTCTGATTGTTTTTCATTGATTTGATTAATTTCAGTTACAAGAAAAGAGAACCACATGACTCTTTTACCACACACCACCAACACAAATTGCGTCTTCTACCGGTTTATAACGTACGCTTTGACCTCTATGTGCCAGTTACCACACACTCACAACACATATATACAAACACGCATATAACATGAATATATAACATACATACAAACACGCATATAACACATCTAATCCGTCATGAATAAGTTCATATACTATTTGGATAGTAATCTAACCGCTGATCATACAATTAGCAATACAATCAAAGCCTTTTGAACTGTTAATCTACCAAAATATTAACCTCAAATGCGCTACCATTTAAGTCTTATTAAAAAAAATATCTCTCAAACTGTGAGATAGTCTGAAATTAAGAGTGTGAGGGGATATACCTCTTTACCTTTCAAGTAAAATTTCATTTCATACCTGAAATTTTATACCTGCCAACGAACTCTAAATTTCAGTCAATCTTATCTTAGTTTTATTAAGCCTTAGGTACATTTTTGTCCATTTCCCAACTAATTTATACTGCAGTGGTATATCGCAATAACATCACCAAAGCATACAAATAGTTTGGTTCGTACGGAGCAACTAGAGAGCATAACGAAGAGTCGCACCACACAAGAACCTTTCAAGACAAAAAACAGATTGTTAATCTTCAAAATATGTCAAGTGGAATCATTTATGAATTGCAATTAACCAGTAACCACATTGATGATAATCTATGGGGGTTATCCGACCTTTTCTGTCCCTATAAATCAATCATTTTGGACTAGGGGCACAAGGATAACCTTTGGTGCTTGGTACCTGTACTTCAGAAGTTTAGAAGGATATACTTTGGTATCCCAAGTGGGGATCTACACACTAACCGTAATGATACACACACCGAAGGTTTTACGTTTTCTCCCGAAGGGGATCCCACGGTCTCAGCATCGCGTGCTTAGTATTTAGATCTGTGAAGGGCAGACGTGGGCCCCGCCCTTATCTCACACGGTGCACGTCGGTGCATTCTTTTCGGTCAACTAATCATTCTCGACAAATTAATGCTCGACCTTCATTGGGTGCTTGACACTTGTCCAAACCACATTTTTTTTGCCTATTTTTTTTCCCTTTCTTTCTTTATGTACAAAAATGCCAATGCAAATCGGTCTTTGTGTCCCTTTACCTTTACACCCTAGGTGGTTAAATTAAGGTTTGGACCGTTTGGTTAGAATCTCATTGGTAACTTCAAATCCTCAAAAGGCCAATTCACATGGTCTCAACCAGTAGATAATTTTAAGAATTGCAGCATAATTATGCTTTCCCATTCTTACTTCTATGCGTGTGAATTGTACTAAACTTCATTACTAAAATGTCCAGGATGATGTACTATGTTCTGCAACTAAAATGTAAGCTAGTAACTCTTTGTATAGAATATAGATATCCTGCAAGTTCCAAGTAAATTTTACCTGAAGTTTGTACTACGTACACTTTACTGTTTTCACCTGAAGTTGCCATGGAAATTGCTAGATAAAAGCACTTCTCTTCTGAAGGCGGATGTGGATGTCCTTTCTTTTTTTTCTTTTTTTTTTTGATGGAAAAGGTTAATATAATAACTTAAGCAATGTAATACAGAAGATCTACAATTTCATTTTCATCAAAAATATTAGAAGTAATACTCTCTTTTCGCACTCGTTGACACAAGTGTGATGACATATGATGAAGTCTTCGGATCCTTGCTTCTTTTGCAACTGAGTCTGCTGCAAAGATTGTAGTCCCCGTTAATAAATTTAACTTTGAGCTTGAGGAAGTTTATCCAATAAGTAAATTACTTCTTTAATAGTATTCTCCGCAGCCCATGAAGCTTCTGTATCTTGTTTGGTGATAGAATCTCAAAGGAGTTTACAATATGTGACTATACATACGCTAGAAAGAATATTATTTTTTAGCCACTTTAAAGTATTTAACAGAGCTTTTGCTTCAGCATGTAACGCCGAGGAAGCCCAATCAGATCCGGCTGAAATATGAAGAAAAGCTTCTTGGTTTACCGAGTATAGAATAAAGGCGTATCCCGTGGATGTCCTTTCCAAATTAAGAAAACAAGAGGAAAAACAGATCGGGACCCATAAGTTATGTCGACAGAAATATCATTTTAGACGACTTTAATTTAATTATGATGTTTAGCATTAATTCTACTTCATTCTTTATCTATTCCTCGTACTACTTGCCTATATTTTATGTTATCTGAGGGAAAAGGGTAACATTATCCGAGGAAAATTAGCATGTTCCTCCATTATAAGTAAACTGGCCCATAAAGAAAAATTAGCATAGACTAATCCTAATTTGTAGGTCACTTTGAATTAAATAAAACTTTAAAACAACTGCAGAAAATTAAACTTTAAAACAACCGCAGAAAAAGGATATCCAATTTACCAATTAGCTTCTTACCCGGTGTAGAAGTTATATTTGGCTGATGCAGCTTAACCTTGTCCGAAATCAAGTATGCATTTTTATTTTATTTTTAACACAACCAGAGTATATTAGCTAAATAATAAGTTTTTCTAATACATAAATTAACCCCACTGTATCACTAATTACTAAGCTTAAGCTTTGGTCTCCATAACCTACAGAACTCATTGCAGAAAAACCTCAACATTGTTTCCTTGCTCCTTTTGTCATCCAAAAACTAAGAAAATTCACTTGTACATTAGTACGATTTTGTATAACTACAAAGTGACTGTTTTCCAGCAAGGAGTTCCACCATAAACGACGCATGCAAAGTGTGCGAATGTACCTGAAGGCCCAGATGTTGTGCACGTTCGGTTCTCTGAAAAGCAGTAAAATTATGCAACATGAATTTTAATATCATGTATGAAAAAACATTAAACAAAATTCGGAAAATGGGTCATTTGTCCAAAAAAAATTAAAACACGGTTCAAATGGACGAGTAAAAAATTTTATGGGTAAAATGGACAAAAAAAAAATAAAAGCATTTAAACCCATTCATCCCGACTTAAACTTAAAAAATAGCAAGGATGAAACCTGGATGCATCCTGTATAAAATAAAATAAAAAAATATTTGAAAATGAACAGGATAAAACTGGTTACATCCTGCCTATTTTTAAATTTTTGTCTATTTAAACAGTATTTAAATCTAAGTGTCCTTTTCACCCTGGAAATTTTGATTTTGGTCTTTTTAACCAATTTTGTGTTTCAATAGCACTTGCGACTAACGATGGAAAAATACACTGAAAGTTAAACCCAGACTGTTGCGCTAAGATACGTGTTAGAACTAGTGCAGTGACAGCCATGGTAGTGGGTAAGCGAATCTTGAATAATTTGAATTATAAGATGTCATTATAAAGCTTATTCAAAATTGACTAGCAAAGTTGCTAATAAAATAAAAATCGACTATTAGTATTTGGTTTGATTCCACAAGAAATAGTTTTTTATTAGAAACCAAGAACAAAAATAGAAATGTACCAACGAAACTATCAGAAAGTACATGCTCCATCACACAGACTTTATAACACAAAGTTATGATGGACTAAATCAGGGGCGGAGCCAGAATTCTAGAAATGGGTGGGCAAGTTACCAATCAATGCACATTTGAGAGGGTGCAAAAGGGTTAAAATGGCTAAAATGGTGAAAAATTAGCTTCAATTAGGCTTGGGAGCTCACATTTGAGGGGGTGCAATTGCACACCCACCTCTCCATGTGCCTCCGCCCCTGGACTAAATTCAGTTCAACGCGCTGACTCAGTTGTACTAATTCCATAAGCCTTCAAACCATGGAAAAAATATTAGCTTATTATATTTATGCATATTAGCGAACCGTTTTAACAGACATATATTGAACTTTCTTGCAGCTATACATACCCCTGTCTAGTTCACTTCTCTTGTAAACTAAAATATTCCCTTTGAGTCTTAGTTAAGAGTAAATCTCAAAGAAACCTACCAGTATGGATTTTAAAAGGACTCTACATCAACGTCTTCACACCAAACAGACAAAGACATTAATCTAAACAAAAAAGAGAAAATGGGTCATTTGTCCAAAAAAATTTAAAACACGGTTCAAATGGACGAGTAAAAAAAAAGTACGGGTGAAATAGCCAAAAGAAAATAGCAAGGATGAAACTGGATTTCATCCTGGCTTATACTTAAAAAATAGCAAGAATGAAACTGGATGCATCATGTGTAAAATAAAAATAAGAAAAAAATATTTGAAAATGGACAGGATGAAACTGGTTACATTCTGCCTATTTTTAAATTTTTGTCCATTTAAACAGTATCTTTTTAATTTTTGGCTATTTAAACAGTATCAAAACCTAAGTGTCTTTTTCACCCGGAAATTTTTGATTTTGGTCTTTTTGACCAATTTTGTGAACAAAAAATGGTTCAAAAAGGAGCAAACGGCGAAGAATGTTTATTTCGTACACCCATATCCGATAAACATGTAAGAGACCTACATTGTCATTCGCCCAACACTCAAAAAAGTCGCGGCATACATCATTTTGACCAATGACTGTAGAAATTGCTTAATGAGAATCACTGCAGAAATTGTCTAATGAAAAGGTACATTAGTATAAAGGTTAACGTGAAGGAAAAAAAAAAACCCTACCTACAGTACTGTAGTAATTTGTTTTAACGTGTCCTTCATCCATAGGAACATCCTTAAAATAGTAATATGATTAAATTATGGACAAAAAAAGTAATTAAACTGCTCTGTACATTAATTTTTGTTTAGTGCTTGCTAGTTTCCATATATTAAGTATTCCACCTTGGGATAACAACTACTAATCTTAGTGAAACTAGGAAATTCGTACTGTTTTCAAACATAAGTAGTCTTTACTTCTTCCCAAAACAGCGGATTAGCATTTCCTAATAAAGGGGTTCGCTTTGATGCCTAGATAGACAAAAACCTCCGTCAAACAAAAAAGTCACCTCTCTCTCTCAGGCTAATCAAAGACTAGCAAAAAATAGCAAGAAATCCTTCTTTTAGCTTCCCATCTATAAGTGGAGAAATTCTTCTTTTAGGTTCACATCTTTAAGTGGAAGTTTGTTCATTTCCTATTTTTAGATCTCTATTTTTGTTTTTGATCTTCATTTCCTTTCTAAATCTCTCTCTTTCCCCCTCCCTCTATCTCTCCCCCTTGACTTATTTGTACAGGAGATACTTGGAATTCAAAGAAACTATCTAGAATAACATGGGGAGAGGAAAGATTGTGATTCGAAGAATCGATAACTCAACCAGTAGGCAAGTGACTTTCTCCAAACGAAGGAACGGATTATTAAAGAAAGCCAAAGAGCTTTCTATTCTCTGTGATGCTCAAGTTGGTCTTATGATCTTTTCTAGCACTGGCAAGCTCCATGAATTCTCGAGTACCAAGTAATCTCTCTCTTTTCATCTCCTGTAATCCACTCAACTGATCCTATCTAAATATGATCATCTTTGTATCGTCGTGTCTGTCTCGATTGAGATCCCTAATTAGATTATAGTTATAATCAACATAATATACAGGGTAAGTTCAGGAAATAATACCTTTGAATTGTTTCTTTCATTTATCTGAATTAAATAGCATCCATTGCATCAGTACGAACTGATATAATTTAATTAGGGTACTAAATTCTACCTAATATCCATGAATTTTATTTCTGTCTTAGACTTCTAACTTTCTATCTTGACTAATTTGTTTCTGTATATTAATTTGTTAAAATAAATTGAACACGATTCAATCAATCTACTAGTACTCTAAGGGATTAATACACTTAAGACCAATCTTTTTGTGCATCCCAGTATCCGACTCGTGTCTGTAATGTGAGTCTCTCCATTTGTTGTCTGAGTACCTGTGTCGGTTTCGTGTCCGCAATGTCCCTGTTGGTAATTTGGGTGATTGAAAGTATGTGTTTAGGACTGATTTTTCTAATGGAGAAGTAGGAACTCTTAGTTCTTCTCACTTTCTGTTTTTCATTAACTTCCTTTCTTCTAACACCTTACACAAACTCTATTACAATCACCTCACTCTCTCTTGCTTCTACTTGGTCTATATGAGACCTTACAAGAGAAAACGTGTGGATGTTCTGTTGATCCTAACTAAACAATCTCATTTAGTTAGGATCACACTCCAATTAGTCAACTCCTAACTAAACATAAGGCTTACACTCCAATTACATTGGTTCACTATTCTGTTGCAATCCGTTTGCCAACAGTAACAACATTACATTACTCAAAAATCTCCTCCTTAATGTGATGTTCTTCTACTCCTAGTAGTTCACGGAAATGTTGAAACTTTCCTTTGGGAAGTGCCTTGGCGAATATGTCCGCCAATTTGTCTTCCATCTTGCAATACTTGAGTTCTATCTCACCATCTTCAACCGCTTCTCGAATGAAGTGATATTTGAGCTTAATGTGTCTTTCTCTATAATGTTCAATTGAATTCTTGGACATTGCTATTGCTGATTTGTTATGGCAAAAAATTTCAGTTCTACCTTCTTGCTTCTCTTGGATATCTTCCAAAATTCTTCTTATCCATACGACATGAGATGTAGCTATCGATGCCGAAATGTACTCCGCTTCCGTTGTAGATTGAGCTACGGTTTATTGCTTCTTCAATGCCCAAGAAAATATACCCGAACCAAGAGAAAAAGCATACCCCGACGTACTCTTCATGTCATCAATACAACCTCCCAAGTCACTATCGCAATATCCAATTATTTTCACACTTGAATTTTTAAAATACTTGATTCCAAAATTCATAGTTCCTTGTATGTACCTTAATAACCTCTTTGCCGCGCCAAGATGTAGATGACTAGGTGAACTCATGAACCTAGAAAGCATACTTGAGGCAAACATAATATCCGGTCTTGTATGTGTAAGATACAACAAGTTTCCAATAAGACCTCTATAGTAAGTCTCATCAATTTTTCTTCCTCCATCATCCTTCTTGAGCTTCTCATTTACTATGAGTGGTGTTGATGTAGGATTACAACCAAGCATACCAAATTTCTTCAACACTTTTTCGGCATACTTGCTTTGAGGAATGAACACTCCATCTTTACTTTGGTGAACTTCAATACCAAGGAAGTACTTGAGCAAACCCATGTCACTCATTTCATAATTCAACATCATTTCTCTCTTGAATTGTTCAATCATATGAACATCATTACCCGAAAAAATAAGATTATCAACATACAAAGCAACAATGAGAATAGATGTACCTTGTGTCTTCACATATAGTGTAGGCTCACTCTTGCTTTTGTTGAAGTTTTGCCTTTTGAAGTATCCATCTATCTCACTATACCAAGCTCTTGGTGCTTGCTTTAGACCATACAAAGATTTCCTCAACTTGTACACCTTGTCTTCTTCTCCTTCAATCACAAAATCGTGTGGTTGTTCTACATAGACCTCTTCTTTCGAGTTCTCCATTTAAAACGCTGATTTCACATCAAGTTGATATAGTAACCAACCTTTTTGGGAAGCTATAGCAATCACGGCTCTAATGGTGTCGAGGCGAGCAACCGGTGCAAACGTTTCATTGTAGTCGATACCGGGTTGTTGTGAATATCCCTTTGCCACCAACCTTGTTTTTTTATCTTTGAACTGATCCATCCGCATTGTACTTCACCTTGTAGATCCATTTCACACCAATGACTTCTTTGTCACTCGGCCTTGTTACCTTCTCCCATGTATTGTTCACATTAATGACATAAACCTCTTCTTCCATAGCTTTATCCAAATGGGTTCTTTTGAAGCTTCTTCAAAATTTTCCGGTTTCTCCATACAAAAGTTACATCTTTCATACACTTCACTCAACCGTTGCATCTTCCTTGGTCGTGGTGATGTTGATGTAGACGTTGGGGACACACTTTGAGATGCTCCTAGTCTTGCATTTGGTGGTGTTTGAGGTAGTTCTTCCTCTTCTTCTTCACCTTCTTCAATTTCATTTGTTGCTGAGTTTGCTTCTTCTTCATCAACAATAATGGTTCTCTTCTCAATTTTACCTTCTTCCCAATTCCATGAAGCGCCTTCATCAAACAACACATCACGACTTGTGATCATTGAGTTGCTCTTCAAGCTATACAACCTATAACCTTTTGATTGGACGCTATATCCAAGAAATATACATTTCTCACTTGCTTCATCAAGCTTTGTTCTCTTCACCTTTGGAATAGAGAATAACACACACTACCAAAAACTATGAGATGCCTTACCGATGGTTTTCTTCCACTCCATGCTTCAAAAGGAGTCTTGTCCCATACGGCTTTTGTTGGACACCTATTCATCAAGTAGACGGCGGTGTTGACAGCTTCGGCCCAAAACACTTTTGGCTTACCCTTCTCATGAAGCATGGACTTCGCCATCTCCATTACGGTTTGATTCTTCCTCTCCGAAACACCATTTTGTTGAGGAGTATAGCCCACGGTTAGTTGCCTTTTCAAGCCTTCATCTTCAAAAAATTTATCAAAGTTCTTGTTGTTGTATTCTTTGCCTCTATCACTTCGCAAAACCTTGATGTAACGGCCAATTTGTTTTTCAACAAGACATTTAAACATCTTAAAAATTCCAAATACATCAGATTTTTGCCTCATGAAGTACACCCAAGTCATGCGAGTAAAGTCATCAATAAATAAAATGAAGTATCTATTACCTCCATGAGTTGGTGTCTTCATTGGTCCACACACATCGGTATGTACCAAACCAAGGAGTTCCTTTGCTCTCCATGCTACACCTTTTGGGAATGGTTGACGATGTTGCTTACCAAGTGCACAACCTTCACACCATGTTCTTGCACCTTGTTCTTGTTGGAAAGCACCTTGAGACTATTTAAATTCAAGTGCCCAAGTCTTTTGTGCCACAACCATGTTTCATCCATGGTTTTCATCCTCATTGCAACATTTTTCTCCTTTTCAAACACTATTGGAAAGCTTCTATTCTTCTCCATCTTGATACTCTTCATTACTTGTTTCTTGTTCTTGTGCTTCTTGTCATAAATGGTGCAATATCCATCTTCAAAATGGATAGCGCACCCAAGCTCCACAAGTTGCTCAACACTAAGCAAATTTTGTGCCAAATCCGGAACATATAACACATCTCTAATGTATTTTGCTCCATTGATAGTTTACACGCAAATTGTACCTCTTCCGTTAGCTTGAACCATGTTTCCATTCCCCATCTTCACTAAAGAATTTATGGATGTATCCATATCCACAAACAAGCTTTTCACACCGGACATACGAGTCGTACAACCACTATCTACAAACCATACTTCACTTTTGGAGGTCTCCATAGCACTTTGACAATCATAAAACAAATTTTGTTTATCTTCTTTCTCTTCCGCTCTACCGGCTTGTTCTTCATCATCTTTGTTTCTACAATCCTTCTCCAAATGTCCATACTTTTTGCAATGATGACATTGGGGTCTTCCTTTGCTCCAACAATTCTTCTCCAAGTGACGATTCTTCTTGCAAAAATTGCACTTCGGTGGATCACCCTTTTTGTAGTTTTTAGAATGCTCCTCTATTGTATTTTCCTTTTCCTTTGTAGTTTGATGAAGAATCACCCTTGTACTCATATTTCTCCATTGCTGAATTTTTAGAGTCACAAATTCATTTTCGATTGAAAAGCACTCTCAATCGACTTCTCGACGTGTCAAGACACCCTTTCCTCGTACACTTTTAATTGAGCCCATAACTCTTGTGATTTCATTGTAGAGAGATCTTTTGTTGCTTCCAAAACCGCCACAATGGGTTCAAATTTTTCCGGTAAGCAAACTAGAATCTTCTCACAAATCCTTTTTTCTTCCATCTTCTCACCACACATCATCATTTGATTAATAATTTCAATAACTCTAGAAGAAAACTCATTTAATTTTTCATTATCTTTCGTATGTAGATTTTCAAAATCTCTTCTATATGATTGAAGTTTCAACTCTCTTACCTTCTTGTTTCCTCTAAACTCTTGTTGAAGAATATCCCAAGCTTCTTTAGCTATAAGAAAATGGATTACTATTGGTTGAATAGTGTCTCCAACTCCTTGTTGAATGTACATGGATGCTTTAGAATTCTTCTTTCTACTCTCTTTAAGTGTATCCTTTTGGGCTTATTCTAAGGTTGATGTATCTTCAACTTCATCATACCCGTTTTGAACAATTTCTCGTACTTCTTGAGACATGAACAAGGTCTTCATTTTAATAGACCAAAAATCATAGTTTTCCCCGTAAAAAAGCGGTATTGATGGTTGTTGTATGTATAGGCTTGAATTACTAGAAATTGCCATTGTTTTGCTTCAAAACAGAATTTTTGTTTCTTTGATTTTGGGGCTAAAACTTCTCCTTTTTGCTGAAATTTTTGGCTCACTAGGATCAGATTCACTTGATCTATGCTCTGATACCAATTGTTGGTAATTTGGGTGATTGAAAGCATGTGTTTAGGACTGATTTTGCTAATGGAGAAGTGGGAACTCTTAGTTCTTCTCACTCTCTGTTTTTCATTAACTTCCTTTCTTCTAACACCTTACAATTCTCATTACTTCCTTTTTCATTTTTACTCTACTACAACCAACATATACTTGGCTACAAGAGAGCCATTACAACAAAACGTGTGGATGTTCTACATCCACCCATTTAGTCAACTCCTAACTAAACATAAGCCTTACACTCCAATTACATTGGTTCACTATTCTGTAGCAATCTGCTTGCAAAGCTTTTGCAATCCGTTTGCCAACAATAACAACATTACATTACTCAACAGTCCCACTCCATTTACTGTCCAAGTAACCCTATCTGCGTCGCGTGCCTACTGTTACACACCTTTTACTGTCTAAGTCACCATGCCGTGTCTACTTACAGTGTCTTGTCTGCATAATGTGACACTCTATTTACTGTCCGTATCGTATCATGATTCATGTCCACTAACAGTGTCTCGTACTTCTACGTTTAAAATGAGCTTAGTAGTCTTTTCTTTTAACCAATCAATAATTAATAATATTTTCAGAGATCTGGTGCCCTTGGAAATCTATGTATTAACCAATACTATAATACAGATATTTCTACTGTTTATAGCCATACTAATCTACTGCTAAAACCCTTGATCGAAAATCAATCTATATCTTGATTTCCTTATCCGGTTATGCTGCTTTTTTCCCTTTCCTTGGATCTTGTAAGTGTATAAATTGTGACTGGCTAGCCAACCAACAAAACTTAATTAGATCCCTATTTCCTTAACTAGCCCAAAAATTTTATTTAAATCATGAAAAAAAAGGTACACATGAAATCAAATTAAGAAAAGAAAAGAGGCTATTTCTATTTATGACATATAAATTAAGAAAAAATTATTTATTGCATCATCCAAAATCTTCAATATTTTTAAGGTAAGAATCTCATTACTTCTACCTAGAAAGATGTTGGTTTGTTGTTGTCTGGTGCACTATCATTTAATCATTGAAACACTAGCTGCTTTCTATCCAATTTACTAGTCTCCTTGTATTGGCACTTGTGTTGGAATCTTCATTGTCAAATTGAAGCAGTATTTAGTGCTAGTACTATGTTAGATGCCTCAAAGTTCTCATGCTTAACTAAGGGTCATTATGAGCTCCTTACATCTGAATGATATTGTTGAGTGCTAGTGAGCAGTTCTCTAAACTAGATGCATGGTGCAATCTTAAGTTCGGATAAGGGTTGCACCATACATCAACTTTACCAACAGATGTGACCATGCACAAGTCCTTAAATAAGATGCATGTAGATTGTAAAATCAACCAATAAGATAGAAGTTAATTGACTACTGTGCTCCTTTTTTCCTCTTCTAGGATAAGATTTTTGACTGCTGTTAGACAATGCCCAGGTCATAGTCTCATTGCACCCACTAGTGTTGCTATATGATTTGATCTATAGAAAATAAATGGCTTAAGTTTTCTTTAGTTAGGTGCACTTTGATTTCAGTGAGTACCCGATAAATGATGATTTGACTTGCACCAAGTGTTAAAAATCAGTAACAGCTACTTTGCATATATAAGTTTCATATTGGGTTCTTCCTGTATGACGAAGTTGTGTCGAACTATTATCTATCCTGATGGCCACTAAAATTAAAATCACAGCATGATGACATTATGGACTGCGAGCAGCGCCATTATATCGGTGAAAACCTAAATAGACATGTCTAATTAGACAAGTTTGCAAATGATATTCTTGTGTAAATTTAGCTCCTATATAAACTCTGATGTAAATTACCAATAGTATCTTACCTGTTTTGCAGCATGAAATCTATAATCGAGCGATACAAGTCGAAGGAGGACCAGCACCATCCATTGATGAATGCAAATTCAGAAGCCAAGGTAATCTTTCGTCAGCCTTCAACCTGTGTTATTTTCTTCCTCTTCCTGTTAGAAACAAAGGCATACTGCATAAGTGGGATTTTCATGTTCATCTATATTACACAAGAAAACTTCAAAAGATATTTGCATTTGAATCCTAGGAAATATATTAGCCAGCTCAGAAATTATGCGTCCATACTAGATCTCATCCTGACAGACCACATTCTTAAAATATACGAATAGCAATCTCACTTCATGCAAAGATGTATTCCAACCACATAATGTGTATGTAGAATTGTAGATTCTACTAAGCCTTCAAGGAAACAACATACAACAATTTCCAACTTGCAAAATGAAGAAGTTTTTTAGTACTATAACAGAAACAAAGATAGCAAAGATGTTACGAAGTACACTGACAAGAGAAGAGTATCCAATTAGACCTATCATGTATCTGTAATATTTTTACCATGAAACAAATATTCTAAGGTGGTAAGATATAACCACGAAAATTGTGATGCTCATGATAGTAGACGATTAAATAATTCCTAACTACAGCTTCCACCTTATAGTAGGAAAACGAAACACACAACAGTGACTTGTCAGAAACAATTTTCCCCTCTCTTTTTTTTTTTCTAGTTATCCTTTCAAGCTGATTCTGATATATGATTTAAACATAGAGACCAAGTTATGCAGCAAGGAGGAATCCTCCACTCTTTCATATTTCCAAGTAATGCTGTCTGACACCTCCCTGTAAAAACAGCTACCTTTCCAGAAACTTTCAAGGAAAGGATCCAACTTTCACACGAAACCACAAAGTGAAGTTAAACGTGGTTAGAAGAGTCCAATTTCCAACTTCCCACTCCCTTCTACGGATAAGACATATGCTGACCAGGGAAAGAGCTCTCTTATTACATTATGATTGAGTTTGAAATACCACCCACAAACACATTCATTAAGAAATTCTGTTGTTACTTCAGACTCATTACTGTCATCAAACTCAAATGGATAACACCAACCAGCCTTAGGAGATCAATAAATTAATTCCTCCAATTACTGACAAGTGTTTGTTCCTTCCTAGGATTTAACTCAGCAGAAGGCAATAATAGAATAGTTATGATCATGCAAGTTCCACATTCACTGAGCCTGAGATTTGCTTAAGCGAGAATAAGTTCATGATCTATTTCAAGGCATTTATAATCTATGAAACTCCACTTCTCTTTCAGTAGGGACTAGGGAATGAATGGTTCCGTACCTGGGGCCAACTGGTTATGAACTTATAAACTACAGTATTACACAGATGGTTATTCACTGAATAATACGTGATCACACACAAACAACAAATATGTCAGCAACTTAAGTCATTTCAAGAGTTAGTATAAAAAATATTGTGGGTCTAGTTCTACAGCAGACTAAAAAACCTTCTGGCGGAATACCAGTCTTCACAAAATGAAAAGGGTCAACTGAGTGCAGGATATCTGCCAATACACTTGGTGCAAGTCACACATGAAAATGTGGATGCCTTTCAGCGGGATGAAATTACAGAAACATGCAGTAACCGTATGTTGGCGAACAGAATCTAGACCACCTCCAATTTTCTGAGTTCTTCTGTCTGAACTTGCTCACTGCATGGTTCTTCAATTTATTCTGCAGTATACAGATTCTTGTGGCCAGGCAGTTGGACAAGAATTAAAGCTTCCATGAAAAGTTTGTCTACTCTCTGAACCTTCAACATTAGTTTCCTATTTGAATCCTAAAAGCTACCATCCTGCGCTAGATGCTTAACTCTACAGCATGTTCCCTCACCTAGATTGGTCCAGCACATGTGTCTGTGTCTCACCTTGTTCATTTAAACCTTGAGTTTTTTGTTACTGTTGTGGGTGGTAAGAGCTTTATATGCTACCCATGAACTAAATACTACATGGCACACCTGAATATGTTTCACTGATCCTAACAACTAATATGCGGATTTATTATTCTGGTCAGTTAACTAATAAACAGTTCTGCACAGATGATTCCCAATTTTAGTTTGCAGACAATGATAAATTAACTTTTATTTGTGATGTTGACTGCAGTAGCCATGTTAACAGTTACTACATAATATACGTACACTACTTGTTCTCTTTCTTAACACTAGTATAACACGCATGCGCGATGCGCCTGCCATTCCGTCCAAAATAAAATTGCACTTCCTAACATTTACGGTCATAGTGCCATTCCGTCCCAAATAAAATTGCACTTCCTAACATTTTCGGTCATAGTTTTTCCAGACATTTTTCCGACACCATACATATACCATGTACCATTCAACAAAATATCCATTAACCTAGTATTGCAATCCCTTCATTTCTGCAAAAGTGATAGTAATACTTTTGCAATCAATAATTCCTTTCAAAAATACCTCTTTTCTTTAATAGTAAGGTCACATGTGCGATGCACATCCTTGAATTGGATTCTTTTAACAACACCAAATTTGATAATAATGGAAGAAAAAAAAATCTTCAAAAAATAATTTAATATCCTTGTTTGTACTCATTACGTAGATAATTTAAAGAGCTTTCTAAATATATTAATTTTGCAAAAATCCGATGTGTATTTTTAAAGATATCTAAGTTTTAATTTTTTTTAATTTAATTTTAAAACAATGGCATTCTTGTAAATATACAAATATTAACTAAAATCTTAGTTAATGGGGGTATTATTGTCATGTGAAAAAGCTTCACCAAAAATACCTCTTTTCTTTATATTAGTATAAGAAAGATGAAAATAGCTATATAAATGCGAGCTAATAGATTTATGTACATCAAATACTAGCCTTTTTAACTTAAACACTACTACTTATTTTACTTGCAGTTGTGGAAAAGGGAGGCAGCAGCCTTGAGGCATCAATTACAAAACTTGCAAGAAAACCATCGGTATGTTATTTTAACTAATAATTCAAGAGTGCTATTGATGCAAACTAAAAAAGGAAAATGCAAAGACTTACTATATCCATGTGAGTTGTTTCGATGTCTCTATCTCTATCAATATTGATTATTGAGTAAATAGTCCACGGCTGAATGTTCATCGAGTTGGCTCTGTTAGTTAGTAACAATATGTTTCCCAGACTGAATAGAATGCGCGGGGAGCTGCACAAGACAAGAATAAATCACTTGAAGATAAAAACTATGACAAACTCTTGAGGACAAAATCATTGTTATTCTCTCATCATTTCAAGATTTTAACAATTACAAGCATTCATATGACTAATAATTGATGATAAACATTAAGAATACAACCAATATGAAAATAAAGGTCAAGAAACAAACAAAAACAAGATGTCTTTGGTACCTAGAAAAGCATGAATTAACTTTTATCCCGTATGGATATTATCAGCTGAACAATAAGTATAGAGATGTTGACAAGCCAAAGAATGGCTAGATTCCACCAAGGGTTGGCCATAGAAGCCAGTCCTAGACGAATGCTTCTGAACTCTCTAGCAAAAATTTATCAACTGCTTAGACATAAATGTGAAATATGTCATGCGGATTTCCTGACAACCCGCAGTCCATTATTATATATGTCATGAAAAAAAAAAATGGCAGGCAATTGATGGGTCAAGAGCTTTCCGGTTTGAGCGCTAAAGAGCTACAAAATTTGGAAAATCAATTGGAAATGAGTTTGCGTGGTGTCCGTATGCAAAAGGTCTAACTTACTAAATCCTCATGCCATGCTTTCCAAGTGAACAAATCCTAACAAGGTTTTTACTTCCACAGGACCAAAAGCTAACTGATGAGATACACGAGCTAAACCGAAAGGTCTCAAAAAAAAAACGGCAATTACCTACCCATTCCATTTCTAAATCAATATAACTCCAAAAGGCTAACACTTTTTTGATTACACTGCAGGGAAACCTCCTTCACCAAGAAAACATGGAACTATTCAAGAAGGAACACCGTATATGTCAAGAAAACATGGACTTATTAAGGAAGGTACTTGCTCAGACTGTATATCTCCAATTAACATGACACGTCCTGTTCTGTTCTAGCTAATCCAAAAGCATTAACTTTTGGTCACAGATAAATGAAGCGAGAGATGCAAATGAGACAAATAGGATTTCTCATTCTCCAAGTGGCTTTAATTGTGAAGAGGATGAATGTATTACACTTCAATTAAGCCAACCACAACAACGAAACTAAGCCACACCAGAAAAGCCTATAACGCCTAGGTAATGCCCTGATTCCCTTGGTGTTAAAATTTATGCATTGCTAGTTATTTCATTTTAAAACTAATGCACTAAAATTTCCATGAACAATAAGCAGCTGACAACAACTGCAGAAAATTTCCCTCTGAGCTTCACTCAGTGACTATGCATTAATAAGCAATCAGAATAAAGTATAGCCTGAAGATAATTATCGTTCTCTTTTAATTGTGCAGTCTACCAGTCTGCGATGTCTGGTGGGCGTCGACCGACCTTACTGCCAGATCTCCTAAAGTACTTCATTAGATTGTCCAAAGATTCCAATATGTTTTTTTGACGTGAGGTGTGATTTTCAAAATAGATATGATATATTGAAAGTACAGAACCTGTATATTTGGTTAGAAGATAGTTATAAAATGACTATCCGTGTACATTAACAATGATTAATAAATATGTGTCTGTATTTGTTTAGTTTTGTCGATATATTTGCATGGATTATCAAATCTTAGTATCGGAACCTATTGCCATCAAAAGAAAAATACTACTAGCTCAAAATACAACAACCACAGCCAACTGTGGTGCTCAAAGACCTTCTTCTGAATTTCTAACATAAGCGAGGTATGGTTAAAGAAGTGTTGTATCAACTATCAAAGAAACTGAAATCTAGAAAAGTTGGAGGGAGACAAATAGAAAGAAAAAAATTCAATGAATAGGGGGGGACATGTTCTTAGCTTTTTGGCCTAATCCATGCGGTGTAACATGTAAAAGTAGTCACACTAATCTAGAGACCTCTTTACATCATAAGAGTTTGTATCATTTCACTACTTCTTTTATATTATACATAACATAAAACCTACACCTCAAGCTTTGAAGAAATGAAATTTCTATAGATACATCCTGAATATTAGTTCCTAAACACTTACTGATGTATGCAGTTCTTTTGTTCCAGTTTCAGTGTCTCAAGTATTTGAAAAGTGCCTTGCGTGGCTGTACCCACAACATTAGCTATACAATCAAACTCTTACTAATAGAATTTAGGGAAAATTGGGAATATGTCCCGTTTTCACTAATCTGTTTGGGAATCTATCCCATAACGGCAAAAATTAAGAAATATGTCCCAGTGAGAGAAACAAACCGTTAAGTAGTTTGTATCCCGCATGTGTGGGCTTACACAAGAGTCATAGTTACTCTTTTAGCCTTGTCATTTACATAAATGTCCAATTTATCAGTTTGGGGTCGAGAGTTACTTGCTCAACGAGATCTGATAGCCGAGAATTTTCGTGATACTAAGCTCCAAGAGTTTAGTTCTCGTTTGAAGAACTACTCCTCTATACTTGCCCCTAAATTCTTGTTTGTTATTCCGTAATCTCTCTGACACGTATCAATTCAAGGGGTTTGCTAACACAATCAAGATCTCATTTTTTTTAACATCTGTTGTTTATGTTAGTGCTATGGTTGGGTTTTTGTTCTTGTCTACTTGTCACCTTTTGGTCAATTCATGATTGAGAATTGTTCATAACCGTGCGGAAAAGGGGAACTCCAAAATTGGTGTCAGTATATCCTTTCTGTTGGCTATCGGAGTACTTTGTGCCACTGTTATTTGATGTCCTCATGGTACACTTTAAGAAAGCTAAGAAAATTTTCATTTGATGTCCTCAATTTCTTGTGAATCTTGTTGGCTTCAGCCTAGCTGGTCATGAAGAAAAATTACTCAATACGTGCCAAAGTGAAGTCTTGACCAAATCATGTTTGATTTGTATCTCGTTCTGCGTTTGTCTATTTTTATTCAATCAGGCATAGTAGGATACTCATATATTCGTGGTGTACTGGTGTGTGGTCGGAAGATTGTGTAGATTCTGTTAAACTGGATATCTATTCAAGTGACAAGGCTAAAAGAGTAACTATGACTCTCGTGTAAGCCCACACATGTGGGATACTAACTATTTAACGGTCGGTTTCTCTCACTGGGACATATTTCTTAATTTTTACGGTTATGGGATAGATATCCAAACAGATTAGTGAAAACGGGACATATTCCCAATTTTCCCTAGAATTTAACCCGCCTAATCTTAATCTCTACATCAAGTGAAAGAGGTCATGAGACCTCGAAAACAAACAAATAATCCATGTGAGCCGTTTTATCATATCGTCTTCTCCTAGTAAGAAGGGTAATCTAAATCAGTGTTTTAAAAAACGTTTTGAAGCGCGTATTGAAGCGCGCTTTTTAGCGCTTCACTAAAAAAACGCTTCAATACTTCCGCATTAATACTAGGGTATATTTTCTAGAGAAGAAAAAGGTATATTCTAGAGAAAAAGCTATGTTGTCATGGGCGTAAGGCGCCGCGTGGTGTCAGGTGAAAAATCCCGAGCCGCAACGAGGCGCGGCGAAGCTGCGGCGTAGAACAATAATTCCCACATAGGTTTATGTTCTTGACATAACTGATAATTAGCTTAGGATTTTCTTTTTTCATCTCGTAAATCTTATTGAAAAGATTTGCAAAAAAAATGGGAAGATTTTTTTTCCTGCACTATTGTTTAAGTAATTAACAAAAACAGCTAGGAATGATCTGTTTCTTAACATAATTAGATTAGGGTTTTAAAATATTAATGTTGACTTAATGAAAAAGATTTTGGTAATATTTTTTTCCTTTTTTGGCATAAAAATGCCACTTTTAGCGCCAACAAACGGCGCCTTGGCTGAGCGCCTAGAAAGGCGACGCTTTGGCGCCCACTTTTTGAAGTGGCATCTCCTTACCCACTGCGTGGCGCCCAAGTTCAGAATAAGGCCACTTTGGCGCCTAGGCGGCGCCCAGGCGACGCCTTTGACAACATAGAGAAAAAGCAGGAATTTAAATGCCAAAAACAAGTCTCAATATTTCCTTCTTAGATTTTCTACGGAAAAAACAGGGATTTAATTCCAAAAACAAGTCTCAAGATTTCCTTCTTAAGGTTTCTAGAGAATATACAGGGATTTAATTCCCTGTTTATAAGTCCCAACGTTTCCTTCTTAGGTTTTAGTATTAAAAACCCTAAAAACTACAACTCTCTCGCATATGCTTTATTTATTCCTTTTATCATGGATTATTAGATTGGTTTTTGGTTTTGTGTTGGTCAGTTTCACATAGATGTCTATTACTAGTATTTTTTTTTTTAAATTTGTGAAGCTGCGCTTCAATAACGTATTAAAGCTACACTTTACGCTTTACTAGGTTAGCGTATCGCTTCACATTAACGTATTTTAAAACACTGATCTAAATTATCCTTGTTTGAACCTTCCACAGCATGTACATCCATCAAGTATTATATTATCATATTCATAATCTATCTAACACTCTACATCTTGTATACACCAAAAACATTGCGATTCAAACCCACGAGTCATGACCAAAATAATTAATACAAACTCATCTCTGCTATTAAATAAACATATGCGGGGATAGCTCAGTTGGGAGAGCGTCAGACTGAAGATCTGAAGGTCAGGTGTTCGATCCACCTTCACCGCATTATATTGTTTATTTTGAAAAAAATTCTCTATTGTTTATTTTGAAAAAAATTCTCTACGAGAAAAATGATACAAGATCATTGTTTTGATTGATTTTCCTATACATACAAGGAATGACAGAATCAAAAGATAAAACAGCTAAGCAATGAAACTAGAGCAGACATCACAATCACAGTGTCATCAAATGAAATGCTTATCTGTCTCTTAGCCTCTACATCATGTTATAGAGGTCACAAGACCTCCAGAAACAAACAGTCCACATGAATACGGTTTACTATATCTTCTACTACTTCTAGAGGGAAGGGTAAGCCACAACAAAAAAAAAAAAAAAAGTAATAAACTAAAGGCACTGTATTCAACAAAAGAAATCTTAAGAAACAGAACTATTTAGCGTTTGGCTCATAAAATCCTGTTAGATTAACTAACCTTTTAGATGAGTTTCTTTTTTGTCTCCCAATAGCTGCAGACTACATGATCCTAACCTCGGTTCTTCATCCAAAAAATAAACCTAAGAAAATCGAAACAAAAACAATTAGAATTTTTTTTGTACCAAAAACAACCAAATCAGACGTGTTGATGAACAAGATTTCGAAAATGAACGAATAAAATGGATCTCGTGTGTAGATAGTGATCCAACAAATACTATTTTCGTGGACACCGTTTAAATTTTTATTCGAACTCATCGCAAAGTGTACTAAAGTGCTTGACGAATACATAAAATCTACAAGAATTCAACTTATGACATGCCTTCATGCATATTTTCCAACCTCGTAAATAATATATAAATTTCAAATAATTTTATCTAAATTTTTATTAAACTCTATGTAAATACAGATATAAAATATAAATTATGTTGTGTACGGAGCAACTAGAGAACACATCCAAGAGTCACAGGAATCTTTCAAGTAAAAACAAATAAGCAAGTAAGCAAGAAATATAGTATAATTAAACAAATGCCTTCCAATTATATTACACTAATTCTTAAAATAATGTCAAGTTAGTATCATTTATGGTAATCTCTAATAAAAAAATAAAATCATTTGTAATGTTCAAGGGAGGCTATCTCTTTCTGTTCCTGTAAATGTTAAGCTGCATCATTTTGAGATGGGTTCACATGGATAACAAATAGTGGTTATATTTGTCAATATCTCCTAACAAAAATAAAATGGAAGATGGAAAAAAGTAAACAAGTACTAGGAATTAGGAACTGATAATTTTATACTTCCCAGTTGCTTACGATTCACTGGGTGTTTGACACTTGTTCACAGCCTATTTTGTTCTTTTAATTATAATAATGTAATTGTTTATTTTGTTTTCTTAGGTTTTTGTGTCCCTTAATCCTTGGATCCTAGTATTAGGTTTGATTAAGGTTTGTAGGATAGAATCTCATTGGTGACTTCAAATCCTCACAAGATTTGATTCACATGGCCTCAACTAATACAATATCAGAAAAGTTATATGTATATACAAATCAGGTACAGAAAATAACCCCAAAACCATGAATATAATTATTATACATTGCCATTCTTACCCCAACACCATGAATCAAGTTGTTGTACTTTCTTCTGCAACTAGTAGAAGTTCAAGTTCCAGTAAATGGTTATACTTTAAGCTAAAAATGGTATGATGGGTACTGACTTAGTTTGTAGTACTAGTTGGCAATTCCCAAGTTCCAAGTAAATTGTTCTCCTTTGAGCTAAAGTTGGTAAGGTTTCTCAGCTGAAGCTGCCATACTTGCTAGATTAAGGTTTTGATTATTTTTTTCTTGATGTACTTAAAAAAGAAAAAGAATAGATCGGCACCCATAAGTTATGTCGACATAGCTGGCCTTGACAGATATATGATCATTTTAGACGCCTAATTATAAATATTTAGCATTGATTTTGTTTATCCAATTCATTTTTTATCAGTTCCTCGTACTAGTTTTCTATATTTTTCTGTTATCAACTTTCTCAATTATTAAGCAACTAACTACTGATGCGATTCTCTTAGTACAACATCAGATATTTTATGCAGAAATGGGTAGCATTATCTGAGGAAAAATAGCATGTTCCTTCATTATATGTAAACTGGCCCCTAATACAAGCTTAATTAAAATAAACGTATTAAGATAGACAGAAAACAACCGCAAATAAGGGATACCCAATCAGAATTGCGCAGTTTTCAGTACAACCAGAGTTTATTAGGCAGATTATAATAAAATTTTTGCCATAAAATTAACCCACTTCATGCACTGCTAAATACAAATTAGCAAGAAATTGGAAGCTTAACTATAAATATAACTAAGACACATATGGTACGGGGTACATGTACCTGCTAAGCTTTTGCTTTACTCTTCATAACCTCCAGAACACACTACATAAAAACCTCAACAATGTTTCCTTGCTCCTTCTGTTATAGAAACATTAAGAATAATCACTAGTACATTAGTATCATTTTGTGTAACTACAAAGTGACTGTTTTCCAGCGAGGAGTTCCACCTTCAACGATGCATACGACGTGTCCGTACGTGCCTGATGGCCCAGATCGTGTGCAATTTGACTAAGTTAGGTTCACTAGAAGCGGTAGAATTACGCAACATGGGTTTTTATATCATATACGAAAAAATGTAAGAAAAATAATCAGAGCTATCGATCAAAAAATTAAAATAATAATAATAATAACAGGTTGTGGTTAACTATAGAAAAATCCACTGAAAACGACGCTCAATGCACGATATATCAAAAAAAATAAACCCGGCTTGTTGCGCTAAGACACGCGTCCTGCCGTGACAGCCATGGTAGTGGGTAAGCGAATCTTGAATAATTCGAATAAAGATGGTACCGTGTGGGTTCTACTGCGAGTAAACTTCATCACGAAGCTTATTCCAGAGAAAAGAATTTCTCTTAATTGTTCCTATGATTAGCCATTGACTAGCAAAATGGCTAAATATAACAACACAACAAATAGCATGTGGTTTGCTTTAACAAGATTGATCTATATATATTACTAGCTTTAATAGAAACCAAGAACAAAAACAAGAATGTACCTACAAAAATATCAGAAGTACATGCTCCATCAGACAGACTCTAACACAAAGGACAATCGGACTATATTAAGTTCAATAAGCTAACACATTTGTTCAAATTCCAATACCCTTAAAAACCATGGAAGATAATTAACTTCTTTTTATGCATAATATAGAGAACTGTTTAAACAGACAAACATTGAACTTTCTTGCAGCTACTATATGTACCACTGTCTAGTCTATTTCTCTTATAACAAAATCTATTTTCGTACCTGTTGTTTTCTCCTATTTAAGCTAAACATTACCTCTTCTTGTGTAGTTCAAGTTGAGGAATAGAGTAAGACAAAACTCATATAGGCTAGCATAGGTTCAAGTACAAATTTTATGGGTAACTAGCTAGTTTTAGTAAGTTTAAAAGAGCTAATTGCGAGGTTAATCTGGATCTCCATATTTAAGTAATGACCACAGTACTTGTTATTTATTTTTGAATCTGTAAAAGAGTAAAAGACATGTCCTGATCACGTGCTTTAGCGCGTTGAAAGATTTCGAGAAAAAAAAACGAATATTTTTCTAAAATAAAGGTATATACATAGTGTGTCAAGTATCAATTGGTTAAGCAAAATAGCGCGTTTGTTGACCGTTGAATGTGTCGGGATGTCAAATCAGTGTAACTTATTCAAAGTCACGGTAAGGATCTCTTCAAATCTATTCATTGAGTTGTTAAAATTATCAAAGTAGGTATGCTAAAATTGTAAAATCTACATTAAAATGCAAGGTTAAAGTTTTCATTTACTATCAGTGAGGTTTTTCATAAATAGAGCCAAAGAAACACCCTCCAAATCTCAAAATCAGACGGGTGTGGATAAAAACGGTTTATGAACACAACTCTACGAATTGAAATCTTATGTTTTCGGGAATACATAATTAGAATTGGTCCATTAGTTATTTGGTTGCACAACTTGGATACTGTTTTGTTTTTTAAATATTCTAAAAGAAAGCTCTATAAAAGGAACGAAACTAAATTCTAAATCAACAAACATTCTACTGACTCTGAAAGGTTTGGCTTGCCTAATGTATAACCACATTTTCAATATATAACAGCAAGTAAAGGTAAAAAGTTGTGTATCATTGTTACCTCTTCTCTTATTTCTCATCTCTTTCAATAAAATGTAAAAATAAACAATCAATCCCAGGTGTTGAATACCATAACTTACTCTAGAAGTAAAATGGATATTAAGATTATAAATCAAACACTCAATTTATGACGTCGTTGGGGACAATTTCTTAATTTTTTTCCTGTATAGCTATATGAATTTGAACAAAAAGTTGTCGCAACTACATATGTTACCTTGTAATTTCAAGAAATTTGAATCGCAACGACTTAAAATGGATAGTTCTCCTTAGTTAAGAGTTTTTCTCAAAGAAACCTACCAGTACGGATTTTAAAACGGACTCTACATCAACGTCTCCACAACAGACAGACAATGACATTGATCTATACAACAATAGTAGTTCACAAGGAGGGAACGGAGAAAAATGTCTATTTTGTACACCCATAATACGCGTGTAGGAAACGTACCTTCTCATTCGCCCAGCACTCAGAAAAGTCGCAGCCTACAGGGTTTCATCCAATGACAGAGTAGAATTGTTTAATGATAAGGTACATATGTACACCTGACTTCAAATGAAGGAGCGATCTACAATAAGCAAATAACTGAGCGGATATAATTGTCATTCGGAAAATAACAAAGGCTAATGTGAAGGCTGAAAAATCAAAAAGGAAACCCTAGCTAATTAACATTAAAATAGTAATTTGTTTTAACGTGTCATTGACTCATAGGACAATTGGAGTATCCTAAAAATAGTAATATGATTATATTATGGACAAATAAAGTAATTAATCTGCTCTTTACTTTAACTTTTATTTAGTGCTTGCTAATTTCCATACATTAATTATTCCAACTTGGGATAACCACTTGATGGTTTTACTGGCTGAAACCAGAAACTAGTACTGTTTTTTGACATAGGTGGTTTTTACTGTTTCCCAAAACACCTGATTACTTGATTAGCTTTTCCTAATAAAGGGGTTAACTTTGATGCCTAGACAGACAAAACCTCTGTCAAACAAAAAAGTCACCTCTCTCTCTCTCTCTCTCTCTCAGACTAGCAAGAAATAGCAAGAAATTCTTCTTTTAGGTTCCATCTTTAAATGGAAGTTTGTTCATTTCCTATTTTTAGATCTCTATTTTTTTGTTTTTGATCCTCATATCCTTTCTAAATCTCTCTATCTCTCTCTCTCTCCCACCCTTTATCTCTCTTTATCTCAGTCCATTTATCTCACCCCCTTGATACTTGAAATTTGATAAACAAGATGGGGAGAGGAAAGATTGTGATCCGAAGAATCGATAACACAACCAATAGGCAAGTCACTTTCTCAAAACGAAGGAACGGATTATTAAAGAAAGCCAAAGAGCTTTCCATTCTTTGTGATGCTGAAGTTGGTCTGATGATCTTTTCTAGCACTGGCAAGCTCTATGAATTCTCAAGTACCAAGTAATCTCTATATCTCTCTTTCTATCTCTTATAATCCACTCATTGATGCTGTTTGAATTTGATTATCACTTTATGTCTCGATCGAGATCCCTATTTGACTATAGTTAATGTTAATCAAAATCAACATAATAAACAAGGTAATTTTATTCATGAAATGACATACCTTTAAATTTTTTTGTTTCATGCATCTGAATTAAACAGCATGCATTGAATAAGTATGAACATAACTTAATTAGGGTACTAAATTTTACTTAAAATTTTCTATTTGATTTCGATCTTTGTCTTTTAACCTTCTATTTTGACCAATTATTTTTACAATTTAATTTTGTTAACATAAGATGATACACGCTTCAATCGGATCAGCATAGATCGATCTATTAGTACTCTAACGATTTAATATAGTTAGACTAATCTTTTTGTGTATCCACGTATCCGTGTCGTGTCTGTAATGTGAGTCGTCAATTGCTGTCTGAGTACCCGTGTCGGTGTCATGTGTGCAATGTGACACTCTATTCACTGCCGGAGTCACCGTATCCGTGTCGTGTGCCTAACGCAGTGTCAACACAACGTGACACTCCATTTAGTATCTGTGTCACCGTATCCGCGTCGGTGTCGTGTCCGCAATGTGAGACTTTATTTACTGTCTGGGTTACCGTACCTGTGTCGTGTCCCTAATCTGACACTCTGTTACTCCCCGTGTCACCATGACGTGTCTACTTAGTGTCTTCTGTGCATAATGTGACACTCCATGACTGTCTGAGTCAGTGAGTACGTATCGTATTGTGTCCACTTAGCGAAAAAACATTGAAGACTCTAGATTAAGGCTATCCGAACCTTCACGCTCTAGGAAACCAAAACGTCTACCTTCTATTTCTATTCCAAGAAAGGCCACTTAGGACTACATGCATCTGTTTTACAGGCTAGTAATCACTTCTTTTAACTGACAGAGATTTAGTGTCCAACTCCAACACTGTTATTCAGATACCTCTACAATTTATAGCCATACTAATCTAATTCTAGAAACCTTGATCAAAAGTCTACTCAATTTCCTTATCCCATTATATTGTTTTTCTTCCTCTCCTGCAATATTGTAAATGTATAAATTGCGACTGGCTAACCATTTAACAAAAACTTATTAGATCCTTCATAACAAACCCGAATTTTCTTGTTATCCAATTGTTTTTGTTAGTTAGGTATTTCAGCATCTCCTTAGATTAGTAATTTAGTATGGCTACTTTTGTAGTAAGAAAGATAAATAAATAAATATATTCATTTATTGCATCATCCAAAATCTTCGATATTTTTAAGGTAATTAAATTGCCAATCCACTGTGAGTATAAGAATCTGATTACTTAAATCAAGAAAGATGTTGATTTGTTGTCTGATGCACTATCATTAAAAAATGGTTATTTCCATACAATCATTAAATTACTAGCTACTTTCTATCCGATTTACTAATAAGATTTTCCAACAGCCCACTGTTTCTCCTTTTATTGGAACTTGTGTTGGATCATCATTGTCAAACTTCACAAGTATTCAGATGCCTCAAAGTTCTCATGCATAACTAAGGGTCATTGTGAGCTCCAACATATGAATATGTTTTAGTATATTGATATTGTTGAGTGCTAGTGAGCGGTTCTCTAAACTAGATGTTGTACTTAAGATTAGCTACTTCCTAAACACCCCAAGAACTTCACACAAAACACAGAAAAGTATTGCGGAATTAAACAAGAACACAAAGAATTATAGTGGTTCGGCAAGGTGCCTACTCCATTGCAGCAATAAACTTCTTATTGAAACTTAGAGAATAGACTTCTTCACACACCTCTACAATTCAGATTGGGATACAATAACCAAAGGGTTAACTCTTATTTATAGGCCTAGGAATAATCTAGAATTGCCTAGAAATAGAAGTCCTAAGTAGAGAACTAATTCCTAATATAACTTAGAAATCAGATTCCTAAAATACTTGAGGAGGTGCAAACTGATTTAGGAAATCAGTTTGATCTTTCCTAAAACAGGGTGTTTTCTAAATCGAGCCAATTACTAACAATTCTCCACCTTGGCAAGATTTCTAGGACAACTTCACTATTCTCTAATTTCTCCACCTTGGCATGAAATCTGACATTCCATTCCTTCAAACTTTCACTGCTTTCACTCATCCTTAAATGCTTCACTTCTTCACTCATCGTAAAGATGCTTCACTCCCTTCTAAGGCTTCACATGTGCTTGACAGCACCACTACACCCTTAAGGTGTCTTCACATGTGCACAATGCTGATATTGTCTAAACTTTTCACCTGTCACCACTTTGGTGAAAATATTTGCTGGATTGTTGGCGGTTCCAATATTTCCCAGCAGAATTCCACCTTCTTCAACAATTTCCCGTACTTTGTGATATCGTACATTGATGTGCTTTGCTCGAGCGTGATAAACTTGGTTCTTAGCTAGGTGTATCGCACTTTGACTGTCACAATACACTCTTACTTGCTCTTGCTGAATCCCCAACTCCTCAAACAAACCTTTAATCCAAACGGCTTCCCTTATACCTTCTACAGCAACCATACATTCAGCTTCGATTGTCGATAATGCTACTGTTGGTTGTAAGGTTGACCTCCAACTTATCGGTCCACTTGCAACTGTAAAAACATACCCAAAGGGTGGACCGAAACTGGTCCAAATCACCAGCGTAATCAGAATCACAATATCCGACTACTTTGCAACCAGATCTCTCATTCTGTGAGAACTTCAATCCAACATCTACGGTACCTTGAATATACCGCAGAATCCACTTCACATCCTACTAGTGTTCCTTCCCTGGATTATGCATATATCTACTAACCACACTAACGGCTTATGAAATATCGGGCATAGTGCATACCATTGCATACATAAGGCTCCCAACAGCACTTGCATATGGTATTTCAGCCATTAACCTTTGCTCCTCCACTGTTTTTGGTGACTATTCAGCATTCAATTTAAAGTGTCGAGCTAGAGGTTGTGTTACCGGTTTAGACTTGGCATCTAAACCAAACCGCTTCAATACCTTTTTCAAATAAGACTTTTGAGAAAGACTAATAATGCCAGATTTCCTATCTCTCTCAATTTCCATGCCCAAAATTTTCCTTGCTTCACCGAGATCTTTCATCTCAAAATCACTACTCAACTGATTTTTCAATCGTTGAATCTCCACCTCGCTCTTAGATGCAATAAGCATGTCATCTACGTATAAAAGTAAGTAGATAATGATTCATCTTTGAGCTGTTTGAAGTACACACAAGAGTCATAGTTCTTCCTTGTGTACTTTTGTATCTTCATAAACTTGTCGAATCGTTTGTACCACTTCCTTGGAGACTGCTTCAAGCCATACAACGATCTCTTCAAGTTACATACCCAATCTTCTTTACCTGCTACTTCAAACCCTCAAAGTTGCTTCATATAAATCGTCTCCTCCAAGTCACCATGTAAGAAAGCGGTTTCCACATCGAGTTGTACAAGCTCGAGATCAAACTCTACCCACCAAAACAAGTAAAATTCTAATGGAAGTATGCTTGACCACTGGAGAAAACACTTCGTTATAGTCAATCCCTTCCCTTTGCGCGTAACCCTGAGCTACCAACCTTGCTTTATATCTTACGTTGCTTATAATTGGAGATCCTTCCTTCTGTGTATATACCCACTTCCATCCAATTGCTTTTTCTCCTTTAGGTAGCTCCACCAGCTCCCAAGTTCCATTCTTGTCAAGAGATTCCATCTCTTCACTCATGGCTTTCTCCCACTCCACCTTTTCAACTGTCAACTGTCTTGACAGGTTGTTTATAAGTGGTAGGAATTTCTTCTTCTACAATCGGTAATGCATATGCAACTATATCTCCAAACCGTTCTGATTTGCGAGTATTTCTTAGTTCTTTCCTATGAGCAATACTATCATAATATGTAGCTTCTTCCGGTAATTTAGCTTGTGTTACTTCTTCTTGTAATTGTGGACCTGGTTCTTTGAACCATCAATTGTTCCCAATTCCAAGTCTTTGTCAAAACCTTCATCTTCTAAATTCTCGTCTATGTGGACAGACTTCGTTGGTTTCTCATTCGGTTCAAACTCCGCCATTTGCCGACTTTCTACTTCTATTTCAGATGATTCATTCTTCCACATTTCAGTCTCTTTAAAGGTAACATCCCTACTTATCACGACCTTCTTCGACTCGGGACAGCACAACTTGAATCCTTTTACACCTGATTGGAAACCCATGAAAATGGCTTTCTTGGCTCTAGGATCAAGTTTTCCTTCCCTCACATGGTAATAAGCGGGACAACCAAATACATGTAACATATTGTAATCTGAAACTGGTTTACCATACCATATTTCCATCGGAGTTTTACCTTCTAGTGCCATTGTTGGCAACCGATTCACTAGGTGACACGCATATTCCACAGCTGCAACCCAAAACTGTTTGCCTAATCCAAAGATTAGACAACATACATCGTACTTTCTCCAAGAATGTACGATTCATGCGCTCCGCCACCCCGTTCATGTGGAGTCTCCCTTATCTTGTGAAATGACGCTCAATGCCTTCATCTTCACAGATTCACGAAACGGATCGGACTTGTACTCACCACCATTGTCGATCTTAAGGCCTTCACTTTCTCGATAGGTCTTCATCTCGACCTTCTTCTTCCACTTCAAAAATATTCCCAAAACTTCATCCTTTCTACTCATGGTGTACACCCATACTCTTCTGATGAAGTCATCTATAAAGGAGACAAAATATCTTCTACCTCTCAAGGATGCAGTCCTTGAAGGTCCCCATACATCTGTGTGAACATAGTCTAGAATTCCTTTGGTGGTGCTTTTACTGGCCATAAACTTCATTCTAGTTCTCTTCCCCTTCACACAATGTTCACAAAATCCCAACTTGCTGCATGATATTGTGCCATTCAACAAGCCTTGCAAAATCAGCTTCTGCAAAAGACTTTTCTCCGGTATGCCCTAAACGCATATGCCATAGTTTGGTAGTGTCCGACTTAACACTATCCGATACTGCTGCAATTCCTTCATTCACACTTGTGTTTCCTTGCAGAAAATACAAGTTTCCATGTTTCAAACCTTTCATAACAACTAGCCCATTGGAATATACCTTCAAAACTCCACTTTTCAATGTCATCTCAAAGCCTGGGGAGTTGAGTTCACCTTACCGAGATCAGATTTTCTTCAATTTCAGGTACATAACGAACATCTTCAAGTTCTTGAACGACGCCATCATTCATCTTCAAACGAATCTTCCCAATCCCTTCAACTTTACTGGTATTATTGTAATGTCATAAACACTCTTGGTCCATCAAATTTTCCAACAAACCAGTCCTTCCTAGGACACATATGGTAGGAAAGTCACGCAATCCATAATCCACTCAGTTGAATCACAACTAGTGCGGAATCATGAACATTCATCGAGAACTTGTCATATTCATCATCTTCAACTGCACCCGACTTGATTTCAAAGCGTTTGTGTCTAAACTCTTCTTCTTGTCCTTGTTCTTTGCTTTAGGACAATCCTTCTTCCAATGTCCAGTTTGAAGACAAAAGGAACATTCATCATATGCTGGGATCTTTGATTTGGACTTCGATGAACCTTGATTTACCCGAATTCTTCTTGTCAGACTTCCCTCTGACTGTCAAGGCCTCACTAGTCGTTTCCCTGTTCAAAACTCTACCCTTAGACTAATATCATAACTTATAAGTGCAGCAGCCACATCATCGAACTTGAGTGTTTTATCCTCTATCTTATTCGATAAACAATCAATGGAAGTCTCATACGAATCAGGTAGAGATGCCAAAAAACAACAAGTTTTGGTTTCATCTTCGAGTTTCACATCAATATTAAGTGCATCAGCAATTAATCTATTGTACTCTGCGAGGTGTTCAACCATAGAGGTTTTTTGTTGAATCTGAAAAGTCTTCTTTGCATCATGATTCGGTTTGAAACATTTTTCACGACATACTTGTCTTCCAGACTCTTATAAAGCTTGAAAGCTACATTCTCACTTATCACATCGTACTGTATCTACTTTGTAAGGCACAAACGGATTGTGCTAGAAGCCTGACGATTCATCTTTGTCCATTCATCGTCCATCATCTCTGGTGCAGCGGGTTTTGCTTCTAATAGAGCATCTTCTATGTCTTGCTGACTCAAAGCATCACAAACTTCACATTGCCACATGGTAAAATTGTTCTTACCATCAAATTTCTCTACTTCAAACATTGCATTCGACATCTTCACCTTCAAATTCTGTTTCTGACTTCAAAACAAGCTAACTCTAGACGAAACCCTAGAACTGGCTCTGATACCAGTTTGTCGTGCTTAAGATTAGCTAGTTCCTAAACACCCCAAGAACTTCACACAGAAAACAGAAAACTATTGCGGAATTAAACAAGAACACAAGAATTATAGTGGTTCGGCAAGGTGCCTACTCCACTTTGCGAATAAACTTCTTATTGAAACTTAGAGAATAGACTTCTTCACACACCTCTACAATTCAGACTGGGATACAATAACCAAAGGGTTAACTCTTATTTATAAGCCTAGGAATAATCTAGAATTGCCTAGAAATAAAAGTCCTAAATAGAGAACTAATTCCTAATATAACTTAGAAATCAGATTCCTAAAATACTTGAGGCAATGTAGTACGCCGGGTCATAGTCAGCCGAGTTACTCGCGAGTAACCTGGTATCGGTCTTTTGGCCGATACGATCCTCAAAACTCTACGAGCAGTATTCTCTATATACTGAAAGTTATTCGTGACTCTGACCAGAGTTATTCTAAGAGACTACTTGAGGAGGTGCAAACTGATTTTGATCTTTCCTAAAACAGGGTGTTTCCTAAATCGAGCCAATAACTAACACTAGATGCAAGGTGCAATCCTAAGTTCGGATAAGGGTTGCCCCATACATCAACTTTAGCAGCGGATTTAAGCATCCACAAGTCCTTCGATAGGATGTATGGATTCTACGGTCAACCAATAAGATTTAATGATCATGTCAAGCATCCCCTTCGGGGAACCGTCAGCTAGCACTTCTCTAGTGGGAGTTTGGGTCATAAGACTCATAATACAATGAAACATATTTTCTATATGATATTTGACTACTGTACTCTCTTTTTTCTTCAAGGTGAGGATGCCTGACTGCTGTTAGACTATGCTTTGTTCATAGTCTCATTGGTAATCTTTTTAATTCATAAACCACAAGAGTTCCTCTATGATTTAATGTCTAGAAAATAAATTGCTAAAAGATTTGCACCCATTACATGCACTTATTATGTGCACTTTGATTCAGTAAGTATCCAACCTACTGTATTATGCCACTGGAGGTCAGTATTATTGGCAAAGGCATAAAATTTGACCTAGGTTGGAACTAGAATAGAAAACCAGTGACAGCTACATTGCTTATATAAGTTTCATATTGCCTTCTCTGTGTACGATTGAGTCATATCGAACTTTTTTATCTATCCTGATGGCCAGTACAATAACAGCATGCTGACAAAATGGACTGCGAGCAGCACCATTATATTAGTAAAAACTTACATACACAAGTTTAAGTAGACCAGTTTTCAAGATCACAGTTGTAAGTTAAATGATTATGCAATCTGGCTAGTTTGCAAGTGCTATTCTTTTGAAAATTTAGCTCTTACCTGTTTTGCTACTATAGCATGAAATCTATAATTGAGCGATACAACACGTCGAAGGAGGACCAGCACCATCCACTGATGAATGCAACTTCAGAAGCCAAGGTACTCTTTCATCATCCTTCAACCTATATTAGATTCCTCCAGCTTTACCTGTTAGAAATCAAGGCTTACTTCATAAGTGGGAATTTTATCTTCGTGTATATTAAGAGAAATTTTCAAATGATATTTACATTTGAATCCTAGAAAACTTATTAGGCCGGCTCAGGAACTTATGCATTCATATTAGAACTCATCCTGAAAGACCATATTCTTAACACATTAACAAGAATCTAACTTCATGCAAAGATGTATTGAAACCCTACTTTATTTGCTTGCAGTTCTGGAAAAGGGAGGCAGCGACCTTGAGGCACCAATTACAAAACTTGCAAGAAAACCATCGGTATGTTACTTTCACTAATAATGTAGACTGATATACGAATTGTGTATGTATTTATATCTATATAGTAAGTCGTCCATTTGTGATTACTTATCGAGTTGGCACTATAGGTTAGTTAAGTAAGAACAAAATAGGTTCCCCTGACTGGATAGAACGATGAGTTGCACAAGACTTACAGAAACAAACTATAACAAATTTTGAGGAAAAAAGATCATTGTGAGCTCTCTCATCATTTTAAGACTACAAGCATCCCTAGGACTATTTGAGGAAAAAAGATCATTGTGAGCTTCTCTCATCATTTTAAGACTACAAGCATCCCTAGGACTAATAAAAGATAAACATTAAGCATACAACAAATATGAAAATAAAGGGCATGAAACAAACAAAAACACGATGTCTTTAGCACCTAGATAAACATGAAAGCTTTATGCCTTTATCCCCTGCAGATATTATCAGCCAAAATTTAGTATGAAGATGTTGATAAGCCACAAATTTGCTAGATTACACCACAGACGTAGTTCTCGAGATTACTGATGATCATGGCATGCTCTTAGGAGAAACCAGTACGATGGTTGATCACATCTATTATTAAGCCTACCACCCTAACTGTGTGTCTGTGCCAATTTAACCGCATTCGTTTCATCATAGGAGGCCCAACGTCAGAAATAACGAACAAGGTGTAGCCTGTTTTAACTAAACCTGGAAGACACACACCAACCCACTTCTTTTAGCAATGGAATATTTAAACATGTACAAGCCTACCAAAGCTACGTACACATGAGAGTCTTAGAAGGGTCAAATTCATAACCTAAGCTACTGTGCATATATCCAAAAAGCCACAGCAACACCTATTACCTGCTGACGTGATAGCCATGCCATTGTATTCCATAAACTATATCATGCATGGTAAAAGGAAGTCAACGCTTACAAAACCCTTTAATGAAGTAGCCTTAAAGCCAAGTAGACAGCCATGCTAGCTAAAATGAGCTAAGATCTTAGTAAGAAGATGAGGCCACCAGCAAAGCTTTTAGATTTATGAAACAAATTGCATATGTTAAACCTTTGCACAGAATTTAGCTTTTATGTATTTTTATAGGAAATTTCTGGAATGCCAAGTGAAAATTCATACATCTGCTCGTATATAAATGTGAAATGAGCTATGTGGATTGTCCAACAAACCACATACTACTAAATTATGTCATGAAAAAAAAATTGCAGGCAATTGATGGGTCAAGAGCTATCCAGTTTGAGCGCTAAAGAGCTACAAAATTTGGAAAATCAATTGGAAATGAGTTTGCGTGGTGTCCGTATGCAAAGGTCTAACATACTAAACCTTCATGCTATGCTTTCTTTGAAACTAACCAATAGATGCATATATTCCAAATGAACAAATCCTAACAAGGTTTATACTTTGACAGGACCAAAAGCTAACCGATCAGATACACGAACTAAACCGAAAGGTCTCCAAAAAGCGGCAATTACTTGCCCACTCCATAACTAAATCAATATAACTCCAAACAAGCTAACACATTTGTTAATTACACTGCAGGGAAACCTCCTTCACCAAGAAAACATGGAACTATTCAGGAAGGAACACCATCTACGTCAAAGAAAACATGGACTTGCTAAAGAAGGTACTTGCTCAGACTGTATATCTTCAATTAACATGACACGCTGTTGTGTTCTATCTCATCCAGAAGCATTAACTTTTGGCCTTAGATCAATGAAGCGAGTGATTCACGTGAGACTAGTAGGGTTTCTCATTCTCCAAATGTCTTTAATCTTGAAGAAGAAGAAGATGATGATGACTGTATCATACTCCAATTAAGCCAACCACAACAACAGAACTATGCCACGCCACAAAATCCCACAACACTAAGGTAAGGTCCTGATTCTCTTGGTGTTAAAATCAATATATATCACCAATTATTTTGATTTTAATGTGCTGATATTGCCATCAACAATATGCATCAGACTACAGTCGCAATGACGAACAGGAGTTACAAATTCTAGTCCAAAACACTTGCTTACCTTTGAACTTCACTCTGCCTAAATCGCCCTTCAAAAATCAGAGTAAAGAAAAGCTTGAAGATAAGTTCTGTTCTCTACTATTTACGCAGTCCCCCTAGTCTGGTGATCGCTCCTACAACCCTTCATCACTAAATTGTCTACATATTCCAGTATGTTTCTTGAAGTCAGGTGTGCTTTTAATAGTTATATAATGCATTGAAAGTAGAAATCTTCAATTATAAAATGATGACTATCCATGTACAGTTAATAAGCAATAAGAAACAAACAGTATGTGCTTGTATGTTTTAATCTTTAGTGTTGGAACCTATTAAAAAGAATAAGACACTTTCTGGGAAAAGATCAAATTAGGCCACAACAATTTTTCATTTCACGTTTTTATTCGTCCAATCATCACATTAGTGACTAAAAAGAAACGACCTGAATAACAGGGAATTGAGCATAGAGTTGGTGGATGTATCAAAATACCTTCATATATAAGCTTTGGTGGAGAAAAGGAAAACCTTAAAATTTATATGAAGAGAAATTTTGAGATCTAAATTTTGTTGTTTGTGGGTACTTCTACTTGGAGATCATTCACCTTATCAGACTCGTTTTTTTTTTTTTTAATCAGTATCTGTACCTATTACGAGTAAACTAGTAAAAATCCTACTATCTTTAATAACTTTACAACGGTTATTACAAAAATCATGCACAAGAATCTTTTAAAAATAAAAAGCCAAAAAGTAAAAATAGACTAACTAGAAAAGAAAGAATTTTAGTAAACAAAAGCCTTCTCATTATATAGTACAATAATGAATAATCTATGGTGGCTATCTCTTTCTGCTCCAAGACATCTTTGTGGCTGCAGGGTCGCATGGATAGCCAGTAATGGCTTTCTTTCTACAAAGAAACCAATACTTTCTGATTACTTATGTTTCTTATGGTGTCTGTTACACTTGTCCAAAACCTAGTTTTCCCTTAGTTTTTGTTAGTAGTGTAATGTAGCTGAATGCAAACTGTAGGTCCGTGTCCCTTGATCCTTGGATCCTAGTACTATTTTGATTTGGTTAGTCTTACTGGCTACTTCGTATCCTCAAAAGGCCAGTGCGCATGGCCTCAATAAACAATCTGAAAAGATGCATAATTTGTCTTGCTGCTCTTACTTCTATATCCATGTAAACTTCATTACTATAATGTCCAAGTTGCTGTAGTTTCTAGTTTCTTCTGCAATTTATTAATTATCCTAATAAATGCCTAGTTGAACTATAAGTTCATGTTCGATAACAGTTTGATGAACAAATATACATCAAATTCCAAGTAAATTGCTCTCCATTGCACTAAAAATGGTATGACGGATCCTGACTTAGTTTGCTACTTGACTGTTTTTCGACGGTTTTGCAACTCAAGTTGCCACAGGAGTTGTTTCTATTACTAGATTAAGATTTTGATTATTTATTTTCTATGTACTTGAAAAGACATCGAGTTTTGGATTATATACGAACACGTTACACGTCTCTTTTGAGGATATACTCGACAGACGTTGTTTCTATAGAGAGAAGGAAAAACAGACAGGCATCCATAACTTATCTTGACATATCCTGGCCTGTACATTAGTACATTTCTTAGCGAGTTCCAAATCGGTCGATGACAATTTTAGACAACAACCACAGCCAACTAAATATAAGCATATAACATAAGGCGTGTACAACAACCACAGCCAACGATAGTGTGTATTGTAAAGACCTTAATTTTTAATATAAGAAAGGCATGTTTCTGGAAAAGCCAGGGGGAGATACAAAGAAAGAATACTGCAAAATGAGGCAAAACCACAATTTTGCAACAACGTATACATTCCATGTGACTAGCAACAATAGTTGCACAGTTGCACTATCCTAGAGAACTTTTTACGTCAGAAGACATTATACCATTTCAATAGTTACATTGAGTTCTACCAAAAAGCATACAGTCAACCCAAGTTTTCATATTAAAGATATGAAGTTATTTGCAATCCGTCATGAATTAGTTCCTATACTGTTCTTACTGGTTTAGGAAGTATGGATATTCCAGTCTCATGATTTCGCAATCTAACCGGTGACCATACAATTAGCAATACAATCAAACTCTTTCTAATAGTTAATCTGCCTCCTAGCCTCTATATCAAGTTAAAGAGGTCACAGGACCTCAACAACAAACAATTCACAAGAAGCCCTTTTATCGTATTGTCTGCTTTTAGAGGGAAGGGTAAAGCTACATTATCCTGTTCTTAAACTTCTACATCATTCATATCAGTTTTCGTCATCCATCAAGCATTATATACTGTCATAATATTTCTACAGAAAATAAAAAAAGAATCTGACGCCCTACGTCTTGTGTATATCATCGAATAAACGTAAGCGGGGATAGCTCAGTTGGGAGAGCGTCAGACTGAAGATCTGAAGGTCAGGTGTTCGATCCACCTTCACCGCATTATCATTTCTTTTTTCTTAATCTAATCACAAGTCTTAAGATACAGGATAATTTTGAAAGTGGTGCAGATATTAAATCACAATATTAGACATAGTACCATCAAATGAATCCTCACATAAGTTATACAAGATCTCGAAAAACAAACAAACAATCCACATAAAGCCCTTTTACTAAATCCTCACATCCTAGTGGGAATCGAAGAGTAAGCCACAACAAAAAAGAACTAGTAAACTAATAATAAAAGGCATTGCATTCAACAAAAGATATCTTTAATCTTTAATAAAATTAAAATAATTTAACAATTGACTTGGAAAATTAACCAAATCTAGTTAGATTCACTTACTGATTTTCCTTCTGTCTTCCATAGCAGCAGGCTACATACATGAACCCTAGCCTCATTTCTTCGTCCCAAAAAAAACAAAACCTAAAAAAATTGAACCCAAAATAATTAGGAATTCCTTTATACTAGAAAATGTTAAAAGAATGTGAATCCTAAGAAAGAACTAACCAGTAGAAGCATCAGCAAGTCTCGGGTTTATGCATTGAAGATGACGAAATTTGGGATTTGGGAATTTTTTATGTTGCGGGAGAAATCGGAAAATTGAGATTTTGAGAAAGCGGTGAGTTCAATTATTTTTAGGCCGTGTTTATGAAGTTGTGATTGATTGTCCCAGTGAACATCGTAGCTAGATGTAATAGTTTACGATGGAAACACGCGTAAGTAATGGATAGCTTGTTTTATTTGGAACCGGTTTTGTTAGATTTGGGCCTTGTAGCTCCTTCTAAAGAAACGGTTGGACTTATTCATTTTATTTTTGGGACAGTTATACCACATCCAAAACTTGAATCTTATAACATTTGTTTTCTTTTTGATTTAACAATTTGGTTCAAAGAATCAAATCTTTTATTATTGATTGATTATTGATTAAAATTGAGAAATGATAATAAACGGAAAGTCGAATTAACTTCCAAGAAACTATTGAAAATATAAAACATAAAATTGTTGTGAGACATCGTCTTTTATTATTGATTGATTTATCTTAAGTAAGACCGTACTAAAAGTGATGAGAAAACATCAAAAAAAAAACTTCTCATCTCTAATCTTTATTGCTAAAAAATCACTTAACGGGAATATCAAAAGATTACTAATCTTTCAAGATTTCGTTGGCATAGTCTCGTCTCTTATTAAGTTTACTCTAACATCTCAAAAATTTTATTACGAGAATTCGCAACCAAAAATACATTGACAAAATAAACCAAGTCCGTTTTAGTGATCTAAGATAAGACAGTTATATATCTCTTACAAGAATAGATGAAAATATTGCAGTAACAAACTCATCCAAAAATCATTTTTGTTCATTTGAATATGTATCTCAAAAATTATCATGACTATACCATTTCAAGAAATCACTCATGTTACACTATCGGAGAGTTACCAACAATACAAATTCATGGGATAATTGTCTACACATAACCAAGTATGTTTGAGACCACCAGATATATCTTTATTACTTCATTTTTTGTTTGAAAATTTGCTTGTGAACAGATGGACCATCAGATATATCCCACCACATCAAAATATAATTGCATAAGTACTTACAAGAACATCAAAAATACTAAAATACAAAATAATCAAAATACAAATACAAAGGACATGGCAAAAAGAAAGAATGAATATTACCAATTAGGGGATAGTTTACTTGCTTTATTTGGAACCTTTTCAAAGTATTGTTTTTCTTGCTCTGGACTTAACTCTTTGGAGGTTGTGTTAGGCAACAAAAAGCTCTACATAGTAATGATCTTAGCTAGAGTTTATTCCAAATTTTATGATTTACTTGATTTTCAATTAGCTCCAACACCACAGAGTTTCCCTCGACAACAAAGAATGTGACTCCTGATAAAATTTCGAGTTTTTTGCGGGCATAAAAGATCATAAATCGGTATCTAGGATTTATATACAGATGCATGATATAGGAGCGCTCTTATATACTACTACGTTATTTTATAGTTTACATCATAACATACCGAACGGTTATTCCCCATGGCGGTATCAGCCATTTGGTTCTTATATCCCAAAAACCCATGGAGCACATTTCATATGATTTCAACAACAAGCTCATGAATATTTTTTATCGAAAACCCATGAGATAATGTACTACTTCCGTATTCATGAACATTTGTGCCCATGTTGATAATAAGATTTCATAAGAAAAATGCTTTCAGATCCAGCTTGAGCCAACTAATATGCTAGAATATGTGTCATATAGATGGTGGTAATTCAGATATTATGTTTTATTTTTATTTTGAAACATGGGTAATTCGATTGGGATACCTATTTGTTATTTACGCATTTGAGGTTTTTAAGGTTTGTCCTAGCACAATCTGAGTCTAATTTCGATATATAAATAACCTCGTTAAATAAATAATTTCTTTGTTATTGATTTGGACAAGGTGCTAAATAAATAATCTCATTAAATGTATTAATGGATAAAAAAAATATGAGTCCTTAAATGCCCCATGAGTATATAATTAAACAAAAGTTAAGTTTCATACGAAAAAATATATATAAATAAACTAAAATACTTCATCAAATCAACAATGTTAGTATAAGAAGTTATTTCTTCTCAAAGAACGCGTCTAGTGTTGATTGTTTTTTTCTATCCACCTACACAAAAATGCATCACATCTTAATTTTTTGTAATGCATGCACAACTTTTTGATATTTTGCTCGTATTATGTCAAATCATTTCTTATGATGATTACTGCTCCAAATTCCTCTTTTGATGACATTTTGTATGGCATCACTATCATCTGGTTCATCATCAATCTCATCATTCATTATTGACTCGTCAATTTTTTAGTCCTTCGATGAATCCATATATAGGTGCATTATACTCGTTAGGATACCTCAAGAATTGACATGCATCACATATTTATAACATAAGTTAGGAATTATATTAATTAATTCTTTAATATCTTTTTTAATCGACCAACTTCTGATTCAGAAGCATTAGATTTATATATGTAAAAAACTAAAAATATACTCGAAAAAAATAAGAATAAATATTTGTTTTATCGATAAATGAATAATATATGCATTCATCGATTAATAAATAATCTCGCTAAATAAATACTTTTTTCCTATCTCAAAAGTATGCATTTATCGAGGTTAGATTGTATGTGGAAAGCGGTCCCAAAAGAGAGACTGTTTTTTTTTTTTTTTTTTTTGTGCTTGGGAAATAGGCTAGGGTTTATGAGATGAAATATCACATCTTTTGATATCGCACGACTTTGCAATTGAAAGGTCGTGACAGCAAACCAACTAGAAGTATTCCGGTTTTTAATTAGAGGTATTATCAAAATTGAAGTAAATTTTGAGAAAGTGGTGAATTCAATTACTTGTAGGGCATGTTGTTTAAAGTAGCGGGTTCACTAGATTTTTCTTTTTAAAAAAAAAATAGGAAAAAAAGATTAATATTAAAAATTATAAGTCTAAAACAGATGTGTTGTCTTCTAACTAGAGAACTTATCTAAATCGGAAGACAGTCATCCCACGACCTTGGATTCTTACATCGCCTTTCCCTTTTAACCAGTAAATTGTCTACATAATTCCTCTCCTTATGAATATAGAAATACTTACACTCTTCAAAATCCTCAAGTAAATATTTACAAGAATTTATTAAACTATTATTTGTCCAACTTATAGACTCAATACTGCTATCGATAACATTAACAACACTGAGATAATCTCCTTCCAGTTCCATCTTTGTAACTCATTTTTCTTTAGCTCATCTGATTGCCTCGAATACTGCCTTTGCTTCAGCTTATTCCTCGTGTTTTGCTAACCCTGGAATGCATATTGCCCCTTTACATATCCCTTCATCATCCAACATATGCATTTTCCTGAACTACATGTGTAAGTAGATGAGTATCTGTTTTACCCGAAAACGATTTTATTAGTCGACTGAAGGGGGCCTTCTATATGATTACAATATGTAATCCCTGTCAATCACGTCACCCTTTTTTGAAAGAAAAAAAAATCGATTCAATTGAATATGAATAGATCATTCTTTTTCCAAAATTGGTTTGCTAATCAAAGAGTTATAGCCCCAACTATTGTTAAACCCCATCAACTCGATCAAAAACCGAATTGGTAGTCAATTATTTCGAAAAGAAAACTCTCAGGAAGTCGTGGTGTAATTTCATTTTTTACATTTTTGTTGGTTAGATCAAATTGGATCGAAATTAATCATCTTTAAATAGGTTTGATAAAACTTTGATGAATTCGATCAATTTCATCTTCAATATCTTCAAATTAAAATAGAAAAACATAAAGGTGTGATGTAAAAGTTTATGTGATATAAAATAAAAACCGTTAGTAACGGGTATAAACGTTCCTAATTTGTTTTTGTTGCAAAATAGAAGAATTTAGTTAAAATTAAATTGGATCAAGTTCGAACAAATCTTCGATCGCCCACATCATGCGCGTAATCTAGCTGGTTTTGGTTACTTCTAAGATACAATTGGAGTCGAGAACATATATGGCTAGATACATTTAAAACTTGTATAAGATCTCTATTATAACTTGACTTTCATCTAAAAATGAATTGATTATAATGTTGAAAGTAAAAAAAAAAATATAAAATAAAATACACATGCGGAAATTATTAAAAATAAAAAGCACTAATTTATAAATACCGTCAAAGATTGTGTCAAAATTTATCTGGAAAGAAATCCTATTTTAGTGCTAAATCACTGAAAATATTGAAACAAAACTCGTCCCTCTTCTATGGTGCTAGTTAAATAACAACGCTTAATTGGGGGCCATGGAAAATAATTAGGGGCCTCACCCAATTTATACGCACACCAAAAAATACATGGGGCTTCCAAAATGGGGTGAAAAATACCCTTTCACCCTTCTCTAATAACTACCCTTCCCCTCCCCTCCCTCTCTCTCTGGTCGTCCATCTTCTCCATTAACGACTGGTGTAGCTAATTTTTTTAGGTTAGACTCGTTAATCATGTTTTTTTTCTTAACGATTTTTGATATGCATGTGTTAATGGTGGTTTTTAGCTTAGGGTTAAAATCGTAAAACCGCACATCTGACATGATGTCACTATGACCATTAGCACATTTATTGAATCAATCAGCATGCCTACGTAAGAATTACCAGGGTACCTTTTTTTTATGTACATGTGTCATGTTCCACGGTAGAACCCTTAGCATTGACCGACATCACCTATGCCAAACCCTAATTCTCATGCTATTGTGTCAATGGCATACCATGCCAGCCACATCTCCGCGCCAAGGCATGTCAACCATGCCAGCCGCACCACCGTGCCAATGGCAAACCATGCCAGCCACGTCTCCGCGCCAAGGCATGCCAACCATTCCAGCCGCACCACCGTGCCAATGGAAAACCATGCCAGCCACGTCTCCGCGCCAAGGCATGTCAACCATGCCAGTAGTACCACATGTGCCAATGGCATACGGATTTCGACCACATCTCGCGCCAAGGCATGCCAACCATGCCAGGCCACACCACATGTGCCAATGGCATACCGTGCCGCCCACATCTCCGCGCCAAGGCATGCCAATCATGCCAGCCGCACCACCGTGCAAATGGCATGTCGTGCCAGCCCACATCACCACGCCAAGGCATACCAACCATGCCAGTAGCACCACATGTGCCAATGGCATGCTTGTGCAACCACATCTCCGCGCCAAGGCATGCCAACCATGCCAGCCGCGCCACCGTGCCAGTGGCAAACCATGCCAGCCATGTTTCCATGCCAAAGCCATGCCGGCTCCGCTACATGCCGCTGGATGTAGTTGCAACGATCAACGGCCACCCTTCCATATGACATGCAGATCTTAGCGGAGTCCAAGGTCGCCAACCAACGAGTGGTAACCTTTGGCCCAACGCCCAAGCCCCAATTTTGGTCGCGCCCAAACTAATGCCAAACCATAGTTTTTGGCCGCACCTAACTATGCCAAAATCCTAGCTTGGTCATGCCTAAACCGTGCCAAAGCCATGCCGACCATGCCTTCATGTCACTGTTTGTAAAACAAAGGGTTGCAACGATCAACGGCTGCCCTTCCATATGAGATGCAGATCTCGGTAGTCAAGTCCGCCCGAAACTAAAAGACTTGTGGCGACCTTTTGGCCACGATGCCAAAAATTCTTTGGCTTGTGCCACCAAAATCTAACTTTGGCCATGCCGCCAAACCTCATGAATTCTTCCTGGTTTTTACTGTTGGGCTGTTTTCACCACCCAAACGACCTCATAACCTAAATAATCACACGTAAGGAGATAGAGAATTCTTTTTCGGTCGAAATGGAGGGGTGGATCGTCAAAATCCGAGTCTATACGATAATTTTACGGCGATTCTAGTAAAGGGCGCTAATTAGGGTTTCGGTATGTCAAACTCTAATTTATACACAAACAAGCACACTTCGACGGCTCCTTTCCAAGCCGAAAGCGACTCCCTTGCAAACCGCAATCTTCTAACGGCTCCCTTGCAAGCCGCAAGCTTCCAGCGGCTCCCTTGCAAGCCGCACACTAGCAGCTCCACTTCACACCAAAGCCATGCTGGCCATGCAACCATGTCGCTGGCTGCCAAAACGAAGGGTTGCAACAATCAACGACCACCCTTCCATCCGAGGCGCCAATCATAGCCGTCCAAGGTCACCAACCAACACATGGTAACCTTTGGCCCAAACGCCAAAACCCTAGTTTTGGAAATGCCTAAATCGCGCCAAGGCATGCCGACCATGCCACATGTGCCAATGGCATGCCATGCCACCACATTGCTTGCGCCTAAACCAAACCATGCCGGCCTTCCATTTACGGTTTGCAAAACGAAGGGTGCAACAATCAACGGCCACCCTTCCATCTTAGATGAAAATCTTAGCCGTCCAAGGTCACCAACCAACGCATGGTAACCTTTGTCCCAAACGCCAAAACCCTAGTTTTGGCCACGCCAAAAACGCGCCAAGGCATGCCCGACCATGCCACATGTGCCAATGGCATGCCGTGTCAGCCACCTTGCCGCGCCTAAACCATACCATACCGGCCTTCCCTTTACGGCAGCCAAAACGAAGGGTTGCAATAATCAATAACCACCCTTACATCTTAGATGCAAATCTTAGCCGTCCAAGGTCACCAACCAATGCATGGTAACCTTTGGCCCAACGCCAGAACCCTAGTTTTGGCCACGCCCAAACCGCGCCAAGGCATGCCGACCATGCCCATGTGCCAATGGCATGCCGTGCCAGCCACCTTGTCGCGCCTAAACTATACCATGCCGGCCTTCCCTTTATGGCTGCCAAAACGAAGGCTTGCAACAATCAACGACCACCCTTCCATTTGAGGTGCCAATCTTAGCCGTCCAAGGTCACCAACCAATGCATGGTAACCTTTGGCCCAAACGCCAAAACCCTAGTTTTGGCCACGCCTAAATCCAGCCAAGGCATGCCGACCATGCCACAGGTGCCAATGGCATGCTGTGCCAACCACCTTTCCGCGCCTAAACCATACCATGCCGGCCTTCCCTTTACGGCTGCCAAAACGAAGGGTTGCAACAATCAACTGCCACCCTTCCATCTTAGATGCAAATCTTAGCCATCAAAGGTCATCAACCAACACATGGTAACCTTTGGCCCAACGCCAGAACCCTAGTTTTGGCCACTCCCAAACCTCGCCAAGGCATGCCGACCATGCCACATGTGCCAATGGCATGTCGTGTCAGCCACCTTGCCGCTCCTAAACCATACCATGCCGGCCTTCCCTTTACGGCTGCCAAAACGAAGGCTTGCAACAATCAACTGCCACCCTTCCATCTTAGATGCAAATCTTAGCCGTCCAAGGTCACCAACCAACGCATGGTAACCTTTGGCCCAAACGCCAAAACCCTAGTTTTGGCCACGCCTAAATCGCGCCAAGGCATGCCGTGTCAGCCACCTTGTCGCGCCTAAACCAAAGCATGCCGGCCTTCCCTTTACGGCTTCCAAAACGAAGGGTTGCAACAATCAACGACCACCCTTCCATCTTAGATGCAAATCTTAGCCGTCCAAGGTAACCAACCAAAGCATGGTAACCTTTGGCCCAAACGTCAAAACCCCAGTTTTGGCCACGCCTAAATTGCGCCAAGGCATCCGACCATGCCACATGTGCCAATGGCATGCCGTGCCAGCCACCTTGTCGCGCCTAAACCATACCATGCCGGCCTTCCCTTTACGGCTGCCAAAACAAAGGGTTACAACAATCAATGGCCACCCTTCCATCTTAGATGCAAATCTTAGTCGTCCAAGGTCACCAACCAACGCATGATAACCTTTGGCCCAAACGCCAAAACCCTAGTTTTGGCCACGCCTAAGTCGCGCCAAGGCATGCCGACCATGCCACATGTGCCAATGGCATGCCGTGCCATCCACCTTGCCGCGCCTAAACCATACCATGTCGGTCTTCCCTTTACGGCTGCCAAAACGAAGGCTTGCAACAATCAACGACCACCCTTCCATCTTAGATGCAAATCTTAGCCGTCCAAGGTCACCAACCAACGCATGGTAACCACCGTGAAACGACAAAACCCTAGTTTTGGCCACGCCCAAACCGCGCCAAGGCATGCCGACCATGCCACATGTGCTAATGGCATGCCGTGCCAGCCACCTTGCCGCACCTAAACCATACCATGCCGGCCTTTCTTTTACGGCTGCCAAAACGAAGGGTTGCAACAATCAATGGCTACCCTTCCATTTGAGGCGCCAATCTTAGCCGTCCAAGGTCACCAACCAACGCATGGTAAACTTTGGCCCAAACGCCAAAACCCTAGTTTTGGCCAAGCCTAAATCGCGCCAAGGTATGCCAAACATGCCACATGTGCCAATGGCATGCCGTGCCAGCCACCTTGCCGCGCCTAAACCATACCATGCCGGCCTTCCCTTTACGGCTGCCAAAACGAAGGGTTGATACAATCAACGGCCACCCTTCCATCTTAGATGCAAATCTTAGCCATCCAAGGTCACCAACCAACGCATGGTAACCTTTGGACCAACGCCAGAACCCTTGTTTTGGCCACGCCCAAAAAGTGCTAAGGCATGCCGACCATGCCACATGTGTCAATGGCTTTCTGTGCTAGCCACCTTGCCGCGCCTAAACCATACCATGTCGGCCTTCCCTTTACGTCTGCCAAAATGAAGGCTTGCAACAATCAACGACCACCTTTCCATCTAAGAAGCAGATCTTAGCCGTCCAAGGTTAGCAGCTAACGCATGGCAACCTTTGGCCTGACGCCAAGCCCTAGTTTTGGTCGTACCCAAACAATGCCAAAACCCTAGCTTTTGGTCGCGCCTGAACTAGGCCATATTAAACCATGCTTTCATTCCACTGGCTACCAAACGAAGGGTTGCAATAATCAACGGATACCCTTCCTCTCAAGATGCAAAATCTTGATCATCGAAGGTCACCACCGATCCGGAAAGTCTCCCAAGCTCAACTTGCCAAACAACAACAACATGCTACATGTTTTCCACGAAAACACTCGAGACATCAAGACATGTCACAAAATGGGGGATGCTCATGGTATTGGTTTGGTGGTTTACAGCGTGCGGCGTACACTACGCCCGTTACAAGACAGTGTCTTAATGATGAAACGATTAGTAAATACAACCATTACAAATGAACCAAAACTGTCACAAATAACATTTGTGACCCCGTAGAGTAACGACGGATGATCGCCCGTCACAAATGTCTATTTGTGACGGTATTTTGACTATTAGTGGCGGTTTTTTCCTATTTGTGATGGAAAAGAAACTCGATTATATCGATACCTCTATCAAACCATGTGCCTGAGCTATTTGCTTATAAAGATGAATTGTACTGCAATTAGTGTATCAATTAGTGTACTGCAATAAAGTAAAAGGAATTAATGAAGTGCAAAAAGCTTGTAACCATTAATCAACTTATCTATTTCACTTACCCTCTTCTCAAGTTCATCCACTGGCGTTAATCGCTTATCTATTTGACTTACCCTTTTCTCAAGTTCATCCACTTGCACACAAATATGAATTGTACTCAAATTATTATGTGTTACAAAGATAGTGGATCACAATCAATAGCTAAAATTAGCTATCCATATACTAATTATACTTAGCATTCCATGTTCACATCCTGGAGACAAAGCTAATACATTGCAGGTTGTTATTGTTTGGTTGTATACCGGTGTTTCCAATCTCCATCTTGTCGGTGGAACTCTCTCTGAGATGAGAACTCTTGCGAAAACCAAGTAAAGGTGTTAAAACACAGTCAACAAAGTAGTCCACTGGATTTAAAACCATATAGTGCAAAAAAAACAAAAACAACCTAACAAACACGAAAGCTGCTACAATTACAAATTTCACTACACTTCCCACCCATATCGTCTTGACTCCTCATTGACTCCACCAATAGTCCCCCCGTAATTCAACCCTTCACCAAATTAAACCTAAACTCCCACTAGCTCGGTTATTCTTCCTATTTTCTTCTAATCACCACTATTATCGATCCTCTTTATCTATCATTCAAATTCAAGAACACCGGTCTAAGTTTATAACCAAAAACCTAATTTCGGATGAACCCCGATTCCAAACGAAATTAAACCATATACATCATCCAAACTTCAATTAAAAGCAAACCCATCACTAATTGATCAGTCTATAAATCAATTTCACACAAAAATAAAATTTAGTAAAGAAACCCTATTCAACTTACCTTTACATTGAGTTTGAATCAACAGACGGATCGACACCATGACCATCAACGATCCCCATTCCATTCCATTTTCTCTAACCCGCACTCACGATCTTTATCTTCATCATCGGTTCTCATTCAAACCTTAATCTAATCAGAAAAACATCACCTTTTTCTTATAACTCTCTCTCCTCAGAGAAGATGGGCCGAGATGATAATAGAAAAGAGATGGAGCAACAGATAATGTGAAGAAGCGAGATGGTAGCAGAGAAGACGCAAGAGAAAACCTAGATATCCAGTTCTTGGCGGATTCTTGATGGAGAAAAAAATTGTGGGAAAAAAGTTAGACTGCTTTAGGCTTTCAACGGATAAGGATGAGAAAAAGAATAAAAACGAGAAATGCATTTACTCTTTTGTCCCAGTTAAAACCTACCATAAAAAGCTAACTCCTTTGACTAATCCTAGTATTTCCTACGGTTGGTCAAGACACCCTCACAAATAGTGAGTATTTGTAGCGCCCCCTAAAATAACCCTCACTAATAAGACATGTTTTTGTAATGGTGAAACTTTCTTTATGGAACATCAATTCCAGCGCACTGCTTACCACCTCCTCCGCTTTACTCATCCCTTTTCCATTTCTTACGAGACCAGAGTACGTTTCACTTCGACTTGTATAAATATGTCTTACATATTTCCACTGAACAACAAGTTCTGGTCAGGAGCATACAACACTCAGAAAACATTGGCTAGCTTTCCATTTATTAGCTTCCCACTTTCTGATACAAGTCGTAAAACAACTACTCTTCCAGAATCAACTATTCTGGTCTCAACACTCTCTTCGCTTCTCTCCCCAAAACCAACCCTTCTCCTTCACTTTGTAACCAAGCAAGTCTCGGAACGACCATTTCTTGGTTTTAGGTAGGATTTGTCTGATTGATCTCTCGAATCTAAAATACTCCTTGCGCAAGACATTGTTTAGGGTTTAGACTCGAGTCTCACCCATACATTCGAAATTACCAAAATCAGCAGAAACCGTTTTTCACCCTCAAACAGCATGTTAACTTCATCAAAAATCGTTAACCATTAGTAATAGGTGATAACGACTCTAGTGTGTTGTCTTTGGCATATAGTAGCAGGAATAAAAAAGATAAGCTTGTCGCGGAACATGAAGAAATTCCTTTAGGAGATGAATATGCTGATTATGATGATGATGGTAATGATGGTAATGATGGTAATGGTGGTAATGGTGGTAATGGTGGTAAGAGGAGGCAGAGATTTAAAAGATGGAAAATATGTCAATGTCAAGGAGAGTCATCAACATATTTAAAAAATGAGAGTTAGAGTCGTTAGAGTCGTTAGAGGTGTGTTTCTAAATTAAGGATCCTTAACGATTCTCGCACCAACCATTTTTAATCATTAACGACTAATTCGTATGCAAAACCACCTCTCTAAATTAAAGAGTCGTTAAGTTATATATGAACCATTAACGATTCCTTGTTGACGACCACTTTATTAAACTAACTACTTTTTACTATACATATATGCATCCTTTGTCATAAAATTTTTATGTGTCACAATGAAAAGCCAAAAAACTTTAAGGGTCGTCAATAGGATTTAAGAGTCATCAATGAGAAGCCAAAAACTTTAGGGTCACAATATAATTTTTAGGGATGTAGGGAAGAACGACTCTCATGTAAATATGAAATGGATTGTTAGTGGCGTCATTATATAGTAATGCCAAACCGACGACCCTTAAAGTAACTCGCTATAAAGAATAAAAAGTTTTTGAGTCGTTGGGTTCTAAACATATTGAGTTAACTACTCTAGATGACCTAAAAGTTGGAGGTCAACTTTATCAAACTTGGTTGACGATTTTTCATAACCCTCGCAAAAATTGCAGATTGGAGTCGTTTATTTTGTGCCAAATCATCGACGACTCATAAGGTCGTTAGTTTATTATACTCTCGACCCAACGACTCTCACACCGAGTTGAGACAATCTCACCATCAACACAATCGTGTATGTTGTTTAAACCTTCACCAACATCGCCTCCTCCACTAGAATCACTCATTTCAAATAACCCTAAGTTTTCCCCAAAAAAACTCACCTCCTTCTTCTCTACAACACAAAAACACAATTTTTCTTTTATCAAAATTTTATCCCTAAATCTGATTTTAATCTAACTAAACTAATTAACAATTAAATAACTTAATTACCACTAATGATTTAGGGTAGTTTAGCCATTTAAAAAAAATTGGGATAAGGAATAACCACCAATTACTATTTCATGACCTTTTTTGTCCTCGTAGCTAGGGCCCCTAATTATTTTACATGGCCCCCAATTAAGGGGTGTTAAATAATCCTCCGTGAAAATTTCATAACTAGCTAGATTAAGGCTTAGTTTGGTATTGCTATGCTGACTTTTGTAAAAGCACTTTTTTCTATATGCGTTATTTGTCTTTACTGTTGAGAAAAAGCAGTTAGACGTTTGGTAAAAAATATTAATTAAAGTTGAAGCTGATTAAAAAAGCAATCAAAGTGTGTTTGGTAAAATTTCAGATTCAACCATAGTTGTTGTAGCAAATGACAAAAACAGACATATCTCTAATGGTAGGTTTATTCTTTTATGGGGTTTAAAAATAATTAATTATTTTACTATATAATATTAATATTTATACTAATTACCATTATTATTATGATTGTTAAAAATTATTTAACTTAAATACTTATATATATATATATATATATATATATTTCAAACAAAAATGAAACTAAAATTAAGTAATTATTTAATATTTGTTTAGTTATCACATTAATAAAATTAAAATGAAATGGTATATAAAATAGTTAGAAAAAAATTAAAAAAATTAAAAGAATGCAATATAAGAAATAGTAAAAAAATTGATTGTATATAAATTTATAAAACTTTTGTCATTTATAAAATAAAGTAGGGATAAAAAAGATAAATCAATCATTAAATTTAGGTGGGGCCATAAACATGCTTTTGTAGCTTTTAAAAGCTCCTCCTCCTCAGACTTTTAAAAATTGAGAATTTGGGAAGTGCTTTGATAAAAAGCACTTTGATTTTTTTACCAAACACTAATTTCAAAAATTATTGACATAAATAGCTTTTGAAAGTGCTTTTGAGAAATAAAAGCATTACAAATAATTAGGGAATTCTTCTTTGTCATTTAATCATCTTTTTAAATTGTACTTCAATATGAACGAGTAATTCTTTGGATATGAAAACTAATTGGGGGATATAGCTAAATGACAAAATAGGGATCCAAATATCCTAGTCAAGTTACCCCTTATATAATTAAATTATTAATTCCTAATCTAACCCTCCCTAATCATAATTAGTAATTAATCCTGATTAGTAAAATATTAATGATTTGGGGGATATAATTTGTGTATTTATGTTTATTGGAATTTGTGTGGGTTAGTTGAGAGTAGAATGAGGGAAAAGAAATTTGAGTAGAATTTTTTTTTTTTTTTTGAAAATGGAAGATGATTGTGATGAGAGACTTGCAGCTGCTGAATCTTTAACTCAATTACAACAACAATCATATCTTCAATCTTCGTTTAATGATAACAACTCACAATTGAGTGGAATTTTTTTTTTTGAAAATGGAAGATGATTGTGATGAGAGAATTACCGCTAATAAGAGGTTGAAAAATTGATTTTTCTTCTTTGAATCCACTATTGTTGCAGCTGAAAAAGCTTGGTGCCGGCATGGTATTCAACCAAAAACCCATGCGGGCAATTGTTGGAAATGTCATAAATTGTTTGCCACTATCCGGGGGGGTTTGGGGGGCGTAGCCAAAAACCCATGGTATTGTTTTGCCGGCATGGTCTTCATATCAACTGACCATGCCATAAGGGGACCGATTAATACCGGAAAAATTCAAAACTTAAGTGATGAATTCCATGCTTGGAATTGATGAAGACCATATGCCTAAACATGTACCGGCATGGTCTTCATCAATTCCTAGATGGTCATCATCACTTTCAAAGATGATCTTCATCACTTCCGAATAAAAAAAATTTGGTTTCCAAAGTAAAGAGAAGAGAATTTGATATAGAGTGGGGAGAGTTTAGAATTTGAAAGGGAATGAGAAATATTTGGGTTTCAAAGCTCCACCCCTAAATAAGATTAATAAGAAGTGGAGATGGAAATGGGGGGATATGATTTTGTTTTTTGATTTTAAGTTTTTGATTTTTATTTTGTGGGAAGGGTATTTTAGTATTTTCATAACCAATGATCACCCCTTAGCTGAAATCATGGGTTGGGGGAAGTAATTCATATCCCCCAATTAATTCCCATATCCCCCAATTCTTCAATATCTCAAAGATATTATCATGAGAATTCTATAAGTTTGGAATTCTTTTTGGACACTTAGTCATTTTTATATTAAGTTTACTCCATTATCTCAAACTTATTATCATGAGAATTCGCAACCAAATAATGGGTACGTGAATGAAGTCCGTCTAAGATTGGACATCTACATCCCTTATAAGAGAGTAGAAAAAAATGTTGAAGTATTTGACTCATCTCAAAGCTATTTATGTCCAAAATTATCACGACTATATCATTCCAAGAAATCACTCATTTTACCCACAAGTTACTAATAATAAAACTCTTGAGATAGTTTTTTTTTTTTTTTTTTTTTTTTTTTAAGAAAAGGGTTGTATTAAGAAAAAAGGACAAGCCAACAGATAACAAAAGCAGTAGCTTTTCTCAACACAAGATGCTACCTTGAAAGGAAAGACAGACTCAAATGCTACATCAGAAAAACTGAAAATGTAGGCCAGAATAACAAAGACGGCAGCACATTGCCAAGCAAGCAACAAAACAAAACAATGGTGTACTACAGAAAACTGCAGAGCACGCAGACTGCAGTTTCAGTCACTGTAAGAGCTGCAAAACAGCCAGAGAACTGGATTGCGGGTCAGTAACTCTTGGGATAGTTGTCTGTACGTGCCCGTGATCAGCCTTGGCACCACCACGATATACAATATCCTATTAGTAAGTTCTGGTTTATGTGTTAGGCTATATATCTTGGTTCATTTAGAAGCATTTTTAACTGTTGTGGTTTTCTGTTTTATTCTCGATTAATGCCTACAAGATTTAAGCAATATCAATGTGCCAACGAAATTTGAAACTAAAGAAATACTTAAGAAAATCAAATTATCGAATTGGTAGTATTATTACAAATGTGTTTTTAATAAAATATTCGGCAAATATGTACTCCCTATGTTCCTTTTTAATAGGCTGGTTTTGTTTTTAGAGAAAATTAAGGAAATTAAGAGAACTAATCATTGAAAGTGGTCCTCATGACACTTGTCAATAAAAGAAGTGAAGTAAAATGGTCTCCATGACACTTGTCAGCAAAAGAAATAAAGTGAAATGTTCCACATGACACTTGTCATCAAAAGAAGTTAAGAGAAAAGTGGTCCCAGAAAATTAAAGTAACATTTGACTTTTCCAATTAAGAAACCAGCCTATTTTTTTGAAATATCTATTTATAGAAACCAGCCTATTAAAAAAGAATGGAGGGAGTATTTTCTTTTTTTTTTCAAGCATAAATGCGTGCTGTTATTATGGTTGTTTTCCCCATATTTGTTGCACATGAATGTCTAATATCTTACTCGAGTGATATATATTTTAAAATAAATTCAAGTGAATCCAGTTGTTTAGCATTAATAGCATACAAACTTGTTATCGAACTCGTTTTTCAGTTATCTCCAATATCACAGTTTATATCACTGCCTTCCCCTCGGGCCTCGTCAACAAAGAACATGATTCTTCATAAAAACTGAACTTCAGCAGTGCGGACAAAGAAATTCATAAATACAAACGCTTTAGGAGCTTCCATATGTACTCCCTATGCTCTTTCTCATTCAATATTTGTGTGTCCTTTATTTGTATATCTTAAACCCAAAAGAGTCTGCACATTTCATATGATCCAGCAACAAGCTCATGAGATCTTTTTTGATCGAAAACTCATGAGATGTTTTGCCCGTATTAACAAGGTTTCATTGGGAAAATGCTTTGAAATGCACCTTGAGAAAACTAACATGCTAGAATAGATCAATATCATATATTGCGGTAATTCAATACGGGTGCTCCTGCTCCCTCGCTTGGAGGAGGTAAGGGCCCAAACCCTAGACCTTACCTTGTAATTGCTAGTAGTATTTAGGAGCCACAACTAACAACTATATTAACCCATAAAAAAAATGTATGGGGCGGTCTATCCTGTAATTTTTTTTTTTGTGTGTGCTAACCTTGGAACATCTAAAAATGTTGCTTTTGTTCTGTAGTTGTTAAAATACACGACGAGTTTAAATGTGCAAATTGTTGTTTATGCAGTTAAGTATATAGCCATTGAAGGGAAATTAGATGAAGTGGTTTGAATTTTCTGAAGAACCACGTAAAATTATCATTCCAAACTCCAAAGGATCCATTTCACGATTTCACACAATATACAAAGGATCCATTTCATTATTATTAATGTTTTTTTGATCAATGATTATTATTATTGTCAAGTTACGGCTTTCCTGTTAAATCTTAAACGACATTGTGCATCACTATCGACATTTCTATCCGTAGACAATTTGTTCATCACAGTGTGTATCTTGAAGTTTCAGCAATGTCATTCTGGGGCCACTGCCAGTCGTTAGATTAACTAATTGGGCCTAAGGTTTTATGCTAAGCCCACAAGGATTACTAATGAGGCCTAAATTTACATACCCGCCTAAAGGCTAAAGACCCCAACAGCCCGACTCTATCTCCAATTCTCTAATAATGAACCTTAGGGGGTTTCTCTTATATCCTTCAAAATTCAACATAACACCATCTTGATTCAAGGTTCAAGAGCTGCCATGATTCTAGGTGGAGCGCCAAATGGTTTGCCGCAGAAAATTGGAGCCGTTAGATTTTAAAATTTTAAAAAGACGGGAAGACTAAGGTCAAATTTTTACAAGTCGAAAACCAGAGTGAGGCGTCTAAAGGACACATGATTAAGTCAATCGAAAATATAGAGCTATTTTCAGATCGAGAAACCTAAAGTTAGCTCAGGTCGAGCAGAAAATTGTCTAATCGTAACTGATTTAAATGCGAATCTCAACTCTAAATTTTATCTAAAATTAAAAGGCTGGGAGTAGCCAAAAGAGTACAAATGTAAAAGCAAAATAAAACATTAAAATACTTGGATGTAATAAACGAAATCAAAATTACAAAAATGTATGAAAGCTGGAAATACAAAAATTTGAATCTCTTTAGTATCTATATCATCGGTAGAAGACCAAAAAGTTTCATTAATTTGCTTCACCTAAACTTTCTGCATCAGCGACAATGTCTAGTAGCAGGTCGATCTGAAGCAGCAAAAATGATCTGAACATTCTTGAACTGAAGGTTCAGATAAGAGATTTGGTCTTTGAGAAGACTCTCATCAGATTCATATTCTCTACATTTAGAGATCGAAACCCTCAAATCCTCTAGACACTTCTTTAAGAGGTCAGATATGTTCTGGTTATTTAACCTCTCGCGATCAAGCTTAGATTTCAGCTGAGAACATTCAGCTTTCAGAGGTTTAACAACGAAGGTGGATTCATTAGACTTCACCTTATATGCCTGGTACGAAGGACACCAGTAGGGAATTCATCCACCAACTAAAAAAAAAGAAGAGAAAGTTAAATATCTAAATTAGCCGATAAACTTCATCTAATTAGCTAATAAAAGTTTAAGTGATACAGTAAAAAATCTATATATTGATACTCCGTATATTAATAAACTCTATATATTGATACAAAATCGTAGTCCCAATTTGGGCCAGTTATAAATAGTAATAACCTCCATATTTTAATATTAATAGATTTTTATAGTCCCGTCATAAGGAATTTACCTCTATATATTAATATCAACATTATATTGGAAAATCATAAATCCTATTATATTAAAATTTAAGATGAAACACAATATTTATCTATAGTTCTTTGAGAAAAATATGCAATTGTCTGGGTTGTTACCGCATCTTTTAATTTGTGGATGTATGAGACCTCATCACCATGGAAACCTTCTTGTTGAAGCCAAAATATTTGAAACTTGTCGAGCAACAAGTGTCTCTTACCCAGTTATTCCTGTAGTACATGTCCATTATTGGAACTCCACGATATTGTCTCTAAAAATTTGGTATAATGACCATGTTTGTTTTGTTCATAATTAAAAAACACTCAATTTCTAAATTATAATTTAGATATTTATCTCTATGATGCCCCATAAACCAGTGAAGTTATGAACACTTATGGATGCTGCATCGAGGGCGTTGTACAATTCTGCTAAAATTATAGACCCCCAATTATAATTTGGTGCAATATCAAGATCTTGTAACACTTCATTCCAACCAACATAGGTGAGAAACAATGGTTGAGCTAGGAAAAAATGTTTGACTCAATAACCATAATACAAACAGTCTTTCAATTTCCTCATATTGAGCTACATTTGTTGAGCGTTAGGAAATACTTCAACGTTAATACATGTATTCCACCTCCTTTCAACTCTTTATGATATTCTCGTACAGGTGACTCTGAAAACCAGGGAAGAAGCGTCTTCCATTTATCATTGACATCCATTCATTTTGGTTGAATGGTACATGGTCTTCCGCTCCAATTTGAATTCCAAAAATGATGATGACAATGTGTAATCTTTGTCAGTCATGTCACTTTTTTTAAAAAAAATATTGATTCAACTGAATAAAAATTGATCGTTCTTTTCCAAAATCGATTTGATAATTAAAGAGTTATAGCCCCAACTGTTGCTACACACCATCAACTCGATGACAACTCGAATTGGTAGTTAATTATTTCGAGAGAAAAAAACTCCCAGAAAATGGTGGTGTAATTTTTTGTTTTACAATTTTATTCAATTCAATCAAATCAGATCATAATTAATCATCTTTATTCCAAAGTTGGTTTCATAATAAATAATTTGGGGTACCCAATAATATCTAAGCTCCATAAAATCGAATGAATTCGGTTGATTTCACCTTCAATGGAAAACAAAAAGGTGTGGTTTGAAAAATATTGTAACATAAAACAATATAAAACAAAAAATAGTTAGTAACTAATATAAACATTCCTAATTTGTTTTCCACTGAAAATAGCAAAATCTAGTTAAAATTAAACCAAATTGTGTTCAAGCAAAGTTTCATTCGTCCCACCAGCACGTGCGATAATCTAGTTATTGTCTAGATATTACATTTAAACTTGTTTAAGATTTAGAACGTTATAAGAATTAAACTTTCATTACATATAAAGTTAAAAAAAACAAACAAATGCACTGTCGTAAAAAATTAAGAACGCGCAATTGGGGGATATAAAAAGTAATTGGGGGATACAAGAAAAGGACAAAAACTGGATCCGATATCAATTCAGGTCACCCCTTATCTAAGTATTTTTTAAATCCTAATCTACCCCTCACTAATCGGGTTTAGTGGTTAATAATAATTAGTAAAAATCTTAAGATTTTTTATAATTGATTAGTGTGTGTTTTATTTGTTTTTGGGTGAGTGAGGTGAGAGTAGAAGGAGGGAAAAATATTTTGAGAGAGAAATTTTTGTGTGGAAAATGGAGGATGATTGTGAAGAGAGGATTGTCACGCCGAATCTTTAGCTCAACTACAACAAGGAGCATATCTTGAATCTTGAAATAACGACAACAACTCTCAATTGCAACTCATTGTTGAGCCAACACCCTTGAATGATGATTTCGACGAGTATGGAGAGTTTCATGAAGAACCAACACAAGAAAGTAAACTTGCACAACATACTAGCATCCCCAACACACGGGTAAAGTCGCTAAGATGTCGAAAAATCGAATTTTTCTTTAAACCCGCCATTTTTTCAACCGAAAACCTCGATGCCGGCATGGTAGTTGTATGAATACCATGCCGGTAGTCAAGGTACCGGCATGGTATTCATACTACGACCACGCCGGACACTTATATCCCCCAATTTGAATTATCAACCTAAAGCATGGAATATAACCAAAAACTATGCCGGACGGAGTTAACCTTTTACCTAACAAGGAATATACTACGGAATATTCAACCGGCATGGTTTCATTGATCGTCTACCATGCCTAGGTATTGAATGAAAAACATACAGAAACAATTCCATCCCAAACCAAAAACCGGCATTGAAACTTAATAAACATTAACGCCGGAATTTAGTACCGGCGTGGTTCAATCACTATCGATAATGCCGACAACGAAACCGGCGTTGTTAAGTTACAACTTTTCAATGCTTGTACCTACAAAAACATGCAGAATAAATGTTTTCCAAAGCTCAATTCCGGCATTCAATATCGATTATTTTTCAATGCCGAATTGTGTAACGGCTTGGAACAAATTGTTACGGTAATGCCGGTATCCTTGCTTCCGGCGTTGTAGTCTTACGAAACACATTTGCGGAATAGGTTTCAAATTTGGTCTTCCGTTTTGGTAAACTTATACTATGCCGGAACAATTGTCGAGCATGCCGGTCGGGTTTCCGGCATAGTGTTTTAATGTTGTTTGGAACTAATTTTCATTCGATCCTTAGGTGGTGCCATATATTGATCCAACAAATGCAAAGCCGCTTTATCGGGATACGTCGAATACTATAAAATCCCTCCCGGTATGTGACCAAATAATACTTTTCACCTAGTATCTTGAACATTACTAATGGATTGCTAGTAGTGAACCTTCTAATGAATGCGAAATTGTTCTTATGTAGGGAATAACTGATCGAAAGGAAGCAATCGCTTGGGCTAAAGAGACGGCTCTTAAGAACATGTGTGTGTTGGTGAGGAACACCGAAGGTTCGAATAGGCGTTTTGAGATGGCTTGCGAGAGAAGTGGGAAATACAAGGAGAAGAATAGCCACAAGAGAAAGGATTATGTATATCCAAAGAAGACTAATAGGGTATACAAGACTCGTATTTAGGAAGAATGATTGCCCTTTTAAGCTTGTATTCCGTTTAAATGACATTAACAATTGGGACTGTGAGGTTTTGTGTGGCTGTCATAACCATCGGGATCCGAAAGATTTTGTTGGTCACTCCTTAGTTGCGAAGCTAAAACCTGACGAGTTCGAGGATGTAAAGAGATTGACCAAAGCATTTATCAAACCGAGACAAATTCTCGGAGGCTTCAAGGAAAAGGGACGAGACTAACGTGTCTTCTCTACGTACAATTTATAGTGCACAAGCAACTATTAGAAGGGTGGAATGGGAAGGGAGGTCCGTTATGCAAGAATTTGAGAAGATAGCTTGGGATCACAACTACACGCGTATCATTAAAAGAGGGCCCGACAACAAGCCCCTTCAAATATTCATTTCGCATCCGTTGCTTTCACGGTTGGCAAATACATGTTGTGGTGTTCTTTTGATGGATTGCACCTACAAGACAAACAAATACAATATGCCGTTGTTCAACATCGTTGGGCAAACCTCGGACAAGGTAACATTCACATTGGCTTGGTGTTTAATGGAAAACGAGAGGACCATAATTATCATTGGGCATTACGACAATTGAAGTTGTTCTTCCGGGAAAATCAACTTCCGAGGGTCATCGTGAATCGATAACGATGCCGCATTAATGAGAGCAATATCCGACGTCTTCCCGGACGCACAAAATTTCCTATGTACATATCATATACGTAATAATGTGATAAAAACTTGCCATGCCTTGTTTGAACCCGCAAAGGCGGATATTAAGAAGAGAATGATGGTACAACTAGAGGAAGATGTTCGAAAGAACAAACTATCCCCCGAAGAAGAAGAAGATGAGAGAGGCAAGATAAAGGAGCGAGTGGACAAAGAACATGCGGAAAATCATAAAAAGTGGTTGGAATTTCTAAAAGATTGGGAGAAAGTTTATTGGTCTCTTACCGAGGTTATGTACGAAAAGAGATTGGAGAAGTTCATTGCCGATTGGAACGAAGTTTATCCGACCGCCCAAATCTGGTATTGTCGGACTCAATGGTTGGATAAGTTCAAGGAAAGATTTGTACGTGCATGGACAAACCGGTATAGACACTTCAAGACGGAAGCAACTAGTGCAGTGAGGCCGCTCATGGGAGATTTAAAGATCTCATCCAGTCCGGTCAAGGCAATGTGGTTACGATTCACCGAGGCAATGGAGCAATACTTTAAGCAAGATATCAATAGGATCAAGGAGGCTTTTGAGAAAAGCTCAATGGATAGGTTGACTCCATTTCTTCGTTATGGTAACTTTCTCCAAGGAATAGAATTCAACGTCTCTCATTGGGCAATAAAACATATGATGAGACAAATGGAATATGAGAAAAATTACGGAAAACCGGGTGATGTGTGTATTTGTCCCGACATGTCTTCATTGGGGCTTCCATGTCGTCATATGCTTGTTAAGTATGAAAAACTGATACCTTTGGAGGTTATTGATCCGTTTTGGAAGCAACTATCTTTCGACCCTCCCCTTCTGGGAGATCCCGGCAATCTCCATGGGATACGAACGAAACAAAGGAATTCTTCGAAGGTTACTCTCGTGGCACCTCGGTAGCCGACAAGTCTTGTTGAGCCAACTAAGGCTAATTGCTCGTCCATGGATCGCACAAAGCGAAGAGCCAAGAAAGGGAGATCCAACGGGAAGACCACAAACTAAAACAACAAGGAAAAAACAAAGGGTAGAATTGAAAGAAATGACTCAACGTGAAGAAGAACTCGCGGCAAGTAAGAAAAGAGATCTAACCGCATGTGAGATTTGGAACAAAGGTTCGTGGAAGCGCAGTTCCAAACAAAGAGGTAGGCCGCGGAAGGAACCGCTAAGTCAACAACTAACCCAGAATCCGTATCCACACCAAAAGCCAACTCATCGGAGGTTCCAAAGAAGAGAGGGTAGGCCGCCAAAGGTATCATCATCCAAAGTGAAATAGAGCAACAAGGTGAGCATTCCGAAGCCATACCCATAGTCGATCTAGCGGAGGTTCCAAGGAAAAGGGGTAGGCCGCCGAAGGTAACATCATCAAGTGACAAAGAACAACAAGGTGAGTATTCCGAAGCCATGCCCATAGTCGATCTAGCGGAGGTTCCAAGGAAAAGGGGTAGGCGCCAAAGGTAACATCATCTTGTGACAAAGAACAACAAGGTGAGCATTCCGAAGCCATACCCATAGTCGATCTAGCGGAGGTTCCAAGGAACAGGGGGTAGGCGCCAAAGGTATCATCATCAAGTGACAAAGAACAACGAGGTGACGAGGCTAAGGAGGTGACAAACCAAAGTGATAGCAAAGTTGACGTAGTTTTAGTTCGAAGGAGAAGGGGTAGGCCAAGGAAGTACGGACTCCCATCACATATCGAAGACATTGCAAGTGTAGAGATTGCGAGAGGATGGTTTGGATATATTATTGTTACAAAAGGGTAATATGAAGATGTATAAGGATCCCGAGAATGTAGGACAATTAGAAGTTATCATACCAAGATACGGTCTTACATGTACCAACTTCCCGAGGTTATTCGCGAGTATATTTTATATACGGATGATGTCGACGGAGATGGAAATTGTGGCTATCATGTTTGTGATGAACAATTAGGAATCTTTGACACGGCGGTTAGTAGAGGTATGACACCATGCAAATATGCTAGAACGAGGATGGCCGAACAACTTGTGAACAAGAGGAGCTTTTATGAGCAATTGCTTGGTGAAGGCGAGGGGTTTGATGATATGCATGCTCAAGTATTGGGGCCCGAACAACGGATGAACTTTCTTCCTTCCGAATATTGGATGAGAATGCCACTTTGTGGGCATCCGTGGCGGATACATTTAGATGTGTTGTTCATTATTTTACCCCCACCGTAGAATGTACATTTACCCCAAAGTGGCAAAAATGCGAAGGATCCCTTAAGAAGAGAAGAGTTGTTTTGGCGTTCGTGAACGGTAATCATTTCGTTATTCTAAAACTCGAGAGAAAATTGTCCATTGCCACCTGTTTGTGGGATGATTAAAAACAAGGCTCTAGATCCCAATATCCGGAAGGGATGGATGGCATTGTATGAGGAGAATCACCAATTTTGGGATGCGTTGGCCTTATCAAAAAACCTCTCCCGAGGAGAAGATGCAACTTCATACGTGTGGAAGCGACGATGAATAATTTTGATGTATGTTGTTCACTAGTACGCAAAATTTTCTTTTTTTTTTTGGAAGTGTGAATTGTAAACATTAAATCATATTTTGATGCCAGTCTTAGGCATAGTTGTGTTTTATATTGTCTACTCCGGAACAGGTGTACGGCGTAGAATCTTGTTTGAAACAATGCCGGATATGATGAAAAAACTTCCAGAGAATTCAGCGACCTTTCCAGATTGACATTAACCTCGATCTTGTCTTGCCGGTTTTCTGTCAAAATCGTATTTATCATGGAGATTACGAAAACCGGCATAGTATCCAAACACAAATAAATGCCGGAACTCTGTCATTTAGAGAACCGGCATTGTGTTTACTGTTCTCGAGCATGCCGGGTATGAAAAAAAAACTCAGAAATTTAGGGGATTTGACACAAATTTAACAACATAAAAAATATAATAAAAATACTACAATGTATAAAAGAACAAACTCCTAAGTTTTGTGGTTCCAAACCGAAAACAAATCAAGCAAACACATTGTTCAAGACTCACAAACAAACATAAACCAAACTAATACTATAGAATAAACACACGATCACTCGGTTCTTGGCTTCTTTTGTACCCTCTTCTTCCTTTCGCCCCACAAGTCTTTTGCCTTCGGATCTTCAATTTTGTCCATCTTTTGCTCGACGTTCTGCATTTCTTTCTCGGCCAGCACCTCTCCTTTCGTGTTCTTTTTCTTAAAGAACTTTGTCAAATTTCCAATCCGCCCGCTGTTAAGGAAATTTTAAACATGTACTTAGTATGTTCGATTGTATAAGTTCATAGACATAGATTAAAAGAATGGTAATGAACAAGACGTGCGTACCAACAACGTAACGAGCTGTACAAGTGCGGGTACGCTTTTAAGGTTGTGGAGGCATGTCTTTGGTGGTGGAGGAACAACTACTATATCCGGGCGTACAACATAAGGATGCGTGAACTTCCGATGGCCTCTTAGGAAGGTTGGTTCGGTCTCATAACCGTTCTCGCCAATTCCCAATCAGCCCTATCCAACACAAGTCCTTTTTCTTCCCTTTCACTCCAATGTGCAAGAATAGGTTTTGGGTCGTAAACCACGAGAGTATGGTTCTCACTTGATTGGCATTGAGGAAAGTCATGAGAGAATTTCTGATAAGATGTATCCGTGAGATCTTTCTCGCTTGTACCCAAGTTGGCGCATTACACGGCAAGGGTTGTGCATAACAAATCCTTTTGGATGAAATAACGGTCCGTTGTAAATGAAACATTGTCACGCCGTTGAAAGTGAACTCCTCCTCGGCATTCCTATATGGATCAAACACTACATCTTGGACCTCCACCGAGTCCAAAGCCAATCTCATTGCTAATAACCGTTTTTTGTTATTGGGCCTTGGGGTATTGTCGAAGAAGTATTTCTGACCTAGAGGCCTATTCTCTTGATATTCAGTGAAAATCTTCAATCCTTTGTACTGTTTGAACAATTTTTTGAAGTGTTCATAAGCCCACACCTACGCCAATGAAAGATCGTTCCAATGATATGTATAAGAAAATTAATAATTGAAACTAACAAATTTAATCACAACAATCAAAAAAAAAGTAGTTGACTATACAGAGTACAGTGAAATTCCCATTAAATTGACGGGCGTTCGCCTTAGATGCTCGACGCATTTCTCGCCAAAAATGTGCCAAGAAAGCGAAGTGCCCCATGAATACTCATGAACCTTTTCCAAAGGATCCAAGTATTGTAGGTTGTTCATATGCACCCTATTACCATTGGCGTCGGGGAATATAGTCAGGCCCAAGATGAACAACATATAAGCCGCGGCAGTTTCTTTGGACTTGTTCGGGATTCAATTCCTTGTTCTTCGTGTTCCCAAACAATTCAACGAGTTTGACGAATGTGATAGTCTTTGTCCGGGAACGACTAGTCTTGTACATATTTGCCAAAGTGGTTTCCTTGTCCCATCCAAACAACTTTTTAGTCGGCCTCATAGATCTTGTCCCATTCCAAGTCCTTCGAGTTATCTCCTACTTTAACGGGTTTCCCGAGAACCTCAAGACCTATTATCCTTTGGACATCTTCGAGGATGATGGTCATCTCGCCAAAAGGAAAATGCATGGTATCAGTTTCACCATAAAACCTCTCCAAAAAGCAGTTTGTCCGTGACGGTATCGGTGGCCACATAATTTTTATCGCAGGATACAACCCGGATGCTTTGACTACGCCTTTAACAGCGTCACACTCAAGCTTCAAAGTCCATACATCCGATTGTTGATGGCGGCTAACACGGAAGGCATTCTTGTGGTCCTATAAAAACACAGTGAAGTAAATTACATTCACTTGATCACGGATAAATAATATAATAACAAGATGCAAACGTCTTACATAAGTTTGATATATCCCATGAGCCCAAGAGTATTTGTAGGCAAATAAGAGTTGCGGGTTTATCGGTTCACCCCCAATGTTTGCCATCATCGCGGTCTGGAATCATGTCATACTTATCAGGAAAGTGGGATGGGGGTGCCTTTACACTGATCTCAGGGGCTTCTACTCCGACATCGGTCTGTCCTAAGCCACCTGCTTGTGAGGATGAGCCACCTGCTCGTTCGTGTACAGGATATGTTTCCCACTCATCATCATCATCACTGCTGGTTGGGTAGCTTATAGGTTGATCCCGAATTGTGACCTTAGCATGAGCGGATCAGGATCGGCTATGTCGAGAAGACTTACGTTTTGCTTCTAAAACAACTTTGCCTTTTCCTTTGCTCTTTTGTGGTGCTCTAGACCTATGTGACAATATGTAAACTGAAGTTATATAATGACAACCGGCATAGAAATCGAACTTAACAGAGTTCCGGCATAGGTGCGCATTCTAATCAATTAATATATGATGCCGGTTGTCTTTGAATTTTAGACGGAGAATGAACATTTTTTCAACAGAACACCGCATAGTAAGTTAACATAACGACAACGCCGGCACTTAAAACCGCATTGTTAAAGTAAGCTTAAATGCCAGTGACTTGTGGGATTTTAGTACGAGAGATTTTAATACGTAAAACGGCATAGTATTTATGAAACAAACAAAGCCGGTATGTAAAACCGGCATGGTATTCAATTAAATGTGTATGCCGGTAAAGGCATGCAATAAAATCTGGATTCGGGACATATATTCGGGCATGATTTTCAAATTGTATTCTACCGCCAATCAAACATGCAATCAATTTCAATTTGATTTTCAAAGACTAAACAACCAAGTTTCACTTTGTGTTTTCTACTATGGGCTAAACCCTAAAAGTAAAAAAATTCAATTCAACATATACATCACTTACCGCATCAAATTTGTTATTTCCACCTCACCATCAGACTCTTCAGCACTTGTTGCGCTTTTGATTTCGATTTACCACCATCATCAACGCTTTCTTCGTGGATTGGGTATTGGTTTTTCACCGGTTTGCGACGACCCATTGGGTTTGAGAATGAATGATTTCCTTTCTATAAAAATGGAGAATGAATGATTTCCTTTCTAAAACCGTCCCTTAATTAGAATGAAGGAGTGTGTAATCGACGCATAAACCGGTATTAAGGATTTTGTAACCGCCAAATAAGTGGGATAAATTAGTTTGTAAATCACAAATAAGTGGAATGAATGAGTTTTGTAACTGCCACATAACATGTGTTTATAATCGTTAAGATGCCGGCATTGACAAATGGAACATTTCAATGCCGGTATTATGACAATAAGTATTTGGTGAGCAGAATTCAACGGAGGCACATGTAACGGTATAGTATTTGGTTTATTTTTCGATGTCGGATAAGGAAAGAAAATTGATGAAATAAATAACATAGACCACATAAACTTTAGGAAATAAACTTAAAAACATTAACTCAAACCAATTGCAACTAACATCATTTCTTGGAACGAGATTCAATAAGCATAGCAGCTTCGAAATGCCTAAAAGGCTCTTTTCTCCATTTGGTATATGCGTCCTGAGCTTGAAACCTATTCCCTCTGTATCTTGCAACAAACTCGTTGTATTTGCGACATAACTTTATGAGTGCAATTGTTCGATTTTGTACATAGAGATCACCGTAATCCATTCGGCCTTTCTTACCTTCCAAGTAGTTATTCTTGTAAGGACCGAGTCCTAACAAAACCCCAAAAAGATTCGAAGGGCGGTGATCTTCCGAAATCGGATACTATGTAGTAATTTTTAATCCACTCGGTTTCTTCCTCGACATCCGCTTCTATCTTAGATTGTTTTTGGCGTTTAAGGATTTCTTTAGCTTCTTTGCGATAATGTTCAAGCTTTGCTTCCTCTTCTTCTTCTCTTTTTCTCTTAAGTATCTCTTCTTCCATTGCGGCAATTGACTTGGTGGTTTCTCCTTCCTTTTAAGTTTTTCTAGTATAAGGAAACTGAGTTGGTGGTTGATAATTGATTTCCCAACGGAGTGGATAGTTTGTTCTTCTTGAGTTTTTTTTTCCATGGCAATGATGGAATCGGTAGTTGATGAAGTATTTTCCATTGAGGTATCAAGTGCAATGGGTGAATCCATTGCATTATATAGATGATTGCACAACGGCTATTTAGTGCCGGCATTGTCGGTGACCTACAATCAATGTCGGCCCTCTAAAGCTAGGTTTATGGTTCAAAAATAGCCGTTGTGCACTGATTTTGAACATTCCGGCATTGGTATAAACTTATCGTAAATGCTCAAGACTAGGTACCGGCATAGATTAATATACTACATACTAAGCCGGAATCATTAGGCAATTGAAATATGTTTACATACTAAGCCGGAACTATAATTTATTTCGAACGTAATCCTTGTCGACGGAACAACGAATGCACTTAGCACGTGCATCAAGCCTTTAAACCACTTGGTGGCCCAAGTGGACGAGTTATAGTCTCGTGAGGGCTTACATAGAGGTATACCCACAAAACCTTACGAAATACCTAATCGGATACCCTAAAAACCTAAGCAAATTACACTAAACTATCAATCTTCTTAAGAAGAATCCGTTTCCGATTCCCCCAACTGGTGGTACTCAGTGATTTTGGTTACAATATGGTTCACACGTTGGCTTCAAACATGAATGGTTCTCCTTTTCCTGTAAGTAACGCGTTTTCACGGCTTCATGCTACAAAAAAACAACACACAAACTTTGTTGGTTACATAAAAATTGAAAAATAGTAGATTGTGCCAATTATTCATAAAGATACTTACGAGTTGTTGGGGGACAACCTATTGTGATGAGCGTTATCGATCCGGTACTTCATTTTTAGATACTCAACCACAAAGCATTTAGGATGATGTCGTGTCGTTGCTCGATTTGTTGAGCGCTTCTTCCTTTCGGGTTACCGTAATCGTGAACAAACTTCCTAAAAATCTTCAACCACATGGAATCACGAGTCTTTGCTATCTATAGTTGAAGGACGCGTTTGGAGTACCATGCTTGGGTGATTGCTAAATCTTCCTCCGAGTCAAACGATGCCATTTGTTGTATGTGGGATTAGGTTCTATAATAAGCTATTTATAGATGACTATTCTAGGGTTTAGGGTTTCTTAAGTTAAGATTCTCAAGGAGATATATAAGAACGCGAGTTTTTTGCTATTTGGGTCCAAGAATTAGCTCTCTTTATATAGAGAAAAACCTCAACGGATAGTTTTTTTGAAATTACATAACTTCCTAGCATTGTCGTAATCAGAAATACAACGCTGGGAAATACAACCGCATTGTATCTGATAAGCTTAAAATGCCGGTAATAGGAAAAAATTTAACAGAGATTGCGACAAATATGCAACCTATACCGGTATGGTTTTAAAACACTTCGAAACGCTGGTAGATGCAACCGGCATTCAATCTATAACAAAGTCTATGCCGGTAGTTGATGAATTCAAAAAAAAAAACGGCTAGTTTTTTGAAAAATAAGACCGTTGGAGATTCATCTCTATATAATACCCCCATTCATTTGGAAAATTATACACAAACCAGCAACCAAATAACAAAAATCATTCTCTCAAGAAAGCAAGCACGGTTAAAGCTTCACAAAGGATGGGGGATTCATCATCTTCCTCTATTTGCAAAGTAAGTAGATTTACTAACAATATGATCTTCACTACTATGACCCACGACTAATATAATCTTCTCTTACGAGTCATCATTGCAAGTGTCAAATTTGCAAGTCGCCTTCTCTTCTCATCTAGCCATGGACTGTCCTTTTATTTATTCAAAGTGTAGAAGCTGTGATGGGACACGCCGGTTTTGGATTGCAAAACTGATGATGCTGAAAATGGAAGAATGTTTCTAAGGTGTTTGAATCACCCAAAGTGCGATGAGTTTCAATGGTTTGACAGCCGTTCAACTAGCGAGTCAAGAGAAAACCACAAGGGCCAATGCAAGCCAATCGATGGGTGTGATGGGTGTTATATGAAGGGAAAGGAATATGTTGAAAGAGAAGAAGAACCAATGAAGTTGATCCTTGACACCCCACTCCCGGACGATGTCTTCAAGAGGTTCGAGAAAGGCTCAAAGGTTCCGTAATTGTTGAAAAGGGATGGAAGTAGATTATCTTTAGCATGTTTTAATTAAAAGATTCAAATCCAATGTAATAGATTAATTATTAGGAATAAAATAGAAGAGCATTCAAAATGAATTTTTATTCAAAACAAGCAAAGTACCGGATGGAAGTATTCAATTTTACAAAGGCTCAGGGTTTAAAAACTATGAAAATTTTCAAATTATCGATGAAACCTAAGATAGATGTCGAAAATACTATCGTGCTTGGGGGTATCGAATATCTATACAGGAGCATTGAATTTTTGGTATTCTTGTCCCTAAGATGGTTTTATAAATACTTTCAACGCGGTTATAAGAACCGGCATTGATGTTTAAATATTAAACAATGCCGGTCCCAATATCCGGCTTTGTTATCCTAATTTATCTATGCCGGAAATAGTCACAAATAAATCTTGCAAGGATAACACGCTCAACATAAACCAACCAACTTGATTTTGCTATCAAATGTTCTTAATCCAGGTATCCTAAACCAAAAGCAAACCAAACAACTAAAGAGTTTAACACAAGGTACAAACGAAAACAAGTTTGGAATTGTTCAAGACGTGACAACCACGATCCAAAAAAGAAACACAACTAAAGAGTTAAATCACCGGGTCTTTTGCTTCTTTTGGGCAGGTTTCTTCTTAGTTTCCCAACAAAGATTTTGAACTAGGGTCGGTTGCTTCAATTCTATCAAGCTTTTGCTCGAATTCCTTCATTTCTTCAAGGGACAAGACCTCTCCTTCCCGGTATTTGCAACCCAACATCTTCTTTAACTTGCCAAGCCGACGCCTCTAGTTTAATATAACAAACACATAATTAGTATACATATATGATTATGTGTATATTAAATGACGAAGCAATTAACAATACTTACAAGCAATCCAACGGTGTTATTTAGTTGGGTCATCGTAGGGGTGCCTGTGGGAGTTGAACTGGAGGGTTTTTCTCGGGGAGGAACTTGGACGTCATCCGGCGGACGACATAAGGATGTGACCATTCCGAGTACTCTTCCATGTAATCGCATCAACTTCATCACCGTTTTCAGCAATCTCCAACTTTTCCCACCGACTAAAATCTACCAAACGACGTGGTTCCCTATCCCTCCAATCATTGGCTCCGGTTTGAACATACTCTACATGCAACCGATTTGGAGTTGAATAACACCGAAAAGGTCGAGATCAAAACATTGAAAAGAGGCCGTGGGAAAAATGCTAATTGCTTATATCCAAGTTGACGCATCACACGCGTAGGATTATCCATAACGTATCCTTTTGGGTGGAACAACAGCCCATGGTAAAATGCAACGTTACCAAACCTCAAAACCTCGCCCGGTTTCCTCTAGCCTCCTTGTAAGGGTCGAACACAACATCTTTGGTACTCATTGCGTCCAAAGCCAATCTCATATCGATCAGTCGACCCATGTTACCGGGGCTTTGGAGTACTCATTGAACTCGTATCTCTTAGCTAGAGGCGTATCGGGTTGGAAGATCTATGATCTTCAAGGAGGGGTAGGCCTTGAACAAGGTTGGGAAGTGTACATAAGCCCACACCTATTCCAATGTGAAGCAATAAGTTTTGTTTCTAAGTTCACGATAAGAGTACATATGAACAATATACACAATAACATAAGTTTAAGAACAAATTTACCTGCAGAGAGTGAAATTCCCGACAAATTGGTTGGTTTTAGCCTTAGAGGCCCTTCTCATCTCCATCATCAAATGTGCCATTATCATGGTGCCCCAAGAATATCCATAGACATCTTCCAACGGATCCAAGTATCGAAGGTAGTTCGCACTAACCCGTTGCCATTGGTGTCGTGGAAATCCCTAGTTCCCAAGATGTACAACGAGGTAAGCGATGCGCAGATAACAAATTTGTTTAGGGTCCCATCCATCCTCCAAACTTCTTTTCTTTGTCTTTTCAAAATTCTTCTTAAGCAGCGTCAACTTGATTGTCTTTGTCTTACCGGACGTGGATTCATAAAAGCTCTCCACGTAAGTTTTGTAGTCCCAACCAAATAGCTTGTTAGTCAAACCGTGCAACTTCGACCATTCTAGGTCTAGAGACTCAACTCCTTCTGCAATTGATTTGCCGATAACATTCAAGCCTAGAATGTTCTGAGCATCTTCAGGGATGAAGGTCATCTCCCCAAAAGGGAAGTGCATGGTATCGGTTTCACCATGATACCTTTCGACGAAGCAATTGAAAATAATGAGAATCAAGGCTTCACATAATTTTCAACCAAAGCATATAGACCAGAATCCTTTACTATTCTTTGGACCTCTTCACATTCCTCGGACAAGTCCCAACCATCCGCGGCTTGGTTTCTAAACACGCACACCTTCTTATGATCCTACAATTAGGAGAGACAATACAATTAAGAGATTTTACATAAATACACAACAATACATATGTACAAGATAGAAAATGCTTACATAGGTTTGATAGATAGTACGAGCCCACGAGTCCTTGTATCCAAATAGTATTTTCGGTTCGGAGCTTCGCCCCAAATTCTACCACGATCAAGGTCGAATCATGTCATCAATGTGAGGAAGGTGAGAACCCTTAACTTTCACTTTGACGTTGCCCTTCCCCTTCTTCTTGCCATTGTCTTGTGTTGGTTGTTGACTTGGGCCACCAACTTCGCTTTGGCTTGCTAATTGACTTTCCTCTTCATCTTGCTCATCTTGCTCATTGTGCTCACGGATTGCAAGTCGACTCACGGTCAACACCACTCTCCCAAATTATCCCTCTTGTACCAGCCCCCAAACGAATCTTACGACCTTCATCTTTCCCTCGAGGAGGCAGAGATCGAGGAGTATCAAGACCGTCCCTCCTTCTTCTCTTAGTGACAACATCTTTATTTTTTCTTTTGTTGGCTTCCTTTGCTTTTGACCTATATCGTAAGCACACGGAAAGCAATGAATATAAGACAACTCAACTTCCAGTTTTAGTACGCATTGAATACTTTAAACTAGACAACGCCGGTACAATGTTCCTGGGCAAGACACATTGATCAATCGATAGTGCATTGTACCAACTACCGCATACAAATGAAACCTAAAATCTACGCCTAATTGTTGACAATGTTCCCGTATGTTTTAAGTCCACTACCGCATTCTCTAATTATTTAAAAACAACGCTTAGTACAAATAACCCAAGCATGTAAAGAAACCAAAAATCTATGCCAAGACTAGTGACAAATTCATACACTCTCCCGTATGTTTTAAGAGTACTACCTATGCATGCTCGAAATATTAGAAACAAATGCTTGTGGTACTTAACACCGGCATAGAATGAATCCAAAAACAATGCCGGTCTCTGGTGGCAAATTCATAAACTCTCCTCGTATGTTTTAAGTCCACTACCGCATACACGAATTATTATCAAACACTGTCGGTACTACAAACCCAAGACTGTATTCATCCTAGATTGAATGCCTGGTAGTGAAAATTCAGTCTCTCTGGTTATTCTGGGGTTGTAAACCTAGCACTTTGTATTCATCATAGATTCAATGCTCGGAACTCATAAACCTAAGATTTGTATTCATATAAATTTCAATGCTTGGTACTCTCTCAAACTCAATCGTTTGAGTTAGGGTTCGCGATTCTAACTGAACCCATTGCCATAGATCGATTTAAACACCTAAAAAGTAGTTTTAAATGACTTACCTTCTCACGAAGCCATATATTTGTGTAGTTGATCGTCGAGATAACGTTGCTTCTTCGTGTTCTTGCTCTTGAGCAATCTTAGCAAGTCTTTCCTTTGTTTTTGTTCAAAGAATCGATGATGTTGAGTTGGATTGGGCATTTGGTTTCTTTCGTGGAGGCATTGTTAATGATTCGGGTTGGTTAATCGACGAAGAAATTTTTGAATCGACGATTAATCGACGAAGAACGATGAAGATCGATGAAGAACACTCAAATTTTTTTCAAAAACTAAACCCTAACAAAGGCTTGTCTCAATTAGAAATGGGGATATATGTTTTGGTTTTTTGATTTTATTGTTTTAGTAGAGAGGGTATTATGGTATTTTCATAATGTTTTTTAATTAACCAAAGGGTATTTTGGTATTTTCATACCCAAAAATCACCCCTTATCAGACACCATGGGTTGGGAGAAGTAATCTATATCCCCCAATTACTTTTTCTATCCCCCAATTGCGCGTTCAAAATTAAACTGAAAAACACTAATTCATGAATGCAGCGAATGATTGGGTCGAAACTATCTCGAAAGAAATCCAAAATTGGTGTAAAACCACTGAAAATATATTGAAATAAATCTCATAACTTTTTACGGTGCTAAATAGTCCTCTACGAGAGTTTCGGAAGTAGAATAATTTGGTGATTTTTCTTGGATATTTGATCACCTTTGTAATGTTACTTCAATATCCCAAAGATATTATCATGACTCGTGAGAATTCTATAATTCTGGATTTCTTTATGGACATTTAATCGTATATTTAAAGTTTACTCCAATATCCCAAATTTGTTATCATGAGAGTTTGTAACTAAAGGTACATGGATTGAATCTAAGATCACACACCTGCATCCTTTATAAAAGAAGACGAAATTATCGACGTATTTGACTCATCTAAAATCTATTTATGTTCATTTGAATATGTATCTCCAAAATTATCATGACTATATCATTTCAAGAAATAACACTACCCAAAATCCGTGAAGCAGCGACACGTTAGTATTCGCGCCATATCCACGTCAGACGTGCGTTGGAAACGGGACGCACATTGACCACCGACATGACGCGCATCAGAGGCACTCATGTATGCACCTAAAGCATCATCCCACTTATTTTAAATTTGGACACACTGTAGACGCACCTAAAGCATTTGAGAAGAAAAAAAAATGAACAAAATATTAAAAAGATCGAAAAAATATGATGATGTTTGTCACGATATTTGCTTATAACATACAAAGATAACATTCGAAGCTATTAAAAGTTTATTCATCAAAATTAAGTTTTTTTTTAGTGTAATTGTGTGATTAATATGTTTGATATACTACATATAAGAGTATAATCTTCACATTCAAAAATTATATAATTAATCTAAAGAAATGTATTTGTGTCCTGTTGATTTTGAACTTTGCCGGTCCCGATGTTCGTGTCGTGTACGTGTCAGTGCTTATGAATAATAAAATTCTTGGATAGACGAACAAATGAACTAAACCGTGGTTATAAATGCACAACAAAACTTGAATCCTCTTGTGATCAATCACACAAAGAATGGAGTCTGTTAACAATGGATTATCACAAGATGTCTTTAGATTCGAAAATGGTTCTAAAGATCCCGTTAATACGTTGATCTAGTTTGAGTGAGCATTATATCAGAAGAGAAGGTTCTCAAGAATAAACAAACTAGGTACAATCAAAGTTTCAACAACCGTTAGTCAATCAAATCAATAATCGAAAACTAAAATAACAATGCAATTATCTAGTTTCCCACCAACGGTACTCGTAGAGCTTCTTGATCCCACAGAAGTCTTTAAACAAGCGGTCGTAAGAGATTTCTCCTAATTAGGGTACTTTCCTCTCTGGATCGACGGCTCCACCAGAAACAACAAGAAAGAAGTTTTCCTGGCTCTTAAGATAGTTTGCAAGAAATGCAAACTCAAGTATTTAGAGACCAAGGTTGTTTGGACAACAAGGAAATTCCAAAACCGAAAATATTCTCAATATATTAACATTAAAGTACCTAATTTTGGTTTTCTTATTTTCACTAAAATGGCAAACCAAATTTCCGAAATCTCTCATAAAAAAACTTATATTATTAGTGTAACACATTAACTAAGTTTTGCATGGTACTTGGACATCCCAATTTTTATTCGTCTCAAGGAAGGATGTGAATCGCCTTCCTTGATGGAAAAGATAATATTTGTCTCAAAGCAATGCGTTTTCAGTTCATTAAAACTTAGGGAAAATTAGGGGGAAACCAAAAAAAATAATATTCTCATTGTCAGGCCCACAATTAATTTTGGGTACCGTGCCACCCATAATTATATGAAATTATTAAAAATGTCTGCATGCTGCGTTATGCATCAGGGGTATAATTGGCAACGCAACTTGGATATAACTCCTTGGAAATTTACGAATTTTATATCGTTGGAAATCTTTTAAAGAGAGCTACGCAACGAGTACAAACAACAATATCAAATTTTTGTTTTTCACCAAAAAATCGTAGGCGATCATCGTTTTAGGGAAAATTTTCGAAAACTGACTACATATTCATTATGCAGCCTCCAAAAAAGATGCATAACACATTATGCAGACGCTTAACGAATTATGCAACCATTTTTTCGACTGCATAACAAGTTATGCTTCTATAACAAGTTATGTAGCCATTGTTTTGGTTGACTTTAGTTCGTACAGAAAAAATTGATGCATAATGTGTTATGCAGCCATATTTAAATGATGCATATCAGGTTATGCATCCATTTTATCGATGCATACAAGATTATGCAACAATTTTCTCGATGCATAATGCATTATGCAGTCATATTTTCGGATGCATAACAGGTTATGCATCTATTTTCATGACTGCATAACATGTTATGTAGATATAATTGTAGGTGCATAACAAGTTATGCAACCTTGTTTTTTGTTGGTTTCAATACTAAGAAAAAAGTATCTGCATAACGTAGATATTATTACCTTCATCAAACCACTCATCTCTACTCTTTTAACAGTTTATAAGCATTCATCCTTAAAAGTGCGTGGCAACCATTTACACTCCCTGCAAAATTAACACCAAATTCAGCAAACAAGTACTACACTGTTGTTTATGGGTGAAAATCGTTTCTGCTGATTTCGGTAATTTCGGTAATTTCGGTAATTTCGGTGAGTGAGTGAGAAACTGATTCAAACCCTAAACAAATGTGCTGCACGTGAGCACTTTATAGGTTCGAGAGATCGATCTGTACAAGTCCGGCCTAAACCAAGAAATGGCCGCCCAGACTTGCTTCGGTCACAAAGTGGAGGAGAAGGGTTGATTCGGGAGGGAAGCAAAGAAAGGTATTGAGGAGAGTAGTATCTCGACTTGTATCGAAAAGTGAAAGCTTAGGAAGCTTGCAAGAGATAGAAGCTTTTGGGAGAGCTTGCAAAGTTGCCTTTTACGAGAGTGTAAGTGTAGTATATTTCTCCCTGACCGAGACTTGTTGTCCGGTGGAAATAGGTAAGACCTATTTATACAAGTCGAGATTGAAACGTACCTGGCCTCATGAAGGAAGAGAGTAAAGGGTGAAATAATGGGAGGAGGTGGTAACCGCATGGTTTAATGGGCGAAAACGTTTTTCACCATTATTTCCTCTTTATTTGACCGCTTTATTCCTTTTCACGCTTTCTTAATGTGAGCGTAGTGTACGCTTGCATCTTTGTGACCGCCAACCAAAACCCTAAAGAAGCATCCCCAGTTTGTGTTGATGTCTCGAATGTTGGTTGCATCTTGAGTGCAAGTGGCGCCGCTAGTGGCGCGTGTGGCATGTGACAATGGCATGTGCGGAATGCCTTGGTGGTAGTTTGCACGGTTTGCAAGTTGGGCTACCAACAGTGTGCTTGGCATGTCTGCCGATGGCATGTGCGGAATGCCTTGGTGGTAGGTTGCACGGTTTGCAAGTTAGGCTACCAGCGTGTGTGTTTGGCATGTGCCAATGGCATGTGCGGAATGCCTTGGTGGTAGGTTGCACGGTTTGCAAGTTAGGCTACCAGCGTGTGTGCTTGGCATGTGCCAATGGCATGCGTGGCCATTAGGGCCGTGACCTTGATAGGGAAACTAGCTAGCGAGCATGTTGGCATGTGCCAATGGCATTCGTGGGTCGTTAGGGCCGTGATTTTGCTAGGGAAACTAGCTAGCGAGCATGTTGGCATGTGCCAATGGCATGCATGGCCGTTAGGGCCGTGATTTCGCTAGGGAAACTAGCTAGCGAGCATGTTGGCATGTGCCAATGGCATGCGTGGCCGTTAGGGCCGTGATTTTGCTAGGGAAACTAGCTAGCGAGCATGTTGGCATGTGCCAATGGCATGCGTGGCCGTTAGGGACGTGATTTCGCTTACTAGCTAGCGAGCATGTTGGCATGTGCCAATGGCATGCATGGCCGTTAGGGCCGTGATTTCGCTAGGGAAACTAGCTAGCGAGCATGTTGGCATGTGCCAATGGCATGCGTGGCCATTAGGGCCGTGATTTCGCTAGGGAAACTAGCTAGCGAGCATGTTGGCATGTGCCAATGGCATGCATGGCCGTTAGGGCCGTGATTTCGCTAGGGAAACTAGCTAGCGAGCATGTTGGCATGTGCCAATGGCATGCATGGCCATTAGGGCCGTGATTTCGCTAGGGAAACTAGCTAGCGATCATGTTGGCATGTGCCAATGGCGCGTGCGGCCATGTTGACCTAGTTGCAAGTCTTGCAGCCTAGGGCGCTATGTTTGGCGTGGGCCAAAGGCATAGCGGCTTGGAAGTATGGCTTGCGACACGTGTTGGGATGTGCCAATGGCACGTGCGCCACGTTGACCTGGTTGCAAGTCTTGCAAGCCTAGGGGCGCTATGTTTGGCGTGGGCCAAAGGCATAGCGGCTTAGAAATATGGCTTGCGGCACGTGTTGGCATGTGCCAAGGGCACGTGCGGCCATGTTGACCTAGTTGCAAGTCTTGCAACCTAGGGCGCTATGTTGGGCGTGGGCCCAAGGCATAGCGGCTTGGAATTTGGCGTTGTTGCCATGGTGCGCAGGGTGCGGCTTGGAAATATGGCTTGCGGCATGTGTTGGCATGTGCCAATGGCACATGTGGCCATGTTAACCTAGTTGCAAGTCTTGCAAACCTAGGGCGCTATGTTGGGCGTGGGCCAAAGGCATAGCGGCTCGGAAATATGGCTTGCGACACGTGTTGGCACGTGCCAATGGCACGTGCGGCCATGTTGACCTAGTTGCAAGTCTTGCAAACCTAGGGCGCTACGCTTGGCGTGGGCCAAAGGCATAGCGGCTTGAAGTATGGCGTTGTTGCCATGGTGCGCAGGTGCGGCTTGGTTTGGCATGGTTGCCATGGTGCGCAGAGTGCGGCTTGGTTTGGCATGGTTGCCATGGTGCGCAGATATGCGGCTTGGTTTGGCATGGCTGCCATGGTGCGCAAAGATGCGGCTTGTTTTGGCATGGTTGCCATGGTTCGCAGTATGCGGCTTGTTTTGGCATGGTTGCCATGGTGCGCAGAGTGCGGCTTGTTTTGGCATGGTTGCCATGGTGCGCAGAGTGCGGCTTGGTTTGGCATGGTTGCCATGGTGCGCAGTATGCGGCTTGTTTTGGCATGGTTGCCATGGTGCGCAGATGCGGCTTGTTTTGGCATGGTTGCCATGGTGCCAGATGCGGCTTGTTTTGGCATGGTTGCCATGGCACGCAGATATGCGGCTTGTTTTGGCATGGTTGCCATGGTGCGCGATATGCGGCTTGGTTTGGCATTGTTGCCATGGTGCGCAGAGTGCGGCTTGGTTTGGCATGGTTGCCATGGTGCGCAGAGTGCGGCTTGGTTTGGCATGGTTGCCATGGTGCGCAGTATGCGGCTTGGTTTGGCATGGCTGCCATGGTGCGCAATATGCGGCTTGTTTTGGCATGGTTGACATGGTGCGCAGTATGCGGCTTGGTTTGGCATTGTTGCCATGGTGCGCAATATGCGGCTTGTTTTGGCATGGTTGCCATGGTGCGTAGAGTGCGGCTTGGTTTGGCATGGTTGCCATGGTGCGCAAAGATGCGCTTGTTTTGGCATGGTTGCCATGGTGCGCAAAGATGCGGCTTAGTTTTGGAATTAGGGTTACGTGTTTGAAAACCTAATCTGGTATTTTGAAAAATACCCCTATTAATTATTTACACCTGAGTTAAATGCTCTTATTTAATGTGTTGCATGGTAACACTAGGTCATGGGGTTTTACGATTTTACCCCTTGTCTAAAAACCACCATCAACATTAAGTCCCCTGCTTAGCTCGGAACAGGGGCTTTGTTGCGAGGTAAGCATAAGATGGTGACAAACTGTTAACAACAACCCGTAAAGAAAATTGAAAGAGGCTTGTCCCACCTTTTACAAATACGATTTGGAATCCTTGCCTCTGGTAGTTTTGCACAAATCGGGAGGTCGGCACAATTGGTGGGCCCATTGCGGCTTGGGCGACGTTGGGAAGTTGGCGTGAGTTGGGAAACCGAGTGTGCTAGCTGGTGGGACCGGCGCGAAGTGTAGAAGTCGTTCGTGCTTGCGGGGCGTGACTTGGGCGGCATTGGGAGGTCGGCGCAGTTGGTGGGGCCGGTCCAATCTTGGAAACCATGCTTGCAGGCGTGACTTGGGCGGCATTGGGAAGTCGTAATTGGTGGGGCCGGTCCAATCTTGGAAACCATGCTTGCAGGCGTGACTTGGGCGGCATTGGGAAGTCGCAATTGGTGGGGCCGGTCCAATCTTGAAACCATGCTTGCAGGCGTGACTTGGGCGGCATTGGGAAGTCGCAATTGGTGGGGCTTCCAATCTTGGAAACCATGCTTGCAGGCGTGACTTGGGCGACATTGGGAAGTCGCAATTGGTGGGGCCGGTCCAATCTCGGAAACCATGCTTGGGCGTGACTTGGGAAATGGCGTGTCTTTGGCTAATCGAGTGTGCTAGCTGGTGAGACCGATGTAAACAAGGAGGGAGTTTCTTCCGATAGCAAAGTTTCCTTATCTTGCTTTCCTTCACGTGCGGCTTCAATTAGGGCATTATTCATGCTAAAATCTGGAAGTGTTATGTCTCTCATTGCTTCCTTTCCCTTTTTAAGGTTCCGTATTCATATCTAAAAAAATAATAGCATCGTCTCCTCGTTTGAGAAAAGGGTTCTTCTTGTTGATTCCCTTTTCCTTTGCTTTGCTTAAAGTGCGTTTCTTCTTCTTCCCTTTTTTTTTTTTTTGCCACCCTCTTTTGTATGCGTGTAGACAGGATGGAATTTGATCATCTTTCCATTTCTTGCAGTGTATGATGGGATCTTCCGGAGACGGCCGTGCCTTTAACCTTTTGGGAAAGGACTTCAGAATCGGCGGAGATCGATCTTCTTCTCTTGAGGAGGTATCGGTCAGGGTTGAATCTTTGTTCCATGAAGATAATGAAATTATTAAGGACCTCCCTCCCATCTATCCCCACGAAGAATGTGCATGTTCTGACCCCTTGGGTTCGGTGACGCGAGGAGAACGCCATGGTTCTCGATTTTGATGTGGATGAATCAACAAACTTTCTTCAAGCGTCAATGAGAAAACTTTCAAAGAGCGTATGATAGGAGCGAGACAACCTTTGAAGTTGATGCCAAAGGTGTTATTGACGATACGGAGGCGTCATGGTGGCGTATCTTTGGAATAGTTGTCGGGGAGGACACTGCTGTCATGTGGCTTTCCGGATGGGATGTTAAGGTTGCCGCTGCTAAAGCCGCTGAGTGGAACCTTTGTTGCCCGGAAGATTGCTGGGGAAATGCTTGAAGATAGCTTTGCCCGAAGAGACTTGCGCTCCGTCCTTCGAGGGCTAGTTCCTCCTTTTGTTTTTTCTCGTTAGTTGTTTAGTTCCCGATGTTTTTTCCCTTCTTTTTTTTTTGTAAACACATCTTTCCCTTCTTCTTCATCAGTAAACCTTTTGCTTCATATATATATATATATTTGAAAGGGGTTGTGGTATGATGGCTCTGCAATGGTTTTCTGGGTTCTTCTGATGTATTTCTCTGATATCTGAAGGATTCGCTCGGGAAGAGATATATTTATTTTATTTTTATTTTTTTGACAAAAGGGTAGATCTCCAGGGAAAAAATAAAAACGGTGTATTCATCCTGGGGAAGTACAGCTATTAAGAGGAAAGATCCAAAGGAAGTACTGAAAAGGGGAGTGATTGGGAAATACAAAGATTTTAGGGATTGGATTCCTTGAGCCATCGCGAGTGAACTATCACGCCTTCGTGTGTGTCGGATTGATGAGCTTGCAATATCCTCCCAAAAGGGTATCCGCAACTGGTGTATAGCTCGCCTTCACCTTCCTTGGGCAAATCCATCTTTACTTGTCATCCTCCCAACATGAAACGAGCTTTCTTAATCACTATATCTCCGATTGAAAACGGTTCGACGTCGTGTAACCATTTGAGCCTTGGCTTCGTTGGTTTCACCCGTGCTTCTAAGCTTCTTGCAAAGTGTTCGAATGGTCCAGCTCCCCATTCACATTTTTTGACAGGCGTTCGTGGCTTGGTTGTTGCGCGAGTCCCCATGACGAGAATGGGGAAAGAAAAGGTCGGTTGCGAGAAAGGTTGCTCACCGACTTACTTGCATTTGAAAATCATGGGCTAGCGCCAACGGGTCCTCTTCGGACGCTTGGGTTCCTTCAATAACTCGTTGATGTGATAACCCGTGGGACGATTTGTCGGGAATCCCTTCGGGCAGGATGTCGGTAGAGGGTGTACGCCCGCTTTTGCCTTGTTGTCGAGTGCCCATAAGCGTCCCAAAATTATGTCATGATCTAGTTCTTTGACGATGTGGAACTTACAAGGTTATAGCGTCTCCCTATCTCGATCTCTAGGTTGATATAGCCATGCGCGTTCAAAGCCTCTCCTCTCAAGCTCTTAATCACAGACGGAAATAGGTAGCGTCTTGCTTTGTAAATCCTACTGCCTTTAGTGTCTTGAAAGTGATGATGTTGTGGTCGGAGGTCGTGTCGATGAGCGTGTCGTCAAGTTCAGTACCTCTTAAACGGGACGTGGTCAGCAGTCCCAGCTTCTCCACTTCGCTTGTTTGGGAAGCTTGGGCCCTTGGCGTGGATTCCGAGGGGAGAAAAGACGCTTGCTTGATACAACACGATTGAGAGCTGCGAAAATATCTTGGCGCTGAACCTTGGAGAGATAGAGAATTTCGCATATATATCGCATCATGGATTGCACAGTCTCGTGCACGGAGTCCCCAAAGGAACCGCAGTTTCTTATTGGGAGTGGGTCTCGATGCACTCTTTCGTCTCCTAGCTGGAGTTCTCCTGCTTCTATCCTTTCCTTGAAAATATACTTTAATCTGTTGCAATCGCTAGTCGGGTGGTGAACGAACCTGTGGTAATGGCATTATTTGGGATTTGCCATCTCAGCCTCAGTTGGTGGACGTCTAGGCGGTGGCAGTCTGATGACATCATCTTGAACCCAGGCTTCTAGGAGGTCAATCACCTACTCGATGGGGAATGGGAAATCAAGGACATTTCCTTCGGTCCCACGATGCTGCACAAGAGTTTTAGTGGCGATCTTCTGTTGCGAGGGATCCCGTTGCGCCGGCGCTTCACGTTTCGGCTGGTGGCTCGTAGTTGCGGCTTTCCTTTTTCCTCTTTCGTTCACTATGTTCACGGAGGATGAGCCGGCATTAAATTGTTTGTTGATGAGGCGCCTACTCCCGCGAGTTTCGCGTGTGGCGTCTTCGATTCGAGTTGGCCTAGTCCTTTCCGAGTAATCTTGGTGTTTGTTGTTGCAGATCGTCTGGCGGCCTCATGGAGTTCGGAGAATGTTTGGAAACGCAAGTTTTCTAGCGGTATGCGGTAGATCGGGACCATACCATTGATGCACGCGTTTACCAATTGTTGCTCGGTCACGTTTGGGTCGTGGCAAATGATTGCTTGAACCCTCGAACCTTTGACGAAATCATTCGGATGTTCGTTATCCCACTGGTACATTCTCCCGAGGTCCGAAAAGGTAACTTGTTCGGACACGAAGAAATACTTCTGTAAAACGCGGTGACCATGCTACTCCGTTGGGAACGCTGTTCGGTGGGATGCTGTTGTACCATGTATACGCCCTTCCAGTAAGTGATTTTGAAAATTCCCTTAAACGAAGAATGTGATTATATTCATGTTCACCCAAGGATTCCAGGAAACGAGAAACATGTTCGTGTGCATTCCGTACCATCATCACAGGGGTAAATTGAGGGGAAGAGTACCCCCTTGGGAGAGGGATTCTCAGATTTCGGACGGGTAAGGGGGTTGGTGATGATGTACATCGAACTCATCATGCTTGATTCGGTCACGTAGGAGTTGTTCCAAATCCTCTCTCGTGACGAAATTTGGTGGTTGATTTCTCTCCAACGGGACTCTAGTGCGAGCTTCTTCATCCGTGGAGGCGTGCCTGCCGAGGTGCCGCGGCGGGGTTGTTGGAGATGTTTGTAGGCGTCTCGGAGGATGCGACTCACGGGTAGTCGCTCTGTCAGGGTTTTGAGAAAGTTGAGCACCTCCTTTTGTGTTGAAACCATGTTTGTCTGGGCTCTGGCGAGCGTCTCCTGTCGTTCCATCAAATCCGCGATGGTGACGTAAGGGCGACTTCCTCTAGTCCCTCCGGTCTCTCGTCCCGTCTGGCGGGTAATTGAGCCTTAGTTGTCGGAGGCGCCATGCTGGAAGAAGCATTCGGGTCGCGGTGGCGGCCCTAGCCTGGTGTGATCGGGGCGTGACACCTGAAGTGATATTCTCGTTGCCGTGATTAGAGGGTTGTGCAGAGACGCTAGAGGAGGCATCGGCCCCGGTGATAGGCGGTGTTACACTTGAAGGAGTGCATTCGATGTTGCTGTTGTCAGCTGGTGAAGTAACTATGTTATGGGGGGAGACGCCAACATCAGGAATGCGTTCTACGTTGATGTTCTCTGCAGCCGCTCCAGATCTGAGTTCCACCATGTTGGGATTTGACGTTCGGGAAACGAAATCAGGAGTTGGAGTTGATATTGTAGCCGATAGATCAATCCTCCCACTGTGGTCGCCAATTGTTTATGGGTGAAAATCGTTTCTGCTGATTTCGGTAATTTCGGTGAGTGAGTGAGAAACCGATTCAAACCCTAAACAAATGTCTTTTTTGCACGTGAGCACTTTATAGGTTCGAGAGATCGATCCGACAAGTCCGGCCTAAACCAAGAAATGGCTGCCCAGACTTGCTTCGGTCACAAAGTGGAGGAGAAGGGTTGATTCGGGAGGGAATCAAAGAAAGGTATTGAGGAGAGTAGTATCTCGACTTGTATCGAAAAGTGAAAGCTTAGGAAGCTTGCAAGAGATAGAAGCTTTTGGGAGAGCTTGCAAAGTTTCCTTTAGAAGAGTGTAAGTGTAGTATATTTCTCCCGACCGAGACTTGTTGTCCGGTGGAAATAGGTAAGACCTATTTATACAAGTCGAGATTGAAACGTACTCGGCCTCATGAAGGAAGAGAGTAAAGGGTGAAATAATGGGAGGAGGTGGTAACCGCATTGTTTAATGGGCGAAAACGTTTTTCACCATTATTTCCTCTTTTATTTGACCGCTATATTCCTTTTCACGCTTTCTTAATGTGAGCGTAGTGTGCGCTGTATCTCAGGACCGCCAAACCAAAACCCTAAAGAAGCATCCCCAGTTTGTGTTAATGTCTCGAATGTTGGTTGCATCTTGAGTGCAAGTGGCACTGCTAGTGGCGCGTGTGGCATGTGCCAATGGCATGTGTGGAATGCCTTGGTGGTAGTTTGCACGGTTTGCAAGTTGGGCTACCAGCGTGTGTGCTTGGCATGTGCCGATGGCATGTGCGGAATGCCTTGGTGGTAGGTTGCACGGTTTTCAAGTTAGGCTACCAGCGTGTGTGTTTGGCATGTGCCAATGGCATGTGCGGAATGCCTTGGTGGTAGGTTGCACGGTTTGCAAGTTAGGCTACCGGCGTGTGTGCTTGGCATGTGCCAATGGCATGCGTGGCCATTAGGGCCGTGACCTTGATAGGGAAACTAGCTAGCGAGCATGTTGGCATGTGCCAATGGCATGCGTGGCCGTTAGGGGCCGTGATTTTGCTAGGGAAACTAGCTAGCGAGCATGTTGGCATGTGCCAATGGCATGCATGGCCGTTAGGGCCGTGATTTAGCTAGGGAAACTATCTAGCGAGCATGTTGGCATGTGCCAATGGCATGCGTGGCCGTTAGGGCCGTGATTTTGCTAGGGAAACTAGCTAGCGAGCATGTTGGCATGTGCCAATGGCATGCGTGGCCGTTAGGGCGTGATTTCGCTAGGGAAACTAGCTAGCGAGCATGTTGGCATGTGCCAATGGCATGCATGGCCGTTAGGGCCGTGATTTCGCTAGGGAAACTAGCTAGCGAGCATGTTGGCATGTGCCAATGGCATGCTGATAGACACATTTTTGTGTCTGATATAATCTCAATTGTATATATTGTTAGTGCTCGATTTTGTATATATTATGGCTTTTCATGTTTTTGTAGGTGTTTTTGGAGAAATAAGCTTTTACGGGAAAATTGGCTCGGAAAGTGGTATTTGCGCTCGTGGGAGAAAATTACTATTCGGACCCCTCATTTGGATAAGGGGCACCTCAATTACTAAGGGCCCCAGGACACCCCAAGTGCTAAAGGGAGTCCAAAGCTGGATAAGGGGAACCCATCCTCTTCATTTAAATCCCGATTTTGGCGGGAACTTTGCTCGAGAAACTGTGAGAGTTGGTTACGTTTTATATGGGAGATTCTTAAGTTTTTAATGCAATATTAAACTCTTACCTTCATAACAGAGATAATTAAGTGTTCAGGGAACCAAAACAAGGGCCGAGTAACCTTGTATTTGGTAGTTTTCGCAAAATAGGGAATGGAAAAGCTCGGAGTTTTGTATGGAAGTTTCGTGAGAAAAATGACAAGATATTCTCCTCATATTTGTACTTACCAAGTTTAGAAGAAGTTGAATACATCAGAGCCGCGTGAAGGAGTTAGGGAGAGGTTTGGAGGCTAGAAAACGCGTGCAACAGAGAAGAAAAAGGGATAAAAAGTCCGAGACTTTTGGTGGAGGAAAGTGGAAGATTTTATCGGGATTCTTGGTTGCTCAGTGTATATATAAGAGGATAGAAAATCTAAACAGGTCCTGTCACGGGAGTTTTGGGGGCCGAAGCGGAGGGTTTGGAGGAGCTACAGAGATCACCGTAAGGAGTTGCGGAGGCTGCAGCAGAGTGGAGGAGAAGAAGAAGACGAAGAACAGACCTTCAAAGTCTCGTCATGATAGCGATCTCGAAACAACGACAGAGACAAACAAGTATCGTTGTTCAACAGTCTTAAAACTCGTAATAGTGACGTCCTGTAACACCATTACAGCGTTACAAATCTCATTTTATATAATATCTTCAATAAAACACCTTTTGAGCTATGTTTCTATCTTTTGGGTGCGTTTTGAGCATGAGGAGCTAAACCCCAACACTGGGATGACGGAGGAAGCCATATTTCATGCGTGTGGTAATTATATTTAATTCTTTTATGACTACTTGCACTATTATCAATCGTTTTATGAATTTTCTTAATTGATTGTGATGTCGTATGATGATGTATGCTTGGTCTAAGTGCTTTTGATGCGTCATGCTAGTGATTTACAGTCAATCTTTCAAAAATCTACCTTGGCAAAGAAACAGAGTCAATATTTCATTATTATTTGAGTTATAATTGTCTAGAATAAATATATGAATCGCATGAATGAATTTTATGGTGGAATCCTGAGTCCCAGTAATCTCTCGATATTATGACATCTTGTGAATATATTTTCTTTATTTTTAGAGTTTTCTGAAACTAAATCTTTACAAGTCTAAGTTGAACGAATCTTTCTTACCACTTTACAACAACTTTCACAATCACATCAATTTTTGGCGCCGCCGACGCGGACTTGTATTTAGATTTGTTTTAGGTTTCTTTTTCTTTTTATTATTTTTTGTTCTTTTTTACGCGTTTTGGTATTTTTCGATTCTTTTCAGATTTGGAGTGAAGCTACAAGGAAAGAAAAAAAGGGCTATAAAAGAAAAGCATCGCCAAAGAAGGAAAGAAAAGGGGAATCTGAAAGGAATAAAGAAGAAGATTTTGTATATAGTTATTTTGTTTTATTTTTAGAAACTGTAAATAGGGTTGTATTTTTGTAATTTTTCTTTTTATTTTTGGACACTTTTTGGACTTTATTGTTCTTTTGGACTTGGACATTACTATTTTTTAAACCCTAAGGAAGGGTTGAGGTTAAATATAAACTGTTTGCAGGGAAGGACGACAGTTACGATACTGTCTCGGCCCCTCGGGTTCGTACACTGACATAGGAGTCGGTGGCCTGAGTCGACTTCAACGGTTCATCGCCCGTCTGGTACGGAGGTAAGACTCTATCCACCCACGAATTCCCTCACGGTGGGTTTTAATTTTGTGTGACAACTCACACCCCCGCAAATAGAATGTCGAACTGTATTACAATAGCCAATACAACGAATATCCGATCGAGTTTCAAAATGGACGTTACTACTTTGACCATAGTGTGAATAATGGTTGGGAACATCAGCCTTTTCAAGGTTATGGCTCATACCATGATGAGCCCAATTACTATCCACACACGCACGGGTCATACGAGCAAAATTCTTATGTTTCTCCTTTAGAAGAGTCTCTCAGGAAATTAGAGGAGACGACACGTAGGTTAGCTAAGATGAATAACTTAGTTTATGACGAAAGAGAACTTTCTATAGATGAATCCCTCAAGCTGATGGCTGAGACGAACGAAAGAATTGCTCGAAATTTAGATTTCCAATATAGTATTTCCAAAAATACCCTTGAAAATGAGGATAGTTATTTGCATAATCAAGATGACGAGGATACAATTGGTAACACTACTTGTTTATATGAGGTTCAACCATTTTCATGCTATTATAATGATGATTATGATGAGGATAATGTTGATGAAGAATTTGAAATAAGTACGCATAGTGATCAGGAATTTGTTACGCCAATTGAGCTTAATAATGATAATATTTCTAGTTCAAATCCAAATAATTTTAATAATTATTCACCTATTCAAAAGGACGAGGATTTGACTATAGATACCCCGTTTTAGACGATGTAGTATTCCCTTATGATTACGAAGTCGATGATACTTTTGAGGAACGAGTTTATTCTGAGAATATTGTTTTAGAGTCTAGCGATGTAGAAACATTAGTCTTAGACAAAGAAAATGAACTCGTAGAGATGAGTGAGGATGAACCCGACTTAGAAGAATCAATTGACCATTTTCAGGAATCTGATGACCTTGAAATTAGGGAAGTTGTGACTAGTCTTTCTAGAAATACTGAAAACTCTAAGTTTGGGGGTGGATATCATTCTCCATGTGCCTCAACCATTTTAAAAGATTATCTTCATACACGTTTTCCTGAACCTAGTGATGTCCATAGGGAAGTTCAGGTTGTTAGAAACCCATCCTCTAGTTGATGTGGTTAGCCCAGGCTATGATACCCAAATTGATTTTGTTTTCCCACCAGATATTTTTCAACCAATTGTGGGAATGTATGAGTTCAAAATGTGTCAGTTATTAAGTTCTGAGACTAAACCTAAGTCCTTTAGGAGAATAGAAATGACATATTTGCTTAAGATTGACCGCCAGTTTCATCGTGGTCAATTGTGTGAGTCAAAACTGATTGACTTTGAGGATCCGCAGTTATTCAGGTTATTATTATGTGCTTCTAAGTTTTTATTTGAGTTTTTCCAGACTCTAATACCTGAATCGGATCTTAGCTTTGAGGAAATCCAACCCATGAAAATATTTTATTTGGACCCAGTTATAGAACCTGAACCTGAACCACAGCTAGATGTAGTTGTCTTAACCAGGAAACTAGACAAGGGTGTGCATTATTTGTTAATTTTTTTGGAATGTTGCAGATTCCTTTTACTTGTGATAGCTATATTTGGTTTTGATGACCTACGTAAATTCCTGGCTATTACTTTATGATTCTATGAGGTGACTAATCCTTTGTTAGTCCTGGTCAAGACGTTAAACTTAGCACTTCTTGGGAGGTAACCCAATATTCATGCGACACCTAATATCTTTCCTTAACTCTTTTACTTCAAATGGTAACAGTTTCTCCTTGTTCATGCTTTTAATTTCATCTTTAGAACATTGAGGACAATGTTAGATTTAAGTTTGGGGGTATGGGAGAAACTTTTAGTTGCATTAATAAACTCCAAAGCCTAGAAATTTATGCTTATTAAGGATGGCACTAACCAATCTAAGTGGATGGAAGCATTTTGGTTGTAGGAGTTGAGGAACCAATCTGATTAGATGGCAACATCTAAAGAGTCTATTCATAAAAGTACAGAGCTCAGGTGTTAGAAATAACATGATAGTTTCAACAATCTCGTTGAGTCCTTTTCACTTCTGTTTTTAAACTATGTTTCTCTAAGTGATTAGGTGGGGACCACGATTCAAGTTGTTACCAATGCTAGGGTGAATTAGAGTGATTGAGATACCAAAAAAAAAAAAAAAAAGACCAGACTGCACCATCCACCAACCTAATAAATTCAATAAAGCTCGACCACCGGAACCCTTGTATATGCCAGTTGTGTTGACCTAGAGTTAGGTTTATCGACCACCGGTTCCCTTGTATATGCCGGTGTGTTGATATTAGTCGACTAGTATCTCAGTCTATTAGGATAGGTTCATTTTGGCGGAGGCCTTCAGACAGATATGGGAAACATCGATCACTTAGTAAACATCAAAACCATCTATATTTTTCTCTATATCCATCTTCTTGATCTATTCATGTGATTAGTTTTGAATCCGGGTATTGATGTTCATAGTGCAACTATCTGAGTAGAGCTCTGTGACTCCGGGCTTGAGTGCAAACTCGTGTACAGCAATTGGAATTTTGCATCGGGGTACTTCCTCCTGGAATCAATAAGTATGCCAACCAAGGAGATTCTTTAGTGCCTTCCAAGGTTCTGCGTAAATAGCTAAGGTCTGGAGTAAAAAGGGTTTTGTGGGTACACCTGATCTGGTAAACCCTCCCGAGACTATAACTCGGCCACTAGGGCCACCTAGGGGTTTAAAGGCTTGTTGCATACGCTAAATGCAATCGACGATGCCTGCGACAGTGAGTTAGGATTTTATTTGATTTTCTCGAGGACGAGCAAATAATAAGTTTGGGGGTATTTGATAGACACATTTTTGTGTCTGATATAATCTCAATTGTATATATTGTTAGTGCTCGATTTTGTATTTATTATGGCTTTTTATGTTTTTGTAGGTGTTTTTGGAGAAATAAGCTTTTACGGGAAAATTGGCTCGGAAAGTGGTATTTGCGCTCGTGGGAGAAAATTACTATTCGGACCCCACTACGGGAAAAACAGTGATCAACTACTCCTGAAAAGAGTTGTCATACATCTACGACGACGTTTATCGATAGGTTGCATAAGGGGGTTGTAGAAGATCCTCAATTCTTTACAACTCTTCAGATAAAGTCGTAAACATAGTTGTCGTTTAGTTTTGTACAATGCTTGCTTCAGTTGTGAATGTCTTTGAAATTTTCCTCTTGATGCCTAACATAACTCTTACCCTGGTTGTGAAAATAACTCCTACACTACACTTGTTGGAGTTGTAGAAAATTTGTTGACAACCATGGTTAGAGTTGTATATGAATTCTTTGACAACTATGATTAGAGTTGTATGTCATTTCCTTGACAACTTTTGTTTGAGTTGCAAGTCACTTCTTTGACAACCTTACATAGCAGTTGTGGTTATTTTTCATTTGTGAAAAAAAATATGATGAAATTGGTCACAGCATTCAAAATATACCAGCATTTTTCAAATGTAAACCATCAAAATGTGACAACATTAAAACAAAACCGCTGAAAATTATTATAACCATTCTTAGTTTTGAAACTATCAACAATCTACAATGTAATCATACACCAAATTGAGACTCCAACAAGTTATCTTAGACGAGAAACTCCAAAGAACACCCATCTTCTTGACCTAGCTACTAGAGACCAAAGACTAACAATCCTCACCTGCTCGGACACCATCATCTGCTCTTGTTGTGAGTCTCTAGATGCAACTTATTCATCCATTCCACCTGTGCGAAGCTCTCTGCAATTCGGTGCCATAACCTCAAACCAAAAGCCTACAGCATACACAACCAGCACCCATCATGTCATCCATTTCTTCATCACCAGAAGTACCATGAACAGAACATCAACAACAAATATTCAACTGCAATAGTAGACCCATTGAATTCCTTCATTGTGCCATTTGAGAAGCAACACTGGGTCAAAAGTATAGAGCAGTTACCATCACTGCTGGTATAATGGCAGCAAAAATGTACATGGGTGGGACTTTTCCCATATCCCTAGTTTCGATAAAATTATGTCAAGTATTTCGTACTTTGGATTTAGATCCTTAGATTGTTTAGTCAAATAGTATCTAAAAGAAAAACAAAAAAATCAAGTGTACAATAGATTGTATCTACAAAACTACCTTGATTATTGTCCAATGATACAAATGATGCAGTTCCCATGGAAGAGGAGTAAAAGCCTTCTGGGAACTCCGGTTGGAACTTCCTTTGGAATAGTGAATGACATCGCTGTCCACACCAAAACCATGAAAGGAACCCCATATTCTGCAATAAGGCTTAGGAGGAATCCTGCAATAAAGTTCGAAACTGCATTTAGATTCCAAGTACTCTCGGAATTACACTGTTAGATCAGTTGGATATTTTTCAAACCTGTTCATAACGCCATGTGAAAATTAGTCCCAAAGAGTCCATTCGTATATAGCCACTCAAATTGATATCTTTCATCATTTGGATTTTCAGCCTTTGAAATTGCAAATTCACTAACCATTCCCTGTAATTCAAAGTTGGGAAAAAAAAGTTAACAAAACTTTTGTTCATTAAAATCTCCATCTGTTTTATTTGCCAAAAGAGAACTACTATTAGTCTTCTACCTTAATGGCCTCTTGGATGAAAAGAACAGTGATCACTATGCCGAAAAGCTCCCCAGTAATCCTTGTAAATCTAGTGATAATAGTACAAGCATTGAATATTGCAAGGAGAAACAAAGATAAAGGCTTGTCCAGATACGAGACCCTACAAAAACATCACACATAAAATATTTTTAGATTTATCAATGGCTCTAGAAAACCGCCAAATTAATAAAATCAAAATGTTAAAACTCGTTATTACCATCCATCCCAAGCCACAAACAGTTTCGACCCTAAATCTTCCCTTTGTTTAGCGAAATTATAGAGATAAGTATACATAATAATGGTGGGCTCTGAACTCAAGAACTAGCATAGGTTTCCCACCAAATATTGAATGTATTATACCACAAATAGCCGTTGAAGCTAGAGTCTCCACTGTGCTCAAGCTTCCATCTACAATAAAACAACAAAAATCACCATATCAACTTAAACAATTGCCTGAGTTTGTCCAGATAAGACCATGTATGGGTAGTAAATCTTATCCTAACTTGTTTCTCTACTCAATTTCTCTCCAAATGCAATCACAGGAACTTCAGATGCAAAGAATATATAGGCTGTAGGAGCCAATATCCTGCAATTGAATCAGAAGTTAGTACAAAATTGAGAATCAAAAGTTACAATATGAGAGCAGATTCCATAGATTGGCCATCATGGGTATCCACTGAACTAATTCTACAAACACAACATTGTTAAATCAAATTGCTAAACCCCCCCTTTTCTATACCTAAGCAGACACAAGCCCCAATTTCATGTCCAGAACGAAACCAACAAATACCAAATTAAAATTGGAACAATACCTTGAGTAATCGAACCGATTCCTTCTGTAAATTAGCAGAAAGTCTCTCAAAAATTTCTTTCTTAGTCCCTTAAACGAAAACCCAGTGAATTGAAGCTTGTTCTAGCAACTCACGAACCCCCATTGCATGAAACGTCTCAATATCAACAATTGCACCATGTCTTTCCATCAGCGGAAGCAGTAACAATATCCCTATGTCTCTTTCTTCTACTTCTCTTATTACCAACTGAATCGTCAGCTTTAGATGATTGTCAACTAATTCTTCAAACAATCTCTTTGCTAATCTCTCAACCTTACAAAAACAAACGAGTAAAAATAAGAAAAAAAACAAAAACAAAAACAAAAATTCCATGAAAATCCTTTTGCACAAACCCAAGCTAGCTAATTCATTAATCAAGCCTTTCTTCTCTACTGGTACAACCCTTGTTTAGATCCAATCTTGAATAAAAAAACCCCCAAATAAAACCCAGCACAAAATCAACTCAAACCAACAGTTCCTCCATTTTCTTGTCTCAGACAATCACAATCGAAATACCGAGATTTCTCAACACAGATTTATATCAAACCCAAATCCAACTTGAGAGTAAAATCCACGATTGAATTAAAATTGATTTCTCATAAAACCACCATAACCAATCACCAAATTCGAATTTAAGTCTTGATCTAGTCCTCTTTCGATCATCTCAAGAATTGCTCCAACGAATGAATTGGTGAGAATACAGAGAGAGAGTTAGAGTTTCATACCCATCCACAAAAATCCAAACCCTGTAGATGCACAGAATGAATCTGAAACCCTATATGTACAAAATCAGACTCAAAAACATCATCAATAGCAGATTTAGGGTTTTTGTACAGAGATATAATCGATCTACTAGTTTTTGCACGAGAGGGTGAAAGAGAAAAGTGAATTTTGTGACTTAGGGTTTTCTTTCGAGCGAGGGAGGCGGAGAAAATTCGAGAGAGATGAGACGTAAGTGAAAGGAAGTGAAGTAAAGGATTTACTTTTGATGTTTTATCTAAAAAGATTTGGACGGTGTAGATTTGATTTTGCATGTTCATACGGATTGCAAAAATTAAGGGACGGTGTGGATTCGCTTTAGGATGCTCATACGGATTGAGAAGTTTGTGTGTTTCTCTTTGTGCTAGTTCAAAGTCGTGTATTCGGTTTAATTATCAACTTTTGATATGAAAAAATCGAAAAAAATATTAATAAATTTAGGACAATGTTATCGACATTCTGATATAAAAAAATCCAAAAAATGTATAAGAATGAAGCTTAAAAATAAGAAGTGAATTCGATAATTGGTGTGTTTCTTTGTGCTTTCTCTTTGTGCTTTTGTGCTTTCTCTTTGTGCTTCCGGTTTGAATTTCGACTAGTCACATAGGTCACGAAATATATCGACTATTCACACAAATGAAGTAGCTTTAGTTCACACTCGTAGATTCAAGAAGCATAAAAACTATGAACCAAGAAGATCCGGGAGGGTTCATACTTCAAAATTAGCATGATACATCAACGATCGATGAATATGAATCTCAATATCGGTTCGAACTTCAAATATGGTATAATGGCATACAAACTATGAAACCAAGAAGCTCCGGAGGGTTCTGTCTTCAAACTTAGGAGGATACGTCACCGAAATTGATATATATATATGAAAATTAGGTGTTGATTCGAACTTCAAATGTGGTATAACAGCATACAAACTATGAACCGAGAAGCTCCGGGAGGGTTCAGACTTCAAACTTAGCATGACACATCATTGAAATCGATAAATATGAAGCTTAGTGTCGATTCGAACTTCAAATGTGGTATAATGTTATACAAACTATGAACTAGCAAGAAACTTCGGGAGGGTTCTGACTTCAAACTTAGCATGATACATTATCGAAATCGATAAATATGAATATCAATTTTGATTCGAAGTTCAAATGTGGTATAACAACATACAGACTATGAACCAAGAAGGTCCGGGAGGGTTCAGACTTCAAACTTAGCATGACACATCATTTATAGGTAAGATTCCGTCGGAATATTCCCTGAAACCTTAAACAAACTCTATTCTGGTATATTGTATGGATACACTGGCTTCGAGATCGAAACCTGACCGGGTGTAGGCTACTATAAGTCGGAAACTTGGTAAGAACGATGAATCCATCCATTTACAGGTAAGATTCCTTCATAATATCCCCGAAACCTTAAACATACCATATTGTGGCATAATGTACGCATACCTTGGGTCCGAGATCGAAACCTGGCCGGGAGTGGACTACTATAAGTCTGAAACTTGGTAAAAACGATGAATCCATCCATTTACAGGTAAGATTCATTTAGAATATTCTCTGAAACCTTAAACAAACCATATTCTGGCATAATTTATGCATACCGTGGCTCCCAGATCGAAACCTGGCCGGGAGTGGACTACTATAAGTCTGAAACTTGGCAAAAACGATGAATCCATCCATTTACAGGTAAGATTCCTTCATAATAACCCCGAAACCTTAAACAAACCATATTCTGGCCTAATGTATGCATACCGTGGCTCCGAGATCGAAACCTGGATGGGAGTGGACTACTATAAGTCTGAAACTTGGCAAAAAAAAACGATGAATCCATCCATTCTGAGTAAGATTCCTTCATAATATCCCCGAAACCTTAAACAAACCATATTGTGGCATAATGTACGCATACCTTGGGTCCGAGATCGAAACCTGGCCAGGAGTGGACTACTATAAGTCTGAAACTTAGTAAAAACGATGAATCCATCCATTTACACGTAAGATTCCTTTAGAATATTCTCTGAAACCTTAAACAAACGATATTCTGGCATAATTTATGCATACCGTGGCTCCGAGATCGAAACCTGGCCGGGAGTGGACTACTGTAAGTCTGAAACTTGAAAAAAACGATGAATCCATCCATTTACAGGTAAGATTCCTTCATAATATCCCCGAAACCTTAAACAATACATATTGTGGCATAATGTACGCATACCTTGGGTCCGAGATCGAAACCTGGCCGGGAGTGGACTACTATAAGTTTGAAACTTGGTAAAAACGATGAATCCATCCATTTATAGGTAAGATTCCTTCATAATATCCCCGAAACCTTAAACAAACCCTATTCTGGCATAATGTACGCATACCTTGGGTCCGAGATCGAAACCTCGCTTCTGGAGTGGACTACCATAGGTCGGAAACTTGGTAAGAACGATGAATCCATCCATTTACAAAGATTCCTTTAGAATATTCCCCGAAACCTTAAACAAACCATATTCTGGCCTATCGTGCATACCTTGGGTCCGAGATCGAAACCCGGCGGAGTGGACTACTATAGGCTCGGAAACTTGGTAAGAACGATGAATCCATCCATTTACAAAAAGATTACTACGGGAAAACAAGAATCTACAACCAGTAACTTCACAACTCGTATATTTAAGGTTGTGAAAGGTGGTATGTTTGACAACTTTTGTCAAACAAAAGTTGTCAATGTATAAAAACGTCCAACTCTTAGGACCAAAGAGGAACAAAGAGTCGTGACGAGAATCAAAATCACAACGTTTTTGTGAAAAGAGTAGTGACCACCTTTAGACTTTAACAACTCATCTCGTTAAGGTGGTGAATAACTATACGACAACACTTATAAGGGTTGTTGAAGATTAAAAAAATTTTCATTTGGAATAATGGTATTTGAGAGATTCGAACACAAGCCAACTAGGTGTTAGCACAAGCCTTGAACCATCATTCCTTCCTCTCGATATTGGTAGTTTTGTCCTATTTTTTTTATTATTACTATCACAACCCTTATAAGAGTTGTAAAAAAAAGACTTGAAAAAAAAATGAGGAGTGAGGTATTCAACCATCCTTTCACATTTAAATATATGATTATATTTTACATCTACTTTTATATATAAGAAAATTTCAAACTGAGCCTTAAAAAAAGACCAACAAATGAGCCACTTTGCCTGAAACATGCAAGGCATTGTTAAATATAGACACGGTTAAACAACATAGCATAGCAAACCAAAGAATAGAATGTAATATATAGAGTGATTTAAATCTACATTCTAGAGTGACAATATAACAAAACAAACCTAACTTAGAAGAATATTAACCTTTACTTTATTTATTTTCAATAAGGATAGTTTGGTCATTTTCACGGTCTCCATAATATTTATTGCACTTTTTTCCAATAAGGGTAATATGGTCAATTTCAAAGTCTATAAGAATTACTTTACTTATTTCTGATAAGGGTAGTATGGTCATTTTCACAGTCCATAATATTTATTGCACTTTTTTCCAATAAGGATAATATGGTCAATTTCACAGTCTAAAAGAATTACTTTACTTATTTCCGATAAGGGTAGTATGGTCATTTTCACAGTCTCCATAATATTTATTGCACTTTTTCCAATAAGGGTATGGCCATTTTCACAGTTTGTAACTTTACTATACTTATTTCTGATAAGGGTAGTATGGTCATTTTCACAGTCTCCATAATATTTATTGCACTTTTTCCAATAAGGGTAATATGGTCATTTTCACAATCGGTAACATTTACTTTACTTATTTCCGATAAGGGTAGTATGGTCATTTTCATTGTCTCCATAATATTTAGTGCATTTTTTTCCAATAAGGATAATATGGTCAATTTCACAATCGGTAACATATACTTTACTTATTTCCGATAAGGGTAGTATGGTCATTTTCATTGTCTCCATAATATTTATTCCACTTTTTTCCAATAAGGGTAATATGGTCAATTTCACATATCTGTAAGAATTACTTTACTTATTTCCAATAAGGGTAGTTTGGTCATTTTCACAATTTCCATAATATTTATTGCACTTTTTTCCAATAAGGGTAATATGGTCATTTTCACAGTCTGTAAGAATTAGTTTATTTATTTCCGGTAAATGGAAATCATTCTTACCAAGTTTAAGGTTTCGGGGAATATTCCAAAGGAATCTTACATGTAAATGGATGGATTCATCATTTTTACCTAGTTTCCGACTTATAGTAGTCCACTCCCATCCAGGTTTCGATCTCGGAGCCACTGTATGCATACAATATGCCGGAGATAGGGTTTGTTTAAGGTTTCAGGAATATTCGAAGGCATCTTACTTGTAAATGGATGGATTCATCGTTTTTACCAAGTTTCCGACTTATAGTAGTTCACTCTACTGTGTTTCGATCTCTGACCCAAGGTATGCGTACATTATACCGTATAGGGTTTGTTTAAGGTTTCGGGATATTATGAAGGAATCTTACCCGTAAATGGATGGATTCATCGTTTTTGCCAAGTTTCAGATCGATAAGAGTCCACTCCCCTGTGTTTCGATCTCTGAGCCACTGTATGCATACAATAGGCCGAATATGGTTTGTTTAAGGTTTCAGAATATTCTAAAGGAATCTTACCTCGTAAATGGATGGATTCATCGCTTTTACCAAGTTTCCGACCTATAGTATTCCACCCTACTGTGTTTCGATCTCGGACCCAAGGTATGCGTACATTATGCCGAATAGGGTTTGTTTAAGGTATCTAGGATATTATGAAGGAATCTTACCGTAAATGGATGGATTCATCGTTTTTGCCAAGTTTCGGACTTATGAGTCCACTCCGCCTGTGTTTTGATCTCTGAGCCACCGTATGCATACACAAAGCGTAATATGGTTTGTTTAAGGTTTCGTGGAATATTCTAAAGGAATCTTACCGTAAATGGATGGATTCATCGTTCTTACCAAGTTTCGACCTATAGTATTCCACTCCAGTGTTTCGATCTCGGACCCAAGGTATGCGTACATTAGGCCAGAATATGGTTTGTTTAATGTTTCAGGGAATATTCTCAAGGAATCTTACCTGTAAATGGATGGATTCATCGTACTTACAAAGTTTCCGACCTATAGTAGTCCACTCCTGGCCAGGTTTCGATCTCAGACCCAAGGTATGCGTACATTATGCCAGAATAGGGTTTGTTTAAGGTTTCCGGGATATTATGAAGGAATCTTACCCGTAAATGGATGAATTCATCGTTTTTGCCAAGTTTCGACTTATAGTAGTCCACTCCCGCCGTGTTTCGATCTCTGAGCCACGGTATGCATACAATAGGCCAGAATATGGTTTGTTTAAGGTTTCAGAGAATATTCTAAAGGAATCTTACCTGTAAATGGATGGATTCATCGTTTTTACCAAGTTTCCGACCTATAATATTCCACTCCCGGCCAGGTTTAGATCTCGGACCCAAGGTATGTGTACATTATGCCAGAATAGGGTTTGTTTAAGGTTTCAAGGATATTATGAAGGAATCTTACCTGTAAATGGATGGATTCATCGTTTTTACCAAGTTTCAGACTTATAGAAGTCCACTCCCGGCCAGGTTTCGATCTCGGACCCAAGGTATGCGTACAATAGGCCAAAATAGGGTTTGTTTAAGGTTTCCGGGATATTATGAAGGAATCTTACCTGTAAATGGATGAATTCATCGTTTTTGCCAAGTTTCGAACTTATAAGACTCCACTCCGGCCGGAGTTTCGATCTCGGAGCCACGGTATGCATACAATAGGCAGAATATGGTTTGTTTAAGGTTTCAGAGAATATTCTAAAGGAATCTTACCTGTAAATGGATGGATTCATCGTTTTTACCAAGTTTCCGACCTATAGTATTCCACTCCCGGCCAGGTTTCGATCTCGGACCCAAGGTATGTGTACATTATGCCAGAATAGGGTTTGTTTAAGGTTTCAGGGATATTATGAAGGAATCTTACCTGTAAATGGATGGATTCATCGTTTTTACCAAGTTTCAGACTTATAGTAGTCCACTCCCGGCCAGGTTTCGATCTTGGACCCAAGGTATGCGTACAATAGGCCAGAATATGGTTTGTTTAAGGTTTCAGGGAATATTCTAAAGGAATCTTACCTGTAAATGGATGGATTCATCGTTCTTACCAAGTTTCCGACCTATAGTAGTCCACTCCCGGCTAGGTTTCGATCTCGGAACCAAGAAGCTTCGCATTTTATCGATTTCAATGATGTATCCTTTTAAGTTTGGAGTGTGAACCCTCTCGTGAGCTTCTTGGTTCATATTCAATATGCAGTTATACCACTTTTGAAGTTCGAATCGACACTGAGCTTCATATTTATCTATTTCGAAGATGTATCATGCTAAGTTTGAAGTCCGAACCCTCCCGGACCTTATTGGTTCATAGTTTGTGTGCCATTATACCACATTTGAAGTTCGAATCGACGTTGAGTTTCACATTTATCGATTTCGATGATGTATCCTTCTAAGTTTGAAGTCATAACCAACCCAGAGCTTATTCATGACTTGTATGACTAGTCAAAATTGCTTCGTGATTTATGTGACTAGTCGAAATTCAAACCGGAAGCACAAAGACTTATAGTAGTCCACTCCCGGCCAGGTTTCGATATCGGAGCCAAGGTATTCATAAAATAGGCTAGAATATGGTTTGTGTAAGGTTTCGGGAATATTCTGAAGGAATCTTACCTGTAAATTGATGGATTCATCGTTTTTACAAAGTTTGCGACGTATAGTAGTCCACTCCCGACTAGGTTTCGATTTCGATAATGTATCATGCTAAGTTTGAAGTCAGAACCCTCCCGAAGCTTCTTGCTGGTTCATAGTTTGTATACCGTTATACCACATTTGAAGTTCGAACCGACATTGAGCTTCATATTTATCAATTTCAATATTGTGTCATGCTAAGTTTGAAGTATGAACCCTCCCGGAGCTTCTCAGTTCATAGTTTGTATGACGTTATACCACATTTGAAGTTCGAATCAACACTTATGTTTCATATATATCGATTTCGGTGATGTATCCTGCTAAGTTTGAAGACAGAACCCTCCCGGAGCTTCTTGGTTCATAGTTTGTATGCCATTATACCACATTTGAAGTTCGAATCGACATTGAGATTCATATTTATCGATTTCGTTGATGTATCATGCTAAGTTTGAAGTCTGAATCCTCTCGGAGCTTCTTGGTTCATAGTTTTTATGCTTCTTGAATCCACGAGTGTGAACTAAAGCTACTTCATGACCTGTAAGAATAGTCGAAATTACTTCGTGACCTATGTGACTAGTCGAAATTCTAACCGGAAGCACAAAGAGAAAGCACAAAGAAACACACCAATTATCAAATTCACTTCTTATTTTGCAGCTTCATTCTTATAAATTTTTTGGATTTTTTTATATCAGAATGTCGATATCAATGTCCCAAATTTATTAATATTTTTTTTCGATTTTTTTTCATATCGAACGTTGATAATTAAACCTAATACACGAGTTTAAACTAGCACAAAGAGAAACACACAAGCTTCTCAATCCGTATGAGCATCCTAAAGTGAAACTATACCGTCCCATAATTATACAATCCGTATGACCTCCTTATCTACGGTCCAGAGTATTTTTGAGTTATCTACCCTAAAGGAGAGAGAGAAAACCTCTACTCATTCTCCGCCTCTTACCTCCGTCTCTCTCTGCAAACCCTAATTTCTCCCCTTTCCCCACTCTAAACCTTCGTCTTCTAACGCTAAATCACTCTCAGAAAATCCAATTTCTTACCCCCAAAACCGTTTTCTGAAACTCTAATCGACCCTGAATCTCAATTTAAAGATATAAATAACAACTTCTAGCCCAGAAAAAAGGAAGAAAAACCTAGTGGTGCGATGAATCTAGATACTAAATTTCTGTTATTAACGTGTCATTCTTCTTCAATTTCTTCACTTAAATGAAATCTAGGATGTGCTTGTTCGGTTTAGAGAGATCTCTGAGGCCAAGTCAAGAAAGAAACAACAGAGTACGAAGTTTGCTTTGCCGAGAAGAGTAGGTCGAAGAAATGAAGCTTCTGTTGCTGAATTAATGGATAAATGGGAGAATGAAGGTGGTGATTGAACTTACAAAGATGGGTTCACTGGATTTTAGGGGTTTGAGAAGATTGAACTGATGAGAAAGCAAGATCTGATGGTGGTAGTTATTATGATGAAGAAATTAGGATATTGGTGAAATTCAAATTGCAGATGAGGAATTGAAGCTCAAGCTTGACTTGATTTCGAGTTGGTGTTGCTGGTTAGATGGAATGGTTGATGTTCAGGTAAAATGGAAGAGATGGAACAGACAGGTTAAGATTTTGTTTGAATCCGAAGAAATGTTGGTGCTTATGAATATCGGGTAATTTCCTGTAATTTCACCTTTTCTCTGTTAATTTCTTGTACAAATACCATGGATTTTACATGGTTTATGCGTTTGGATCGATTACTGTTAATTGATTATTTATTTTTTTGAATTTTAATTGTATGTTGTAGATCTTTGTGAAGGACGTGTGGAAGGAATACACAGGGTTTTATATGAATTTGATAGTGGTGATTTTGATTGTTACACATGAAGTTTAAGATTGAAATGTTGGGTTGCAGTTGAAGTGGAGGTTGCAGGAGGTGTAGCTTTAGTTGAAGTAGATGGTGATGTCTCGAGGTTGAGTAATCAATTTGAAGTTGAAGTTGCGATAGATGGTGATGTCTCGGTGATGCTATCAAGAAGAATCGGATGAGAATCGATTATGTTGTCTTCGTTGAAGTTCATTGAAATGGGTTAGATGTTAGGTTTTACTGGATTTGAAAACTCATGTTGCAAAGACTGATACGATGAAAAAGACAATGAATTTTGTACGTCCCAAACTTAACTTCTTAGTCATATATGTTGCATGACAATTGCTCTCCATTGACAAGTTGTTGAAACTTTTTGATAGTCTCTGTTCAATCTTTGATACACAACCCGTTAGAAACGGTGCACCCCATTTTTCTCGTTTTTAACCAGAAAAGAAATTCGATACGATTGTCACTCGAGACACAACCTGTTAGAAATAGTACCAAAGACTTCGTTATTTTACTACTCCTAGCTTAATTTTGCTATGCTTGCTGCGGTTTGCTTTCATATATTTTGACGAAGAGCGTGATGTCAAGATGCCATCCGGAGCCTTGATAATACCCCATTTGGTTACACTAAGCGCAGGCTTTCGGTGGAATGGTCAAGGGTAATCATCTTCTTTCACATGTAATTTCAGTTCAAATTGTAGTACATCTAACTAGCTTTCAAACAATCATACTTGCGGAGTGACTCGTGTGCTTAGCCTTGTTCATTATTGTTAACATGGGTTGTATGTAGCTATCTCGGATCATGAGAATTTTGTTTTCTTGCTTCTTTCCAAGCGGGAGAACGCGGTAATTGTCGTGATGGATCTAAATCGTGGCAAAATAGAGGCTCACTAAAACACCTGTTCGTGATAAACTTTGACCAGAGATACAAGGATCCGAGACATTGAAAAGCATTTTGAGCCTTATGGTAAGGTATTGCATGTCAGAATCCGAAGGAACTTTGCATTTGTTCAGTTTGAGACACAGGAAGAAGCAACTAAAGCTCTTGAGTGCACACATATGAGGTAAATTATTTCCCTTATATCTTGGCTGTTGGATAGCTGATTTTTGTTTCTTTTCAATTTTCCATTTATAACTTGTTGGTCTCTCGTGATTTGCAAAGACGATTTGTGGGGGTTCTTTCAGTTGAATATGCCCTTAGGGATGACAATGGGCGAGCGTGGTGGTGATAGGCGTGATAGTCCCGTGGAGAGGAAGGGAAGACATCCATTCCGTAAGTAGAAGTCCTATGCGTCGAAGTAGTAGACCAAGTCCTGATTATGGACAGCACACATTCCAAGTGTACGATAGATATAAGGGACCATCAAGCAACAGGATCGAAGCCCGACTATGGGCGATATCCATGGTAAGATAGTTAAGCAAAGTCACAAAAGCACCGATTTAAGGAGTTCTTTTTATTCTTACTATCTTTTGCTCCGCCTTTGTTATTCGGTCTCCAATTAATGTGCTTCCTTGTCGTTGGCTCACCTATTCGCCGCCGATCAATGGACGCCACCGTTCGCCGCTAAATCGCTAGCCGCTCACCCGTCCGTCGTTCCCTCGCTGGCCGCTCACCCGCTTCGCCGTGCTCGTTTCCCCTATTTGTCCGCTCACCGTTCGCCGTACTCGTTCCAATGAATTGGTCCCTTAATAATGATATAATATTACAAAACCAAAGAGTATGTCTAAATTATTTTCTTTTCATTCTTCAAGTGTCATCCACGGAATGTGGATATAATTCATTTTGAGCGAAGGGGTATAGTTAAGTAACGAATTTCGTAGTAGGATAGGAAATGGCCCAACCCAAAGTGAAACAAACTTGCGTACATGTAACACATTTCTAATACTGAGGACAGCTATAGGGGCGTAGAAAATTCTTACCTGTTTGTATTCCAAGTTATGAATACATCGTTATTGCTATTATTTGTTGAATCCCATGCAACCTCTAACTAGTTATGTCCTCGTAATGGTTCGGCTTGGAAAGTGTGTGGACTGGAGTTCATAGTATGTCGTAAAAGTCTCACTTGGTCATTTGATGGATTCATCAAGGCTACTTTGTATCCCTACATCTCAATTGCACATGTGATTTAGGTTGTCAATTTGATTAAGAATCTACAACACTTTTGACGCACATGCTTTTTGTTTTTATTTTTACGTAACTAAGCTCTCTAGATCGAACAAAAGCCGTAGTGAACATGGAGCTACTGCTTTTAAATTCTTTTTTATTTGTCACCTTCCTGTGCCCGCATTACTTAGCTATGTTATTAGCTATTGGTGTGGCTCTTTGTTCCATTTTTTTCTAAGTCTATTAGAGAATAACATGGTTCTGGCGCCACTATTTACTATTCATTATGTAACTCTTTACTATTCATATTTTTGGTGGTAGATTGGAAGCGATTACTGGTGAAGCTGCAATCCGGTGGCGATGCTGAGAAGAATGGTGCTTGTTATGGTGAATGAATGGAGTGCGATTAGGTAATGTCAAGTGTATAGAAATGGATTGTTTGTGTTGGATCAAGAATGGCTAGATGTATGTTAGGATAGGTTTCAATTACAAGTACGAGATTATATGGCAGCAAGGTGCAATGGTCATGTGTACTTGCAGAAATGGTTAGGCCATGAAGGATATCTTGTGATGCGGTGGAGTTTGATGTTGTTGCTTGTCGATGGTACGCACGATTTTGCAAGTGATGCGAGATGCGATTTTGGGATGGTTGAGCCGAGAACTGGAAGGTCATGCAAGTACGAACACCGGAGATGATGAGAGTCTTCTAGGTTAAGAAAGTGAATCTAGTGGGTGCTTATGTTGTGAAGGCGGTGGTCTGAGACATTGCAGGTGGACTGTGGATTGAAATTGGAGGTGCTGGTGGCCTATGGTGTTTAAGGGTTGCAAATGATACCAGTTGTTGGCGATTGGGGACTAGAAAAGGGTTTTAATTGGATTTTTTTTTTTTTTTTTTTTTTTGTGAAGCATAAATACATGGTTATTAAAATATTACAGATTTAATTTAGTATTTCCAATAATAAAATTACATTATTTAGTATTAAAATTCTCAAAATTTATTTTTTTTTTCCAAATCCTATATGTACCACAACTCATAATTAGAGTTGTTTGAAATGATGACATACAACTATTCCCATAGTTATCAAAGAAAAGACATACAACCCTTCCCACAATTGTCAAAGAAATAAAAATACAACTTGAACCATTGTTGTCAAAGAAATTTCTACAACCTCAACAGGTGTAGTATAAGAGTTATTTTCACAACCCAGATATGAGTTGTATAAGAGTTATTTTCACAACCCAGATATGAGTTGTGTTAGGCATTAAGATCAAATTTCGAAATACTTTGACAACTGAAAGAAACATTATACAAAACTAAACCACAACTATATTTACGACTCTATCTGAAGAGTTGTATGGATTTGAGGACTTTCTACAACCCCCCCCCTTATGCAACCTATGGAGAAACGTTGTCGTACATGTACGACAACTGATTTTTGGGGTTGTAAATTACTGTTTTTCCCGTAGTATATATTCCTTTAGAATATTCCTCGAAACCTTAAACAAACCCTATTCTGGAATATTCTATGCATACCCTGGCTCTGAGATCGAAACCTAGATGGGAGTGGACTACTATAAGTCGAAAACTTGGTAAATACGATGGATCCATCCATTTACAGGTAAGATTCCTTTATAATATCCCCGAAACCTTAAACAAACCATATTGTGGCATAAAGTACGCATACCTTGGGTCCGAGATCGAAACCTGGCCGGGAGTGGACTACCATAGGTTGGAACCTTGGTAAGAGCGATGAATCCATCCATTTACAGGTAAGATTCCTTTAGAATATTCCCTGAAACCTTAAACAAACCATATTTTGGCCTATGGTACGCATACCTTGGGTCCGAGATCGAAACCTGGCCGGGAGTGGATTAATATAGGTCGGAAACTTGGTAAGAACGATGAATCCATCCATTTACAGTAAGATTCCTTTAGAATATTCCTCGAAACCTTAAACAAACCCTATTCTGGAATATTCTATGCATACCGTGGCTCCGAGATCGAAACCTGGATGGGAGTGGACTATTATAAGTCGAAAACTTGGTAAATACGATGGATCCATCCATTTACAGGTAAGATTCCTTCATAATATCCTCGAAACCTTAAACAAACCCTATTCTAGCATAATGTACGCATACCTTGGGTCCGAGATCGAAACCTGTCCGGGAGTGGACTACTATAAGTCGGAAACTTGGTAAGAACGATGAATCCATCCATTTACAGGTAAGATTGCTTCGAAATATTCCCTGAAACCTTAAACAAACCCTATTCTGACATATTGTATGCATACTCTGGCTCCGAGATCGAAACCTGGTCGTGAGTGGACTACTATAAGTCGAAAACATGGTAAGAACGATGGATCCATCCATTTACAGGTAAGATTCCTTCATAATATCCCCGAAACCTTAAACAAACCCTATTCTGGCATAATGTACGCATACCTTGGGTCCGAGATCGAAACCTGGCCGGGAGTGGACTACTATAAGTTGGAAACTTGGTAAAAACGATGAATCCATCCATTTACGGGTAAGATTGCTTCAAATATTCCCAAAACCTTAAACAATCCCTATTATGACATATTGTATGCATACTGCTCTCAGAGATCGAAACCCAGTCGTGAGTGGACTACTATAAGACGAAAAATTGGTAAGAACGATGAATAAGTAAAGTAAATGTTACCGATTGTGAAAATGACCATACTACCCTTATCTGAAATAAGTAAAGTAAATGTTACTGATTATGAAAATGACCATATTATCCTTATTGGAAAAAGTGCAATAAATATTATGGAGACTGTGAAAATGACCATACTACCCTTATCAGAAATAAGTATAGTAAAGTTACTGATCGTGAAAATGACCATATTACCCTTATTAGAAAAAAAAAGTGCAATAAATAATATGGAGATTGTGAAATGACCATACTACGCTTATCTAAATAAGTAAAGTAATTCTTACAGACCGTGAAATTGACCATATTATCCTTATTGGAAAAAAGTGCAATAAATATTATGGAGACCGTGAAAATGACCATACTACCCTTATCAGAAATAAGTAAAGTAATTCTTACAGACTGTGAAATTGACCATATTACCCTTATTGGAAAAAAGTGCAATAAATATTATGGAGACTATGAAAATGACCATACTACCCTTATCAGAAATAAGTAAAGTAATTCTTATAGATTTTGAAAATGACCATATTACCCTTTTTGGAAAAAAGTGCAATAATATTATGGAGACCGTGAAAAATGACCAGACTACCCTTATCGAAAATCTGTAAATTAAATATTACATGATCGTGAAAATGACCATATTACCCTTATTGGAAATAAGTGCAATAAATATTATGGAGAATGTGAAAATGACCAAACTATCCTTATTAAAAATAAATAAAGTAAATGTTAATATATATTCTTCTAAGTTTGGTTTGTTTTGTTATATTGTCACTCTAGAATGTATATTTAAATCACTATATATATTACATTCTATACTTTGGTTTGCTATGCTATGTTGTTTAACCGTGTCTATATTTAACAATGCCTTGTATGTTTGAGGCAAAGTGGCGCATTTGTTGGTCTTTTTTAAGGCTCGATTTGAAATTTTCTTATATATAAAAGTAGATGTAATATATAATCATATATTTAAATGTGAAAGGATGGTTGAATACCCCACTCCTCATTTTTTTTTCAAGTTTTTTTTTTACAACTCTTATAAGGGTTGTGATAGTAATAATAAAAAAAATAGGACAAAAATACCAATATTGAGAGGAAGGAAGGATGGTTCAGGGCTTGTGCTAACACCTAGTTGGCTTGTGTTCGAATCTCTCAAACACCATTATTCCAAATGATATATTTTTTTATCTTCAACAACCCTTATAAGTGTTGTCGTATAGTTATTCACTACCTTAACGAGATGAGTTGTTAAAGTCTAAAGGGGGTCACTACTCTTTTCACAAAAACGTTGTCATTTTTATTCTCGTCACGACTCTTTGTTCCTCTTTGGTCCTAAGAGTTGGACGTTTTTATACTTTGACAACTTTTGTTTGACAAAAGTTGTCAAACATACCACCTTTCACAACCTTAAATATACGAGTTGTGAAGTTACAGTTGTAGATTACTATTTTTCCCGTAGTGCCCCTCATTTGGATAAGGGGCACCTCAATTACTAAGGGGCTTCCACATGTTATTTACACCCCAGGACACCCCAAGTGCTAAAGAGAGTCCAACGCTGGATAAGGGGAACCCATCCTCTTCATTTAAATCCCGATTTTGGCGGGAACTTTGCTCGAGAAACTGTGAGAGTTGGTTACGATTTATATGGGAGATTCTTAAGTTTTTAATGCAATATTAAACTCTTACCTTCATAACAGAGATAATTAAGTGTTCAGGGAACCAAAACAAGGGCCGAGTAACCTTGTATTTGGTAGTTTTCGCAAAACAGGGAATGGAAAAGCTCTGGAGTTTTGTATGGAAGTTTCTTGAGAAAAAGGACAACATATTCTCCTCAGATTTGTACTTACCAAGTTTAGAAGAAGTTGAATACATCAGAGCCGCGTGAAGGAGTTAGGGAGAGGTTTGGAGGCTAGAAAACGCGTGCAACAGAGAAGAAAAAGGGATAAAAAGTCCGAGACTTTTGGTGGAGGAAAGTGGTAGATTTTATCGGGATTCTTGGTTGCTGTGTATATATAAGAGGATAGAAAATCTAAACGGGTCTCACGGGGAGTTTTGGGGGCGAGCGAGAGGGTTTGGAGGAGCCACGAGATCAACAGAAGGAGTTGCAGAGGCTGCGGCGTGAAGGTGGTGGAGGAGAAGAAGAAGACGAAGAACAGACCTTCAAAGTCCATCATGCGAAGCGATCTCGAAACAACGACAGAGACAAACAAGTATCGTTGTTCAACGATCTTAAAACTCGTAATAGTGACGTCAGAACACCATTACAAATAAGCACAAATCTCTCGTTTTATATAATATCTTCAATAAAACACCTTTTTGAGCTATGTTTCTATCTTTTGGGTGCGTTTTGAGCATGAGGAGCTAAACCCCAACACTGGGATGACGGAGGAAGCCATATTTCATGCGTGTGGTAATTATATTTAATTCTTTTATGACTACTTGCACTATTATCAATCGTTTTATGATTTTTCTTAATTGATTGTGATGTCGTATGATGATGTATGCTTGGTCTAAGTGCTTTTGATGCGTCATGCTAGTGATTTACAGTCAATCTTTCAAAAATCTACCTTGGAAAAGAAACAGAGTCAATATTTCATTATTATTTGAGTTATAATTGTCTAGAATAAATATATGAATCGCATGAATGAATTTTATGGTGGAATCCTGAGTCCCAGCGTAATCTCTCGATATTGTGACATCTTGTGAATATATTTTCTTTATTTTTAGAGTTTTCTGAAACTAAATCTTTACAAGTCTAAGTTGAACGAATCTTTCTTACCACTTTACAACAACTTTCACAATCACATCACATGCGTGGCCGTTAGGGCCGTGATTTCGCTAGGGAAACTAGCTAGCGAGCATGTTGGCATGTGCCAATGGCATGCATGGCCGTTAGGGCCGTGATTTCGCTAGGGAAACTAGCTAGCGAGCATGTTGGCATGTGCCAATGGCATGCATGGCCGTTAGGGCCGTGATTTCGCTAGGGAAACTAGCTAGCGAGCATGTTGGCATGTGCCAATGGCGCGTGCGGCCATGTTGACCTAGTTGCAAGTCTTGCAAGCCTAGGGCGCTATGTTTGGCGTGGGCCAAAGGCATAGCGGATTGGAAGTATGGCTTGCGACACGTGTTGGCATGTGCCAATGGCACGTGCGGCAACGTTGACCTAGTTGCAAGTACTTGCAAGCCCAGGGCGCTATGTTTGGCGTGGGCCAAAGGCATAGCGGCTTAGAAATATGGCTTGCGGCACGTGTTGGCATGTGCCAAGGGCACGTGCGGCCATGTTGACCTAGTTGCAAGTCTTGCAAACCTAGGGCGCTATGTTGGGCGTGGGCCCAAGGCATAGCGGCTTGAATTTGGCGTTGTTGCCATGGTGCGCGAGGGTGCGGCTTGGAAATATGGCTTGCGGCATGTGTTGGCATGTGCCAATGGCACATGCGGCCATGTTGACCTAGTTGCAAGTCTTGCAAACCTAGGGCGCTATGTTGGGCGTGGGCCAAAGGCATAGCGGCTCGGAAATATGGCTTGCGACACGTGTTGGCACGTGCGGCCATGTTGACCTAGTTGCAAGTCTTGCAAACCTAGGGCGCTATGTTTGGCGTGGGCCAAAGGCATAACGGCTTGGTAGTATGTCGTTGTTGCCATGGTGCGCGGGGTGCGGCTTGGTTTGGCATGGTTGCCATGGTGCGCGAGTGCGGCTTGGTTTGGCATGGTTGCCATGGTGCGCAAGATGCGGCTTGTTTTGGCATGGTTGCCATGGTGCGCGATATGCGGCTTGTTTTGGCATGGTTGCCATGGTGCGCAGAGTGCGGCTTGTTTTGGCATGGTTGCCATGGTGCGCAGAGATGCGGCTTGGTTTGCCATGGTTGCCATGGTGCTGATGATGCGGCTTGTTTTGGCATGGTTGCCATGGTGCGCATATCTGCGGCTTGTTTTGGCATGGTTGCCATGGTGCGCGATGATGCGGCTTGGTTTGGCATTGTTGCCATGGTGCTTGCGAGTGCGGCTTGGTTTGGCATGGTTGCCATGGTGCGCGAGTGCGGCTTGGTTTGGCATGGTTGCTATGGTGCTGCAGATGCGGCTTGGTTTGGCATGGTTGCCATGGTGCGCGATATGCGGCTTGTTTTGGCATGGTTGCCATGGTGCACGATATGCGGCTTGGTTTGGCATTGTTGCCATGGTGCGCGATATGCGGCTTGTTTTGGCATGGTTGCCATGGTGCGCAGAGTGCGGCTTGGTTTGGCATGGTTGCCATGGTGCGCAGATGCGGCTTGTTTTGGCATGGTTGCCATGGTGCGCGAGATGCGGCTTAGTTTTGGAATTAGGGTTACGTGTTGAAAACCCTAATCTGGTATTTTGAAAAATACCCCTATTAATTATTTACACACAGAGTTAAATGCTCTTATTTAATGTGTTGCGGGTAACACTAGGTCATGGGGTTTTACGATTTTACCCCTTGTCTAAAAACCACCATCAACAACTGTAAAAAAAATCAGAAAAAAACACTTCACATATATAGTGTTGTTTCGAATCGATTACCTTGTGTATTTATACTCCTTACAAGATCTTACAACAACCTAATATACGTTGATTGTTTAAACATCAGTGATGTTTAGTTTGTTACCATGACTTAGAGAAACGATGGAGCAATCAGTGGGTGTGATTTTAGATCTGAAATCGGGTAAAGCTTGGTGCGAATTTGTGTGGGTTTGAGCATAATTGAAAAGGGAATTTTTGTATCGCTGCTCAACAGATGGGATTAAGGAATTGAAGTTAGGGTTTCAGTGTTCTTTAGAGATAGAGATGACACTGTTGATAAGGGGTCGGTGGATTGAATATGAAGATGATTATGGGTTTCCTGTTGAACTCAAAAGAAGAAGATAGATCTTCTCTGAAGATCAAATGGTTGAATCTGTGAACAGGTGGAGGTTAACAAGATGAATGGTTTGCTGAGTGTTGAATCGAATTGATCCAAAATTAGAAGATGGATGATGGGTTGGTGGTGCTGTTGAAGAAATGGAATTGAAGATGAAGAAGAAGAAGGAAAAAGAACGAAACATAATTTTATAAAATATGGGTTTGAGAATAATTTTTTCCTGGAAAATGGGTGCGCGCCTTCAGATTTCGAGGCGTGGATTTCACAGTGGGAACGAAACATAACTTAGAGACAGAGAGAAATGAAAATCATGTGGGCTAGGGTATCGGATATATATTCAGAAACATACAGATATGCTCCAGATGGGGATGAACATGATGGATTATTATTTATTTAGTTCAATGATTAAATAATAATCACTACGGGAAAAATATACATCTACAACTGGAGATTTACAACACTTTTCTAAACATCGTAGAAAGTCCTATGTTTTACAACTGGTTTCAAAGGAAGAGTTGTCGTATATCATCACTGCCAACCCTTAGGAAACAAGGGGTTACGCTAAGAAAACAAACGACAACTCCTTAAGCAAAACAGTTGTGACGACATTTAGCTATAACAACTCTATTCCATATATGTAGTGACTTAGCCTATCACAACTCTGACAAGTGTTGTTGAAGAACACAAAAATATGATAATGAAAAAAATGTTAGAGGAGATTCGAACATGAACCTACTCTTGGAAGTCTAGCTCATCAACCACACTTTCAGTTCACAAGTTTCGGTTTTTTTTTTTTTTTTTAATAGAAACCTACAACAACACTTATAAGTGTTGTTGAAGTAAAAATATATAATGTTGGAAAAAATGAGGTTATATGGGAGATTCGAACATGAATCTACTGCATGGACGTCTAGCTCATCAACCATCCTTACCGTTTACAAGTTTTGGCATTTTTTTTTTTTTTTTAATAAAAATGTATAACAACACTTATAAGTGTTGTTGAAGTAAAAATATAGAACATTAGAAGAAATGAGGATGTGGGGATTTGATCCTCAACCTCCTGTATGGAAGTATACACCAGTAACCATACCTATACTATTACATGTTCCTCAAGTTTGTGGTTCTTTAATACACTAACTTTATGACAACCCTTCATAAGAGTTGTAAAACAAAATGTAATGCTCAAAAATAATGCTCGGTGGTGAGCCAAACAAACAACACGAAGCCTTCTCTGTAAACAATCACATACACGCCTTCTCCGTAAATAATTACATACATTTTTCACTATTTGTAATATTTACTTTAGTCACTTCAGGATAAGGGTACTCTGGTAATTTTCACAGTCTCCATAATATTTATTACCTTTATTTCTAGTAAGGGTAATATGGTGATTTTAACAATTTATAATATTTAGTTTACTTATTTTCCGATAAGCGTGGTCCGGTCATTTTCATAGTCTTCATAATATTTATTGCATTAATTTCCAAGAAGGGTAATATGGTCATTTTCATAAGCAAGTAGTATTTACTTTACTTTTTTTCGATAAGGGTAGTCGTCACTTTCACAATCTCCATAATATTTATTGCACAAATTTTCATGAAGGGTAATATGATCATTTTCACTATCTGTAATATTTACTTTACTTATTTCAGATAAGGATAGTTTAGTAATTTTCACAATCTCCGTAATATTTATTACCTTTATTTCTAGTAAGGGTAATATGGTCATTTTATCATTGGTAATCTTCGAACCTGGATGTTCAATTCTGATATATTTCTTATCCAATTTTGATTTATTTCTTACCTTAAATGGATGGATTCGTTGCTTCTCACCAAGTTTCGACTTAGAGTAGTCAACTCGCGGCGAGGGTTTCGATCTCGGAGCATGGTATGCATAAAATATGCATAAATAAGGTTTGTTTAAGGTTTCGTAGAATATCTCGAAGGAATCTTACCTCGTAAATGGATGGATTCATCGTTCTTACCAAGTTTCGACTTAGAGTAGTCAACTCGCGGCCGTTTCGATCTCGGAACATTGTATACATAGAATATGCGAAATAAGGTTTGTTTAAGGTTTCGTAGAATATACCAAGGAATCTTACACCGTAAATGGATGTATTCGTCATTTTTACAAAGTTTTGACTTAGAGTAGTCAACTCGCGGCCGGAGTTTCGATCTTGGAGCCGGTATGCATACAATATACGAAATAAGGTTTGTTTAAGGTTTCGTAGAATATTTCGAAGGAATCTTACCTGTAAATGGATGGTTTCTTTGTTCTTACCAAGTTTCTGACTTAGAGTAGTCAACTCGCGGCCAGGTTTCGATTTAAGAGCCGGGTATGCATATATTTATGCAGAAATAGGGTTTGTTTAAGGTTTCGTAGAATATCTAGAAGAAATCTTACCTGTAAATGGATGGATTCGTCGTTCTTACCAAATTTCTGAATTAGAGTAGTCAACTCGCGGTCAGGTTTCAATCTCGGATCCTAGTACGCATACAATATGCAGAAATAGGTTTTTTTTTAAGGTTTCGTAGAATATCTCGAAGGAATCTTACCTGTAAATGGATGAATTCGTCGTTCTTACCAAGTTTCTGACTTAGAGTAGTCAACTCACGGCAGTTTCGATCTCGGATCCCTATGCATACAATATGCGTAAATAGGGTTTGTTTAAGGTTTCGTAGAATATCTAGAAGAAATCTTACCTGTAAATGGATAGATTTGTCGTTCTTACCAAATTTTTGAATTAGAGTAGTCAACTCGCGGCGTGTTTCGATCTTGGATCCTAAATACGCATACAATATGCGAAATAGGGTTTTTTTAAGGTTTCGTAGAAATATCTCGAAGGAATCTTACCTCGTAAATGGATGAATTCGTCGTTCTTACCAAGTTTCTGACTTAGAGTAGTCAAGTCACGGGCGGTTTCGATCTCGGATCCTGGTACGCATACAATATGCAGAAATAGGGTTTGTTTAAGGTTTCGTAGAATATCTCAAGGAATCTTACATGTAAATGTATGGATTCGTCGTTCTTACCAAGTTTCTGACTTAGAGTAGTCCACTCGCGGCCGTGTTTCGATCTCGGATCCTTGTACGCATACAATATGCGAGAAATAGGGTTTTTTTAAGGTTTCGTAGAATATCTCGAAGGAATCTTACCCGTAAATGGATGGTTTCTTCGTTCTTACCAAGTTTCTGACTTAGAGTAGTCAACTCGCGGCCAGGTTTCGATCTCGGATCCAGGTACGCATACAATATGCAGAAATAGGGTTTTTTTTAAGGTTTTGTAGAATATCTCGAAGGAATCTTACCTGTAAATGGATGGTTTATTCGTTCTTACCAAGTTTCTGACTTAGAGTAGTCCACTCGCGGCCAGGTTTCGATCTCGGATCATGGTACGCATACAATATGCGAAATAGGGTTTTTTTTTATGAGGTTTCGTAGAATATCTCAAGGAATCCTACCCGTAAATGGATGGTTTTTTCGTTCTTACCAAGTTTCTGACTTAGAGTAGTCCACTCGTGGCCAGGTTTCGATCTCGGATCCTGGTACGCATACAATATGCAGAAATAGGTTTTTATTTAAGGTTTCGTAGAATATCTCGAAGGAATCTTACATGTAAATGGATGGTTTCTTTGTTCATACCAAGTTTCGACTTAGAGTAGTCAACTCGCGGCCAGGTTTCGATCTCGGAGCCTGTTATGTATACATATATGCATAAATAGGGTTTGTTTAAGGTTTCGTAGAATATCTCGAAGGAATCTTACCTGTAAATGGATGGATTCGTCATTTTTACCCAGTTTTTGACTTAGAGTAGTCAACTCACGGCTAGGTTTCGATCTCTGAGCATGGTATACATAGAATATGTAGAAATAAGGTTTTTTTTAATGTTTCATATAATATACCGAAGGAATCTTACTGTAAATGGATGGATTCGTCATTCTTACCAAGTTTCTGACTTAGAGTAGTTAACTCGCGGCCAGGTTTCGATCTCGGATCCTAGTACGCATACAATATGAAGAAATAAGATTTATTTAAGGTTTCATAGAATATTTCGAAGGAATCTTACCTGTAAATGGATGGATTCGTCGTTCTTACCAAGTTTCTGACTTAGAGTAGTCAATTTCGATGATTTATCATGCTAAGTTTGAAGTCGAACCCTCTCGAGCTTCTTGGTTCATAGATTGTATGCTATTATACCAAGTTTGAAGTTCAAATCGGCATTGAGCTTCATACTTATCGATTTTGATGATGTATCATACTAAGTTTAAAGTTAGAACCCTCTCGAGCTTCTTGGTTCATAATTTGTATGTTGTTATACCACATTTGAAGTTCGAATCGACACTAAACTTCATATTCATCAATTTCGAAAACCCGGATGTTCAAATCGGATAAATTGCATCTTCATTCATCCGATTGAGAAACTCTCAGTCCACTCTAGTAATATTTGACCCGGGATGTTCAAATATGATAAATTTCATCTTGATTCACCCGAATGAGAAACTTAGGTCCAACTCTAGTCATCTTTGATCCCATGATGTTCAAATCGATAACTGAGTTTACCAAAGTGTGAACTAAAGCTACTTCATTACCTGTATGACTTGTTAAAATTACTTCATGACCTATGTGACTAGTCGAAATGCAAACCCGAGCACAAAACGTAAAGCACAAAAACACAAAGAAACACACCAATTATCGAATTCATTTTTCATTTTCATTCTTATAAATTTTCTGGATTTTTTTATATCAGAATGTCGATAAAAATGTCCTAAATTTATTAATATTTTTTTTATATTTTTTTTCATGTCGAAGATTGATAATTAAACCGAAAACATGAGTTCGTATTAACACAAAGAGAAAGCACAAAGAAAACACATTTTTACTGATCCGCATGACACTCTTAACTTCAATCTATACCGTCCAAATATTTTTCTTAATCCGTATGAACCCATCATATCACATCTTAGCCGTTCTAATTCTTTTAGATAAAACGATTTTCGTTTTCTCTCACTTATCTTCATTCACTCATTTTCTCTCGATTCTCATCTTCCCCTCCCTCAGAAAAAAAAAAACAAAAAAAAAAACCTAACTTAAATTCTACATCTGAACAAAGGAAACCAAATCTCACATCGATTAATTGATGATGAATGGATTGGAAATGAAGATGGAGATGCAGTCGTTTCTATCGGTAGATAGGTGAAGAAATTCATGGTTTCTAGTGAACACCCTAAATCTATCTCTCTGCCTCCTTTCTCTATCCCATCTCCATTTCCTCTTCTCCTGCATCTTTTGCTAAACTAGATCTCGTTTCTCACACTAACAACTCACCCACCTACATGTCTCTCTCTCTCTCTTTCAACCAAACCAGTAACACGAATCACTCTTTTTAACTCTCTTTAAACTTCAGTATCATCAAGAAAGTACGATTCGTTGTTATTTCGATGTTTACTGAGATCTATCTTTATTTGCTGTTTTAACTCCAATGATGATCCGAGGAGTTTAGAATTTTGAAGATTGTTTTTTTTCCTCCTTTTTCAGCTAAGGATTTGTTTTAAAATTGTTGATGGGTAATTCGTTTTTCGAGATTAGGTTGAAATTTTATGGGTTTTTTTAATTTTAATTGGTTTTAGTTTTTGATTGAGTTGAAATTAGGGATTTCTCGTATCTTATTTGGTTGTGAACAGTGGAAATTATAGCGAGAATGGTGATATGCTAGTGTTGTTGGTTTGATAATCAGATTGGATTGACAGTGTTGATGCTGGTGCTGTGGCTTTGTGATAAAAGGGAAGGACCACATGGGTAATTATAGATTTCAAGCTTTTGCCATTGAAATACAAGGAAGAATCTGCGGGTCGATGTGCTTGTCTTTGATGCTTGAATGTGAAAATACAGGCAGATCGAAAGGATATGGATTTGTAAGTATTTTTTTCATCTTCTGTTGTGGGTTTATGTTACTTTTTCATAATCTTGATCAATACTGACACTTTTGCTTGATTTTCTGGTTATTAGGTTACTTTTAGTGATCCTGAAGTCAATGGTCATTAGATTTGCTTGATGCATGGGCACCAATGGGTCCAAAAGGTAAAATTCGTGACGAAGATGGTAAGATCTTAACTGCGAATTTGAAAGGGAGACCTTCATTTGAGGTTGACGATTAGTCGGCATTGATTTATTTATTGATTTCACAGAAATTGATTTATTTATTGATTTCACAGAAATATGTGTGGATGAATAAGGTGTTTCTTGAGAATGCTTATTATCTACATGGGTATTGGGCGGGGTTAGTCGATCGGTACGAAGAGATGATGGATAAATATCATCCTGGTCTAGGTGATGAGAAATGGTCATTTGTTACTCATTTTGTTGGTTGTAAACCTTGTGGAAGTTATGGGGATTACCCGGTTGAAAGGTGTTTGAGTAGTATGGAAAGAGCTTATAAGTTTTTTGACAATCAAGTCTTGAAACTGAGTATTGTTGAGTCCTAAGGTCAAGCGTATGAGGAATGAAACAAGTAATCCTTTGGAATTTGTAGATTAGTTTGATATTCGTCGTCCTTTGTTAGGTGAAAGTGGATCAGAGTCGAAGAACCCATAGAATGAGTATACTTTACTTCCTTGTCGTTTCATAATGTCAAAGGTAATGTAATATTCTCATCCAGTTCGAAATTTTCAATCAGATGACAATTTAGAGATGGCAGGTTCCATTTGTTTTCAAATTATTTTACCCCCTGTGATACCACTTTTGAGAAAATAGAAGTGGAATTCTTTAGTTTTTGTTCCATTCACACCAGTTTTTTCCTTTCTTCTGCTTGTTAGCTACTGATAAGATAATTCAACAAAAAATAGAGCGTCTCTCATTAACTTGGACATGTCTTGAGCTAGTTATCACGCATTTTGGGTGGTCCTTTTTATTTTCCGTTGTAATTTAATTTATTTGATTTCCTGTTGCTTGTACTTGTTAATCAATTATCACATTTTGAGTAATTGTTTCGGATTCTTAGATAAGAGTTGCCAAGTGTATGTAACTAGGGCTTGTTTGGATCCAAGTCTTGTTATTGATGGTAGGAGATCTAATTGCAATTTTTCTTCGCAGCCGGCCTCAGCAATCTCCGCAGCCAGTCGGTATAATTCTTCAAAACCCTTGTTGTGATTTTTGTTTTTCTTACTTTTCAGTTTCGATTCCCTTGGAAATGACTTATTACCCTTGAGTTTGGGTGATTTATTGTTTTGTTTCTTGTCTTGATTATGATTGTTTCTTTTTCATTCTTCTTCTTGTCTAGGATTAGGGATGAAATTGTTGTTGCGAGAATGGGTGCGTATGAATGACTCGAATGTGTGTGTGTTCGATTATGAGTTGTCCCATGATATTGCAAGAGGCAATTGAACTGTGATGGTGGTAATGGTCTCAAACGGTGACCATAAAGAGAGGTTGAGATTCAGAATTGGCAAGATGGAGCTGTGAATGGATTATAAAGATGCGTGCAGCGAGTTGGAGATGCATCTGTTACCTTCTATTTTGCATCTTATAAGCTGTTGTTAGCAAGAGACATACAAGAGTAGAAGTTTCATGAAGCTGTTGTTCAGGTAATGACATGAATTCTAGTCGATGTTGTTAAGTATTTAGTAATGTTGGTTTATAAGACATTGATTTTGTTTAACACAATTTGTTTGGGAATGTTAGTTGATCTAGACACTCAAATACTTGGCCTTTCTTAGTTATGCCTTCATAGCAGCTAGAAGCCTAGAAGACCCCTGCAGTTATAAAAGAAGTTATTTCAATATTTGGTTAGGCAGCTAACTGCTTTATTTTCTCTTTTTTTTTTTGGCGGAGTAAACAAATCACGTATCTCAACGTGGAATTTCCATGGAACCTAGTGGTGTCTGCCGAGAAGGCAGTACTATGAAGGGCTTCTTACCCAAAGAGATATAATCGGCCGGTGCATCACGGTGTATCTGCCGGGAGCGCAAGCCCGAACTCCTTAATACAATGTCTCTTTGTGCTAGACTTTTGCCTTCTCTTGATATGTAAGATATAAATTTTTATGCAAGTGAAACTAGTGTGCGTTAACCTAGTCCGACTTATGGTAATAACTGAATATGTTTTTCACCCAAAATTTGTGTATCTGTCTGATTTGGGTGTTGACTAGTTTTTGTTGATTTTATTTACATGAAAAGACACACCTTTTTCTTCGCTATCCCCACCTTCACTGCCGTCCCCGTCGTCACCAGGAAAAGGTTGTTTACAGGAAAAGGCTAATTATGCTTGGGGCTTGCAAAGAAAGAGCTTGTGCAAAAAAGCGTAAAGACCGAGCAACCGAAATCCATGTTTCTGCCCGAAATGCATTTGACATAACCCACTGCGAATGGAAAGATTAGCCTATTTTGACACAGAGCAGGTAACGACGGTGTTCATATCAATGTTTATACTAAGACTTACGGAAAAAACTTGTTGTATTAACTGGTTTACGTTGATGGATCAGGACATGGTGCTTTTGCATTACGAAGTGGAGTTATAATTTCCAGATGGCCAACCAACAGCCTCTTTAGTAAAGTTTGGAAGGATTAAGAAGGGGAAAACTACACCGCCATGGCTGTCACTGTGGGAATTCCTGAAACCATTGGATCCTGGTACTACCAAATAGTTGCAATTTTCCATTTCCTAATATCTTTTCTTTTTGACTGTGCTAATCATGGATACTTACACATACATTACCGGTGTTGCAGCTATTACTACAGAACAAGATCAAAACAAAAGGTGCCCTGCACTGGACATCTACATGCCATGTAATTAGGAATGCAACTACAAGTGTTGTAAAAATTTATCTTGTCACTCACCACGTCAAAACAATCTAATATCCTCACTTTCCAGGTTTGGGACTAGCTACATTGTTTGTGTTCCTTTGCAGCACTGGACATCTTAGAGGCTTACGGATTCAAATTAACAGAGAAGATGGAAGATGGAATAATCTAAACATAAAAGATGGAATGATCTAAACATAAAGGTATAAACGACTTCAAATTACAGTTTCACTGTTTTCCCCATAGTAAATTGTGATCGATCCCGGCCATATTGGTTTGTTTTTATGATTTACTCTTAGCCAATGTCTCATGATTTTTATTTCACATCTTCTTGTAGTCTCAATGGGATATTTTGAAAATCCACTCAAGAAGAATGAACTTGATGCATGTAATTGATCTGAAGAAGATAGCATAGAATATGGGTTGCAGGGTGAAGGTTTAGATCTTTGTCGGACTGATGACCTTGCAAGTACTTTTTTAAACTGACGAGCCTACAGTGTGTGTGTGATTACTCCTCATGTGGATGATGCTCATGTCTACATGCCGACTTCAGAGTACAAGTATGCTAGTGATGATGTAGAATAGTGTTCTCAGAGAAATCTTAATCTTCATAACATTTTTGGAGTCAAATTTTTGTAACAAGCATCTATATTACTGCCATTTTTTGGATATGTGTTTAACACTGGTATGGTAACTTAGAATGAATGTAAATGTGTTACACTGGCAGGTTAATATGAAATTATGAATGTGAAATACTTTCGGCAATTCGGTTTCAGCTATAATTTTTTTTCTTCAATATAGTTATATGCACACAACTTCTAATAAGAGTTGTGTTCCATATTTCAACTACAAAAACCAAAGGTTGTGAAAGAATGTCTTTACGACATAACTAGGTGCTGTCCAACATAGTTCTACAACTCTAACAAATGTCGTGCAAATCTTATTCATAATATTAATAAGAGTTGTTACATATTTCTACAATACACATCCTAAGTTGTTTAAGATAGTCCTTCAACTTATACAAGTGTTGTGTTACATATTTTTACGATACACATCCTAGGTTGTCTAAGATAGACTTTCAACTTATACAAGTGTTGTGTTACATATTTTTACGATACGCATCCTTTGTTGTGTAAAATAGTCCTACAACACAAGCAAAAGGGTTGTGTTAGGCTTTCAAAAAAAATCGAAATAGAATCACAACTTCGCCACAATATTGTGGAACCATGAATCACATCACCCTTTACAACTCTTAGTCAAGTATTGTAGAAAAGCTTGGACTTTCTACAATACCCCACCTACACAATGCATAAAAAAGCGTTGTCGTAGGGGTACTTCCTTTCTAATGATGAAGATTATAATATTCAAGCGGGCATCAAATACAGATTTCCTCAACATTTGTATTTGTTTAATATAGTTGGAAAATTTTAATGGTGCACCAACCTAGGTTCTCTGCCTGTTCTAACGAAAGGAAGTAGAAGTTATTTATTAGTGAAAACTACCACCACACCATTTTTGAGATTTTTCCCACCCTCAAACCCACGGGCATGAAACTTCAGGCGCGCACCCATTTTCTGGGTGAAACTTTCTTATACACCCAGAATTTATGAAATTACGTTCTATCACATCTTTTTTCCATTAAAACCCATTTTCCTTCCGCTAAAGAAAGAGAGGCGAGATATTCAGAGAGTTGGAGAGGAGATCAGCAAATTACAAGGGTTCGCAGTAATAGCAGCAGCAGCAGAAGCAAATCTATAGCAATGGAGAATATGAGTCATAACGACTATTTTTTTTTTTTTTGTTTGTAAAAATTAGGTTATGTTCTTTTTCTGATACCGATTCAATTAATGGATCTGGTGGTTGCTATCAAATTTTTTAGATTGAATTCACGAAGGACGGGAAGGATATGTATATGATGTACATGGAATTGAAGACGAGAGGGAATCAGAAATTGTTTTTTTTTTTTTGCTCGGTTAAGTCAGAAATTGGTTATCGATCCATTTTGGATTTGATCGAGAAAAGATGTGCTGTCATTGATTTTTGATGAAACACGGTGATGCTGAGATGCAAAGGTGTTCCTGAATCTTATATTATTAAATATTTAATCTAAAGAGATGAATACGTACTAGTGGTATGTAGTATGTTTTTCCCTTAATTTTTTGTTCACTTGCTGCCTCTCTTTTATTTTTAAGGAATTTAGCTATGTTTGTTTTGTTACTTTGGAAATGAAAATTATACCATCTCTCGTGTATGAACAACCTAAAGAAGTTTCATGGAGTAGTTGCTGTTTGCTTTCTGGTCACTAGATTAATGTAGAACAATTTGATGTAAAATTGAGATAAAGGAATTCTCACCTGCTTCTTTAATTTCATGTGAATCCATGGTCAATTGTTCATATGTAAATTGATGGTCACCAGCAAGTGGTTGCATTGTTATAATCATATGTCAATTCTTATCAGGGTTGCTTCCATCGATTCACAAGAAATTAAAGAAGCAAGTGAGAGTTTTTGATCAATTATGAGTTGGGTTGGAATCGGATCTGTGTTTTCCAAAGACTTGCTCGAGTTTGGGGATGATGTAAGGAGAGTGAGGAGTTGATGTGTCTGCTATTGATTCAGCCAGAGAAACCAAATCAAATGTATGAGTTAACGGAATCAACATAGAAATGTTATAGAACTTTGATGACCAAGTAATTTGTTTCTGTGGTGATTTTTTTTTATAATTCTTGCATCGTTGTTTGAGTGTTTGCCGGTTTGGGAACTCATAATAACATAATGGCCTTTTATACGGAGAAGTCGAGTCATATTAATTCGCAGGTTGTGTAAATTTGTTTGGAATGCAGTGTTAAGATGTGTATATTCAGCTGTCTTCTTTAATCCCGGACCTTGCTACCCACTGCTGATTTTATTTTATGTAAGAAAATGTCACTAATAGATTGCTTCAATATGGCATGACTAACTGTAGTAGAGTCTATGATCTATGAACTTCACCCAGCTTCTGATGATTATGAACCTCATCTTTTGCTAATAGATTGTTGAGATAAGTTAACGGCTTACTTGAGTACTGGTGCTTCGTTTTTTGTGCACATAGGACATGTTAATTTAGTAGGCTGGATTCCAGAAATGGTTTGAGTGTCGTCAATTATCTGACCTATACCCTCTGTTGTTATACAATTTCACTGAAATGGCATGCTTATGTATCTATAGGTTAAGAAGAACCAGATTAATGGCAAAGGGAGCGGAGTCCTTTATAGTAGGAGCCAGCGCAAAATTGAAGGGAAGTCCTTTAAGTGTTGGTGTGGGATCCCATGATTTTACTGATGACATTTGTGATGGATATTAATTTTACTCAATGATAATGTAGCATGATTACTGCATTTTCTTTGGTAGTAGTGGATTAGGAAGCTACGGATGGAGGATAATGGTTGGATAAACTGAGTTTGAGGAGTTGGTGTTGTTAGTTGGGAAGCTACAAATATATTAGTGATGATCATAATGGTAGAATAATTTGTTATGCAGCTATGAAAATGATTGCATAACTTGTTATGCAACTTTTGTGCATCTACAAAATTTGCTGCATAACTTGTTATGCAGTCCAGAAAATGGTTGCATAATACGTTACGCAACAACTTTTTTGTTAGTATTGAAATCAACAAAAAAAAAAAAAAACCGCACAACTTGTTATACACCTACAATAATATCTGCATAACATGTTATGCAGTTGTGAAAATGGATGCATAAAGCAGTATGCAACCACTTTTTTTTGTAAGCACCGAAATAAAATTGATGCATAATCTTTTACGCATCTAGGGAAATGGATACATAACATGTTATGCATCCGAAAATGTGGCTGCATAATGCATTATGCATCGAGAAAATTGTTGCACAATCTTTTATGCATCGAGAAAATAGATGCATAACCTGATATGCTTCCGTATATATGGATGCATACTGCATTATGCATCAATTTTTTATAAACACACTAAAATCAACCAAAAAAATGGTTACATAACTTGTTATAGATGCATAATTTGTTATGCAGTCGAGAAAATGGTTGCATAATTCATTATGCGCCTGCAGAATGTGTTATGCATCTTTTTCGGTGGCTGCATAGTGGTTATGTAGTCAGTTTTCGAAATTTTGCCTAAAATGATGATCACCTCCGATTTCTTCGTGAAAAACAAAAAATTGATATTGTTGTTTGTACTCGTTGCGCAGCTTTCTTAAAAAGATTTCCAACGATATAAAATTTGTAAAATTCCAAGGCGAATTTTTAGATTAATAATTTTGAAAGATTTCCAACGATATAAAATTAGTAATACTTCCAAAAAATCATGCGGAAAAACACAAAGTTGTCAAAAATCCATCCCTATCGTGTTCGAATCAGCCAGGTACGTAGCTATCGTGTCAAAAACTTATATATATATATATATCCAAGTAGTTCTGGTCAGCAGCTGTATACATAACAACATCTTAAATTTGGTGCAAAATTTTGCAGTAAACATGAATATGTCGTTATCGTCAATATCAGTGTATAGGAGGAGATAATACAGGTGATACCTGATGATCTTAATGGGCAACCATTTGAACATCGGCAACAACTGCAATTGAGTGATTTGACAGGACATCAAACAATCATAGACCAGGAGCTTCAGCTGGGTAACTAAGCTATTACATATGCCATAATAAAAATTCATTTTGATGATAAAAAGTAGAATTATTTGTAGTTTGGTAACCCAGTTTTGACAAAAACCATGCTTTGGTATCTAGTTCTTCAGATATGGGCCAGCCGTTGACCGTCAAAGTTTCTCCTACCAAAATATTTTTTTTTTAAATTAATGCATTAATCATTTTATGTTTTTTTTTTCACAAAATTGGTTAAAACTTAAAAAAACCAAAATCAACAATTCCTGGATGAAAAAGACATTTAAATTTTGATACTGTTTAAATGAACAAAAATGTAAAAATAGTCAAGATGTAAACAGTTTCATCCTACCCATTTTCAAATACTTTTTCTTATTTTTAATTTACATTAGGATGTATCCAGTTTCATCCTTACTATTTTTTAAGTTTAAGTCAGGATGAATCCAATTTCATCCTTGCTATTTTTTAGTGTCCATTTCACCCATACTAATTTTTACTCGTCCATTTGAACCATGTTTTAAAAATATTTGGACAAATGACCCATTTTCCGTTTTTTTTTTTTTTTTCCGCGACCCGAGTCCTTTATGCTTTTAAGTTTTAACCATTTCACTCCTTTTGGATTCTAAAACTTCTTTTCTTTTTCTCTCTTAGAAAGTGTATATTTTATGATAGATGAGATATTTATAATTTTGTTGCCCCTGTATGCATGTGTTTGAATTAAGATGAAGAGGGTGGTCAAGTGGTGAACAAATTTGCTTTGGATGGACACGAGCAGCTATATGAGGCAGCAGTGAAGGGTGACTGGGGTGAGGCTAGTAAATTTTTGGAGGAGAATCATTACGGAAGCCATCACTAGAGATTCACACACGGTGTTGGATTTAGCTGTATCTAATATGGTGGACTTAATGTTTGTTAAGGAGATTGTAAGACTCATGCCCCCAAAAGCACTTGAAAATAAAACAGCAGAGGGGTACACACCACTTCATTACGCCGCTGTATGTGGATATGCTAAAGCCGCTGAGTTGATTGTAGCGAAGAATCCGAAGACAACCCAGATATGTGGCGAGGACTATTTTAAAATGGTGCCTCTTTTACATGCTGTTGGAACAATCACTGTGGGGCAAAAAGAAACAGTTGAGTATCTTTATTCTGTAACCAGACATGAGCACCCCAGTCCGTTCTCGGGTCGTCGTGGTGCTGGTGCATTGTGTAGGGCAATTGATGCCGGTTTCAACGGTAAGTGCGAAAAACTCATAATAATATGATGCTAGCAACCCACTACGAAAAACACACAGAGATGTCATTATCCTTATTTGTATGCTTACAAGAAATTCTAACTATTTGAACATATTTAAACTTTTTTTTTGTAGATGTCGCATTGTCCATTGTCCAGCGGTTTCCAAGACTGGTTACGGAGAGGACGGAAAGAGCTAACATATGTGGATTGGAATTGATGGCAGAAAGGCCATTTGAATTTGCGAGTGGACGGAAGCTTACATTCTGGCAACGCTGCTTCTACTCATGTTTGTTAACTATCCTAATTAACTTTAGGTTGCAAATAGTCAAAAGGATATCTAATAAGATTCTATTTAAGTGCTCTTCTTACAACATAGTACTCGATTTCAGTAAGAGTGACATTTCACCACGAGCCTCATCCTCCAAAATAAAGGCATTGCAATGGAAAATTGGTGCAATTTAATGATAATGAGTAGTTTAGTTAACTCTTGCTCATATATGTTTTTTCAGTGTCTAATACTTATCTAACAGCGGTAATATGATACAGCCATTCAAATGAACATTGATTCTACATATCATTCAAATCTCTTAGAAGACACCAAAAGGAGCAAAGAGAAGCTTCTTCCATGCTTGGAAGGAACCAACGGAGACGAAGAGAATCCTCTGGAAAGATTTGAGGGTACCCATACAGACGAAGAAAACCCGTCCTATAATTCAGACAACACGGAAGGAGATAACGCAAAACCGTCGTCAAATGTTTCAACCAGCAGTAATCAAGGAGTGTTGACCAAGCTCATCTCTGCTTACCTTATCCCGTTCATAAAACAAGGTTTCTATCTAGTCATCATTTAAAATTTTAATGCCATTTCCGCCTCGTTACATATAGATAGATATTAAATCTTCAGAGCTCTAAACTTTTCTTCTATTACGACTACAGTGCCTCGTTTCAAACGGATATACGAACAATTACACAACGAAAAAATGATGCACAGACAAGCTAATGAGTTGGTTAAATGTATGTTCACACAACTCTGTAAAAGAATGAATAGACAGGAAGTAAGTGCGTTTTTCGAGGCATCTGACGTCATGAAGACGGCTATAAAGCAGGGAACTATAGAACTTGTAGAGGAGTGTATTAAAACCTTTCCCTACCTGATGCGGTGTGACATGGAGGGGCAATCAATGCTGCAAATGGCTATTGCTAAACGAAATGAAATGATCGTGGATCTCATATGTGAAGCAAGTGAAGATGGGATAATCGATCTAGTTTCTACGGATGATATAGAGGGCAACACTGTCCTGCATTATGCTGCCAAGTTAGCACCTTCTGATCACCTTAATTCGATTTCTGGAGCATATCTTCAGATGCAACGAGAATTGCAGTGGTTTAAGGTATGTGCGTTTCTATATCTGCTGTCTACTTAACTACTGGATATATATGGTATAATTCAACTTTGAAACTTATAGATATCCCTCCCATCTATGATATCAAATGCAACTCTGATTGAGTCTATTTCTTGCCCATCTCCTTTATCATGCAACTCTTTCTGATCTTCAGTGATTTCACTTCTTCTAGGGGGTGGAGAATATGATGCTTGAGAAATTTAAGCACAAGAGAAATGCGGAAGGGGATACAGCTCATCATATATTTGCAGAGGAACATAGAGAGTTAATGGAAAAAGGAGAAAAACTGTTGAAGGATACATCTGGATCCTGCATGGTTGTAGCAGCACTTATTGCTACGGTAGCATTTGCAGCTGCTTTTACTGCTCCTGGTGGTAATATTAGTGATAATGATAGCATTAAAAACGGCACCCCAGTTTTCTTAGATAAGAATTCATTTATAGTTTTTGCGATAGCAGATGCCACAGCGTTATTCTCTTCCGTCACATCAGTACTAATGTTCTTGGCCATATATACTTCCCGGTATGCAGAAGTTGATTTTCCGATGTCCTTGCCACGAAAGTTGATAGTGGGACTTGTAACTCTCTTCATATCTATGGCCACCATATTGGTTGCATTTGGTGCGTCATTGTATATTGTGCTTGGAGAAAGATTCTCATGGGCTGCAATCCCTATAGCGATATTTAGTTGTGTTCCTCTGATCTTGTTTGCATCATTGCAGTTACCATTGTTTTTTGAAATGGTTCGTTTCACATACTGGAATAGCCCGCTTCAAAAACATAGATATTTCCCCAACCAACAGTTGGATGCAAAAAAAAGATAATTGAAATTGAATGAAGGAAAAAAAGCAGTTGGTGACTGTTGGTAATTAAGTTTAGATTTTCTTTACTGCATGACAACAGCCAGTATTTTTATTAAGTCCTGTATTAAACAGTAGTAAATATGTAAATTATGTAGGATCATAATATCGCAACGTGCAGGGCTCGCGGGATTAATAAACAGCGACGTCGCGAGGCAGTCGCAGACAGCTAAAATAAATGACGCGATGAATAACGACACACAAAACAATGAGAAAGACATAGAACCTGGCGAGGGTTAAGAAGTGTCGCGAGAATAAATGTTTGTACATCTCGACACTTCGCGGAACATTTCCGAAATAAAAGGATAGATTAGCTGTCATCCACTATGTATCGCCCTATATAAAGGGTTGAGTGAGTCTCATTGTAGGGGAGATCTTTTTGGAATTGTTGGGCAAGTCATTAGGAGAGAGAAAGTTTAAGAGTGTTTTACTTGGTAAGTGTAATTCTACTTTTCTGTGTAGACAACTCATGAAATTAATCAATAAACATTCTCAATTATACAACTTTCAATGGACTAATTAACCAAAATATAGTGAGGGGTGTAGTGTGGGAAAACCTGCTACTACATATGCGCTAGAAACAGGGACGAGCAGTGATTGACGAAGAAATTGAAAAGAATTTAGATTAACAGAGAAGAGATTTGGAAAAGATACTTAAGAATTCATTGAAAAGGAAAGATGGCTAGAAGAAGAAATGTACAAGGGCAACCAACGATTGTAAGAAGAAGTGGGAGACTTCTTTGGAGAAAGGAGGAATGAAACAGGAGAATCATCAAGGATGAATATGAGAAATGATGGAGAAGGTCAAAACCAGCCACCAATCTCCCCGAGAGCAAACGCGGTACATGGATTATGATAGAGTAAGTGTGCATACTTGGAGATCCGATTACGAAGACGAGAGAGAAGAGGAGCGGCAAGTGGTGAACAATGGACAAGGAGAGCAAGGGATGAATGGAGAAATGAATCCGAGGAAACGAAGAAATGGCGGCGTTAGAAAGATTGAGACAAACAATACACGAAGAGAGACGATTAGAAGCGAGAGGAGCGAGCAAACTTGACAAGACAAAATCATGAACCGAGGATGGAAAATATGAGATTACAAAGAAGGAGATCTAGAAGTAGCGTGAGATCAAGTTCTAGATCGAACGAGAGAAGAAAGAAGGAGAGTTTTACCAACGAGAAAGTGCCGGGAAGAAACACAAAATCCGAATACGAGCATGGCGAGAGAACTGGGAAATAGAAGATCGTCATATTCCTCAGCCCGAAAATCTTCAAAATGAGCGAAATAGGAAAATCAAGAAAACATGCAACTCCAAGGGCCGAATGATCCAGCTGCTGAAGGAAGAATAATTCTACACGGGAGAGAAGAATTGAGAAGAAACCGAGAGATCGAGGATGACATTGAGAGACACTACATTGAACAAGCGCGACTAACTCGCGAGAGAGAAAGAATAAGAGCGGAAATAGAAAATCAAGAGATGGAAGAAGCAATCCGGCAGAATAACCATGACAACCGCGAAAGAAGGAGGGAACAAAATCGTAACAATAGAAATATCAACGAAGAGTATGAGAGGGTGCGAGATGATGAGAGCGGAGAGGCAACCAAGAAGAGAGAATAACCGATACAATGGCGTGCGAATTGATGAAAGAAACGAAGAAGATCGTCGCGAGGAAAGAAGAGGAGAAAATAACGAAACAGGGAAGGTCAAAATAGGCACGAGCGAAGAAGGAGAGAAGCGAGCTAAAAAGACCAAAGAGAAACAAATTACGAGGCAAATGAACAAATCTTAAGAGAACTAGGCTGAAATGAGAGGATTACTTGAACAATAGAAGGGAAGGAGGAAGGAGACAACTGGACGAAGCCATCGCAGAAGCCGCGAAGAATCCCTTCACGCTAGAAGTACAGATGGGAGGAATACCTCCTAAGTGCAATCTACTGCATTAACCAATATCTTTGATGGAACAACACATGCGATACAACATATTAAGGCTTACATGAGATGTATGTTACAATGGGAGAATCATGATGCCATATTGTGCAAATATTTCGCGTCAAGCTTAATAGGAGAAGCACTAAAATGGTTTGAAGGTCTGCCAAGGAACACAATCACATCATTCAATCATTTACAAGCCACATTCCTGGGAGCATACATAAGTAACAACTCTTCGCGACCCGGTATTGAAGATGTATTCGGGTTGAAACAAAGGATTGGCGAGAGCTTAAGGCAGTTGACAGTAAGATGGAGGACCATGTGTAGCGAAATGGCGGGACGGGTTGAGGAGAGATATCTCATACTCTCATTTGTGAACGCTCTCTTCGCGACTAACTTGTTATACATTCAAATTTTTAGAATCAAAAATACAATCACAATGGCTGAATCTGCGAGAATTACGGGAAGAATATATTGCCTTAGAAGAAAGACAAAATGAAATGAACTCTTATCCATCGCGAACACAAGCTCTAACGCCGCGAACGCAAGTTTGTTACCTCAATTCATAAATACAATGGCGAGCACTTCGCAAGGACAGCAAGCAAGGAAAGGCGATGAGGGACAACGAGAAGATAGTAGCTATGGGAAGTCATGATCAAGAAGAGTTTGAACGTGAAAGGAATTATTATAACCGTAATGACAATAATAAGATTCGAGGCTAGATCATGTGCAAGAAACTTATGGTGGACGAAGGCAAAATAACCGTGGAGGCGAGAGAAGTCATAGAACAGTATGGGAACAAATTAAGATGCCTCCACCGAATGCTAGCGTTGAAAAGATCGGGAAGCTATACTTGTGATGGAAAATGTACCAAGACCTTGGAATGTTGGAATGGAACCACCGCCCAGGCGATAGAAGTCATGAGTTTTGTTCTTACCATCGCTTCCATGGGCATCAAACAAACGATTGCGAAAACATAAAGAGAATTATTCTCGGGATGATTGATCGGGGAAGTCAATCACTTTCTAAGGGGAGAAGAAAGCAGGTCGACATTGCCACCACCACCGAGAGATGCACGCAGCAGTGTCGGCGAAAGGAAAGGAAACATTTGTGATAGAAGTAGGAACAAAAGCCAAGAATTTGAACTGCAACTCTATTGTCCACTCCTATCGCACCATCGAAGATTTCCATGACAACGTACTCGGTAGAGTCTTTGCGAGAGACGCTAATGATAAAGAAATAATGAGTCCAGCGAGAACGACGCTGATTAGAAAAGTGGCAATTGAAGACTATTTCTTTCTCATGAGATGAAGTACCAAAAGGAAGAGAAACACACGATAGCCCGTTGGTTGTGAAACTAGAGATTAACCCAAAACCAGTCGATGGAGAAGATGATGAGGCGAAAGCTTGTTGGGCGATCAACCGAATTCTAATCGACACCGGAAGTTCGGTGAATATTCTCTTCTACCATACTTACAAGACGATGGGCGGAAAAGATGAGGATTTGATTCCCTCGACATACAAGATATATGGCTTTAATGGCACCGCAAACAAACCAAAGGGAGAAGTTCACATGAGCATACCTCTACAAGGATTATCAGCGATGTCTTATTCTCGTGTGGTTGATGTGGAGTCCCCGTATAATGCACTAATTGGGAGACCATGGCTTCATGAGATTTTGGGGTCGCCTCAACATACCATCAATGCATAAAATTTCCACACCCAAATGGTATTGGTATCATACAAGGAGATTGGAAAGAATCGCAACAATGTCATGAGGTCGATATAGAAAAAGTCTGCGAAGAAAGAAATGCCAAAAGAAAGGGTTGGAAGCAACATGTGAAAAATGAACAGAGAAAGGAAAAACTGATGGTGGATGCTATAGAAGTAAGGACTGAACATACCTCGCGAGGTGAATGCTTAGAGACAGACCAATATTATAACAATGAAGAAGCAAAAGATATGAGGAACAAAAGGCATAAGAAGTAAATAATCAATAACGGGGATGCAAAGTAACAAATTGAAGTAATGATGTGCGAGAATCTCGCAGACCAAGAGCAAAATGAGAATACGACTAAGAAAGAAAAGTGAAATACAACAAGTGAAAGCAGAATTTAATGCGAATACTTCCCATGAACAAATATCGACAAATAATGAAACATGAATGATTGAATGATTTAACAAATATAAATGCGCAAATGAATGGGACGAACCTTTATGGCGTACACCCTAGTTCGCGAATAACATTTCGTAAGAGGCAAATGTAAGACCTAAAGTGCGTCATATAAGGGGGTATCTCTCGCCGTGGTTCGGGGGAAGGTTACACCGCTCTCGAAGCTTCGAACCATGAAAATTTGGGGCCCATGAAAGCCTATCCGGAAGAGGTACCTTGGATTCCCAACTATATATGTAGGTTATACCCTGGTTGGGCGACCGAGGGTCTCTTCCTAGAGTCGATGTATGCTCAAGGCGCCGAGGTACACGGTTGAGCCAGAGTGCCGGGATGGATGAACCTACCCCACAGCCATTCTTGGCAAGTCTTGGCATGCGTTGCACTCGCCCAAGAAAACTCCACTTAGGGTGCGATCTCGTAACCATAAACCCTATAGGTATAAGGGATAAGAGACTGCGAAAACAACTGGTTGTTGTTAAGACCGGATGGGAGGAGCTAGTCTTGTATGGCCGATGTTTCGCCTCCTTGAAGGGGCAACCGGGAGATGATAAGGGCGGTGCTCTCCATTAGGGGGTGCCAAAACAGACGCAAATGTCATGAGGCTTTGTTTTCGCAAGGAGACTTAGGCTTGTCATATTTGTGCAATGATCCTGCAGAGGCAATAATACTAATGCGAGGATAAGGCGAGATCAATGGGTCTTTGCACGAAAGTGTACGGACGTCCTGCGATTTCGTCGCAAGACGGCAATGTCATAGGGCTTTATATTCGCAAGGATATCTAGGCCTGTCATATTGTTGCAACAAAACATCTGAGAGAGGCAAAAATACTTGAAAAATGATAAGGCAAGATCAATGGGTCTTTACATACAAGTGTAAAGACGTCCTGCGATTTTGTCGCAATGAAGCAGTGGCGGGGAGGACCTCTAATTAGGGAGGTCTGACTTGGAAGACCACACAAAATGATAAGGCAAGGTCAATGGGCCTTTGCATGAAAGTGTAGAGGCGGCTGCGACCTTGTCGCAAGAAAAGAGATAGAATTCTCAATTCATAAAGATATCTGTGACCTTGTCAGCGGTATACATTTCAATAACACTAAAATTATTATCCAACAAAATACATGAGGATAACTAACTTCTTCCATCGGAAGATAAATACCGAGAGGCAAGTATGGGAATGGAAAAGATGGAATATTGTTATTCATCTTAGATGAAAGAGTTATACATCAATAAAGATAGCCAATTATATTACAAGGAAGAACTAACAAAAAAGGGGAGTGAAGATTGAATTCATAAAAAAAGAGTTCACTATAACAAAGATACGAAGAATGTACAGATATTACACGCAGCAAAAGAAAACAAAAAGGATTACATTTTTGGTGATTCTTCTTCTTCATCGATTCATCGGTTTTATTATTCTCATCGCGTAATTTTCTTCTTCGCCGACTTCACTATCGAAACTTTAGAGACAGGTAGATTCTCGGGAACCTTTTCAAGAAGCCAGGGATATGTATGCGAGGGATGTTCCGTGTTTACAAAAATACTCCATGGCTCCATTGCGAAAACGAACGGCATCATTATTAAAGTTTTTCACCGTCGTTTCAAATTGTTCCTTCAACTTGGAATACTTGTTATTACGGAGGAGAGACTCTTCGCGAGCTGTTGTTTTTCGATTCAAGTTCTTCAATTCTCATTTGGAAAATTCCGTGAGTTGTTCTTTCTCGGATTCAAGCTCTCTAATTCTAACACTGAAGCCTCTTCTCGGTTCTCGCAAATAAGTAACAACAAGTTAATAATTTACAAGCAATACTACGAAGTAAGAAGTAGTAAGGTGTAATAAATAACCTTCTCTATCGGATATCATATCTTTAATCAAGGAAGTATGCTCGGCGTGAAGACTAACATCAACACCTAGGTTATTCCTGGCATTATCTAAAACTTTCGCAGCCCGGGCGAATTCATCGTCACTATTTATAACAAGGAGGGAACGAATTTGATCTTCTCGCTCACTAAGCAAGGAATTACTGCGAAGCAATTCATCCGTTCAATTTGTAGTTCAAGGAGAGATTTTTGAAATGTTGCTAATGCACTGTGCACCATTATTAGCAATGCGATCTTTATCATCTATATGGTCACTAATTTTCTTCCTCAAAATTTTGATTTCTTTATTGGACTCGAGAAACATTCGTTTAAATTGGTTGGCAACACTTAAACCAGATCTATGTTCAATTTCTAAAAGACGATATTTGGTCCAAGTTCATTTAATGAAAGGAGTTAATTTTGTTTGATGAACTACTTAAAGAGTTGTTGAGGTGAGCGAGAAGAAGGTTATTATCCATAGGATCAGGAAATGTATGGAGAAGAATAGCCTCATCGGAGAGATTATATACATCTGCGAAAGTAATAAGTTAGGTAGCAATAGCCGACCGATTAAATAATTGAGAGTAAAAGGAGGTAAAATTTTATACCATAAAGTTGCTGATTAGCGTTTTGAAGAGTGGACACCTTATCCCTTTGGGAGTCAAGTTCGGTATTTAACTTTTGAATCGTCTCGTCTTTATCGCGAGATAACGCAGCCTCGATCTCAATTCTCGAATCTTCTTGCTCAATTGCGAATTCTTCTTCTCAAGATTATTGCGTCTTCTCTCAAGGTCCGAGGCAACTACAAAGAAGATCTTCCAACCTATGAAAGAAGATAGAAAAATTTGTTAATACATATACAACAATATAAAGTCAATGGGGAGATATGATTGTATACATACCAAGGATCCAAGCGCATTCAAGAAGTCGGGAGACATAGTTCTAGAGACTCCATTGAAAGAATTATTGCCCTCCGGTAGAGTGGCATTGCACACGTTTGCGAGAGTCCCGAGAGAGAGGCTAGGGGAGCATCTCCCATTCCTTGGAAAGAGTCGAGAAGATACTAGACAACCGACCCATAGAAGAACCGATTAACGGGGTCCCTGTAGCGAGAGAGCGATTTGAATCATGGTCATCCTCATCGAAGACTCCGAGTTTGAGTTAAGGCGAGAAGAAGATTGAATCTTTCGCTTTTAGTTAGTGGAGCGAAGATTTATTTTTTATGAGCGACAGTTTTGCCCTTACTTTTACCCTTCGCGGCTACAGCTTCTTCAACTCCAACCTTCGCATACGGTTAAAGATAAGAAACAGAGGCAACAATATTGTTTTAAATAAGAAGAAAGGAAGTGATTCTTACTTCACTTGTAAGCGATCGGAGCAATGTCAGAGTATCCTCCGACGGATCCTTTTGTACCTTCTTTTCAACTCCGCTATCTCGAGATTTCACAAACTCGGCAATTATAGAAAGAAAGTTACGAAAGCCAAATTTGAAGTCGGAAACATACCTCTTTCTTCTTCTCGGGCCATTTGAATTCCCAAGGATGATACCTGCGAGATTCGCAGAAGAACGTCGGCCCGCGATATAAGGACCATTTAAAATCAAGGGAACAACCCACCATTTCTCATCTTTGGAGTGGCGAGGAGTAGTATTATTACCCGGGTGCCAATCAATATCCCGCATGAGCAGTTTATCCTCGCAGACATTATCCTTTTTCTTCAAGCGAAACGCCCAAATGTAGAGATTTCGCATTCACCATAGTTATCACTTGAGTAATTTTCAAAAAGTTTTCCACAAATGTATTTCTCAACAACTATTTCCAAGTCCGCGAATTTGGGATTTCTGACAGAGTTAGAGTATAAAGATCCTTTGCCTGCACCGCGATTCGCGAACTCAAGCATTAGGCGAATGCAATCGCCACTCAATTGATAAATAGCTCTCGAGAATTTTTCATGGGCTAAGATTTCATAAAATAGAGGCAACTCTGGATCGTATAAAGGAATGGGAAGTCCCGCGAGAAGCTGACCTAGCGAGACTATAATCCTTTGATCATCACATTGATGATCAGAAAATAACTTTGCAGAAAGAATGGATGAAGATTCTTGATCAGGAATGGTCGATAGAGTGAAACCCTTCTCGAGCAATTTCTGTTGAACTTCATCAAAAGAAGTTTTGTATGCACGACTAATAGCAGCCATTATCGGTATGGGAATGGATGAGAGGTTAAAGGTTAAGATCGATGCTAGAAAAAGACGAAGAGAAGATTTGCGGAGCGGGAGCGCAAATTGCGGAAGGAGAAAATCAAAGAAGTTAGAGAGAAACTAAAGAATGAAAAGGAGGGGAAAAAGAAAACTATATATAGGAAAAAAGATCCTCGAGAAAAACGAGGTCATTTAATGCGAGAAGGGACATGAAAGGTCAAGAATAAACGGTTGGAAGAGACGTGTCGAAAAACGGCTTTAATGGTTAAAAATTGTGTACGGAGCTGAAACAGAGATAAAGATAAGCAACGCGGCGAATAAAAGCATCGCTCTCATGATATTCTTCCCTTCGCAAGAAAAGTATGAGGAGAGACAGGAGACGCAAAACTTCGGAACATCGCAAAAGAATAGAGGCAAGTACGTACTTTTTAAGTACAGTATTCTTCTGCTCGTTCCTTCATCAACAAAGATCAAAGATTACTACAACAACAGATTTTCCTTAAAAAATCGCTCTTCAAGCAATATTTAAGGAAAAAGAGGCAAGATGTAGGATCATAATATCGCAACGTGCAGGGCTCGCGGGATTAATAAACAGCGACGTCGCGAGGCAATCGCAGACAGCTAAAATAAATGACGCGATGAATAACGACACACAAAACAGCAGAAAGACATAGAACCTGGCGAGGGTTAAGAAGTGTCGCGAGAATAAATGTTTGTACATCTGCGACACTTCGCGGAACATTTCCGAAATAAAAGGATAGATTAGTTGTCATCCACTATGTATCGCCCTATATAAAGGGTTGAGTGAGTGAGTCTGTTGTAGGGGAGATCTTTTTGGAATTGTTGGGCAAGTCATTAGGAGAGAGAAAGTTTAAGAGTGTTTTACTTGCTAAGTGTAATTCTACTTTTCCTGTGTAGACAACTCATGAAATTAATCAATAAACATTCTCAATTATACAACTTTCAATGGACTAATTAACCAAAATATAGTGAGGGGTGTAGTGTGGGAAAACCTGCTACTACAAATTACTTTTGCGTTTTGATGCCTATCGAGATACTTCTTGATGATATATTGTATTCCAGTTTCCCAAATCTCTCTATCACGCAGAAATATTGAAAATGATTTGAGTAATTATCTAAGAGCAGTTTGTGGATTTTGGGACAGGGATCATATACCTTCTTCCTATATGCTGAATGTTGCTAAAATTGCGGTCTTCAACATTGCAAATCCAACTCTCATCGAACTAAGCCTTGAAAGATCTACATCTTTCATCGGGTTGGCGCCCTTGGGGCATATCCAATACCCTGCAACTTCTTTTCTCAAATCGTATAAGTGTTTTTCTTGCCTTATAAGTCTTTTTCTTGCCTTCAAACATCTTTTCTCAAATCATAAATAGATAATCCTGCAGAATTGGGATGGAGTAGTAAATCAATCGAGATAATGGACATAAAAAATGCACTGTCCAAAAGTTTCCATTGCCATGCGATAACCCGTGATGAGATTGGGATAAAAGTTCAAGGTCCTTACTCACCTTGAAAACCAGCTTGCAAGGCTAGGTTGTCCGAGGCTTATTAACTGCAGGATCTTATACTTCCTGTACTATGCAGGACTATTCTCAACAGTTTTACACCGCACGATATAGCTCTATCAGTAAATTTTGGTTTATGGGATTTTGAACTTTACTCCTTTGTGTTTCGGAATTTTGCTTCTTTGTGGCAATGTTGTTTCGGAATTTTGCATCCTTGTGGCACTGTTTTGTGGCCCGTTTTAGTTTTTCAACCTGCCTAGCTACCCCTCTCGATTTGTAGTAGTGGTGTCTGAATTAGAGGCGTGTAAAAGAAGATATTGCATCAGAGTTTAGAGGTAACAGAAGTTTGAAAGACGTTTTAATTCTTCATGTGACGTGGTTGACACTCATTGGTTGATCACCTGATTGAAGGATCTTTGCCGGATATATTCCGTAGCTTTTAGAGCAAGTAAAACGATGGCTTGTTAAGAAATTAAGTGATGACCTAGATATGTATATATAGCCCCGTACGTATGTCCCTCAAGAAAAACACAGAAGAAGAACAAGAGCTAGCTAGCCAGAATATTTAGGGAGAAAAACAGAAGAAAAATATGAATTCTCTCAACAGATTAAGGCCTTTAAGCAAACACATTAATACTGGTCGGATTAGTACTTTGTATTCATCATCTTCACAGATTTCAAACCCTGCTGCTAATGCCTTCCGCCAATCATCTGTTCGCCATTCCAGTAGCAAGTGAGTATCATGTATTTATGTTGTAGTTCTTTTGGTAGTGTTTAAAAAAAAAAAAAAAAAAAAAAAAAAAAAAAAAAATTGAATATCTTTTTTTGCTTTATAATTTGAAGGCTAGCTAACATTGCTAAAAATTTGATTCTGGATAAATAGGTATGAAAGACAAACTGCCATTAACATTGGCTTTCGTATCGTCCCGGAAAAGAAAGCGCTTATTGTTGAACGATACGGACAATACTATAAAACCCTAGAACCAGGATTTCACCGTTTGACGCCATTGGTTGAACGTATTCGTTACGTTCATTCACTGAAAGAACAGACGGTTCATATTTCGGATCAATGTGCTATTACCAAAGATAATGTTTCCATCACCATTGACGGAATTCTTTATTGCAAGGTATATATATATATTTACATCTACTTTCGAACAAAAAAAAAAAAAAAAAAAAAAAAGTTATATCTGTTAGAAGTGTGTGGGCTTCCAACTCAAAACCAATTGGCAATGAGTGGAGTGGCTCCACACCTTATATATTAAGATCTAGGCTAAGGAGTTAGCTATGTGGGACTATTTTATAGTTTCTCCAACATGCTCCCCCTCCACGTGTAGGGCGGAGATTAAGCCACTACAACGTGGACCTCTGTACGGGTGAACGGGCAGCCCTTTGGGCATACTTCTCATTCCACTCTCATACGGGCCTAGCTCCATACCATGTTAGAAGTGTGTGGGCTTCCAACTCAAAACCAATTGGCAATGAGTGGAGTGGCTCCACACCTTATATATTAAGATCTAGGCTAAGGAGTTAGCTATGTGGGACTATTTTATAGTTTCTCCAACAATATCTAACAGATCTTGGTTTTGTAATTATTGCTGATTACATGATGATAATCTTGACACAGATTGTGGATCCAGTGAAGGCATCCTATAATGTAGAAAATCCGTTCCATGCAGTGATTAATCTTGTTCAGACGAAATTGCGTAGTGAGATAGGAAAAATTACACTAGACAAAACTTTCGAGGAAAGAGATCGGCTGAGCGAGAACATAATCGTACGTTTATTCAATTTCCCTATCATTTGCTTCACTCTAAATTTGAGCTTAACAGACAAACTTTGTGTTTTGATATCGGGATCCATTTATAATTCGGTATTATAGGAGGCTCTCAGTGAAGCTGCCGAAGATTGGGGAATGGAGATCATGAGATATGAGATACGTAAGTCGATCAACTGCTTAATATTGTGTTTCTTTCTCATGCAATGACAATTTCAATGGTGTTTATTCTCCTGTGATACGCAAGAATCACAGTAACTCTCTATTTCTACAGGAGATATTAATCCTCCTAGAGGTGTGAGGGAATCTATGCATAGGCAAGCAGAAGCAGAACGCAATAAGCGTGTTCAAATTCTTGAGTCAGAAGGTATTGATTGAATTTATCCCCGGGTAGCTTTTTTCATATGATCATTCGATGGTTATGGACGTATAATGTCGTTTGAAATTTAACAGGGCAGCGGCAAGCTGACATTAATAATGCTGATGCAAAAAAACAACAAAAGCTCATGGAGGTTGAAGCACAAAGGCAAGAAGAGCTAATGGAGATTGAAACAAAGAAAGCAAAAAAGCTCATGGAGATTTCTGTTAACGCAGAAAGAGTGCTCAGGGAATCCGAAGCAAACAAAGAAAGAGTGCTCAGGGAGTCGGAAGCAAACAAAGCGAAAGCAGACATGGAGTTTCAAGCCACTGCAGATGGAATTGAATTACTTGCCAAGAAAATAAAATCTGATGGAGGTCAAGAGGTATATATATATATATATATATATATATATATATATATATATATAATGTGATGCCATAGCTCGATCGGTTTCTCGTTTCTTTTTCCTTTTCCCATATCATATTTAAAGTGTGTGGTTTGATCTGCTTCTGTAGGCCGCGAGTTTAAGAATTGCAGAACAATATATCAATGCCTTTGGTGAAGTTGCAAAGAAGGTACGTGATTATACCGAGTGTTGATCATAATGTAAGGAGAGACCGATATTATGTCTGAACTAGCTAAACACTAACTAATACACTTTGTTACTTACAGGGCACAACAATGTTACTTCCAGCGGATGTTTCTCATCCAGCCAACATGATGAGTCAGGCTTTGAGCTTGTATAAAAACGTCGTTGGCAATGCCTCCTCTGGTGGTGGTGGTGATGCTGGTAGGCTCTATGAGATGGACCCGTCAGAGATAGGAGAAGCCAACCGTCTTTTAAACCTACCAGCAAGTACGGAGACAAGCTAAAAAGATAAAAAAATGTTACTTAAATTCAAGTTTTGAGTAAGACAATCTCATAGGTAGTTTTGAGGACTGATAATGCCTTTCAATTTTGTTTGGAGCTAGTTAACTAGGTCTATCAGCATCATACTTATTTACAATTGCAGATTCGGTGCATGAGGACTAATCTCTTCTTGCTTTTTCTAAGGGTAATGGAAACCGAAGTTGGTGTTGGTGTTACATTTTTATACTCCCTCCCACTATTAAGTGGCCTAGTTCAAGTTTGCACAATTTTTAAGGCAAACAAGGAAAAGAGTATTTTTAAGCATATTTTATAATTATACTCTTATGGATAATAATTAGTGAAATTTTGAAATGATTAATCTCTCAAACTACACCATGGATGTTCGCAAACTTCATACCATTGAAAAGCATTTTAAAACACCTACGTAACGAATATAAACATGCCTATCAAATTATGCATATTTCTTATATTTCTTATAATCAACTAGGTATCACGCCGGCCTGCGGCCGGCGCTCAACCTCTCGTCGATTTTGGAAAAGATGTTTTAAGCTTATATAGCTTAATGTATAATATATCTAAACAATATCTAAAGTGTTTAAATTAATTAAAGATTTAATACCTAAACAATAATAGAATTAAACATTAACTGAAAATAGTCGAGAGCAAAACTTTTTAGAGTATTGTTTATTGTTTGGTCGGTCGATCGGTATTACAGTATCGTGTTTAATTAGTTGGACCATAATAGCTGGATAGAAGGCCCTGGCGGTGGAGAAAATTTAAAGGCAGGTGTAGTGCCCAAATATATAGTTGATCGTATCATATTATAGTGTGTTAGTTAGTCGAGTCACTATATTTCCCTTTAAATTTTCTCCACCTGCGGCCGACGCTCAACCTCTTGTCGATTTTTGAAAAGTTGCTCTAGGCTTATATAGCTAAAAATATAATTTTATCCAACGAAAAAAAAAATAATATAATCCAACGAAAAAGATATAATATGGAGATTTACTTTTCGGTATCTAAATTTTATATTAATTAAAGATTTAGTACCTAAATAATAGTAGAATTGAACATTAACCGAAAATACTATGACAAATCCCTCAACTACTTAAGAGTTTTGTTTATTGTTCATTTGTTTAATAAATCACAACAAAACATCCTGGAAGACGACATTAGTTGCCTTTAAACCGGCCGTCGATTTATCTTGGTAGCACAGTTATTCGTCTTGCAAATGTCTACCTTGACAAAGCAACGTAGAGTTGGTCATGACAAAATACAAAGTCATCAAGTCAATGCCAATGTGTTGCGCCCGACTATCCTTGAGATTTGTTGATCGTCATTGCATACGCTAATAGAATCGGAAACCGGCGTCTTACCATATTTATGTTCAACTCTGAAATATTGAGCTGGAATGATATCCTAGGCAACATCACTTTTTCTCCGATCTTGCTCTTCTTTCCGTTAGAATTTTTGCTTGTATAAGATACTTCCCATGATGTGTCACCAACAACCTTGTTCCATTGCAAAGTCCCTCCGAGGAAGCGGGATTTCTCATCAGAATTATCAGACACCCAACTTTGAGTTGTAATTTGAATAAAGGCATTCCTTGAGGGTTTAGATTTTGCAGAAATTCATTGCTTATAGGTGGTATCCTACCACTTTCGTCGGGAGTCAACCTATCAGCTGCTAGATATGTGTGTGTATCTCCGTCCAAAAAGTTAAGTGCCTCGACCTTAATCTCATTAACATCATCATTGCGTGACGTGAGAATCATTCCATTAGTTAGTTCCTCCTCCGAAACTTGTTCGTAACACTCCTCATCCCCTCTCCAGATTTGTGTTTTTGTGAGGCAAGGATAGAGCTTTGTTATTAGCTCTCTTCTGTTTTTACATACGTTCACAAAGATGGCGAATCAACTTTGTCAACTGGTTCGGAACCGACCTTCAAAACGTAAAATAAGATAAGAAGTTTAATCAGTTGTGTTAATATAAGCTAATTTCCAACTATAATCTATCATGGTTACCTGAGGTACTATCACCAATTAACCGAATCTAAGATGTACGGAGAGACAGAAAAGATAATTACCTTGAGTAGGAAATCCGCGTACGCTCGATTTTCCCGTTCTTGCATATCCAGCTGCATATTCTTGGTGAGTGTCAAAACCTTTATGTTATCCCATAAATAAGATCTCTGGATGCACGCCCCCACTATTTCTGCCCGGCCTCCATTCGGTATCACTGGCAAAGTCTGCCGAGTCTCTCCTCCATGACGAAAGTCACACCTCCGAAGTCATCTCATGAATATCCTGGAGCAACCTGTTTACCGCCTCAATACAATTTCTATGCTGCATCGGCACCTCATCCCATATAATCAAAGTCGCTTGTTTTATAAATTCAGCTTCTTCCTTTTGTTTAGCTATTGAACAAACACTGGTGCTTGTTATATCTATAGGAATTCTGAATGTTGAATGTGCAGTACGACCTCCCTCCAAAAGCAAAGAAGCTATTCCCGGTATATGTAAATAAATGCAATTTAGTAATCAAAATAAGATCAATATAAGAAATGATTTATAAACATAGAATATTAAGCAACGGGATATATTTACCGGACGATGCAACAGTCAAAACAATGTTTCCCTTCAAACGGAAGCTCGCAGCAATGGCGTTATAGACAAATGTCTTTCCTGTCCCTGCACTACCATTCAGAAAGAATTTAGACTCGTCTCTTCGCTCCACGGAATATGTCACCGCCTTGAAAGCCGCAAGCTTCTCCTCATTCAATTTAGCTATATTTTGCTTAAGTTGATCCGCATCTATTTCTGCCTTCATTTGCATATGCTCGAGTATGTAACGGTTTCCATAAAGATTATCCAAATCAATCTCAGACTTAGGCATCGAGAAGAAATGCGCCATCTCCTTCCCTCCCTCATGAAGCAATTTATCAATCAGGTAAAGTCCATAGTCTTCAATCTGCTCATATGTTGGTTCTAGGATGCCATACTTTCTTTTAATAACGTGATGTAAATCATCGCAGATATGCACCTTGAATTCTTTCCATAACAATTCTGGTTCAGCTGGATTTCCATCCGACAAAATTATCTTAAAGAGGTTTCTCATCTGGATTCCTACCTGAACAGTTGATGCCTCCCTCAAACAATTTACAAATTCACCATCGCTCTCTAATAACCCAAGATCAACGCAGGCTTTTTTGTAGGTTGGATGTAGCACGTCATTCACAGTCCTCATATGTTCGAACGACCTGGCACCCGCCACAACAGTCAATAGAAATCTCAAGTAGAACAATTCACCGGCGTTTGGAGAGACAAAGTACATCCTAGCTATCGCAAACTGTTGTTTCCTTACTTCCCATCTAGATTTATCTTTTTTCCACACCATATGCTGCGGAAATTCTTGATATGTGTATACAGGGGCATCAGGATTCTCATCATAGTAATCAAAGTATGCCATCAGTTTAGATTTATAATTCTCAGTTGTCTGTGTAACTCCTTCGGTCGATGCTTCGGATTCATATACAATTCTCTGCATACCTTTAAGGTGTATTGCCAACCTTTCTACGTGGGGCCTTTCTTTGTGCATATGGTATCCAAACAGGATGACAAAAGCGACAGGGGGGGACCTATGTACCTTGCGTCTATGTATATTTGTATCTTATCAGCCGATCCAACTACAAATGTTGTTTTGTCATACCCCTTGTATATGTACTTGTTGATGTACTTGACCGCCCCTATCCCAGCACATACCTCGACGTTAATATGGAAATTAAACATCCGAAGCAAATGCGGGTTGTAAGGTACAACGTCAATGTTGGTTGCCTTACGCCCACCACGAACAACCACCTCCACGCCGTTATTCCTGCGAAGATAAACCGGATACCCACCTCCGTCAAAGCAAGTAGTATCGTTTTAGCTCTTTGGATAAAGTTTGGTGCATTTTCCTTTTTTCATGCAAGGCGAATCTTTATTCCTGTCACCACAGGGTCCATGAACCATGCATTTTCTAACAGTATTAGGTCACTCTGCTCGTCGGGAAATTCAGCTGACACGTATCTATCCACCTGGTCAACTGTACGTATTTTCTGTGACTTCTCAAGATATATAAGTGCATGCATATGAGGCAATCCACATTTAAAAACTCAATGGTATACACATACCCGACCACATCCCCAAACACCTTCTTTTCAACTATATCATCCATCAACGTCTTTCTTTTCATCTCAAATACTCGCGCAACTAAATCTGGACGGTCAGATGTAGTCTGGTGAAGATAAAGTGCTTCTGGTATCTCTGTCTAGTTTGGATTCGCCGTCATGGTAAGAAACATATCTGGATGATAATTATAGCACGTTATTGTCATGGAGTCCTGATAGATTTCATGCATCTTCCTAGGTCCTCCGACATGCGTGAGCGGCAAAACACACGGTGTACCCCCCGATCCGGTGATATCCCATCGTCCTTCATCTTGATTATCGAACTATAATTATCTGAACGCAGACTTATCCACGATTGAACCTTATCTAGCTTAAACGGTTTTGTTCGGTCGAAGCCCAAGCATCCACCACGAATTCCTGGAAAAGTTTACACCCCCTAAGAATAGTCGAGTATTCTAGCACGCGAGGAAATAATAATAACTATAAAAATCCATCAGGGATAGACTGTTATTGCCAAAATCTTTAACGCTTTCCTCCCAGAGAGTTAATTCGCAGCTCCAACCCATCACACCATAAGGAAAGAACAACACATAATGCAGCGGCAGATAAAGAGGATGGCATTCAGTTATCCTTGTCCAACTGTGCCCCTTTTTTAGGTGTAATATAATATCGCGAGTCCTTTGTATGTCATTATCTTTTTCTGGTACGATAACCGACACTTCCTCCACAACCGGGGCGTTGTACCTTCGCTGGTCGGATTTTGAATTAAAATGCAAAGATACCTCTACCTTTTTACCAGGTTTATCTGGTATGCTCTCCAGTATATCTTTCGCCTGAACGTACTTGGGATAGAGTGTATTACTAGTTCTCAACGTACTTGGGATACGTAGCACTTCACATTCTAATTTGGGATTCTTTTGTTGTCGTATATCCAACGCTTTCTCCGGATCATAAAAGAATAGCTGTGAATAGCTTGCCTTATTCTCCTCCGCAAGTACCAGACTACTGCTATAATGCCGCAGCTCTCCACGTATTGAAAAAATTTCAGGACCACCTCCCTTCTTAGCTCTATTGTCATACCTGGGCACCCTAGACTCGTAAAGGCGTTTGCGGAATTATATCTCCTTAAATTTTTCTGAACATCTTTGAACTCTTTGTCATCCCCTTGAATAATTCCCTTATTGGCCGAGGAGGCTCACGAAGATCCGGCAACCTAACTTGTCCCTTGCGGCGACATCTAGTAAAAACGGGACTTATCAAAGAGGAATCGCTCGTTCGCTCGTCGATCCGATTGCAAAGCGCCGCACCAATTACACTTATTTTCCATCTTCCCCAGATAATGCCGACTGAACTCATCAAACCCTTTGCATCTTTTTGTAGCTTTTTTAGCAGAGGCTGAAAGCACCGGAGTTTCTTTCAGAAGTTTGTCATCATCTAATGCCTAGTAGTCACTGTAATCATCAGACGATGTATCCGGATGCGGAATAGACCTGTTCAAAAGAATAGCGACATCAAAAAGAGTCACATCTCTGTTTAAAGTTTTAAAAGTTAATTTGAACCATAAAATTAATGCAAGGATTAGTATCATTACATATCATCGTTGTTTTCTCGGGAGTCATTCTTTTTTGAATCCACGTGCATATTCATAGCCTCATCTTCCATACCCCACTGCGATAAGTAATTAATCGTGGAAATCAATAACTACGATTAAAATTGCACAGTTAAAAATATAAAGTAAGCTAAATCAGAACATCAAAATATAAAGTAAGCTAAATCAGAATATCAAAATAACAAATCTTCACCTATATCATTTATTTACAGTCATCACACGCAGCATCACTACCATATATCGTACACGACATGTCGCTTCATCACCCTCATATTGATCACCGAATGGATCCTCCACAACTTTTCTCATCCTATTTTGCTTACGAACCTATTACAAAAATAACCCACAATAATGAAATCTCTGAATATTGTAATAAAATGACATATTTTGAATGACTTACGATTCTTAAAAAAAGGATTGTTTTTAAGTGTAACAAACAATCATCAAAAACATTGGATAATAAACATGGGATAAACATGTAACAGAATGCATACAGGCTCAAGATTTGTAAAGAAATCTTACCATTTTATTTTGCTTGATGCATTTCCACCAATATAAAAGCCATATTGTTGTCCCATCACAACTTGTTCCTTGATTTGTCCACGTCTCAAAAGTATATTATACTTTTCTTCCTCAGTCAAAGAAGCATACTGCATTTTTGATTATTTTTTTTTTAAAAGCGATCAAAGCAGAACAACCGATTTTTTTTTTAAAATAACTATCAAAAACTTACCAATGTTTAATTTGCACACGCACATGTGCCTTGGGAACCAAATCCATTTTTTGAATGTGACAACATCACTTGTTGGCAGCCATTCTTTCCATTTCTGCCTTTTTTTCTAACTCAGTTGCTCGCCGTGCTTTTTGGGCTGCAGACCGTGTCTGAAAGCTCAAAAGGAAAAAAAAAACACAATGAATCATAATCACAAATCAACTTTTTCTGATATTCGTACCTGAAAATACACAATGAATTAGATAAAGTGAAGCACAACTCTTTTTTACATTTGAATCAACACATATAAGATTCTTACCGAGGATACTTGTCTAGTGCTTTAACTTTAGGCACTGGTTCCTTTTTGGATGCTCTCTCGGCTTTTCTCTTTTCATTATACTTCTTATATTTCCTAGACGAAATATCGGAAAAATAAATAAATTAAAGCCGAATTTTAAAAACTAAGCCCACACAAACAAAAATATCAATCCATACCTTACTTTCCCCGAGTATGTATTGTGTTGAAGGTTGTTGACTAAAAAGCTGGAAAAAGAAGAAATGTATTTAGTTAAGCATATGTGTATATACATTAAATTCTGACACAATAAGTAACAAAATAAACTGGAACTACATTGAAAAATTCACTTTTCACTGAGTTTGTCTTTGCTTCTCCACTATTACACGTTGTCTATATTCTTTATCGTCTAATACAACGCCTTGTGTTTCTTTGACGCATTAATTGTTCTCTCTTGTGAGGTTCCTCTCCCAAATTAACTTCTCCACCACAGAAGCCGATGCAAAATATAGAAAAAAATAAATTATAACACTTGCTCACACTTCAACCACTCAACGTTGGTTTCGATAGTGTAACCATTCTCATAGTCTCTACAGTAAATAAATAACGTACTAACCTGAGAATCTAATGGACTATTGACATTCTCTCCCTCATGTTGTTCTATTGCTTGCCCCGAGACTCTTCACTACGAATATTTAATAATCATATGGGCGTTTACATCCATATAATCATACTTTTAAACACAAAACATACATCCATCCATACACACTGATTAATTAAAAGAATGAAACCTCACCTTTTTCCTTTCTGATATGAATTGATTTTCAGGCTGTGCATTGAACTTTAAAAAAAAAAAAAAAATCTATTATAAATAATCAAACACGTTAATGTATTAAAAAAAATCAACAATAATAATACTGCTGGTCACCTGCTCCCGCGCTAACTGTTCTTTTAAAACACGCTCGTTGTATTCCCGTTGTTCTCTTTCCCGCCTATTATCCTCCTCACTTTAGCTTTGCAATGAGCAAGTTTATAAACAATTAACAGTAATCTCAATACAAATCAAATCTCCCTTGAATATTAATGACAACCATTCTATATTTATAAAGTACCTATATTTAAATTTCAAGTTGTTGTTCAAACTTCAACATTGCTTCGCGCTCCACCCGCACTGTTTTTCTTTGTTACTGTTGCCTCTTCTTCTCTGCCTTAACACTTGGCAGCCTCGGACTTTATCTGCAGTACACATAAGATGCAAATCAAGTTCATTATCATGACAAAGAACATGTTAATGTATAGCTAAATTTTTTAATCTTGCTCCTCACTTGCTCCCACCTCATATCTTCCTCCATTCTAGCCTACAATAATAGACAACTACAGATTAGTTGTATAAACAATTAACAGTAATCTTAATACATAGCAATTCTCCCTTGAATATTAGTGCCCACCATTTTGTATTAAAAAAGTACATGTCGCTCAATTTGAAGTTGTTGTTCAAACATCAACCTTGCTGCACGCTCCACCTGCTCCTGTTTTTCCTTGTCATCCTGCCTTTTCTTCTCCCACCTTAACCTTGCAGCCACAGACTTTGCCTATAATACGCATAAGAAATAAATTAATCAAATTCATTGTTATTACAAACAATGTAAACAATCATATTTTGGAACATATATTAATGTTTTGTTGTCCATCCTTTTAGCTTGGAACACTGTTGCTCATTGGATAACTTTACCTTTTTTCCACCTTATTAGGTTTACAATTACGTTAATTTTTTTTCCCTCTTATATCATACCAATTCTTTGAACTTTTTAATTCTTAATTAAACTCTAAAGAAACTAAAGAGTACGGCTAGACCGTAGAATACAACTGAGGTTAAAGAGCAATGTTAAGCTGAAAAACATATACAATAAGATAATTGTTTTGTTTATAAATTATTACTTCTGATGCAATCTTCTTTTGTGGTTCTCTTTTGCTTGTCTGTTTTCTTGAATTTTTAGGTTCAACGTCTGCAAAGGATAAATTTGAAGATTGTGCAAATTCAACTTGCTGTCGCTGAACTTGAGAATCTGAATTTATATGTTGTGCTTGGGTTGTTTGTTGTCCATCCTGCGATGATGTTATCTTCTGCCTCTTTGAAGAACTAATACATAAATTTATTCATTAATCATACAAATCAATAAAAGCGTTAGAATTCAATGCTACACAATGAAAGACTAACCTCATGGTGTTTCAAATCAGTTCTTCACTAATCCAAATACTCTGTTGTGATGCTGTACGAATTTCTGTCAAGTACTTTTATATAGACGCAAATCGACTTATATTAGGAAACCTAGTTGTGTCTGTACTTTAGAATTTTCCAGGTTTAGGAAACTGAATTCTATTAGAGTTCTTTTTCTTAATATTTCCTATTGTTTTGTCTACACAATATAGGAACCGAATTCTATTTGATTTGTTTCAATGGGTATTTCAAGTTTAGGAATCTGAATTCTGCAATGGAAACAAAAGAACGCATTAGTTTTATTGGTAAGCTAAAACTCTTGTGTTTCCTGGAATACATCAGCTGTCATGGCTAGTATTGGTGTGTGCCAGTTTGGAACATTCCCAAACATCTCCTACCAATAATAGTCGTAATTGGACCCTCGGTAACCATAGAGGACTGAATGCGGCGTGAATCGAACACACAACCTTCTGACTTGGTGTCAGACGCACTACCATTGTGCCACAAACTCATATTCATTAATGTACGGTTTGAACCATGTTAGTCTGTTTTTTAAAAAATTAATTAAACATGTCAAAATCTAAAATCTAAAGGGAAAACGACATCGCTGCTTTTGTGATTCTTCCAAGACATATACACATATTAGAGTAACAACCCCCATCTCCATTTCACTTGCAATATACCTGAATAACATATACACATATTATAGTAATTTTGAAAACATTTAAGACCCTTGGTGTTCATTTACATGTCACAAAGATATTTTTTTGGAAAAAGAAAGTATATAGTCCCAGAGTAATAAAAGAAAACTAAGCACTACGGCGGTATAAAAGACCTATAATAGCTTGTTTTCCAGTGCCCATTGCATCTCCTAGAAATATGGTTTCCTGATAAAGTTTGCTCGTCCATTTTTTAAAGCTCCCTAAAGATGAAATATGCCATTTTCGTATCAGAGATTAATATGCAGAAAATGTACCATGATTTTAATGATCGAATCTCCAAATAGTTAAAACAATAGAACAATGGCATTGGCAACAACCACAAATTCATTGAGGTGACGGAGGTCAGCTAGTGGCCAGTGCAGTTTAGTTTACATCTGTAGAGGGACTGAATCTCGACTCGAGGAGATTTCATCAATGGGGATTTAAAAAGAAGCATAAGCTCTGAAAACTTATGGCCCTGGCTCAACCTTTCCTCTTAGTGTACACTTTAAGGCTACACATCAACCCTGATTGTAGAACAAAACGTAAAACTCGTCATCTATCCCTGGTCTTATTGTTACCTTTCCATTTGGGAGAAGTTTTATGTTGCCTTTGTCATTACTTGTTTACATTAAATTGAAATACAGAAAGCTATAATTGAATTAAGTATCTTTTGTTTTGTTATTATAACTCGGAAAATGAGAATTGCAGCATTCCAACTACATAACAATTTCTATGTATGTTTGACGGAAGATGCTCACTCCACAACCACGATTTTCTCCGCATACTATTTTTTCATGCTTGTTACTCTGTTCGTCTGATGCGCTTGCTGAGCAACAAATCGTATGTCCTGATTACCCATTAAGTCAGGCGGACTAAGGAATAATCTACCCATGTGCATTATCTTGTGTCGCTTGGACATCGCATGGTTGTCGACGTTTCTTCTCTCCTTATGCCGTTGTGATTCCCGTCCCGACGTGTTTTCTATGCAATTGATCTGGATCCCTGTTCATTTAAGCATCTCTTCGCTGAAAAGAACGCTCTTATATTCACCAAAGAAAAGACTGTTTGTGTAGGTTACTGACCAAATCAAAAAAATTGAATCCATTTCCAAAAATAAGTTCTTTGCAATGAATGTAGGCATCGCTTGCATGGAAAACACCAATAGGATCAAAAAAAGAAATGGAGGCTAAGCAGCAGAGAAAAAACAGGTGCAGGACCTCCTCTTCTGTACAGTAAAGAGAAAAGTAAACTAAATAGTATTGCAACACCAAGAAAAGGAGTTTCACAGATAATTTACCTGAGTGAATGAAATTACAAAAAACATCAACACCATTGCATACACATAAGGGCCTCCTCTGCACTCTAAGGGCGTATGTCTTGACCAAATCCTATGGAACAAAAGTTTAGCCCATCAAAAATCATGAGCAGCATAAATTTCTTTGAGAATCATATCCTACAAACTTTCAGTGAAATTATGTTAAAGACATTATGTTGGATTTTCCACACATTTTCAATGCTACCCTAGTCACCAACCTTTTGTACATCAACTACCTATCAATGCTTAGGGTGAAATCCAATGTTGAATTGTGAGTCAATTCAGGGGGATCTCACAACATGCCGACAAATACAAAAAAATTTACTTAACTCGTAGGGAATGAGATGGGGAGTAGTGGAATGAAAATTTCTTTGATATATGGAATAAATTACAAAGGAGCTATACCTTGCTCTTCAACAAAAAAAAAGTTTCTACGAATCTCAATTGATGCAATTGGGTAGTAACTTACAAAACCGTCTTCTTCCCACTTATAAGAACCCTCTACTTTTTTTCCCACTTATACAGGTTACTGAACAATTTCCGAAATTGAATTTAAATCACTTCCAAAGAATATGATCTTCGCCGCGAAGTTAGACCAACACCCACATACAAAACACCAAAAGAAATAGAGGCTAAATAGTAAGGAAAAAAACTCAGCAAAATGAAGACGGTTCATACAGGTTACTGACCAATTCCCAAAATTGAATTTAACCGCTTCCAAAGAATATGATCTTGGCTGTGAATTTAGACCCAACACCTACATAAAAACACCATCAGGATCAAAAAAGGTAGTAGAGGCTAAACAGCAAAGAAAAAAAACAGGTGGAGGTTTTCATCTCTCCTGTAATCTTCTTCCGAAAACTTTCATCCTGGTAAGAAGAGAAGATAACTAAAACTTGTGTAAACTGACTACCACCACAGAAGAATTAGCTAGCAACCAATCCGTTTGAGTAGAAGAATCACCATATACATTTGCTAGCACCTGATGTAAATCTTGCAAAATAATTTTTAAGACAAATCACAAAGAAGTTCAATAGAGGAGAAAATAAACACATGCAAAGGTTCAACGATAATCTAAACATAAATGACAGAGAACTTACCACGCCAGTGGCTCGAGATGGCAAATACTATAATTACCACGACACATGTACAGCCAGTGGAGATGTATTATTTGATGGAGATGTAGGCACATTAGAGGGGATAGCACCTAAATACGGAATTCATATCTCAACGAACTCGAGATACACCAACAACAGAAAGATTACTTCACGGAATAGGCAATCAAAATATAAGGGCTTCAAGATCAGGATGTTAAAACAAAAAGAAGATGAAAGCATACATACCTACAAACGCGGGGAGCACAACAAAGCAATGATAACACAGATGCGGGGAAACAACGAAACCAAGAAAAACACAGAAAAACATGCAGAGCACTGGAGTATGATTCTAAAATCAAAGAGTGTATAAACCAATCAAATCAACTGGGAGAGGAATATATGCACATACATGTAGTCCAAAGGCTAACTTGGGACCATCAAACACGTTTCTGCAACAACAACAAAAATAGCTAAATTGAAGGATCCGACACAACACCAGCCCATGCAATTTCAGATTCTAAAAAAACTAAAATATTATTCTGATATATAACATCCATATTCATGAAAAAGGTGCAAGAGATGTTAACTCAGGCCAAACAGCTTAAGATGCTTTCTCCATAACATGGTTCTGAATCCTGGAATCAGTTTTGAGATATCCAAAAGTTATCCTAATGCAGATCGTACATATTTTCTGATCCACTCCAATTCCATGAGAAATTGGAGATGAGCTTCAAATCACTGATCCTACCACACTTTTTATAAACTATCTGTGAAGATGCCCAAACAATTCAGTTCTGGATGTTACCATAACCAACTCCAAAAATATAATATTTTGAATTTCTTCTGAAGGCAATTAACGACCCTATTTGTAGACACCCTTTGCAGCTCGCAAGTTACCTAACTGGAGGGCCTTCACCGCATCTTACAGAAACATTCTACGAAGACGTCAGAAAATTAGTAACACTAATTGGGGTGTATGATTCCTTATTCAAACTTCATCGAGCTAACTACGAAGTGAATCCTAATTGTTTCAAATTCTTAAGATATCCACACCAAGGAAGGAGAGGCATAGCTTGGCTACTGTTAGAATTATCGATGATGGGACTCCGTGGACTGAAAACGATAGGTTGCAGTAATGACAATCGGTTTGATGGTTTTGCTGTGATGATGGGTACTCGATTTTGAATACTGGTAGAGATGATAATCATCGCCAAACAACACCACTGCCAAACCATGACAACAGCCATCATCACGCTGGACTGCTTGGTCTTTATTTTTCACTGCCGTTCCTTGTTGCCTGTCGAGATCGTCATCAAATCATCACACCAGCCAAATTCATTACTCTTCAGTCCGTATTTATTTCTCCTCGACTTACATATCCAACTCCTCCATCGAAAGTAAAGCTGTTAGGTACCAACTCCATCGTCAGCTGCAACCCATTAATAATGCCATTAACAAAGCACGAATTATTACCCGAGTTCTACATCGATCGTGAACAGCACCACCACTACCTTCTCCTCCATTGACGACACAGGTTCATCAAAATCTGAACTCCTTCACCATAAACTCTGTCCACAGCTCCGTTCTCACTTCTTCATCATCGAGCAACACCAGCTTTAAGCCCGAAAAGCAACAACTTCTCTTCCAGTTGCCGTCACTGCCATCTGTTAATGGCAGCACATTTCAATCTCGTCCATTATCACTGCCAACAGCTACTGACATCTTCCATTCTCATTAGCTACTGCGAGTAACGCATCAACTGTAAAATTATCTAAAAACGAAATACATAAATAGATTTCATCAACTGTTCAGGTAGGAAATACAGCTACCTTTGGTCGTAAAAATACAGCTAGCTGGATAATTGATTTCGTCTTCTTCATTGTAATGCTGTTAAGTAGATTTTCCTTTGGCTGATCTTCCTTCTTTTTCCCCACGAGCTCCTATATTCATCATTACTGCCATCAGCCACGATCACCACCATTATTCATGAACGTCATCATTACTTCCCTTTCCATCATCTCTCGATCATCTCCATCAATCGCTGGCAACAACTCGAACTCCAGCTCCACTCATCACAGCCACTATCCCGTTAGAGAACAACAGACTATTGACCTCTCAGCCCAATGATTTCCTTGACCACCATCATCCGTTCCGTGATCGACAGCAAACTCAATCACCAATTATCCCGTAGCTGTGATCAATGAGACAATCAACATATCCAAAACTCAACGGATCAAAACTCCATCCCTGAGTATCAGCAAACGTCCACCATTCCATATTCAATCGTCAGCACCATTCCATCATAAGTGGCAGGAGATCCTTGCAATGATCTCCATATACGAACAAATTGGTACGAAATGTTAAAACTGGAGTCTTTCTTGGCCGTCCAAGGGAAAACCCAATCCGTAGCTTCCCGACCTTCGGATCGGGGTCCCCATTCGATGTCATCCGTCTGATAGCCTAGGCTATCATGGGGACAAACCTCATAGGTTTTTATAACAATGATTAAAAGGATAATTTTAGAAATATATCCTTATTTATTGATATAGGTCACTTAATATTGGAACAAAATGTAAAAGTAAATAGGTCACTTAATAGTGGGGCAGAGGGAGTAATTTTTAATACACTATTGGGTTATATTACTGCATTAGCATTACATTCAGCTAACCAAATAGTTTGTGTGTCTTTAGATATATCTATATGAGGGAGGATCCATGGACACTCTTAGATGGACAAGGTCAGACAAGATTTGTGCTATTTTCTCCGCAAAACCCAAACGACAATGAATTTAGGTGTAATATTTTGATGATATGTTCCTCTTATAAGATTCTACATTATTACAAAAAATGAACACATTCGAGATGTATAAAGTGACCATCTACCTCTTTGAATATCAGCCGTTCAAATTGAACGGTTGAAATTAAGAGTGCTAGATGGTGAGGTTTGCTATCTCGAATGCGTTCAAGTTAGGGTCTGGGTTGGAGAAGATGCCTCTAATGTGTTTGGGTCGTAGACTAACTTTGACTGTTAGATTTGTTACCAAAATGCCCTTGTAAACTAATTAAATGACAATATATCTTAAGACCGGTTAAAAACTTAATTGGGCTCTAACTTTTAACTGGTTTAACCCGTACTGTATCCGAGTCTGACCGAATTACTTGAAAATGTGAGGTTGAAAATTTAAATTCACCATTAATGGCTGCCATCTAAAAATCAAGCCCAAACAGAGTTTTTCATAATCTCTTTCATATAAAACAGATCACTGTGGTGAATATATCATAAGAAAATTCTTGATCACTTTCTCCCACTCAATCTTGCCTTACCAAATCTTTATAAAAACAATCAAATCATAAAAGAAAATTTCATCTGTAATTAATTTGATCAACTCATAAAAAAAAAAAAAAATCTGTAATTAATTTGAAGTACATACACAAAGAAATCCAAGTATAAACTAGTAGGGAAACTATATATGGAAAAAGAACACTATCATCATTCAAGCTGCGGCTGCCACCATTTACATCTCAAACGAGATACTAAAACCTAGTTTACTGAGTCCACACCAAAAACGTAACTTCATACAGGACCCAATTTTCCAAATTAATTAAAAAACTTTTTGATATTTTTATCTATAGTTTTAATAATCATGAATTAGTAGGGTGTACGGGTAGCAACTAGTCCGGTAAGTTTTATACATATATTTAGAGGTGTAAATTGGGCTGTGCCAAAGACGAGCATGACCTGACCCGACAAAGACGCTAAAATTTGAGCACATGGCCGGACCCGGACGTGACTTAGCCCAGCACGAGACATCACGTTAGTTAAATGGGACGTGCTGGGTTTCACTAATTGGCACAGTAGCACAACACGCGGCACGGATTAGCACGTGGCCCAGCCCAGCCCAGCACGTTAAGAGAGCACGTCATAACATGTACAAATATACCATATAACAAGGCATAATACATCACATTTTTTGTATATTTCACGAAAGAGTCACTACTCTAGCTAGTTTTTAACATTTTATGTTGGCTTATTTATAACAACACATATAATACCTTAATATTTGAAAAATATATTTGAATATCGTTGTTATAATGTCGTCACCTGTATTTAACTAGAACATTAATTTACATGACAATAATTCAATCTTATATTTGATGGGCTATTTCTTTTCATTGAATAAACTTGTTAATTTTACTTGAAATAATTTCAAATGATATGTTGTCTAATTAAATTCTTGTGATAATATCCGACTTAAATTATACATTAAATGATTTCAAATTGTTTATAACACGTGTGCCAGCACGTCACGTTTATTCGTGTGATGTGCCTGTGGGCTGTGCTGTGCCTAGATTTTGACTAGTAAAGCACAGCACGACACAGCACGTTCAAATCGTTGGCACAGCACGGCACATGGCACGTGAAGCACGCGACTTCGTATGCCGGGCTGTGCCGGGCAGGCACGTTTTACACACCTCTACATATATTGCTCTTGAACTAAAGTAGAATGTTCAATGGAAAATAATTAAAACTATAAACGAAAATCCCCAAATTAAGATCCCCAAATTGCCTGAAATTGATTTTGTTTTGAAGATTTAATTTGGGGATATTTGGTAGGATTTTTGGACGAAAATATTAAGAAAGTTAGATATCAGTGCTAAAGATTAACATCTGGATACGTATGATCGTGGAAATAAGATAGAAGAAATAAGTTGAAACTTGCAACACAGAGAAAATTCAAGGGACTTAATTTTAACGGTTTTCCATTGGTCTACGACCCAAATGCATCAACGACATGTTTTAGGACCCATACCCTAATAATATGATTAAAAACATACGACCCTTTTACAAAATATCTAAAATCATATAATGTATAGGCATATATCTAAATTGTATTTCTGAAATTTACTGCCAGATCATCAACGACGAGTACATTAAACTGTCTAAAAATGAATAACCACTTGAAATATAGCAACCGTAGCTTCCATGTTTTAAGTTTTCTCTAGTGTCTTGGAAGTGTTTTTGTCGCCTTCAAATTTCCTTTCATTTAAAACAAAAATAGGTAGAGCATAACTTTTTCGATAAAGTTCATCAAATGTGATATTCATACCTTATGGTCTTACCTTAGATCAAAGCAGTAGGAAATAATGGACTAAACTTTAGATAAATAACAGAGAGCAACATGATTTTCCATCTAAAAAGTTGTGACCAGTTCATATGATTTCAGCACCTCAAGGCTCAAGACTGTCACAAAATTATCATTTGTCAAAGAATCTCACGTTTCATACAATTGAGATTATTTCAACGAAAAAACCCTCTCACTCTCTTGCATTTCATGCATGCTGCCTTCTGCTCCCCCGGGCCCGGGGGCAAAAGGGAAACAATAACACCATGCAACCAAGAGTAGTTAGGAGTGGAAGTAAGTTTTTCCTTTAATAGGAAAAATAAATTTAAATTGATTCTAAATGTTAATCCAGAGTTTTCCCCCAATTAGGGACTCTAACCAATGAGGCCCAACAGCTTTCCAATACATAATACTAGAACTACTACTTGCTTCTTTAGCTAGTTAGTTCATGAACAATACTATTTGTTTCTCTAAGAACATGAAAAACTGACCATTTATTAAATCATTTAAGAAATTCAAGACAATCCCTTATAATAGGATTATTCGTCCACTTAATAGATCATTCCTTTCCCTTTAAAGCATTAACGACGTTTAAACTATCTCCTTCCAGCAGTAAGTTTGTAATCTGCTTCATCCGAGACAGCTTTATAGCGCTATTGCTTCTGCTTGTTCCTCATCCTCCGTTACTGCTGGGATACACCATGCTCCTCTGAATTCACCTGCATCACTAATAACTATTAGTCCAGACCCATACATTTAGTTTCCTTATGAAAAGATGCATCGAAATTTATTAAAAAAAAATCAGTTTGTGGAGTTGTCCAAGGCGTGACAACCATCATTGCATTAATCTGCCTCAACCTGGAGGCCATTCTTTCTGAGTTACCACTCTTTCCGCCTGCACATTCACATTATCGAAAATAACAGCACACCACAGTTTCCAGATATGCCAAAGAGTAAATCCTGCGGCTAGTATCATGTCAGGCCTGCTATTACTCACAGCAGTATTAAACCATCCTATAATCCATTCCCTTAGACTTAAACTACTAAACAAATTCAGAAATATAGGATCGACCCTAGTCCATATTTGTCTAGCAACACTACAGTTAAGTAACAAATGGTCATAAGATTCTAAAACATCATCACAGAAAGCACATTTGGAATCTATACTATTCACAAATCTAGAAAATCTATCCCTGAGAGAGAGACATTTCTGCAAACATCTCCATAACAAGTGAAGAATCTTAGGTGGAAGATCTTTCCTTCCAGAATCTTTTCCAGGGAAAAGATTCTAAGCTCACTATACCCTTGTTGAGAATTTCCCGCAATATCAGCCACTCGGTAATCACTTTTCAAAGTAAATATACCATTACTATAGGGTGTCCAGACAAACCTATCCTCTCCTCATAAGAACTCTGATCTTACAAATTTCTTTTACAATATCTCTATCAAATATGGTATTCAATAAGTCAATATTCCAAGTCTTACTATCTTGTGCCATGAGTTGATCCATTGTTACCAGATTAGAAGAACTAAACCTAGATGGCAGTAAAGTGTTTTAAGTTGGAACCTATTTGTCTTTCCAAATGTTTATCTTAGTTCCATTATCTACCTCAAAATAATGTTTTCTTAATTACCAACTCTAGACCCTTACACGCAACTTTCCAAACCCAAGAGCCACTTGACCCATCATAATGGAGATGATTAAGATCCCTAAAGTATTTATGATACATTACCTGCGCCCATTTAGAGTCAGGCTCTTTAAGCATTAATTCTCCATGCTAGCTTAGCAAGGAGAGCTTCATTCAACACAACAGTTTTTCGCAGATTCATACCACCTTGCTCCTTAGGAATAGCTACAGAGTTCCAAATTCAGGAAAAACGGTAGAACTTTTTGTCACTCATTTCTGCCTTAAATCATGTCTCCACCATGTGGTTTCATTTAGACCATGGTGGCAAACAACCATTTTCAAAGTTGGCAACACATATACACCAACAGTTTACCTGAACCAATTTTATCTGAAATTCATTAAACTGTTGAATTGGCAAGATATTCTAAAAAGCTATAAACATCCAGAATCCGTTGAAAATGGAAACTCAATTGGCAGGCCTACTAATGGTCAATCCAAAAAATTATCAATTTTTTAATGTACTTTTTTATGATTCTCTTTAATGATACATTGTGTAATTTGTGTTAATATACCACCGGAATAATATAATACCAAAACAACAAAATAATTAACTTTTTCTAAAAAAAATTGTATCTACTTGGGTTATAAAATTGAGTAATCACAAAAACCACAACCAAGTTTACTCCTTTGTGTTGTTTAGTCTACTCCAATGTCTCAACTCTCAAAGTTACCATCCCAAGGATTAGCAAGAAATAAATACCTCAGCGGCGAATGTACAAAATTTATTGTACACGCTCTAATTAAGGTAGGAGTACTCCTGCATCGTTTGTAAAATAATAGACGAAATATGACCAATGTGACTATCTAAAAACAATTTATGTTCATGTAAATATGAATCTCCAAAATTATCATAACTTAACGATTTTTTCAAGAGATCACTCAATTTACATTGCAATTTTTCAAAAGACCACACATCTTCCAAGGTGTGATCACTCATGGTAATTTATGCACTTGATGGTGAAATTTGGTTGCTATTTTCTTCTCAATGTGGTGGTCAGAACGTATAAGGTCTTGTTTGGTTGTCCTCAATTACTCCCTGAATGAGGTCTTCTCAATGGTGAAATTTGGTTAAACTTTTATAAAATAAAAAAGAACAGTCCAAGACTGAGTGTTTACACAGAGGATATCGCAGAAGATGTCACATCATACAATTAAACTCAACGAACTCTATAGTCCACGATTACTTTCCCATGAATGATTAAATCTCTAACAGAGTCAAATTTAAACCATTTCTCCACTTTCCCCCATTTGTATATAGTTGCTTTAACCTCAACGATTATAGTTGCTGCAAGTCTTGGTCTTTTCCCTACCATTGTCCTCCTATTCCTTTCATTAGCAAATCGCAAAAGCTAAGATTGGCCAAATAATCCTTCTTATGTTTCTTCCTCTTCTGTATTTCCAATCTTGCAACAGAGATGATATATCTCTTACTGCCGATCAAAAAAAATGATATATCTCTTACTTGTACCCATCTCACATTGTACCCATTTATGAAATAGTTCCAGACTTGTACTGACAATGCACAATGTAGAAGTAAATGACTTACTAATTCTTCTTCGTGAGAACATAGTGAACATATTGTGTTATTAATGTGGCAGCCTCTTCTGAGAAAGTTATCTGTAGTAGGAATGGCATTTTGAGCTGTTTCCCAGAGAAATACCTGCACTTTTGGATGAACATTCTTGATCCGTATGCATGAGTAAGGAACTTGTGAGAAAGGAATATCTTCTTTCTCTACGAGCCAGTTGTAACAGATTTTAGTAGAGAATCCATTGGAGTGTATACACTGAATTTTGTCATGTTCTTCTGACAATTCTAGTGGATCTCCCAATAAATGTAATAGTTCAGTGATCGCAGCGATCTCTGCATTATTCAGATTCCTCCTCAACTGCCAGTTCCAAGCTCCTTCAATCACCATATCTCTAAGACAAGCAGTTTTATGCTTAGCAAGCTTGAAGATTCTAGGAAATTTCTCATTCAGTGACATATTTATCTTCCACTTATCCCACCATAATTTAATTGATCTTCCATCTTCAATTTTTGTGTGAGTCATTTCTTCAATAAAAAATTTATTTTTCTGAATTCCTTTCCATATTCCCCTTCCTTTAGGCAGTGATGAATCTTTAACCCATAAATCTTGACGATCTCCATTCATTTTGTGTTGTACCACTCTCCTCCACAAATGGTTCTTTTCTTTGGCATATCTCCAAGTCCACTTAGACAATGAAGCTTTATTTGTATAATCCCCACACCTCCTAGATTCTTTGGCTTGCACATTTTGTCCCATCCAATCCAAGCAATTTTTCTTTTATCTGGTGAAGACCCCCACAAAAAATCTCTCATAATTTGAGCCAATATCTTCTCAACCTTGACGCATTGTAAAAATGGAGAGGAAGTAAGATAAAGAGTGTATTCTTTATAAGAGTTATCCTCCCATCTTTTGTGAAGAGTCTTCTTTTCCATAAAGCCAATATTTTTTGAAATTTCTCTATAACTACCTCCCAAATGGATGCATTCCTACTGGTAGCTCCAACTGGAAGGCCAAGATACTTATTGGTAGTTGCTCAATGTTGCAGTTTAAAATTTCGTCCATCTCTTGGATTTTATGATCTGCTCCCACACATATAATTGATCTTTTTATTAAGTTCACCTGCATACCTGTCATTGCTTCAAATATTTGGAGTATAATGAGAAGATTTTCTGCTTCTTCCTCTTTAGTATCTAGAAATACCATGTGTCATCAGCATAACGCAGGTGTGATACTCCCAACACATTGTTTATGGAGAATTCTGAGATCATGTTTAGCTCAACTGCTTTGTTTATCAATTTTGTAAATATTTCAGCCACCAAAATGAAAATGAATAGTGATAAAGAGTCACCTTGTCTCAGTCCCTTATGAGGTTGAAAATGTTCAGTTGAGGATCCATTTATTAGAACTGAGTGTTGAGCTGAGTTGATGCACCGATATATCCAGTTTTCCACTTATCTCCAAACCCATATGTTTTTAACACATGCACAATTGTATGCCAACTAACATTATCAAAAGCTTTTCGAAGATCTAGCTTGCATAGCAACCTGGAGTTCCACTTTTCAGCCTAGCATCAATCAATTTTCCCGCCACCAAAATGCCATCTAGAATTTGTTTATCTTTTATAAATGCTCCTTGATTTTCAGAAATCAACTTAGGAATAACTTTTTTCAATCTTTGAGTCAGAACTTTTGAGAAAATTTTGTACCTGCTACTGACCAGGCTGATAGGTCTAAAATCTTATGGAGATCCCACCTGTTCTTTTTTTGGAATAAGGATAATAAAGGAGCAATTTGTTCTCCAGTATAGCTTCTATTTAGAGTGAAATCTACAATTACTACCAATGGGTCCACTTTTATAATATCCCAAGCAACTTTATAAAATTCCATATAATAACCATCTGGACCTGGAGGTTTTCCCTGAAACCCATCATTATTCCCAACAAATTATCACTTAGGTCGTGCCTATGATTCTACGAGTCAAATAGCAAATGACCCGAGAGTTAACCGGTATATATAAATGAGTGACTGTGAGGAAGTTTAAAACCTGCTCGTTTTATTTTATAATAATAATAAAAAATTAGATCACTTTCACTTTCACAAATTTTTCTTAACGAAAATTCTGAGGCCCAAGTTTTTATTGTAAACTGAAATATAAAAAACCAATTGAAAATACGAACAATACATAAGCATTATCCTATAGCTGGATTTTGTTGGCAAAAAATACTAATAAAATAATGGATTTTTCAATCAAAAAGAATAACCCCATTGAAACAAAATAGCCATAACTTCTTAGGAATTCTCAAGCATGATTGTTTTAAGTTTTCTCCAATCTCTGAGAAGTGTTTTTCTGGCTTTCAAATACTACTGGAAAATATAACGAATTTGTAGATTGTGATATTCATATGCCTTTCTGCCTACCCAATAATCAAAACAGAGCACTAGGAAGAAAAAAAAAGGAGGAAACTTATAAATAGACTAGAAACGGTAACATGGTTTCCATATCTAGCAAACTGCGTTACCGGTTCATTTGATTTGACTATATAAAAAAATCATAAATTTATCGGTTTTTGAAATTCATACAATTGAGATGGAGTAAAATGAATTTTCACACCTAGCAAATTGTATGACCAGTTTGTTTTGAGTAACTTAAAAATATTTCACAAGTTTATCATTTTTGGAAGGATCTCAAGATTAGATGATTCATGCAATGGGAATACTTAACTGAAGACCAGGTCTTACTAATTTCCCTCTCTTGCACCCCATCTATGACGCATTCTACTTTTTTTTTTTTGGATAGAAAGTGAATGAAAACACTACGTAAATACATACGAGTGCTAGTTGGATGTGATTCGGGGGCATAGCTAGACATGTAACGGATTAGACAATAGTGGTTTCATTCCAAGTACGATTTTCTTGGCTCAAGTAACCTTTTTAACAAATTTGGAGACAATAATTCTTCTACAACAATTGAGGAATTACATAGACACTAAAATTAATCGAATAGATGAAAGTAGTATTTGAGGGTAAAAACTTTTAGTGGTTGTAATAATATATGAGTATCTAGGGATTATAGATCAAAGAGAAATAAAATGAGATAGAAATTTAACATGGTTCGGTTATTATCGACCCATGTCCACAGAAACCCATAAGGGTGATATATTATTGATCATAGTTTTTGATGTCACTGGGATCATTACAATTACATTGAGAGTCTCTCTTTTCAAAGAGTGAATTGAAGAATTATTAAGATACCACCTTATTCTCTAAAATATATCATAATTAATTAAAATATAAAACTAATAAGTAATTAGCTAGATACTTGCCATATCTAGAAAATTATGTATACTTGATATCAGTTGATCTTTAGGACTGATTGATTTCTGCCGATCTACTGATAGCTAGATGTTGACTTTGACTTGATGTTGACTTTGACTTCGTTTTGAACTTGACCACCTCGATGTATTCTAACAGGTTGTTTGTACTTTGAAGTGCTGGACTACTGTGTTACACACATATTCCAAGCTGTTTTTGGCTCATTTGAATGATCAAACCGATCAATTTCATAGTGCAAAGGAGAAAAAAAAATAGTTAACCACTATTAATCTATCATCCTTACCAGATTCAGATATCCAAGCACAAAAGCCTACTTTTAAGTGTAAGCTAGAGAGGTGAAGAGAAGGAAATTACTAGTTTAATGTTAATAAACTATCCCACACAACTGCTCGGGTTTACTGAGCTTGTTCTTTAATTTTTTAGTGCAACTAACAGTTTATCCGAGGTTCGGGTGCTATGATCAGTTCATTAGGTGTGTGGTCCGTCTATGATCACCAGATTTTACAAATTTCAAATTTCGTGGTCGGGGAGTAATATCTTGTTTTTGGTTTTTTGCGGGTAACCGAAATTTAAGTTAGGGTTGGTGTAAAATTTTGAAAACATACATTTCAAATTATTTTTCTTACTTTTTTCATAAAGACAACGAAGCACAAGATGTACACAGAACAACGCACAAGAGATATGTTGAATTATAGATAAATATAAGCTAAGATTATACCTTATGTTAATGTTGAATCATAAACTTTGTACACCTCTTCAAATGAACAGCGCATGGGAATAAAACCACCATTCTTTCTTTCGATTTCGCTAACATATCTTAAGTTTTCACCAGTGTCTCATAAGTATTTTTTTCTCCTTCAATGTCCTTTTTTAACACAAATATAAATTAGTACTTAATTATAACTATAAGTTCATATAAATGGACGAAATTCATGACTAGACTAATAGTGCGAGTAACATGATTTTTAATATCTAGCAAATTGTGAATGACCTGTTCATTTGTTTTGGGTATCTTAAAAGAACCTCACAATTTTCTCATCTTCCAAAGGATCTCACAATAAACACGATTCATGTAATTGAGAAGGGAGCACTTCACTAAAGACCAGATCTTACCCATTTCCCTCTCTTTCACTCCCTTCTATGACTGCATTCTGTTCTCTTTGAATTAGTTACCCCACTAGCCGCCTCCTAAGCTATTTATGCATTTGGAATTTTACCAAATGTATGGTTTCATTTTGACTATGATGGATGGCTTGACTAACTTTTTTTCCAAAGTTGGAGACTCAAATTATTTTTCAAAGACATTCGTATAGTTGCAAGAAATCTCACAACTACACCCAAAGTAAAATCAATAGAACAATCTAAGTAATCATCTTAAGAATCATAAAAACTTTTATTAAAATCTTCAAATTAGATACAAAGTTATGAGAAAACCCTAACTTGGGAAGCAAATAATCTTTCTCTCACCTAAATATCTTGTCTAAACTCTCCCAAAAGACCTCTTCTCTCACAAGGTTGATGGTCTCCTTATATAGGATTTTACATAGTGGAGGACAGCTAATAAAGCCCTTAATTTCGGATCTGACGTGCGTCAACGTCGCGTAAGGACACATCATTGCCGCACGATTTCTTTACTATCTGTTTATAGGTGAAAATCGTTTCTGCCGATTTCGGTAAATTCGGTAGGTGAGTGAGAAACTATTTTAAACCCTAAACAAATGTGCTGCACGTGAGCACTTTATAGATTCGAGAGATCAATCTGTACAAGTCCGGCCTAAACCAAGAAATGGTCGTTCCAGACTTGCTTCGGTCACAAAGTGGAGGAGAAGGGTTGATTTGGGGAGGAAGCAAAGAAAGGTTTTGAGACCCGAATAGTGCGGGAGAGTAGTATCTCGACTTGTATCGAAAAGTAGAAGCTTGGGAAGCTTGCAAGAGATGAAAGCTTTTGAGAGAGCTTGCAAAGTTGCCTTTCTGAGAGTGTAGTATTTTCTCCTGACCGAGACTTGTTGTCTGGTGGAAATAGGTAAGACCTATTTATACAAGTCGAGATTGAAACGTACCCTGGCCTCATGAAGGAAGAGAGTAAAGGGTGAAATAATGCGAGGAGGTGGTAACCGCAAGGTGTTTATGGGTGAAAACGTTTTCACCATTATTTCCTCATTTATTTGACCGCCTAATTCCTTTTCACGCTTTCTTAATGTGAGCGTAGTGTACGCTGCAAGCTGTGACCGCCAAACCAAAACCCCGGGAAAGCATCCCCCAGTTTGTGTTGATATCTCGAGTGTTGGTTGCACCTTGAGTGCAAGTGGCGCGTGTGGCATGTGCCATTGGCATGTGCGGAATGCCCTTGTTGCGGGTTGTACTTCGAGCGCAAGTGGCAATGCCAGAGCTGCTAGTGGCGTGCGTGGCATGTGCCAATGGAATGTACGGAATACCTTGGTGGTAGGTTGCACGGTTTGAAAGTTAGGCTACCAGCGTGTGTGTTTGGCATGTGCCAATGGCGTGTGCGGAATGCCTTGGTGGTAGGTTGCACGGTTTGCAAGTTAGGCTACCAGCGTGTGTGTTTGGCATGTGACAATGGAATGCCTGGCCGTTAGGGTCGTGGCCTTGGTAGGAAAAGCTACCAGCAAGCATGTTGGCATGTGCCAATGGCATGCGTGGCCGTTAGGGCCGTGGCCTTGGTAGGAAAAGCTACCAGCGAGCATGTTGGCATGTGCCAATGGCATGCGTGGCCGTTAGGGCCGTGGCCTTGGTAGGAAAAGCTACCGGCGAGCATGTTGGCATGTGCCAATGGCATGCGTGGCCGTTAGGGCCGTGGCCTTGGTAGGAAAAGCTACCAACGAGCATGTTGGCATGTGCCAATGGCATGCATCGCCGTTAGGGCCGTGTCCTTGGTAGGAAAAGCTACCAGCGAGCATGATGGCATGTGCCAATGGCATGCGTGGCCGTTAGGGCCGTGGCCTTGGTAGGAAAAGCTACCAGCGAGCATGTTGGCATGTGCCAATGGCATGCGTGGCCGTTAGGGCCGTGGCCTTGGTAGGAAAAGCTACCGGCGAGCATGTTGGCATGTGCCAATGGCATGCGTGGCCGTTAGGGCCGTGGCCTTGGTAGGAAAAGCTACCAGCGAGCATGTTGGCATGTGCCAATGGCATGCGTGGATGTTAGGGCCGTGGCCTTGGTAGGAAAAGCTACCAAATGAGCATGTTGGCATGTGCCAATGTCATGCGTGGCCGTTAGGGCCGTGGCCTTGGTAGGAAAAGCTACCAGCGAGCATTTTGGCATGTGCCAATGTCATGCGTGGCCGTTAGGGCCGTGGCCTTGGTAGGAAAAGCTACCAGCGAGCATGTTGGCATGTGCCAATGGCATGCGTGGCCGTTAGGGCCGTGGCTTTGGTAAGAAAAGCTACCGGCGAGCATGTTGGCATGTGCCAATGGCATGCGTGGCCGACTTGGCCTAGGTTGCATGGTTTGTAAGCCTAGGGTGCTATATTTGGCATGCGCCAATGGCATAGCGGCTTGGAAATATGGCTTGTGGTACGTGTTGGCATGTGCCAATGGCACGTACGTCCATGTTGACCTAGTTGCACGTTTTGCAAGCATAGGGCGCAATATTTTGCATGTGTCAATGGCATAGCGGCTTAGTTTGGTATGGTTGCCAATGAGTGTGATATGTAGTTTGGTTTTGGCGTCGCTGCCATGGTGCACAGTGTGCGGCTTGGTTTTGGCGTTGTTGCCATGGTGCGCGAGTGTGCGGATTGGTTTGGCGTTGTTGCCATGGTGCGCAGTGTGCGGCTTGGTTTGGCATTGTTGCCATGGTGCGCAGGTGTGCGGCTTGGTTTGGCATTGTTGCCATGGTGCGCGTGTGCGGCTTGGTTTGGCATTGTTGCCATGGTGCGCGATGTGTGGCTTGGTTTGGCATTGTTGCCATGTGCGCGGTGTGCGGCTTGGTTTGGCATTGTTTCCATGGTGCGCGGTGTGCGGCTTGGTTTTGGAATTAGGGTTACGTGTCGAAAACCTAATGGTATTTTGAAAAAATACCCCTATTAATTATTTACACTGAGTTAAATGCTCTTAGTTAATGTGTTGCGGGTAACACTAGGTCATGGGGTTTTACGATTTTACCCCTTGTTTAAAAACCACCATCTACATTAAGTCCCCCGCTTTAGCTTGGAACAGGGGCTTTGTTGCGAGGTAAGCATAAGATGGTGACAGACTATCAACAGCAAACCGTAAAGATAATTGAGGAGGCTTGTCTGACCTTTTATAATAGGATTTGGAATCCTTGCCTCTAGTAGTTTTGCACAAATCGGGAGGCTGGCACAATTGGTGGGGCTGGTGCAACTTGGGCGACGTTGGGAAGTTGGCGTGAGTTGGGAAACTGAGCGTGCTAGCTGGTGGGACCGGCACAATGTGGAAGCTGTGTATGCTTGCAGGCGTGACTTGGGCGGTCATAGGGAAGTCGGCGCAATTGGTGGGGCCGGTGCAGCTTGGGCGACGTTGGGAAGTTGCGTGAGTTGGGAATCTGAGCGTGCTAGCTGGTGGGACCGGCGGAGGGTGTGGAAGCTGTGCGTGCTTGCAGGCGTGACTTGGGAAACCGAGCGTCTTTGGTTGGTGGGGCCGGCGCAAGGTGTGCGTGCTTGCGGCGTGACTTGGGAAACCGAGCGTCTTGGCTGGTGGGACCGGCGCAAGGTGTGCGTGCTTGCAGGCTTGGCTTGGGCGGTCATTGGGAAGTCGGTGCAATTGGTGGGGCCGGTGCAACTTGGGCGACATTGGGAAGTCGGGCGCCCTTGTGGGCCCGCTTCTTACATGCACGATTTTGGTAAAAGGAAATCCTTCCCTATTTCAGAATCTTCACGCCTATATATATAAAGTCCCTTTCTCCCATCTTGCACTTTCATCTTTTCATCCTTTCCTACCAGAGGGACAGTCATAAAGAAAAAAAAGACTTCAGTATGTCTTCCAGTACCTCCCTTTTTATGTAGGTGTAAACCCTAAGAGTAGGCGTTTTTCTTTGCGCATATAATTTCCTGGCGTGTCTCTTGTAGAAAATATTGTATGTATGCAAACAAGGGAAATACTGTATATACTATTCGAACCCGTAGGAAAGTGCTCCATATATTATTTTGAACCCGAAGAAGGTTACTGCAGGCGCACTTGAGCCCGTATAAAATACCGCGTATATAATTTTGAACCACTGAAGAAAATATCACGTGTGCGAGTCTTGAACCCGTAGAGAATATTGTACATGAATCCCGAAGAAGAATATTGTATATATGCTCCATACGACTTCGAACCCGCAGGAAATATTGTATATATGATTTTTCAGTCCTGAAAGAAATACTGCGCGTGTAGTTTTTGAACCCGTAGAAAAATGCTCCATATATAATTTTGAACCCGAAGAAAAAAAAAATACTGCGTGTGCAGTTTCGAACCCGTAGAGAATACTGTATATGAATCCCGAAGAAGAATACTGTATATGTGCTCCATATGACTTCGAACGCGTGGGAAATATTATATATATGATTTTCCGGTTCCTGAAATAAATACTGCGTGTGCAATTTTGAACCAGTTTAAAAATGCTCCATATATAATTTTGAACCCGAAGAAGGATATTGTAGACACACTTGAACCCGTATAAAATACCGCGTATATAGTCTTTGAACCCGAAGAAAATTCTGCGTATATAGTCTTGAACCCGAAGAAAATACTGCGTATATAGTCTTGAACCCGTAGAGAATACGCCCTCCTCTTTTTTTTTTTTTTTTATTTCAGGTTTTTCTTTTGTTGGGCGCGGTTATGTGTCAGGGAGATAATTTTTTTTTTTTTTTTTTTTTGTGTGTGCAGGTATCTTGTTACTAAGTTGTTATTAAGAGATCCGACAAGATGTTACCTGAACAAAATTTCGCTTCATCAAAGGATGTCCATAATTCCAAACCAAACACAGATGATGAGTTCTTCGCCAAAAAAACTTGTCTCTGCCCGGAAAAATCACCCAGGTTTCGTGCCAATTTTGTTAACCGGTGGTGAAGATGAAAGGAAGACACGTTCGGTTTGCCCAGAGAACATCATACGGTTCTGTCTTCAAAAAGGGGTATACTCCTCTTCCAACATTGATTTCAGGATGTGTCAAAGCCCATTGCGTTCTTTTGATAGATGGGTTGAGTTCATGGTAAGTAAGGAGCACATAAACACCAACCTGACTCGAGCGCAGTTATTGATGCCGTCGGAGCTTGATAAACCTCCGAGTTAGGAAGGATATCCGGGATTGGTTGCTTTCATCTCCGGATGGTGTTCGGACACCCATACAATCATATGTATATGGGGTGAGATAACTTTCTCCTTGGAGAGTGTGGCTCTCTTCTGAATCTTCCTGCTTCGGGAATCTTAAAATCCAATTATCTGAAAGTGAGGTGAAGATGCGGGATGACCTTGCCGCTAAGTTGGGAGATTACGCTCGAAAAGCCTCCACTGCGAAGTCGAAGGATTCGGTCCGGAAAGAGGATGAAAGGTGCTTTTATAGCTGGTGGATGTCTCAATGGTTTCCGGACGAGCTGGAACCTGAACAGAAAAGCAGCGATCTTCATGTTGCAACATTTTTGGCTCTCTGGTTGTCTAGAGACATTTTTGATGACGGTTCTGGCAAGAAGGAAATAAGACCAGAGTTGCTAGCGATTGCTGTGAAGTTAGCAAAAGGTGAAGTTCTTCCCATTGGCAAGCTATTCCTCGGTTCCCTGTATGTGCATCTGGATCACCTGGTTGCGAACATGCGAGTTTCGAATGGTTTCATGAAAGTGGATTCATATGTGCACGTTGCTTTTCCGCAAGTCCGGCTATGGGAGCATTTTGAGAAGTATGCTCAAAACCGATGCCTTCGATTCCCGCGAGTTGGGGGTTCCCGAATTCTTCGATGGGTGAACAGGCGTCCAAAGGTTGGCATGAGCTTGGTTAGTCTTCTTGACAAGTCATATGAAATCGCCGCCCGTGGGAGCCGGTCCATAGGTAGGTGACTCAAATTGACACCTTTGCTTCTGTTCCGATCACGTCTTTGTCTTCTGATGACGATTTGAGCGTTGGTGAAAACTTGTTTATTCAAAGCTGCATGTCCGGTTATATGCCGTCTTTCTTCATGGGGTCTTTCCGGATAGCCGCTTACAATATTGACCGTGCTGCTCGTCACATGGGTTTCGATCAAGGGGTGCATATTGCTTACCGTAGGTGATCCCTAAGGATTCATTGCGTGCTGCCCTTAATGCTAGCGCCCTTGAGCCGGGTATCCGCCTTCCCTTCTTTCAAATGGGAAGAGTTACTTCGACGACCTTCGGCTATAATGAGTTCTGGTGTGACTAGTTTATTATGATCCAAGATTTTGTGAATAACGTGGTGGAGAACGTTCGTTGTAAACCTTCCCCAGCAGTTTTGAAGAAGTATCCAATGTTGAGAGATCTCAGCGAAAGTTGCCTAGCAACTCGGAAAATCCCAGTCAAGGAACGGAGAACAAAGAATCGTCTTTGGCGGGTTCCGGACGGTTTCAAAGACCCTCCCTCGGCTCTCGTGTCTTTCGGTTCTTCCATAACCGGTATGTGTCGCCTCTTCGTTGGTTTGTCTCAAAACACGTGAATTTCTTCTGAAAACATGTGTCTTGTTTCCTCCGGGGCTTCGGTAGTGTTAATGCTTTATTGCTCTTGCACGTTGCCGGAGACAAGAATTTCTTCAAAGAATTCCAGCAGCACTGAGCCTTCTCATAGCGATGATGAGTCAGAGAAAGAAGAAAGTTCGACAAGTGAGAGTGATTCCTCTGGCAGCACTGGTTCTTTTTCGGGAAGTGGTTCGGTGAGTTTCGCGCTTCTTTTCTCTCTTCTTCTGTTTCTTCTTTTGAAAAATGTCTAACTCGAGTTCGCAGGAGAAATCCGATTCGGAGGATGATTCTGGGGCAGAGGCACACGAAAACTTGCCTTTGGTGACCACCGGGGTGACTTGGAGATGGGCGTTAGCCAATTGTCGAGCACAAATGTGGCTCAAACAAATGGATGATTCTCGATGGTTGTTGCCGTAGACATGGAGGAAGACCCTCTGCGAGTCGTGAGGCCAGGTGCGGCGCCATTTTGATCCTCCGTACTTGGTTCCTTATCCAGGTCATGTGATGGTTGGCGGCTTCAGCGTGCCGGCTAAGCACGAGCGTTGTACACCAGAATATGGGAGAAGTACGGACATATGGCCACAACCAAGAAAGTCACTAGTCGATTTTCACTAGTTAAGCATGTGGAAGAGGCTTTATCTTCCATCGAGGATATGCGTGAGGTGACTGGTCACACCGTTTCTGAAGACGTTATTGCCGACTGGGAGCACCATCGCGACGTGTGCGTAGAAAAGGAGTTCAACACTTCGTGGTTTGTCGAAGGCCTTGCCGAGATGTAAAAGTTGAAAGATGCGGAAATCAAAAGCCTTTCCGCCGAGGAGATTGCACGACAGGGAGGTGGAACTCGAAGAGCTTTCCAAGATGTTGGCTATGAAGAGAGCGGCTCTTGAAGATGCAAAGTTGACTTTCTCCAATATGAGCAGACTTCTTTTGGATAATTTTCCTTAAACGTTTCTCTGCTAAACTTTCATTTAGGGTTTTTTTTTTTTGAAAGACATATTGGATGTCTGGTTCAAAGCTTGACCTTTGATAGGAAACTGGTAGCTTTTTAGGGTATTGGATTATTTCTGGGATGAATGGTTTTGATAATATGACTCTGATTATGTTTTGGGAAAGGAATATTGCTTTTATGAAAGTGTGTGCTAGCAATAGGAACAAGACTCAAGTATGACGGTTTTACTAAGAACCTAAAAATAGATTGTATATCTTGTGCAATCTGAATTTACTCACTTCATAGGTTTTGCGAACACGCCCCCCTCCATGTAAAAGGCGGTTTTTTTCTGGCGGTTTTGCTGGTAGCATCGTCAGCAAGTCTCCACTCGCTGGTAGCATCTTCGGTCCCAATATTGAGTAATAGCATCTTTGGCGGTTTTGCTGGTAGCATCGTCAGCAAGTCCCCAATCGCTGGTAGCATCTTCGGCGAGTCCCCAGGATTGAGTAATAGCATCTTCAGCAAGTCCCCAGTTTTCTTGTGTAGTATTTACAACTAGTAACCGGGTCATCTGGTAGTTGAGTCGGATTGAGTCGCCTTCCCCTACCATCTTGACATCTGGGTCGAAGAACGAGATCGACAGTCTGATATTGTAGCCGATAGATCAATCCTCCCGCTGTGGTCGCCAATTGTTTATAGGTGAAAATCGTTTCTGCCGATTTCGGTAAATTCGGTAGGTGAGTGAGAAACTGGTTTAAACCCTAAACAAATGTCTTGCACGTGAGCACTTTATAGATTCGAGAGATCAATCTTTACAGGTCCGGCCTAAACCAAGAAATGGTCGTTCCAGGACTTGCTTCGGTCACAAAGTGGAGGAGAAGGGTTGATTTGGGGAGGGAAGCAAAGAAAGGTGTTGAGACCGAGAATAGTGCAGGAGAGTAGTATCTCGACTTGTATCAGAAAGTAGAAGCTTGGGAAGCTTGCAAGAGATGAAAGCTTTTGAGAGAGCTTGCAAAGTTGCCTTTCTGAGAGTGTAGTATTTTCTCCTGACCGAGACTTGTTGTCTAGTGGAAATAGGTAAGACTTATTTATACAAGTCGAGATTGAAACATACCCTGGCCTCATGAAGGAAGAGAGTAAAGGGTGAAATAATGAGAGGAGGTGGTAACCGCAAGGTGTTTATGGGTGAAAACGTTTTCACCATTATTTCCTCATTTATTTGACCGCTTTATTCCTTTCCACGCTTTCTTAATGTGAGAGTAGTGTACGCTGCAAGCTGTGACCGCCAAACCAAAACCCTGGAAAGCATCCCCCAGTTTGTGTTGATATCTCGAGTGTTGGTTGCACTTTGAGTGCAAGTGGCGCTGCTAGTGGCGCGTGTGGCATGTGCCATTGGCATGTGCGGAATGCCCTTGTTGCGTTGTACTTCGAGCGCAAGTGGCAATGCCAGAGCTGCTAGTGGCGTGCGTGGCATGTGCCAATGGCATGTGCGGAATGCCTTGGTGGTAGGTTGCACGGTTTTCAAGTTAGGCTACCAGCGTGTGTGTTTGGCATGTGCCAATGGCGTGTGCGGAATGCCTTGGTGGTAGGTTGCACGGTTTGCAAGTTAGGCTACCAGCGTGTGTGTTTGGCATGTACCAATGACATGCGTGGACGTTAGGGTCGTGGCCTTGGTAGGAAAAGCTACCAGCGAGCATGTTGGCATGTGCCAATGGCATGCGTGGCCGTTAGGGCCGTGGCCTTGGTAGGAAAATCTACCAGCGAGCATGTTGGCATGTGCGATGGCATGCGTGGCCGTTAGAGCCGTGGCCTTGGTAGGAAAATCTACCAGCGAGCATGTTGGCATGTGCCAATGGCATGCGTGGCCGTTAGGGCCGTGGCCTTGGTAGGAAAAGCTACCAGCGAGCATGTTGGCATGTGCCAATGGCATGCGTGGCCCGTTAGGGCCGTGGCCTTGGTAGGAAAAGCTACCAGCGAGCATGTTGGCATGCGCCAATGGCATGCGTGGCCGTTAGGGCCGTGGCCTTGGTAGGAAAATCTACCGACGAGCATGTTGGCATGTGCCAATGGCATGCGTGGCCGTTAAGCCGTGGCCTTGGTAGGAAAAGCTACCGAGCATGTTGGCATGTGCCAATGGCATGCGTGGCCGGTAGGGCCGTGGCCTTGGTAGGAAAAGCTACCAGCGAGCATGTTGGCATGTGCCAATGGCATGCGTGGCCCGTTAGGGCCGTGGCCTTGGTAGGAAAAGCTACCGGCCGAGCATGTTGGCATGTGCCAATGGCATGCGTGGCCGTTAGGGCCGTGGCCTTGGTAGGAAAAGCTACCAGTGAGCATTTTGGCATGTGCCAATGGCATGCGTGGCCGTTAGGGCCATGGCCTTAGTAGGAAAAGCTACCAAATGAGCATGTTGGCATGTGCCAATGGCATGCGTGGCCGTTAGGGTCGTGGCCTTGGTAGGAAAAGCTACCGACGAGCATGTTGGCATGTGCCAATGGCATGCGTGGACGTTAGGGCCGTGGCCTTGGTAAGAAAAGCTACCGGCGAGCATGTTGGCATGTGCCAATGGCATGCGTGGCCGACTTGGCCTAGGTTGCATGGTTTGTAAGCCTAGGGCGCTATATTTGGCATGCGCCAATGGCATAGCGGCTTGGAAATATGGCTTGTGGTACGTGTTGGCATGTGCCAATGGCACATACGGCCATGTTGACCTAGTTGCACGTTTTGCAAGCCTAGGGCGCTATATTTGGCATGTGCCAATGGCATAGCGGCTTAGTTTGGCATGGTTGCCAATGAGTGTGATATGTAGTTTGGTTTTGGCGTCGCCCCATAGTGCGCGATGTGCGGCTTGGTTTTGGCGTTGTTGCCATGGTGCGCAGTGTGCGGCTTGGTTTGGCATTGTTTCCATGGTGCGCAGTGTGCGGCTTGGTTTGGCATTGTTGCCATGGTGCGCAGTGTGCGGCTTGGTTTGGCATTGTTGCCATGGTGCGCCTGGCATTGTTGCCATGGTGCGCAGTGTGCGGCTTGGTTTGGCATTGTTGCCATGGTGCGCAGTGTGCGGCTTGGTTTGTCATTGTTGCCATGGTGGGCAGTGTGCGGCTTGGTTTGGAATTGTTGCCATGGTGCACAGTGTGCGGCTTGGTTTTGGAATTAGGGTTCTGTGTCGAAAACTCTAATCTGATATTTTGAGAAAATACCCCTATTAATTATTTGCACCTGAGTTAAATGCTCTTAGTTAATGTGTTGCGTGTAATACTAGGTCATGGGGTTTTACGATTTTACCCCTTGTTTAAAAACCACCATCAACACTATCGTATAGACCTTCACACTTTACTCGCAATCTGGTGACGTCATCTAGTTCGTCATCTTGGATAAGTTATATGCGGTCGTGTTCGCATGATTCCTGAGGAGTCGTACGCATAATAAACAGGTGTGCGGTATTCTGTACCCATATTTTGCCTCTTCTCATATTGTTCTTTTGGTAAAGAGAGCGATATGAGAAATTCTAATTTATTCTGCCGCACCCACTCATCTTTTCGTATTCTTATTTGCTGACACATTCCCTTTTTTTCGGCTTGACAGCTTACGCGTGTCTTTTCAACCACTTGCTATCTGACACGACTCTAATAACCGCCTCTTCATATCCGTTCATTTTTAATCAACGCATTGATGGAAGAAATCTCTTGGGAATCGGGAGTAAATCTCTTGTTTACTGTCAAACGTGTTCTTCTTTGTTCTTTGTAATTTCTTTTCTTTCTCTACAAGTTTTATCTTCTTCTGCCGAGTTTCTTCTGTTTCCACCCCAAGTTTTGATTTAATCTTTCTCCTTCTCTTTCTTCCACTTTTATCATTCTTTTTCTTCACTTTCTTCGTTCTCACGTTCTGTTTTTCATCATCAACATCTTGATCATCCTGATCTTTACTGATTTGATCATCTTGAATAACTTTTTATTATCTCGCATTCCCATTCTGAGAATGCCTCTTCAGGCTGGTTGGAAAAATCTCAAAGAATTCGATAGATTGAAGGTTGATTTTGAGCACATGGGCTTCACATTATCAGTTCCTCATGGATCTAAGACCACTTCTTTAATCGTACCGGAATGGTTTTTGCCTGATGAACAATGGGATACCGATAGAGTTATTGTTTTGCTTGGTTAACTATCTGCGGGTCTTCTCATTCCTTTATATAATCCTCAAATTCCCCTCTTCTATGAACTCTTGTGTGATGAAAGATTTTCGCGTGGCATATTCCAGCTAAGCGGTGACTGTATTAGAATAATGGTGGAATACGCTCGGCGTGCGGCGTGACTGGGATCTGGTTATCCAGAGAATGTAAAAGATCATAACTGTGCTCAGAGGGAACTCAAACCTTCAGATTATACAGTTGATAACTTCTTCAATCATTATGAAGAATGAATCATTTAAATGGGGTATTTGTTTGTCACGAAAGGACGGTGTCGCAGAAGATAAGAGAATCATGCGCGATGTTGATTTTCATGACTCTATAAATAACTCCGTTCGTATATCAAAAGATACTCGTTAGGTGGAGTTTCCCCTTGTGATTGAAGGCTCTTACATTACTGGTAAGGGTGCTGATGGATCTGATCTTCCATTTCCTGAGGGGCTTACCGCTTATAAACTCTGCGAATTTAATTGGCCTAAGGAAGCTAATGTGGTATGTTTTCTTTGAATTTGTTTACCTATTCACCTCCTTCCTTTTGTCTTTTGTTTCTCTTATCACTTCTTTTGGTTTCATATCGCCAAGCAGACTAAGAAGGCTAATAAGAATTTTCCTCATGCATCACCTTCGCACAATAATGAAGTAAAAAATACTCTTTATTTAATTTTAACAATATTGTTGCCTCTGTTTCTTATCTCTCATTATTCGCGTAGGTGGTAGCTGGAGGCGCTAAGGATAAGAATAAAATTATCTCCAATAAAACCACTTCTAAATCTTTTTCCCAGAATCCTTCCAAGAAGCGCAAGGCTCCTTCTCCCTCTTCTTCTTATTCTGAAGATGATACTCTCCTTCTCCCTGATAATCCCGAGTCTGAGTCCTCAATCGGACAGTTGTCCAGTGTTTTCTCCAACATATTATGCGGCGTTGGTAATACTCCGCTCGGTCTTGCGTGTGATGCGGTGGTTAAGATATGTGACACCCCATCTTTGAGTCACGAATCTCTTCAAGGAGCTGCCTCAGCATTGAGTCCAAGTTTTCAATTTGCATTTGGGGCTTTGGTTAATTTTCTTCTCGTGCGTCAATCTTCGCTACTGTTTTTACACAAGTCTACATATTTTACTGATTCTTTCGTTTTTTTTTTATTAATTAAGTTCACCCATATGTCTCACGCTGTCACTTTTGACCTTCAAAGAAAGATTCGCACTCTAGAGGCAAAGAATACTAAGCTCAAGAGGGATTACTCTTCTAGCTCTAGCCGCGTGGAAGAACTCCGCAATAGAAATGAACAACTAGTTGGTATGTACTTTTTCTTTCTTCTTTATTTTAACTTTTCTACGCCATTTTTGCTCCCCTTTTAATTATCTGTTCTTGCAGAGATTTACAACTTAACTGACGAGGCTATCCACTACCCCGTTGATGATGAGAATCTTTTAGAGCATCTTAATTATTTTTTAAATAACATTGTTGATGTTGACTTATAAGCTCTTAACCCGGTGGAATTGAAGTCTAAATATGAAATTCTTAAAGTTGAACATAGGAGCATGTTATCCACTTATAATAGCTTTAGGCGTCGTTATCGTGAAGCCAAAGGATTGATTATAGTTTTGGAAGCTAAAAATAAAGATCTTGCAATTAAGAAGGATAATATTTTTGATACATGAAAAATGAAACCCCTTAATGGGCCAGTGGTACTCCTAAAAGGAGAGACAAGTCTAATATGAGATATGGGGACTTGGGGATTAGGCCCAAGCCCGATGAGGAAATACCCATGAGGGAAGAAGGACAGAGAAGGAATTAACGAAGAAGAAGGAGGTTATCCTAAGGAATGGCATTAGGAATAATTATGAAAGGTTAGGATATGTGTCATGATGTAATAAAAATAGGGGCTTTTGGGAAAGCCTGTAAAAGAAAGGACAAAGTACAATAGAAGGCCAACTCTCTCTCCTACTATTCTTGGTATAGTGAGGTCATTTTGTATAACTAGGACGGGTAGAACCTAAACTCGAATTCACCTTTCAACATTTGGCGACCACAACCGGAGGCTCGTGATTAGCTCACCATGACACACCCAGAAGGCGATAGCTCATGCGCGATAGGAAACCAAGCGGCCAACCAGCCTATCAACCTTGACGAGGTAACAATGGATGACATGACATCGAAGAGGAAACACTGATCCTAGGCATTATCAAGCAACCTACGAGCCATGGATCCCAAAATCGAGATACCGTAGCAACACAAGGAAAGAACACACGGGTAGTTCAATTATCGAAACCCATGTCATCAACCTTCTAAATCATGAAAGAATAATTGAACGAGCGCTCGCGCAGGTGGAAAGAGCTTGAGGACTGGATAGCACAAGCAGCGATGGCAGGAGAAGACACCCCCGAAAAGGGAGCAAAAAGCGAAGAACATAAAGGCGGCAAGATAGCAGCGATGTCACAAGAAGAAATGGCAAGGTACTTAGAAAAGAACTATCATGTGGTAAAACAAGACTATCACTGCCGTGTAAGTAGCCGTACCCGCGCACATCTAAGAATATCAATACCCCGAGGAATACACCTCTCCAAAGTTCAAAACATATGATGTACAAGGAAACGCGTGAGAGCATCTCAGCCGATTCTTATCAACAATGAATGATAAAGCCGCCGATGGAAAATTGTGCCTAAAAGAATTCCCCAAATTGCTTACAGGCACGACATTCACTTGGTAGGACAACTTAAAAGAGGAGAGCGTGGACTCCTGGCAAACTATATCCACACTCTTTCTCGGGAAATTTTACTCGTCCAAGAGGAAAATCACGGCGATAGATCTAAGCAAGAGCGGACAACGAATGGGGGAGGAGATAGGAAAGTACATCTTACGGTTCCGACGCCTAGAATTGTATTTCCACAAAGATATCAATGAAGAGGCGCTCGTCGAAATTTGTGTACGCGGAATGGTACTAGCTTTCAGGGGGTTTAATTAATTTCGGGTTCCAGACTTTCGTCGAGCTAGAAGAAGCGGCTGAGATAATCTATGACTGCATAGAGGAGACACCTATAGATTATGTTTAGCACGCCACGATTAGCACTGTGTCAGAAACCCCGTGCAACATAAGACCTAACACCAATATGGAAAAGAGAGACCAATCCCAAACTGATAGCAGAAACCAAGGAAGGAACGGAAGAAGTAGGCACGACTCAAAACCACCACCCCCTCTTCATTGCAGCAAGGAGCTCGCGATTAAACTACTAAATCAATGGGTCGCCGGAAGGGAAATCCATCTACCCCCAACTACAGTAGATATCAACAAAATGGACAAAAACTCGGCTAAGTACTGCCACACCACCAAAGGATGGGACACCCAACAGAAGAATGCTTTTCTATTCGAAGCATATTTGAACGCAAGCGTGCATCTGGGGAACTCGAGGCGGCAAAACAGACGATCGAACATGACCATTTCCTCACCATTGATCCAAAATAGAGAAAAAGGGAGAATGTGGATAATAAGACCGCAAGTTGTAAAAAAAATTTCTTTTTGGTAAAAACAACTTCTCCTTTCGAAACTTGTGGGCAGATATCTGAAAAGGTCTCAGGAAAGCCAAGGGCGCCTGTTGACTGACAAATTTACAAAAGGTCCCAGGAAAGCCAAAGGCACCTGATTGACTGACAAATTTACAAAAGGTCTCAGGAAAGCCAAGGGCGCCTGATCGACTGACAAATCTACAAAAGGTCTTAGGAAAGCCAAAGGCGCCTGATCGACTGACAAATCTACAAAAGGTCTCAGGAAAGCCAAGGGCGCCTGATCGACTGACAAATCTACAAAATATCCCAGGAAAGCCAAAGGCGCCTGATCGATTGAAAAATTTACGAAAGGTCTCAGGAAAGCCAAAGGCACCTGATCGACTGACAAATCTACGAAAGGTCTCAGGAAAGCCAAAGGTGCCTGATTCACTGACAAATCTACTAAAGGTATCAGGAGCCAAAGGCGCCTGATTGACTGACAAACCTAGAGAAAGACTCAGGAAAGCCAAAGGCGCCTGATCGACTGAAAAATCTACGAAAGTTCCCAGGAAAGCCAAAGGCGCCTGATTGACTAACAAATCTACTAAAGGTCTCAGGAGCCAAAGGCGCCTGATTGACTGACAAACCTAGAGAAGGACTCAGGAAAGCCAAAGGCGCCTGCACGACGGAGTAGGCCCGTTCCGCCAACGAACACCCTTTCAAAAAAAAAAAAAAAAAAAAAAAAGGGGTAGTAGGCGGGTTTACTAATGCTCGTTTTTTCCCGCTGCTTCCCTTTGATGAAGGGGGGGGGAGTAATCGCCCAGCAAACAACATACTTGAAGAGGACGAGAACACTCGCCCGGACTCACGCACCTCCCAATAATAAGATAAGCGAATTATAAATAGCAAAAAAAAAAAAGTCAAGGATAATAAAATACCACAGTAGGCGCGTTCCGCCAATGCATGCCTTAACCGACACCCTTTCGAAATAAAAAAAAATGGGGTAGTAGGCGCGTTTACTAACGTCCGCTTTTCCCGCTGCTTCCCTTTGATGAAGGGGGAAGGGAAGTAGTCGCCCAGCAAACGACATGCTTAAAGAGGACGAGAACACTCGCTCGACCTCACGCACCTCCCAATAATAAGACAGGAGAACTATAAATAGCAAAAAAAAAAAATGAAGGATAAAAAAATACTAGTAACAGAAAAAATTAATCAAACACCAGAAATTATCCCACAATCCAAAACAAACAAACAACAACAACAAACGCGGCAAGTTCAACAAGAGAAAATGAAAGGAAAGCCAATACAGGAACGAAGCGCTTCAAGCAAATTAGAGCCTATCCATCTCTTGCCGTTTCTTCTCAAGCTCAGTACGAACTATCGCTTCGGCGGCCTCGGCTCGTAACACCTCTTCATTAGCCACTCCAACATCATCAAGTAATAGATTCAGCACAACCTTCTTGCTAGAAGTTGCCTCCGAGCACTTCTTCAGCTCCCCCTCCAACTGAGAGATTTAACCCGTGAGCCGACTTCAAGGGTCATTACGGCCCTTCACCTTCGCCAGCAGCTCCTCCTACCACACTATCGGGAACTTAACATTGAGCGCAGATTTCACAACAGCTTCCCAGCCATGTAACGTCGTTGCGTCAACAGGATCATCCCCTACGTGCGTAAGATGGTCCGCGATCTCCAAAAGATTTTTAGTCATATAACACAAAATAGGAACAGCCAAAAGACCCTCTTTCGCCATGTGACCACCACCGTGCTCGACGATGTCTCTATAAACGGCAGCAAAAATAGTTGGAACCTAGAAGCCATGAACGAGGGTGTGGTTAGAAGGGTCTACTCCAGCCTCGGCGGCACTCACCACCAGAGGGAAACGAAACCGCGTGTCTTCAGGGCCTTCTGATACAGCAGGGGTGGTTGGTGTATCAAAAATAGGAGTATCAGTCTGCTTCTCTAGAGGGACAGACGAGCCGCTACCATCCGTCCTAACGCGCTTAGAAGATCCGTCGCCACCAGCGACCACGCGCCTTGCGCCGTGCATGTCAGGCTTCGCGGTTTCCTTGTGCTTCTTACCCATATCTTGGAGCCAACACTAATATATCAACAAAAGGAATAAATAATAAATAGGCACAAGCAAAAGAGGAAATAGAATGGACTAACCTCAGGAATCGACGAGTCTAACGGAATATTAGCGATCTTAGGGTGAGACGCAAAGGAACTAGAAGATGACTCAGAGTCACTAGTGGAGCCTGACAAATGAGAAATGATTACCATTGCAAAAACAACTTAGATTTATAAGAAAAAAAATGGGGGAGAAGAATAACAAGAACGAAGACACGTATTAAATAGGGAGTTACCTGCAGGATCATTAGCGGTCAATGCCACGTGGGATGAGGACCCATCAAAAACTGACCGAATGGACCCAGAGGGGCTCATTGATTGCAGAACAACACTAGGAGACACCGGAAGTTCACCCCTTCCATGAACGGTTTCAGACCGAAGAGGGTGAACTGATGATATGTGAAGGCGCGGAGATATCCAACCAGCCCCCGTGGGGAGGCTAACCCCTAGGTTCGTCAACTGGTCCATAAATGAAGGAGTTGGGCTGCTACTTGCGCCTCCAGGGGGTTGTGACGCGCTCCTCCGATAGCTCTGATGGGGCTGCAAAGACGAGGTATTAGCAAAAGAACAAGGGCGCGGAGCGGACGATTGGTTTTCCTCTCGCCTGGATTTCTTCTTAGACTCCTCTTAGTCCAATCACATTCGGACATGTTCAAATATTCTTCCATCACGTAAAAAGGGGGCTTCCACCCAAGGCGATTGGAAGGAGGAGCTTCCTGAGAAAGTGATTCCCACGAACCATTTCATCAAACAAAGGGAGAGGCATAGTAATAGATTATGGAAACGCAAAAGAGACAAGTACCTATGGTGCTAAAGGACTAGCATATGATCTCACATCTATCCGCGGAGGCTCACGGTCGTAAAATGACCCCTTTCTCGGTTTCGCGGGCTCATGACCCTCGGGAGGGGCCCAAGAGGTCACCAAGGGTTCTGTGGAGCGACCTTTATTAGCTGGAACAAGGCGGTGCTCGGCAGCTACAACATCATCAAGTTTGATTCGGCCGGATGCATGAAGTGCTCGAAGATCTTAAGCAGTCAAGTCACGAGGAGGAGACGATTCGCGCAAAATAAAATTTAAAGATCTACGCCGTAAGAGATCATGATACTCGTGGGCCCTCTCAGTAACCGCTAAAGGGCGCGCGGAGATATGCTGCTTGAATGAAAAATTAATTCCTTGATCAGACAAACGAGTCGCCCCCTTAAAGAGGTAACGGTCGAAGCTGGCGATGACATACCCAATGTCGGAGCTTTCTAAGGGGGGAAACCTATGGGTAATCCCTTGGTCAAAGCCAACTTACCGATCTGCACGATCAAGGTTGTAAGACATGGCGACGAACTTACCAGCATAGAAACCAGGCAGCATAGCCATCACCGAATCAAAGTCCTCCTCTGACAAAAGCTTTGTCGAGTCCAACTCCGCGTCAAAAGGAGAAGTTCAATCGTAATGCGCGCGCATGACCTGATCGACCATCTTGGTAGGGGAATGGTTCAAAATCCTTAGCTACATCCAAGTGCTTGCCAAGGTCGCCCTTAGGTATCTTCCCCTTCAGATTCCAAAGAGCCATCCGCGGGTAACCGTAAACAATAGGAAGCCTCTTGACCGAACCATCGTCTTGCTTAACATCTTCCTCACGGTAAATCGCAAGATCATTAGGATCAGGCGCTCATTGAGAAACGTGTTCCCAATACAAATTTTGCATGAAGGAAGCCGGGATATATGTTTCAATCTTGTGAGATGAACCCACTGTTCGAATATCCTGACAAAATATATCAATATGACGATACAAACCACCTAAGAACATCGGCGCAAGTGGGAAAGAGACGTCGCGGGAAAGCAACACCGCCATTGGAACGATCTCACCCTTAATGGTATCCTGGGGATTGTATTCAAACACATCGTAACAAAGCCAAAATAATATAAATGCAGCTAATTCTGCGCGTGGATTCTTTTCTTTTCGCTTGGGGGAAGAACTTTCCCATCAACTATCCGCGGAGCCCAATACTTCATCCAGAGTGGAAAAGAATCATGGTGATTGACTTTGACAACCTATTCAGGACCAGCTTCTATTGGAGCTGATGAGCCATGAATCGCCTCATAGGCGCGAATAGAGATAGACAGCAGTCGCCCACCCGTTGAACGCGTCGGATGAACCTTTTTTTCTTCAACCCACTTGGTTTTCCCCTTCGTAGCAGATGAAGATGCCCCTTTCTTGTCTAAGACAACATCCTTCTTGCCCTCACTATGCTTCGGCGGCACCTGGTCTTTCCGTACCAGTTCACGACGGGAATCATCCTTACATTTTAATGGATAAGTACACAACTCTCTGTCCTTGTCATTTAGCGCTCCATAGATGACCGCTTCATCATATGAGTGACTTCCGTGGATAGGTAACCCTGTAAGGGCGACTATGTCCTCTAGAACGATGGTTGCTTCTCCCACGTTGTAAAAAGGGTATGGACAAGAGGAGCCCAACGACAAAATAGCCGTGTTATGTCACGTATACACCTCTGCACTTCCGTTTAAGAGACGAGTTTATAGCTTCATCAACACCCGCTCTACGAAGAGAGGCCGCGTGACTGGGATTGGGGCGTATGTGGGATGCCCAATGCGTCCATACTGGATGATTTTTTTGATTTGGACCGGATATCAATGAGGGGAAGATCATAATCACCACGATGAATGGCCATTCGCGGCACCGTTTTGAACGGAAAAGCGTCCATGGTTTCCGACTCGGGTCGCATGAACCATCCAGGGGCGGAAGGATAAGGTAATATAAGATGATTTAGAAGGCGAGGAACTAAGATGTCATCAAGAGGGAAGAAGCGCCTACCTCCGTGAAGTTCTCTCGGTCTCGGCGCACGCTTTAGATCGGACCCGCTCGTAAACTCTGCGATTGCATATGATCTACCGTCTGCTAGGGAGGGTAGGAGAATTTCGTCCTGCTCTGAGTACTCGGTCTCTTCAGAACCTTCGTTCTTGGGTTCTTCGGATTCACTAGACTCTTCAGACGAACTACTGGTAGAACTACTAGAGATGGGGAAAGAAGAAGAAAGATAAAGGGGAAACAAATTAACACCCCTATATATAGAAAACTCTATGGACTGAATGTGGCGGTTATGCAGGGGGAATGGTAACCGGCAGAAACTGAAATTCGCACGATGGAAGGTCAAGCGTTTCCCATGAACGTGGGACCAATAAAGGGGAAGGTATCCTCATCACAACTGCTCACAAAAGGGAGCGCTCAAAAGGATTTTATGACTATTGGGTCATTTAGAAAATTGACCCAATAGTCAGGGGACTAATGTTGATACATGAAAAATGAAACCCCTTAATGGGCCAGGGGTACTCCTAAAAGGAGAGACAAGTATAATATGAGATATAGGGACTTGGGGATTAGGCCCAAGCCCGATGAGGAAATACCTATTAGGGAAGAAGGACAGAGAAGGAATTAACGAAGAAGAAGGAGGTTATCCTAAGGAATGGCATTAGGAGTAATTAAGAAAGGTTAGGACATGTGTCATGATGTAATAAAAAGAGGGGCTTTTTGGAAAGCCTATAAAAGAAAGGACAAAGTACACTAGAAGGCCAACTCTCTCTCCTACTATTCTTGGTATACTAAGGTCATTTGGTATAGCTAGGAGGGGTAAAACCTAAACTCGAATTCACCTTTCAACAAATATCACTCTCAACGGCACGAAGGCTTTAAAGGAGTTTCATGATGTTAATCTCCAAATCCAAATGGAAAGAGACCGGGCTATAAGCGAAAAGAACGCGCTGATAGAGGGAGATAATATGATTTTCTCTCGACTTGTTATAGAAAATGAGGTTGAGTTTGATTGGGCTGCTAGGGTTATTAATAATGTTAGGAAGGATTTAGCCGTAAATGTAATCTTAGAGGCTGATCATGTCGCATTGGTTAAGGACATTATATCTAAAAGAGAAGGTTGTTTATTATTCTTATCCATTACTATATGTTCTCCATGCTTCCTTTACTATTTTTCTGATAGTGCAGTTTCTACCTCAACACCAATTCTCCTTCCTGGAATTCGCTCTTGTTAACACACTTGTTATGTTTTTTCTCTTGTGCGGTTGTTGTCACCTTTACAGTAGTTTTTCTTATTTCACTTTCCTTATTCACAACATCTACCATTAATCTTTCGCCTCGCTGACTTTCTTGTATCTGCTTTTTCCAATTTCTTCGCTTGCCTGAGCGTTCCTCACATTTGTCAACATCAATCTCATGGTAGGTTTTTTCCTTCGTTCGGGTCTCCTCTTATTACTCCAACACCTTGAGGTAAAGGGAACTTGATGCATTGGCGGAAAGTTGAGGCCACTCCTAGAATACCATGTACCATGGTCTGCCTATCAAAGCATTATATGGATATTCTATGTCAAAGACGCAGAATATTATTTCTGTAGATATTCTCTTTAGAGGAATTCACATCGTTATTTCTCCATTTGGCTTATTAGCTATTCCATTGAAACCGTAGATCTTGTAGGTTGATGGGATGAGTTCCTCACTCTACCACCCATAGTCTTGTATGTGTGATAAAACAGTATATCGAATGAACTACCGGGATCTATCAGTATTCCATTTATAGCCCATGTGTCTGTGTCATCCTCTTCAACTTCATCAACTTTTGCTTTTGGGTTGATTTCTATCTTGACCACTAATGGGCTCTCGTGCGGTTCTCCACCTCCTGGTGGTACTTCTTCTGCATTAAAGAAAATAGGTTGTTTCTGCCAATCCTTCAATGGTGATATGTTTGCAAGGTTGAGTATCTCTCTTCCATCACTATCTCTTGCATAAACTCGGCTTAGGACATTATCGTGGAAATATCCTATGCTTTTGAATGAATGTATTATCGAATTACAATATAAATTCTTTGCATTCGCTCCTACTTCGATCAGATACGTATGCCTTCCTGCCTTCATACCTTGTGCATGCCCTTGTGGTGGTGGTGGTAGATTATGTGGTTTTTCTTCACATTTCTACAGTTGCTAGTTGTGTGACCATTGAAACGATGATAGGCACATCATTCTCTACTTCTCCTCCCTGGTGGCTGTTCATTTCCCATATTTGGTGGCTCTTCTTCCATCAAAATTACCGCTTCCTAGATTTTGTCTATTGCGATGTTTAGATGCAGCATCTTTATATGTTCCCAGACTATTTTATTACCTCCTTGGCCTTTGTTATAATATTGCTTTTCCCATCCATATCCTTATGGTTGGTTATCAAGCCTCTGAATCTTGTTATTTCCTCCATGATTATTGAACTGTCTTTCTTTGTATGCTCTTTCAAACTCTTCTTGATCTCTACTGCCCATGGTTACTAACTTTTGTTCTTCTTCCATTATCTTCTTTCCTTGACTCCCCTGGGATGTACTTGCAACGGCATTTGTTGTCCTTGGAAGTAGATTGATATTTCCTTCTTTTGCGTTCATGATATCGCAAGTTTCGCAACTGGGTAAGCTTCCATTTCTTTTTGCTTTTCTTCTAGAGCGATGTACTCTTCTTGGTGCTCGCGTAACTCCGCCATGGTTATTGTATCTTTTATCTTGAAGATACGTGTATACAATAAATCTGTAGCAAAGAGTGCATTAATGAAGTCTAGTATAAGGTTCCTCTCATCTACTCGCCCGGTCATTTCACTGCACATGCTCCTCCATCGCGTAGTTAAGTTACGCAAGCCCTCGTTGGTTCTTCTATGTAAGCTGAACACCTTCTCTATTCCTGGTCGTAACATGTTATTACTGATGTATTGTCATAGGAAGATATTCTATAAATGATGAAATGATCGAATGGTTCCTACTAGTAATCCTTCAAACCATTGCAAGGCTTCTCCTGTCAGGCTCGCCGGGAAGTATTTACATAGCACCTCATCATTTTCTTCCCACTGTAAAAGAGATCGTCTATACGCCCTTATATGTTTTACTGCACATGTGCTTCCATCAAAGATGTTAGTAAACACAGGTAGGCTTCATTTAGGTGGTACTGCTGCGAGTTGTATTTATCTTGCGAATGGTGTCTTTCCTGCTTCCTCTATTGTTTCATCCAATTGTCGCCTACCTCCATCTCTTCGTGTTGTCATCATCTCTATCATCTCTGCTACTCTGAGGATTTATTCACTCGTGATTTGGTCTGCGTCTTGCTGCATGGGTCTTTTCATCCTTTCTTGTCTTACTCTATTGTCATGCCTATTTTGACGCATAACCTCTTGTATCTCTCTCTTCAACATCCTCTCTTCTTTGTCTGTGTCTTTCTCTTTCATTCGTTGCATGCATTTGTACGGAATTATCCCTTTCAGCTTCGTCTGCGCGGTCACGTTGATTTCTTAACTTTTCTCTTCCCTGTAATATAATTCTTCCTTGTTCCGCATCATCTTCATCATCCTAGTCATGATGTGTGCGATAACGTTCTCCTTGTTGTTCTCGTCTATTGCCTCTGTGACCCTCTTGCATGCGGTAATTGTCACCCTGCTGTGCGTATCGATCATCACCTGGTTGTTGCTCTATTCGATGCCCACCGCGTTGGCCTTGTATGTTATCATCTTCCTGAAAATTTTTAACATGTTATCTAAAGGTTGCTCTTGTCTGGCATCTCTTCGACTAGATTGGCTACGTCTTGACGTACTCCTGCTTGTCCTTGACCTTGAGCTTGCACGCGTTGTGCTTTTTGATCTTTGCTCCTGTAATCTTAAATTCTCTTCTCTTAGCTCATTATTCTGACGCGTCAAATTCGCACGTTCTTCGTCTTCTCTCCTTGTTTCTGCAACCAGCCTTTGTCGAAGTTCCTCAATTATCATGTTCTCTTCATTCCCTTATATTAGCCCTCCATCTCCAGTTCTTTGCTCTTCTTCTTCTGTTGAATCTTTATTTGCGGTATGAACGCTTGCTTTATCGTAGTCAATGGTATTGTTCTCCGCTGGTTCGCGTTGGATCTGTGTTTGGGCTTGATTTCTTCTATTGTTCCTTTCTCCCATCCTTGAGGATTCGACGATTTCGCTTCTTCTTCTACTGGCGATTCTTCTGCTCCTCCTAATTGCTACTACTTGTTCTGCTGCAGTTGTTTGTCTCACCATCTTGTTTGTTTGTAACAATTTTTTCGCTTGTCAAAGATAAAAGTTTTCTTTAAAGAACCAAAGATTTTACTAATGAAGATTGTTTTTCTGAGACGAAAACTATTGACTGAATCTTTTAGATCTAAACTTCCAAAATTTTCCAAGATTGTTAATAAAGCGATGAAAAAAACTATGAATATCTTCTAACTTGTTTTTAAAGAAATTCACCAACATGGTATATCATTCTGACCTGATTTTAAAGAAATGTAGTTGCAAGAAATCTCACAACTACACGCAAAGTAAAATCAATAGAACAATCTAAGTAATCATCTTAAGAATCATAAAAATTTTATTAAAATCTTCAAATTAGATACAAAGTTATGAGAAAACCCTAACTTGGGAAGCAAATAATCTTTCTCTCTCCTAAATATCTAGTCTAAACTCTCCCAAAAGATCTCTTTCTCTCATAAGGTCGCTTGGCTTCTTATATAGGATTTTACATAGTGGATGACAGCTAATAAAGCCCCTAATTTCGGATCTGACGTGCGTCAACGTCGCATAAGGACCCATCATTGCCGCACGGTTTCTTTACTATCTCATAGACCTTCACACTTTACTTGTGATCTGGTGACGTCATCTAGTTCGTCATCTTGGATAAGTTATATGCGGTCGTGTTCGCATGATTCCTGAGGAGTCGTACGCATACTAAACAGGTGTGCGGTATTCTGTACCCACAATTTGAGGAATTAATATTACAATTACAACAACACCAATCGAGTAGATTAATCTAGTGATCGAGGATAAAAATTTCCATTCATTGTTGAACTTTAAAGTACTGACGACTGAGTTATACAAGTTCCAAGCTGTTTTTGGCTCTCTAAATGAGTGAGTAAACAACTATCATCTCTTCAAGATTCAGAGACACAAGCTCAGCGCGCACCATGTCAGTAACTTAGGTGTCTCGGCAGCGCCAAATTATTTACTACGCCTATTGCGCCAACTATCATCTCTGCAAAAAAATGCGCCATTCAAAGCTCATTCAAAGCAAATCCTGTATTTTGATGCAACCGAAAAGATTATTATAATCCTGGCTCCGACATGATCAGGGGGGTCAGCACAATAAAAACACACTGATTCAGTCATTCACAGACCTCACAAGATGAAACGATACTCGAAATGTGTGAATTCCATGTCTACTAACTGAACAGAACAGAACCAGTGGGGATACTGGATAACACGATAACATATCGAAAATGATACTACTATATACTGTATCTTAGAAACAAGAACTATACAAAGTACTGCCAGTGAAAATAATTTATGGCCATAAATGAGTTAACAATACCAATGTATCGATAGATAGCATTTAAGTCTCTAACTCTACCTGGCATGAAAAGAGCCCAAAAATCTTTACCTCAATTCTTTTCTCCCCTATATAAATACCTTATTATGCACCCTTTAATTAACACCACCAAGTTTGCCAGCAACTAAATCCACATAACTCAAAGTTTTCATTAGCTAGTTCTTTGCATCATCCTAGAATGGCACCCACTCTTGAGGAAATGACCATAAAGACTGGAATGGTCGAGATTGACCCTAAAAAAGGGTTTGCAACTAAGGTTACACCAGAGAACATACTGCCAACAGAGGAGGCAGCAATGGTGGAGCCAAAAAAGAGTACTGATACCAATGGTGACCAGCAAGTGGTGAAAGATAAAGCACCAAAAAGTGATGCTGTTCTGGAAGAAGACAATGAGGTTTCCAAGGATCAGAATCCAACAGCTGAAGCGTCTGAAGCTAAGAGCAGTGGTGATGTTGTGGTCAAGGAAGAAATGATGAAGAAAGAAGAGAACGTACCTGTCCAAACTGAACCGAAGACGGGTGTTTCCTTCCCTGTTAGACTTGGTGATGGGAAACAGTTGAATGCAGTTGGTATGAGGAAGAAAACCATTCTCGGCCTTGGTATCAAAATCTATGGCTTTGGTATGCTGCACAATCTATCTATCTATCTATATATATATATATATATATATATATATATATATATATATACATGCATCGAAGTTAGATTTCTATGTCTTATTTCTTGTGGATATAAACATTCATAACTTAAATTACAACTAAAGTTCCAAAGCAGATTATTTTCGTCATATACGAAGTGCATCAGAGAATTTATATATTCTTTCTAAACCTTCTAGTGTTTGCTACGCAGGGATGTATGCAGACAATGAAAAACTTAAGGAGCTTCTTAGATCGAAGATAGGAACAAAGGCTCCATCAAAACCATCAAAGGAGATGTACCAGCTAGTAATAGACAGTGATGTGGGGATGATGGTGAGACTAGTCATAGTCTTTGGTAGCCTCACTATGAACATGGTGAAAAAGAATTTCGATGAAGGTCTTGGAGGATCCATTAAGAAACTCAACGGTGGTAAAAAGAACGATGAGCTCACAAACAAGTATATATACACTCACTTTTTACTATATAATTTATTATATCTCTATATATGCAGTTTAGTTAAATTTAAGTTTGGTGTCCCTCTCTTTTCTAGGGTCATGGGTGCAGCATCAGATGACATCAAGCTATCAACTGGTTCAGTAATTGAAATCACTAGGCTTCCAGGGTTCATTCTTGAAACAAAGGGTACTTGACAACGGTTATCGTATTTTAAAATTTACATGTTTTCTGCCGATATTATATTCCTTTCTAACCTTTGTTTGTTGGATGTGGATTTTGCGCTGCAGTGAAGGATGAGGTAGTAAGCAAGGTAGAGAGTGAGCTTCTATGCAGGGCATACGTCCATATGTACTTGGGAGATGATCCCTTCGACAAGGAGGCAAAAGAAAGATTTGGAATGTCTCTACTATCTATGTTCTGATAGATTTATGAACATGGAGTCGGCTTTCAGCTTATCTATCTATCTATTTAGCTTCCTAGGATTATAACTATCAATAAGAAGTTACTGAAATCCCACTCTGTAGTTGTGATGGTGTATGGTAACTGATCAATGCAATCATTAGAAATAAAGATTTTATTATTCCTCGCACTTTCTTATATTGTTCGTCTCTTCTTTGTTTTTAATTAGAAGAATTTCTTCTCCAAATTGTTTGAGTAAAGATTTTACTCAACAAATAGAAATAGAAATTCACAATCAAGTACTCACTCTTGACTAGCGCCTAAGATGGCGAGTATTGGATCTACAAGCAAAGAGAGCATTGCAGTTCAAATCGACCCAAAGACGGGGATCTCTTTTCCTGTCAAACTTGATGACGGAATGGAATTGGTTGCATTTGGTTTGAGAAAGAAGTCCATTCTTGGTCTTTGCGGTATTAAGGTCTATGGGGTATGTACACTACACACATCTAACTCAGTACTGAACAAAATTTAGAAGTTAATACTGCGAACTGCAATGGTCTAATTGTGGATACAAAATATCGCTAATTAATGTTTACAAGTTGTAGATTTTGTGCTCGAAGATTAATCTCTTCCTGCTTTTTCTGCGGTAATAGAAACTGAGTTGGTGTTGGGGTTACATTTCTTCTTTCCTATAACATCTTCATCGACCATTGATTTCTAATATTGGACTATACTAACGCATGATATTCAGCCAAAAGGCACAAAACAAATATAGAGTAAGATAATTTACTTTTATTTTTGTGCAAATGACATCTCCTATCCGCTGTATGGAATTATGACAGTTTCAAAAGAGTTACATTAATTGAAAACACCATGATACTAAATATTCTTCCACTTTGTTATAATTAATCCTTTAGCAAGAACAGTGAACATAAAATCCAGCTGACAATAAATTAAACACAAAATTGGTCAAAAAGACCAAAACAAAAAATTCCCGAGTGAAATAGATTCTTAGCTTTAGATACTGTTTATATAGCCAAAAAATAGAAAAATAATGTTCATTTAGCCAAAATGGATATTTGACCCAAAATATTTTTTTATTTATTAACCTGGAGAGACAAATATGTCCTTATCTTCTACATATCTTTACTGCGTTGGGTTAGTAAAGGTTGGAAAAAAAAAACAGAGCACTCTGCAATCTCAGAAAAAAAACAGAGTTTGTTTCAGGGTAATTAAAAAATAAATTATACACAACAGATCCTACTCAGAGCTTTATCATTTTACACAACAACTACCACAACACAACCTACTCAGAGCTTCTACGTACACATAATTACAACCATTTCAGTTGACAATCGAGTCCAAATGATGTCATCACCAGTCCACCTACTTCTACGATAACCATTTGCTTCATGAATAACAACAACACCAACTTCTAATTGAACTCGATCTCTGCAAAAAAGAAAATATGAAGTTACATAAAACAGAGTAATCTCAGCAAAAACAGAGTAATCTTAGCAATAAAACAGAGTAACATAAAATAGGGCAATCTCATAAAACTGGTAATCTCATAGAACATAGTAATCATGAAGCAATGGTTATCGTAAAACATAGTAGTCTCATAAAGAATAATTGGTACCGCGGGTTAGAGCTGGAAGTGTAAGATTTGGAGTTTGGCTTGCGTAGATCTTTGTAATGTCAGTTCTTTGTAATGAGAAGTTCTTTGCTTGATTGCGATCGGGAAATGGTGGAGCTCTATATCGCAGTTCAGTTGCAGGCATGGATAACTACCAAGGATTAAATGCAATGTCCCGGGTTGTGTTGAACCTGCAACTATCAGATGTATGTTTAGGAATTGAAACATCTGGAGTGTGGTAAGGCAAGTTGGTGTGCAATTGTTGTAATGGGAACTGATGCCATGAGTTCAATGTCTTTGAAGAGATTGTTCTACTAGTTGATGCTGGGAAGTTAGAATGAGGCTCAAATGAGGTGCTGGTGGATGTATGAGCAGAGAATGAGATGCATTTGAGATGGAGCTGAAATAGCAGGCATAGGCATGTAGGTGCAGGTTGAGATGAAACGGAATATAATGGAGCAACAAAGAATGAAGTATGAGCTGCGTAGAAGTCTGTTGGCCTGAGATTTTCAAATGGGTACAGATTGATGGGATCGCAGTTGGATTCGGCAAGATAATAAGGATAACAGTAGTTCAAAAACATAAAACAAAAACAAGCTGTAGATAATAAGGATAACAATAGTTCAAAAATGACAGTAAGTAGCCATATATCTCAACAGACAAACAACCCAGCAAACAAGAACCCTAATAATGGATAAAAGGGCCAGTTTACCATTACATGAGCTCAAACACTCAACAGATAGTGCTCCATAACAACAATGAGCAATATAAACATACATAAACCAGTTTGAACATGATGAAACCAGCTCAACCCAATCTAAAACAGGATGAAATCATTTTCATCCTGGTTTCAACATGGGGGAAACCTAACTCAACCCAATCTAAAACTGGATGAAACCAGTTTCATCTAAGATTAAATATGGGTGAAACCAAATTCAATCCACTTTTGAATTAGATGAAACTGGTTTCATCCAACTTCAAACATGGATGAAAATAAAATTCTATTTAAAGGATGAAATTGGTTTCCTCCTATTTAAAGCTTGTACGGAAACAAATGTCAATTTAACTCAATTTAAAACGGGATGAAACCAGTTTCATTCTGATAGACACATTTTTGTGTCTGATTTAATCTCAATTGTATATTTTGTTAGTGCTCGATTTTGTATTTATTATGGCTTTTTGTGTCATTGTAGGTGTTTTTGGAGAAATAAGCTTTTGCGGCGAAATTGGCTCGAAAAGTGGTTTTTGCGCTCGTGGGAGAAAATTACTATTCGGACCCTCATTTGGATAAGGGGCACTTCAATTACTAAGGGGTACACACTAATTGTTATTTACACTCCAGGACACCCAAGTGTTAAAGGCACCCGACAGTTGGATAAGGGGCATCCATCATCTTCCCCATTTGAAATCAAATTGGCGGGAAAAAGAAGAGCAGCGACTGGCAGATTTAGGGATTAAATTTTCGGCATCTTTTAGGGAGATTCAATCGGGTATATTCATTGGGATTGATCTGTTAGGCCTAAACAGGCTTGGTATTCGTGTTGGACTCGGAAAACTTGGGCTTGATCATCAGCTCTACGCAAAACAGGGTATACAAGTATCACGGGATTTGCTTGGATCTTATTTTTGGAAGTTACGTGGACTGGAAGAATATTTCCTTCCCTGTTCGATTCTATTCTATCATGAGATGCAATTTTGAACGATTAAAACTCTATTTGACGCGTACAGAGAAGATTAAGGAGGAATTATCGTAACTTGCCGCGGGGAAAGAAAGGAGAGATATACTCGGGATTTATTCGTCTGTGGTGTATAAAAAGGGTTGTTAGGAATCACAGCAAGGTCGGTCGAGACTTTGGGGGAGTTTTGGGTACGTCTCTGGGAAGAACAGAAAGTTGCAGAGCTCGAGTTCTACACCAGCAGAACGAGGAAGAAGAACCAGACAACCGCACTCAAAACCAGTCGCAGAAACCGTGACCTAAACTTTCAAACTCAACAGCTTTGCAACAATTTTCCAACAATTTTCCAACAATTATTAATAGTTTGCAACAGCTCTGTTAGGGTTCTTTGTAACAGTGAGTTCTGTAACAATTATATCTGTTACAAACTCGATTTTTCTTCAATAAAACACCTATTGAGCCATGGACTATTATTTTGAGCGTGATTTTTATATGAGGAGCTAAACCCCAACACTGGGATAACGGAGGAAGCCATATTTCATGCGTGTGGTAATTATATTTAATTCTTTCATGACTTTTTGCATGGATTGTTAATTGTTTTATGGTTTTTATTGAATGGTTGTGATTTCAATTGATGGGTTATACTTAGGTTAAGTCTTTTGATATCCCATGCTTTAGATATACAGTCGTTGCTTTTCAAAAATCTACCTTGGCAAAACATAGAGTCAATATTTTATTATTATTTGAGCTATAATTGTCTAGAATAAATATATGAATCGCATGAATGAATTTTATGGTGGAATCCGAAATCCCGAGTTCTCTTGATATTTCGTGACAAACTTGTGTATATATTTTCTTTGTTTTTAGTATTTTCTTAAATCGAGTCTTTACAAGTCTGGAGAGGAACGACATCTTACTATCACTTTACTACAACTTGTTAATATCACACCAATTTTTGCGCCATTGCTTGGGACTTGTATTTAGATTTGTTTTAGGTTTCTTTTTCTTTTTATTATTTTTTGTTCTTTTTTACGCCTTTGGTATTTTTTGATTCTTTTCAGATTTGGAGCAAAGCTACAAGGAAAGAAAAAGTGCTATAAAAGGAAAGCATCGCCAAAGAAGGAAATAAAAAAGGAATCCAAAAGGAGTGAAGAAGAAGATTTTGTATATAATTATTTTGTTTTATTTTTAGAAACTGTAAATAGGGTTGTATTTCTTGTATTTTTTTTTCTTTTTATTTTCGGACACTTTTTGGACTTTATTTTTGGACTTGGACATTATTTTTGAAACCCTTAGGAAGGGTTGAGATTAAATATAAACTGTTTGCGAGACGGACGACGATTCACGATCTTTATCTCGGCCCCTCGGGTTCGTACACCGACATCGGAGTCGGTGGCACGAGTCGACTTCAACGGTTCATCGCCCGTCAGTACGGGAGGTAAAACTCTATCCACCCACGAATCCCCAATCAGGTGGGTTTTATTTTTGTGTGACAACTCACACCCTGCGAATAGAATGTCGAACCGGTATTACAATGGCCAATATAACGAATATCGGATCAATTTCAAAATGGACGTTACTTTGACCATAATGTGAATAGTGGTTGGGAACATCGACCTTTTCAAGGTTATGGCTCATACCATGATGAGCCCAATTACTATCCATACTCCCACCGGTCATACGAGCAAAATTCCTCTCTACTAGAGTCCGCACGTAAGTTAGCTGAGTCAGCACAAAAGATACTTAAGTCGACAAGTAGTTCAGACGAGATGAATAACTTAGTTATGGACGAAAGCAATGAAACGTGTGAACCTTCTTTCCTAGATCAAATCAGGAAGTCATGTGAATCGACTCAGAAAATGTTGTTAGAGGCCCAGGAAAGAGCTGCTCAAGATAGGCTTAGTTTCCAATATAGTGTTTCCAATAGTACCTTTGAAAATGAGGATAGTTATTTGCATAATCAAGATGACGAGGATAAAATTGGTAACACTACTTGTTTAGATGAGGTTCAATCATTTTCATGTTATTATAATGATGATTATGATGAGGATAGTGTTGATGAAGAATTTGAAATAAGTAGGCATAGTGATCAGGAATTTGTTACTCCAACTGAGCTTTATAATCAAGATAATAGTGTTAGTTCTTGTTCGAATCCAAATAATTTTAATAATTATTCACCTATTCAAAAGGACGAGGATTTGACTAGAGATACCCACGTTTTAGACGATGTAGTACTTCCTTTTACGAAGCCGATGATAGTTTTGAGGAACGAGTTTATTCTGAGAACATTGTTTTAGAGTCTAACGGTTTAGAAACATTAGTCTTAGAAGATGAACTCGTAGAGCTTTCAAATATGATGAGTGAGGATGCACCTTCCGATTATAACTTAGAAGAAGCAATTGACCATTTTCAGGATTCCGATGATCTAGAAATTAGGGAAATTGTAGATAGTCTATCTAGAGACACCCAAAACTCTAAGTTTGGGGGTGATTATCATTCTCCCCGTGCTTTACCTTTAGCTCTTGTAGAGATCCCTCACTTGGGACTTGATATATGTGCCTCAACCATTGAGACAGATTGCCTTCATACTAGTTCTCCAGAACCTAATAATGTCCAGGAAGAAGTTCAGTTGTTAGAAACCCATCCTCTGGTTGATGTGGTTTACCCAGGCTATGATACCAAGATTGATTTTGTGTTCCCACCAAATATTTTTCAACCAATTGTGGGAACGTATAAGTTTCAGATGTGTCAATTATTTAGTTTTGAGACTAAACCTAAGTACTTTAGGAAATTAGTATCGACACATTTGCTTAAGATTGACCGCCAGTTTCATTGTGGTCAATTGTGTCAATTATTATGTGCTTCTAAGTTCTTATTTGAGTTTTTACAGACTTTACAACCTGAACCGGATCTTAGCTACGAGGAAATCCAACCCATGAAAATATTTTATTTGGACCCAGTTATAGAGCCTGAACCTGAACCACAGCTAGATGTAGTTGTCTTAAACAGGAAACTAGACAAGGGTGTGCATTATTTGTTAATTTTCTTGGCATGTTGCAGATTCCTTTTACTTGTGATAGCTCTATTTGGTTTTGATGACCCACAGAAATTCCGGCTATTACTTTATGATTCTATGAGGTGACTAATCCTTTGTTAGTCTGGCTTAAGACGTTAAACTTAGCACTTTTTGGGAGGTAACCCAATATTCATGCGACACGGTAATATCTTTCCTTAACTCTTTTACTTCAAATGGTAACAGTTTCTCCTTGTTCATGCTTTAACTTTATCTTTAGAACATTGAGGACAATGTTAGATTTAAGTTTGGGGTATGGGAGAAACATTTTAGTTGCATTGTTAAACTCCAGAGCTTAGAAATTTATGCTTATTAAGGATGGCACTAACTAATCTAAGTGGATGGAAGCATTTTGGTTGTAGGAGTTGAGGAACCAATCTGATTAGATGGCAACATCTAAAGAGTCTATTCATAAAAGCACAGAGCTCAGGTGTTAGAAATAACATGATAGTTTCACCAATCTCGTTGAGTCCTTTTCACTTCTGTTTTTATTTTATTTTGTTTTTAAACTATGTTTCTCTAAGTGATTAGGTGGGTCCCACGATTCAAGTTGTTACCAATGCTAGGGTGAATTAGAGTGATTGAGATACCAAAAAAAAAAAAGTTGAAAAAAAAAAAAAAAAAAAAAAAAAAAAAAAAAGACTAGACCAATTAGACCAAACGGAATAAAATTAACACTTGGGAATAGCAATATGTGTGTGTTTTCCCGTCTCCGTCGCCTAAACAAGCGTGGAATGCGGGATCCACGGGAACTATCATGTAATCTGCCGACAAGAAGCATGCGCTTGGATCCAAAAGATCTAATCATGCAGTTAAATAAAAAAAAAAAAAAAAAAAAAAAAAAAAAAAAAAAAACTATTAATGTTCAGTGAATAAATCGACTGCTGGTTCCCTTGTATATGCCAGACGTGTTGATCTAGAATTAGGATTGTCGACCACTGGTTCCCTTGTATATGCTAGTTGTGTTGATTTTAGTCAGACCGGTATCTCAGTCCATTAGGATAGGTTCGTTTTGGCGGAGGCCTTGAGGAGATATGGGAAACATCGATCACTTAGTAAACATCAAAACCATCTATGTTTTTCTATTTCTATCTTCTTGATCTATCCATGTGATTAGTTTTGACTCCGGGTATTGATGTCCATAGTGTGACTATCTCGAGTAGAGCTACATGACTTATATATGAATTTTAGTATGCTTGAGTGCAAACTCGTGTACAGCAATTGGAATTTCGCATTAGGGTACTTCCTCCTGTAGTCAATAAGTATGCCAACCAAGGAGATTTTTTAGTGCCTTCCAAGGTTCTGTGTAGATAGTTAGGGTCTGGAGTGTAAAGGTTTTGTGGGTATATCTCTTGTAAACCCTCCCGAGACTATAACTCGGCCACTAGGGCCACCTAGGGGTTTAAAGGCTTATTGCATACGCTAAATGCAATCGACGATGCAGCGACAAATGAGTTAGGATTTTATTTTCTAGATTTTATTTTCTCGAGGACGAGCAAATAATAAGTTTTGGGGTATTTGATAGACACATTTTTGTGTCTCGATTTAATCTCAATTGTATATTTTGTTAGTGCTCGATTTTGTATTTATTATGGCTTTTTGTGTCATTGTAGGTGTTTTTGGAGAAATAAGCTTTTGCGGCGAAATTGGCTCGAAAAGTGGTTTTTGCGCTCGTGGGAGAAAATTACTATTCGGACCCTCATTTGGATAAGGGGCACTTCAATTACTAAGGGGTACACACTAATTGTTATTTACACTCCAGGGACACCCAAGTGTTAAAGGCACCCGACCAGTTGGATAAGGGGCATCCATCATCTTCCCCATTTGAAATCAAATTGGCGGGAAAAGAAGAAATGACTGGCGATTTAGGGATTAAATTTTCGGCATCTTTTAGGGAGATTCAATCGGGTATATTCATTGGGATTGATCTGTTAGGCCTAAACAAGGCTTGGTATTCGTGTTGGACTCGGAAAACTTGGGCTTGATCATCAGCTCTACGCAAAACAGGGTATACAAGTATCACGGGATTTGCTTGGATCTTATTTTTGGAAGTTACGTGGACTGGAAGAATATTTCCTTCCCTGTTCGATTCTATTCTATCATGAGATGCAATTTTGAACGATTAAAACTCTATTTGACGCGTACAGAGAAGATTAAGGAGGAATTATCGTAACTTGCCGCGGGGAAAGAAAGGAGAGATATACTCGGGATTTATTCGTCTGTGGTGTATAAAAAGGGTTGTTAGGAATCACAGCAAGGTCGGTCGAGACTTTGGGGGAGTTTTGGGTACGTCTCTGGGAAGAACAGAAAGTTGCAGAGCTCGAGTTCTACACCAGCAGAACGAGGAAGAAGAACCAGACAACCGCACTCAAAACCAGTCGCAGAAACCGTGACCTAAACTTTCAAACTCAACAGCTTTGCAACAATTTTCCAACAATTTTCCAACAATTATTAATAGTTTGCAACAGCTTCTTTAGGGTTCTTTGTAACAAATGAGTTACGTAACAATTATATACGTTACAAACTCGATTTTCTTCAATAAAACACCTATTGAGCCATGGACTATTATTTTGAGCGTGTTTTTGATATGAGGAGCTAAACCCCAACACTGGGATAACGGAGGAAGCCATATTTCATGCGTGTGGTAATTATATTTAATTCTTTCATGACTTTTTGCATGGATTGTTAATTGTTTTATGGTTTTTATTGAATGGTTGTGATTTCAATTGATGGGTTATACTTAGGTTAAGTCTTTTGATATCCCATGCTTTAGATATACAGTCGTTGCTTTTCAAAAATCTACCTTGGCAAAACATAGAGTCAATATTTTATTATTATTTGAGCTATAATTGTCTAGAATAAATATATGAATCGCATGAATGAATTTTATGGTGGAATCCGAAATCCCAGTTCTCTTGATATTTCGTGACAAACTTGTGTATATATTTTCTTTGTTTTTAGTATTTTCTTAAATCGAGTCTTTACAAGTCTGAGAGGAACGACATCTTACTATCACTTTACTACAACTTGTTAATATCACACCAATTTTTGGCGCCGCTGCCGGGGACTTGTATTTAGATTTGTTTTAGGTTTCTTTTTCTTTTTATTATTTTTTGTTCTTTTTTACGCCTTTGGTATTTTTTGATTCTTTTCAGATTTGGAGCAAAGCTACAAGGAAAGAAAAAGTGCTATAAAGGAAAGCATCGCCAAAGAAGGAAATAAAAAGGAATCCAAAAGGAGTGAAGAAGAAGATTTTGTATATAATTATTTTGTTTTATTTTTAGAAACTGTAAATAGGGTTGTATTTCTTGTATTTTTTTTCTTTTTATTTTCGGACACTTTTTGGACTTTATTTTTGGACTTGGACATTATTTTTGAAACCCTTAGGAAGGGTTGAGATTAAATATAAACTGTTTGCAGGGACGGACGACAGTTACGATACTGTCTCGGCCCCTCGGGTTCGTACACTGACATCGGAGTCGGTGGCCTGAGTCGACTTCAACGGTTCATCGCCCGTCTGGCAGTACGGAGGTAAAACTCTATCCACCCACGAATCCCCAATCAGTGGGTTTTATTTTGTGTGACAACTCACACCCCTGCGAATAGAATGTCGAATGGTATTACAATGGCCAATATAACGAATATCGGATGAATTTCAAAATGGACGTTACTTTGACCATAATGTGAATAGTGGTTGGGAACATCAGCCTTTTCAAGGTTATGGCTCATACCATGATGAGCCCAATTACTATCCATACTCCCACCGGTCATACGAGCAAAATTCCTCTCTACTAGAGTCCGCACGTAAGTTAGGCCGAGTCGCACAAAAGATACTTAAGTCGACAAGTAGTTCGGGACGAGATGAATAACTTAGTTATGGACGAAAGCAATGAAACGTGTGAACCTTCTTTCCTAGATCAAATCAGGAAGTCATGTGAATCGACTCAGAAAATGTTGTTAGAGGCCCGGGAAAGAGCTGCTCAAGATAGGCTTAGTTTCCAATATAGTGTTTCCAATAGTACCTTTGAAAATGAGGATAGTTATTTGCATAATCAAGATGACGAGGATAAAATTGGTAACACTACTTGTTTAGATGAGGTTCAATCATTTTCATGTTATTATAATGATGATTATGATGAGGATAGTGTTGATGAAGAATTTGAAATAAGTAGGCATAGTGATCAGGAATTTGTTACTCCAACTGAGCTTTATAATCAAGATAATAGTGTTAGTTCTTGTTCGAATCCAAATAATTTTAATAATTATTCACCTATTCAAAAGGACGAGGATTTGACTAGAGATACCCACGTTTTAGACGATGTAGTACTTCCTTTTACTTAAGCCGATGATAGTTTTGAGGAACGAGTTTATTCTCGAGAACATTGTTTTAGAGTCTAACGGTTTAGAAACATTAGTCTTAGAAGATGAACTCGTAGAGCTTTCAAATATGATGAGTGAGGATGCACCTTCCGATTATAACTTAGAAGAAGCAATTGACCATTTTCGTGGATTCCGATGATCTAGAAATTAGGGAAATTGTAGATAGTCTATCTAGAGACACCCAAAACTCTAAGTTTGGGGGTGATTATCATTCTCCCCCGTGCTTTACCTTTAGCTCTTGTAGAGATCCCTCACTTGGGACTTGATATATGTGCCTCAACCATTGAGACAGTTGCCTTCATACTAGTTCTCCGAACCTAATAATGTCCGGGGAAGAAGTTCGGTTGTTAGAAACCCATCCTCTGGTTGATGTGGTTTACCCAGGCTATGATACCAAGATTGATTTTGTGTTCCCACCAAATATTTTTCAACCAATTGTGGGAACGTATAAGTTTCGAGATGTGTCAATTATTTAGTTTTGAGACTAAACCTAAGTACTTTAGGAAATTAGTATCGACACATTTGCTTAAGATTGACCGCCAGTTTCATTGTGGTCAATTGTGTCAATTATTATGTGCTTCTAAGTTCTTATTTGAGTTTTTACGAGACTTTACAACCCGAACCGGTTCTTAGCTACGAGGAAATCCAACCCATGAAAATATTTTATTTGGACCCTGTTATAGAGCCTAAACTCCGAACCACGGCTAGATGTAGTTGTCTTAAACAGAAACTAGACAAGGGTGTGCATTATTTGTTAATTTTCTTGGCATGTTGCAGATTCCTTTTACTTGTGATAGCTCTATTTGGTTTTGATGACCCACGAAATTCCGGCTATTACTTTATGATTCTATGAGGTGACTAATCCTTTGTTAGTCTGGCTAAAGACGTTAAACTTAGCACTTTTTGGGAGGTAACCCAATATTCATGCGACACGGTAATATCTTTCCTTAACTCTTTTACTTCAAATGGTAACAGTTTCTCCTTGTTCATGCTTTAACTTTATCTTTAGAACATTGAGGACAATGTTAGATTTAAGTTTGGGGGGTATGGGAGAAACATTTTAGTTGCATTGTTAAACTCCAGAGCTTAGAAATTTATGCTTATTAAGGATGGCACTAACTAATCTAAGTGGATGGAAGCATTTTGGTTGTAGGAGTTGAGGAACCAATCGATTAGATGGCAACATCTAAAGAGTCTATTCATAAAAGCACAGAGCTCAGGTGTTAGAAATAACATGATAGTTTCACCAATCTCGTTGAGTCCTTTTCACTTCTGTTTTTATTTTATTTTGTTTTTAAACTATGTTTCTCTAAGTGATTAGGTGGGTCCCACGATTCAAGTTGTTACCAATGCTAGGGTGAATTAGAGTGATTGAGATACCAAAAAAAAAAAAAGTTGAAAAAAAAAAAAAAAAAAAAAAAAAAGACTAGACCAATTAGACCAAACGGAATAAAATTAACACTTGGGAATAGCAATATGTGTGTTTTTCCCGTCTCCGTCGCCTAAACAAGCGTGGAATGCGGGATCCACGGGAACTATCATGTAATCTGCCGACAAGAAGCATGCGCTTGGATCCAAAAGATCTAATCATGCGGTTAAAAAAAAAAAAAAAAAAAAAAAAAAAAAACTATTAATGTTCGGTGAATAAATCGACCTTTGGTTCCCTTGTATATGCCGGACGTGTTGATCTAGAATTAGGATTGTCGACCACTTGGTTCCCTTGTATATGCTAGTTGTGTTGATATTAGTCGACCGGTATCTCGGTCCATTAGGATAGGTTCGTTTTGGCGGAGGCCTTCGATGAGATATGGGAAACATCGATCACTTAGTAAACATCAAAACCATCTATGTTTTTCTATTTCTATCTTCTTGATCTATCCATGTGATTAGTTTTGACTCCGGGTATTGATGTCCATAGTGTGACTATCTCGAGTAGAGCTCGTGACTTATATATGAATTTTAGTATGCTTGAGTGCAAACTCGTGTACAAAGAATTGGAATTTCGCATTAGGGTACTTCCTCCCGTAGTCAATAAGTATGCCAACCAAGGAGATTTTTTAGTGCCTTCAAGGTTACGTATGTAGATAGTTAGGGTCCTGGGTGTAAAGGTTTTGTGGGTATATCTCTTGTAAACCCTCCCGAGACTATAACTCGGCCACTAGGCCACCTAGGGTTTAAAGGCTTATTGCATACGCTAAATGCAATCGACGATGCCTCTGCGACAGGTGAGTTAGGATTTTATTTTCTAGATTTTATTTTCTCGAGGACGAGCAAATAATAAGTTTTGGGGTATTTGATAGACACATTTTTGTGTCTGATTTAATCTCAATTGTATATTTTGTTAGTGCTCGATTTTGTATTTATTATGGCTTTTTGTGTCATTGTAGGTGTTTTTGGAGAAATAAGCTTTTGCGGCGAAATTGGCTCGAAAAGTGGTTTTTGCGCTCGTGGGAGAAAATTACTATTCGGACCCTCATTTGGATAAGGGGCACTTCAATTACTAAGGGGTACACACTAATTGTTATTTACACTCCAGGACACCCAAGTGTTAAAGGCACCCGACAGTTGGATAAGGGGCATCCATCATCTTCCCCATTTGAAATCAAATTGGCGGGAAAAAGAAGAGCAAACGACTGCGCATTTAGGGATTAAATTTTCGGCATCTTTTAGGGAGATTCAATCGGGTATATTCATTGGGATTGATCTCAGGCCTAAACAGGCTTGGTATTCGTGTTGGACTCGGAAAACTTGGGCTTGATCATCAGCTCTACGCAAAACAGGGTATACAAGTATCACGGGATTTGCTTGGATCTTATTTTTGGAAGTTACGTGGACTGGAAGAATATTTCCTTCCCTGTTCGATTCTATTCTATCATGAGATGCAATTTTGAACGATTAAAACTCTATTTGACGCGTACAGAGAAGATTAAGGAGGAATTATCGTAACTTGCCGCGGGGAAAGAAAGGAGAGATATACTCGGGATTTATTCGTCTGTGGTGTATAAAAGGGTTGTTAGGAATCACAAAGAAGGTCGGTCGAGACTTTGGGGGAGTTTTGGGTACGTCTCTGGGAAGAACAGAAAGTTGCAGAGCTCGAGTTCTACACCAGCAGAACGAGGAAGAAGAACCAGACAACCGCACTCAAAACCAGTCGCAGAAACCGTGACCTAAACTTTCAAACTCAACAGCTTTGCAACAATTTTCCAACAATTTTCCAACAATTATTAATAGTTTGCAACAGCTCTGTTAGGGTTCTTTGTAACAAATGAGTTCTGAACAATTATATCTGTTACAAACTCGATTTTTCTTCAATAAAACACCTATTGAGCCATGGACTATTATTTTGAGCGTGTTTTTGATATGAGGAGCTAAACCCCAACACTGGGATAACGGAGGAAGCCATATTTCATGCGTGTGGTAATTATATTTAATTCTTTCATGACTTTTTGCATGGATTGTTAATTGTTTTATGGTTTTTATTGAATGGTTGTGATTTCAATTGATGGGTTATACTTAGGTTAAGTCTTTTGATATCCCATGCTTTAGATATACAGTCGTTGCTTTTCAAAAATCTACCTTGGAAAAACATAGAGTCAATATTTTATTATTATTTGAGCTATAATTGTCTAGAATAAATATATGAATCGCATGAATGAATTTTATGGTGGAATCAAAATCCCAGTTCTCTTGATATTTCGTGACAAACTTGTGTATATATTTTCTTTGTTTTTAGTATTTTCTTAAATCGAGTCTTTACAAGTCTGAGAGGAACGACATCTTACTATCACTTTACTACAACTTGTTAATATCACACCAATTTTTGGCGCCGCTGCCGGGGACTTGTATTTAGATTTGTTTTAGGTTTCTTTTTCTTTTTATTATTTTTTGTTCTTTTTTACGCCTTTGGTATTTTTTGATTCTTTTCAGATTTGGAGCAAAGCTACAAGGAAAGAAAAAGTGCTATAAAAGGAAAGCATCGCCAAAGAAGGAAATAAAAAAGGAATCCAAAAGGAGTGAAGAAGAAGATTTTGTATATAATTATTTTGTTTTATTTTTAGAAACTGTAAATAGGGTTGTATTTCTTGTATTTTTTTTCTTTTTATTTTCGGACACTTTTTGGACTTTATTTTTGGACTTGGACATTATTTTTGAAACCCTTAGGAAGGGTTGAGATTAAATATAAACTGTTTGCAGGGACGGACGACAGTTACGATACTGTCTCGGCCCCTCGGGTTTCGTGCACCGACATCGGAGTCGGTGGCCTGAGTCGACTTCAACGGTTCATCGCCCGTCTGGTACGGGAGGTAAAACTCTATCCACCCACGAATCCCCTGTCAGTGGGTTTTATTTTGTGTGACAACTCACACCCCTGCGAATAGAATGTCGAACTGGTATTACAATGGCCAATATAACGAATATCGGACTGAATTTCAAAATGGACGTTACTTTGACCATAATGTGAATAGTGGTTGGGAACATCAGCCTTTTCAAGGTTATGGCTCATACCATGATGAGCCCAATTACTATCCATACTCCCACCGGTCATACGAGCAAAATTCCTCTCTACTAGAGTCCGCACGTAAGTTAGCTGAGTCAGCACAAAAGATACTTAAGTCGACAAGTAGTTCAGACGAGATGAATAACTTAGTTATGGACGAAAGCAATGAAACGTGTGAACCTTCTTTCCTAGATCAAATCGGGAAGTCATGTGAATCGACTCGAAAATGTTGTTAGAGGCCCGGAAAGAGCTGCTCAAGATAGGCTTAGTTTCCAATATAGTGTTTCCAATAGTACCTTTGAAAATGAGGATAGTTATTTGCATAATCAAGATGACGAGGATAAAATTGGTAACACTACTTGTTTAGATGAGGTTCAATCATTTTCATGTTATTATAATGATGATTATGATGAGGATAGTGTTGATGAAGAATTTGAAATAAGTAGGCATAGTGATCAGGAATTTGTTACTCCAACTGAGCTTTATAATCAAGATAATAGTGTTAGTTCTTGTTCGAATCCAAATAATTTTAATAATTATTCACCTATTCAAAAGGACGAGGATTTGACTAGAGATACCCACGTTTTAGACGATGTAGTACTTCCTTTTTACGAAGCCGATGATAGTTTTGAGGAACGAGTTTATTCTGAGAACATTGTTTTAGAGTCTAACGGTTTAGAAACATTAGTCTTAGAAGATGAACTCGTAGAGCTTTCAAATATGATGAGTGAGGATGCACCTTCCGATTATAACTTAGAAGAAGCAATTGACCATTTTCAGGATTCCGATGATCTAGAAATTAGGGAAATTGTAGATAGTCTATCTAGAGACACCCAAAACTCTAAGTTTGGGGGTGATTATCATTCTCCCCGTGCTTTACCTTTAGCTCTTGTAGAGATCCCTCACTTGGGACTTGATATATGTGCCTCAACCATTGAGCCGTTGCCTTCATACTAGTTCTCCAACCTAATAATGTCCAGGAAGAAGTTCAGGTTGTTAGAAACCCATCCTCTGGTTGATGTGGTTTACCCAGGCTATGATACCAAGATTGATTTTGTGTTCCCACCAAATATTTTTCAACCAATTGTGGGAACGTATAAGTTTCAGATGTGTCAATTATTTAGTTTTGAGACTAAACCTAAGTACTTTAGGAAATTAGTATCGACACATTTGCTTAAGATTGACCGCCAGTTTCATTGTGGTCAATTGTGTCAATTATTATGTGCTTCTAAGTTCTTATTTGAGTTTTTACAGACTTTACAACCTGAACCGGATCTTAGCTACGAGGAAATCCAACCCATGAAAATATTTTATTTGGACCCAGTTATAGAGCACCGAACTCAACCACAAGCTAGATGTAGTTGTCTTAAACGAGAAACTAGACAAGGGTGTGCATTATTTGTTAATTTTCTTGGCATGTTGCGAGATTCCTTTTACTTGTGATAGCTCTATTTGGTTTTGATGACCCACATGAATTCCGGCTATTACTTTATGATTCTATGAGGTGACTAATCCTTTGTTAGTCCTGGTCAAGACGTTAAACTTAGCACTTTTTGGGAGGTAACCCAATATTCATGCGACACGGTAATATCTTTCCTTAACTCTTTTACTTCAAATGGTAACAGTTTCTCCTTGTTCATGCTTTAACTTTATCTTTAGAACATTGAGGACAATGTTAGATTTAAGTTTGGGGGTATGGGAGAAACATTTTAGTTGCATTGTTAAACTCCAGAGCTTAGAAATTTATGCTTATTAAGGATGGCACTAACTAATCTAAGTGGATGGAAGCATTTTGGTTGTAGGAGTTGAGGAACCAATCTGATTAGATGGCAACATCTAAAGAGTCTATTCATAAAAGCACGAGCTCAGGTGTTAGAAATAACATGATAGTTTCACCAATCTCGTTGAGTCCTTTTCACTTCATTTTTATTTTATTTTGTTTTTAAACTATGTTTCTCTAAGTGATTAGGTGGGTCCCACGATTCAAGTTGTTACCAATGCTAGGGTGAATTAGAGTGATTGAGATACCAAAAAAAAAAAAAGTTGAAAAAAAAAAAAAAAAAAAAAAAAAAGAAAAGACCAATTAGACCAAACGGAATAAAATTAAAACTTGGGAATAGCAATATGTGTGTGTTTTCCCTGTCTCCGTCGCTTTAAACAAGCGTGGAATGCAGGATCCACGGGAACTATCATGTAATCTGCTGACAAGAAGCATGCGCTTGGATCCAAAAGATCTAATCATGCAGTTAAATAAAAAAAAAAAAAAAAAAAAAAAAAAAAAAAAAAAAAAAATATTAATGTTCAGTGAATAAATCGGATTGCTTTGGTTCCCTTGTATGTGCAGACGTGTTGATCTAGAATTAGGATTGTCGACCACTTTGGTTCCCTTGTATATGCTAGTTGTGTTGATATTAGTCGACCAGTATCTCGGTCCATTAGGATAGGTTCGTTTTGGCGGAGGCCTTGACAGAGATATGGGAAACATCGATCACTTAGTAAACATCAAAACCATCTATGTTTTTCTATTTCCATCTTCTTGATCTATCCATGTGATTAGTTTTGACTCCGGGTATTGATGTCCATAGTGTGACTATCTGAGTAGAGCTCTGTGACTTATATATGAATTTTAGTATGCTTGAGTGCAAACTCGTGTACAGCAATTGGAATTTCGCATTAGGGTACTTCCTCCTGTAGTCAATAAGTATGCCAACCAAGGAGATTTTTTAGTGCCTTCCAAGGTTACGTAGATAGTTAGGGTCTGGAGTGTAAAGGTTTTGTGGGTATATCTCTTGTAAACCCTCCCGAGACTATAACTCGGCCACTAGGGCCACCTAGGGGTTTAAAGGCTTATTGCATACGCTAAATGCAATCGACGATGCCTGCGACAGTGAGTTAGGATTTTATTTTCTAGATTTTATTTTCTCGAGGACGAGCAAATAATAAGTTTGGGGGTATTTGATAGACACATTTTTGTGTCTGATTTAATCTCAATTGTATATTTTGTTAGTGCTCGATTTTGTATTTATTATGGCTTTTTGTGTCATTGTAGGTGTTTTTGGAGAAATAAGCTTTTGCGGCGAAATTGGCTCGAAAAGTGGTTTTGCGCTCGTGGGAGAAAATTACTATTCGGACCCTCATTTGGATAAGGGGCACTTCAATTACTAAGGGGTACACACTAATTGTTATTTACACTCCAGGACACCCAAGTGTTAAAGGCACCTGACAGTTGGATAAGGGGCATCCATCATCTTCCCCATTTGAAATCAAATTGGCGGGAAAAGAAGAGCAAAATGATGGAGTTTTAGGGATTAAATTTTCGGCATCTTTTAGGGAGATTCAATCGGGTATATTCATTGGGATTGATCTGTTAGGCCTAAACGAGGCTTGGTATTCGTGTTGGACTCGGAAAACTTGGGCTTGATCATCGGCTCTACGCAAAACAGGGGTATACAAGTATCACGGGATTTGCTTGGATCTTATTTTTGGAAGTTACGTGGATTTGGAAGAATATTTCCTTCCTGTTCGATTCTATTCTATCATGAGATGCAATTTTGAACGATTAAAACTCTATTTGACGCGTACAGAGAAGATTAAGGAGGAATTATCGTAACTTGCCGCGGGGAAAGAAAGGAGAGATATACTCGGGATTTATTCGTCTGTGGTGTATAAAAAGGGTTGTTAGGAATCACAGCAAGGTCGGTCGAGACTTTGGGGGAGTTTTGGGTACGTCTCTGGGAAGAACAGAAAGTTGCGAGCTCGAGTTCTACACCGTGAACGAGGAAGAAGAACCGGTTAACCGCACTCAAAACCGATCCGTGAAACCGTGACCTAAACTTTCAAACTCAACAGCTTTGCAACAATTTTCCAACAATTTTCCAACAATTATTAATAGTTTGCAACAGCTCTGTTAGGGTTCTTTGTAACAGTGAGTTATGTAACAATTATATCTGTTACAAACTCGATTTTTCTTCAATAAAACACCTATTGAGCCATGGACTATTATTTTGAGCGTGTTTTTTATATGAGGAGCTAAACCCCAACACTGGGATAACGGAGGAAGCCATATTTCATGCGTGTGGTAATTATATTTAATTCTTTCATGACTTTTTGCATGGATTGTTAATTGTTTTATGGTTTTTATTGAATGGTTGTGATTTCAATTGATGGGTTATACTTAGGTTAAGTCTTTTGATATCCCATGCTTTAGATATACTGATCGTTGCTTTTCAAAAATCTACCTTGGCAAAACATAGAGTCAATATTTTATTATTATTTGAGCTATAATTGTCTAGAATAAATATATGAATCGCATGAATGAATTTTATGGTGGAATCCGAAATCCCAGTTCTCTTGATATTTCGTGACAAACTTGTGTATATATTTTCTTTGTTTTTAGTATTTTCTTAAATCGAGTCTTTACAAGTCTGAGAGGAACGACATCTTACTATCACTTTACTACAACTTGTTAATATCACACCACATTCTAGTGTGAATGTGGATGGAACCAAATTCAGTTTCATCCTAATCATTAGAATGAAACCCAGTTTAGTAAAGGATGAAACTCAGTTTTATCCTTTTTTACAATGAGTGATACCTAATTCAAATATCATAGATTCATCCTACCTATAGATGAAACCGGTTTCATCCTAGTTTTAAATGGGTGAAAGAAAATTTATCCTAATTTAGTATAGGATGAAAACCAGTTGCATGGTAGTTTAAAATGGGTGAAACCAAATTCAACCCAATTTAGTATAGGATGAAACCCAGTTTCATCCTTCTTTACAATGAGTGATACCTAATTCAAAAATCATAGATTCATCCTACCTATAGATGAAACCGGTTTCATCCTAGTTTAAAATGGGTGAAAGCAAATTCAACCCAATTTAGTATAGGATGAAAACCAGTTTCATGGTAGTTTAAAATGGGTGAAACCAAATTCAACCCGATTTAGTATAGGATGAAACCCAGTTGCATGGTAGTTTAAAATGGGTGAAACCAAATTCAACCCAATTTAGTATAGGATGAAACCCATTTTCGCCATGTATGTCTAGCACAAGATAAAACGAGTTTCATCTAATTAAGATGAACGAATTTGAAATCAAAACACAATTAAGGTCAAGAAACTTACCGATTTGAGCATAGTCTTCATCCTTACCAATTGGAAAAAAACAGAGTACTCTGCAATCTCAACAAAAAACAGAGTAACACCCTAATTTGGGAAATTGCAGAGTACCAATTTCTTATATTCTTAAATCAAATTAACATAAAACCCTAATTTGAGAAATTTAATAAAATTACGAAAACCCATTTTGATGGTGGTGTTGCTGGTATATATGATGGTGTTGTTAGATAAAGTTGATTATGTCGATGGTGGTGTTGGTGATTTGTGGAGGATATGGAGATGGTAGAGGTGCATGATGATGTTACTGGTTTTGATATTGGAGGCGGTGTAGAAAAAAGACGAAGACGATGATACTTGTTTGTTTGGTAATGGAGCTGATGGAAAACGAGAAAGATGAGGTGCGGAAGTGATGGAAAACGAGAGCTTTCTCTGGATTTTTTTAGATCTGGTTATGTTTCAGGAGACAGAGAAGACGAGAAGAAGATATCCCTTTGACGGTTTCAAAAGGGTAGTAACGTAAACTCCTCATTTTAAAGATTCATATGTCCATTTGACCCAGGCTTAATCCAAACTGTCCATTTGGCCAAGAAAATGTGCACTTTTGGCTATATAGCCCATTTTCTGTAAATTAAACGTATATATAATCATTAATATATATCCCCGATTTAGTGACCAAATCCAAAACATCTTTCAAACATATAAGGTTAGACGATTAAATTAGAATAAGTTTATCTTCTACCAAATCCTCAAACATAATTTAAGTTTTCTCCGATGCCTCAAAAGTGTTTTTCTGGCCATCAAATTTTGTGTTTCAAAACAAAAATAGGATGATCATAACCTTTCTTTGATAAAGTTCATGAAACAATCATATGCCTTATTGTCTACCTACTCAAAGCAGTAGAAAACTAATGCATGATACTTATAGATAAATAGTAGAGAGCAAAATGATTTTCCATCTAAAATATTTCATTAGATTTAAGCACCTCAAGACCGTCACGAAATTATCATTTTCCGAAGGATCTCATGTTTCATACGACTGAGCTGGAGTATTTCCAGAAAGACCCAATATGCTCCCCCGTGGGTAGGACCGTGAAACGTGAGATCACGTTGAGGAAAACAACCGAGATGGAGTATCATTTTCGTGACCACATCCAACTTGCACTCTTGGTTGCATAGTGTTATTGTTTTCCTTATATGGTTCTACCCACGAGCGAGAACCGTATAAGGAAAACAATAACACTATGCAACCAAGAGTGCAAGTTGGATGTGGTCACTAATGGAACCAGGTTGAGAAAATGGTAGCATTTGATTTGACCCTTTAATATATTGTTTGTTTCCAGCAGGTAGACTTTTTTGTTGTTGCTACTTTCTACCTTAAATCATGCCTCCACCATGTGGTTTTATTCTGACCATGTGTGTGGATCAGATAATCATTTTCAAAGTTGAAAACATAGTAAGTTACTAAGTTTACTAATGAAGTGGAAAAGGCGAAGTGCAAGAAAAATAAATGTTACTCGAGTTTTTGATGTCGATACCAGTAGGACAATCTCTTAGGTAATCACAATTTCGCTATCTAAGATATCGAAGGAAACTAAAGTCGTCTCTGGTGCCTGGAAATTTGGACTCCAGCCTCTAACCCAGGCCCAGGGTCTTAGAAACTTTGGTCTTAGTTTGAACATTTTATTTATTGGACCAAATTTTATAATTTTTATTTTTTATATTGTTCTATTCCTTTTTGTTTTGATTTGTTTTCTTTTTGTTTCACCTTTCTTTTTTTGAAAATAGGCAAATAATGCATTCTTTTGTTATCAAGATTACGAAGAATAAAATGGACATTTTCCCACAGACAAACTGGCCAAGTATGTAAGAAAATCTGGTTCGATTAGAGTGTGGTTTCTGTGGTGTAATAATCCTCTTAGTGTAATAAAGAGGCAACTGCTGCTTGACATTAGCAAATGATGCACTTTACCTTTTATAAATAGTTGAATGTGTGTTTCTTTTTAAAAAGGAAAAAAATGAGTTTTAACTTCTAGAAATCATTTTAAATGAAAACGCAATCTGCCATGTAGATTGACACATGATCCTTGTTACAGTTCTCCTTAATAATCTACAGTGCTAAAAACCACCCACTTAGAGTGAGAAAATATCATACCTCGAAAACTCTATCTAATTATGGTTTCAAAATTGAGTAATCACAAACACCTAATAAATTTTACTTATTTGTATTTTTTAGTGTACTCCAATATCTCAAAGTTACTATCACTTGAATGCGTGACTAGAAATACACACAAAATTGCTATAATATATATATAGGTAAGACTCCTACATCATGTATGTAAAGGAATAAGCAAAAATACAATATGCGTCTTTCCTTATCACACTATTTTTTCAAGAGATCACTCATTTAACATAAAAATATCCAAAGGCCCTCATGAGAATTTTCCCTTTTACTGCTCGGAAAACGCGTGAGATAATTTACTTTTCACTAGCCAAGGCTTATGGACATCTATACCGGCGTGGCTGTGTTCACGAGACTTTACAAGATAATAACATAATAGAGTAGATGTCATATCACTACACCAAATTCAAGGATTAGTAACTAGAAGTCGCAACAGTTTAGCCCGTGTTGCGAGTTTTTAGTTGCGGATTTCAGTTCCGAAAATTTTGTAACAATTTATTTATGTTACAAAACTCACAACTGCTTGATCTTGTTCCAATTCATAATAGATTGGAGATATACGCATGCGAATCGTGAGTGTGGCTACCCACACTTTGAAGCTGACTCGGTTTCAGCCCATTCAGAGAGTCAGCTTCAAAACTGACTCAAGTTTAGCTTCATCTCATTCTATATCTCTTTCTCTTTCGAACAGAAATCCCATTTTCCCTCTCGTTCTCTTTTCTAAGTTCTCGTCTCTCATGTATGAAATTCGAATGATTTGGTGATTTTAGAGATCCCAAATCAAGCCAACCAATTTATTTTCAGACTTAGGGTTTTGAGTTTTACGTATAAAAGTTGTTTTGGGGTTCAGTTTCTCTTCTCTAGTATCTAGAAACTCTTGACAAAAAAGAAGAAAAGCCCTAAACTTCTCATTTCCTTTAAGTACTATGAAGTGTTTCGCTTGATTAATTTGATCGTATGTTTGATTTTTTATTCTGGGATTGATTGAATCTAATTTTGTGTGAAACCCCTTTTCTGTTAGGTTAACAAGAAAATGATAACAGTACTGGGGTTTTTTATTTCAGAGATCATTAAGAGGAACACACTTTCCTAGCTCCTCACACATTTTGGAAATGAAAATCGACTTTCGTAACATCGACTTTTGTAAGAGGATCTCTTGTTCATTTTTCGAAATATTGCAACATCGACTTTCGTAACAGTTCAAATATGTTGCAACCGCACTTTGCAACTGAAACTGGCAGTTGCTAATCACTAAAAATGATGTAGTGTATGTAGAGGTGTAAAACATGTCGGCGCGGCCCAGCCCAGCCCAGCCCACGTAGTCACGTGCTTAGCGTGCTACGTGCTGTGCTGGGTTGTGCCAGAGATTCAGACGTGTTGTTCTGTGCCATGCATGCTAAATGACGTGGTGTGCCAGAAAAATAAATGTGTTGTGTCGTGTTGTGTTGTGCTAAATATTTTTCCAATATTTTAGTTAGTATATGTATTATTATAGAAATTAATTAGCATAACGAAAATAAAATATCAAAAACTTGCTAAAATAAAGATTTTTTTTTTTTTTTGAATGTACATGAAATTTGATGTATTGTGTTGTATTTTGTGCATAATTTGGCATGCTTTCTTCACGTGCCGTGCTCTGATGTGTCGCGCGCTTACACGTGCCACGCGCTGTGCCGTGATGATGTGCCCATTTTTCTGGCACAACACATCACACTAAGCTAACGTGATGTGCCGTGCTGTGCTTGAATTTTGACGTGTTGTGTTGTGTCATAAATGTGCTGGCCCGACCCCATTTACACATCTAGTCATATGGTAATTTAGTAAGGGCCAATTCCTTACTTATGCAATGGGCAAGAAAATTATTGCCTCGGATAAACTCTATGCTTATAACTTTTGTCCGTTGGATGGTAGTTGTTTGTGATGGGTACTCATGTACACTACTGGTTCTGCTCAGGTGCTGGTACCTGTGAATGGTGGAATTTGGTTGCTACTTTCTTCTTGATATAATGGGCTATAAGGCTTAGTTAGGTCGACCTCATTTACTCTATGACAACCATTTCCAACAAACTATGATGGGTGAGCATATGAATCCAAACTTGCCAATCTGACCCAACCCACCCGCAATTAATTTGGCGGGTGGATATCAGAGGCAAAGCCAGTGTATAGTAAGTAGAGGTGAGCATTTTACCTGTAATCCACGGATTTAACCCAGACCAACCGTATTTATGCGGATGGCTGCCCGAACCGTTCGCTAATAGGTTCGATGCGGATGGGATTTTTGAAATCCAACGGATTGGATCCGGATGCAACCTTGAAAATCCGTTGGACATCCATACCCGTTAGATTAAGTGCACTTATATAATTTCTAGAAAATATATAGATAGTTTTGGAATTTTTAAGGTGTTTGCTTCTAGTGTTGTCCATGACACTTCTATATTTATATACATGTATAAAATGTGTAGGTTCTATAAGAAGTCATCTATATTGGCTTCATTTTTTCATTATAAATTTTAACTAACACAAATCCATTGGATTATCCGCACCCAATCCGTTCACCCGCGCATCAATTGGATGTTCGATTGGATGCAGATGCCAAATTTGAAATCCGTAGTGGATTGGATTGGATGCTGATGGGGCGAAAACCAGTCCATACCGGCCCATGCTCACCCTATTAGTAAGTGTGCACTCTTCCCAACTAGCTCCAAAGCCCAAAATTCTCAACAAATTGGGGTTTTAAGCCCATTTTATCACAAATTGCACTCCCGTTTATGGATGGGTAGGATTTGGATGCATTTTTGAAAACCCTCATCGATACTAACCTTCAAAATTAAGTGTTGTCAAGGCACCAATGTGCAAGGAAGAGCAGAGTACATAAACAAAGAAAACTAGCTGAAAATATATCAAGGTTACGCATTGTCCTAGAGCTATATTTTGTTGCCCAAAATTATAAATAAAATATCAAAGGATGGCGCAGAGTTCTCTATCCTTAAGAATCTGTGAAGTTCCTCTGTCGATTTTTAGAAACCTGATCATCAAATTACCCAAATCATCAATATAATATCCTTGGATCACAAATTCTACAAATCAGTGAAAACAATCCCTATTTCAAGTTTCTTCCAATATTAAGTAAAAAAAGTAAAGTTTTCTTCAATATCTCAGAAGTATTTTGTTTCTCATTTTCAATAATCTTTGTGAAAAATCTAATGAGTTTGTAAATTCTGATATTCGTATCCCGTTTGACCTACCATAAAATCAAATTAGAGCACTAGAAGGGAAAAAATGGACGGAACTTATAAATAGACTATAAAAAGTAATCATGCATGATTCTCCACATCTAGCTAATTGTGTGACCGGTTCATTTGATTCGAGTATCCCAGAAACTTCATTAGGTTATCATTTTCTAAAAAATATCACGATTCATACAACTGAGATCGAGTACTTCATCAAAAGACCCAAACTTACCTTTTCTCTTCTCTCGCACTTCACCAATGACGCATCCTGCTCTGTGTGCTTGTATGGGTGCAAGGGAAATAATAAGTACACCGTCGCACACAGAGCAGGATGCGTCATTCGTAGAGGTGTAAAACGTGCCGGCCCGGCACAGCCCAGCCCACGAAGTCACGTGCTTAGCGTCTTCGTCTTTGGCCGGGTCAATGCGTCGAGACTCGTGACGTCTTTGTCTTTGTCTTTGTCTTTGTGCTAAATGGCGTGTTGTGTTGTCTTTGTGCAGAAAAATAAACGTCTTTGTCTTGCGTCTTGTCTTTGTCTAGCACACTTATTTTATGTTCTCCAAAATAAATATTTTTGAGATATTTTAGTTAGTACATGTATTATTATAGAAATAAATTAGCATACCGAAGATAAAATGTCAGAAATTGGCTAAAACAATGATTTTTTTGTGAAATATGCATCCAATGTGATGTATTGTGTAGTATTTTACGCATGACGTGGCGTGCTTTCTTCGCGTCTTTGTCTTTGGGTAGGGCGTGTGCTAACACGTGCGCGCGTCTTTGGGTCGGGCCGTGTGCCTATTTTGTCCGGGCATAAAGACAAAGACATTAAACAAACGTGTTGTGCCTGCGTCTTTGGGCCGGTCCGCGTCTTTGTGGCTTTCGAATTTTTACGTCTTTGTCTTTTGCCATAAACGTCTTTGGCTTCATCCCAATTTACACCTCTAGTCATTGGTGAAGTGCGAGAGAAGAGAAAAGGTAAGTTTGGGTCTTTTGATGAAGTACTCGATCTCAGTTGTATGAATCGTGATATTTTTTAGAAAATGATAACCTAATGAAGTTTCTGGGATACTCGAATCAAATGAACCGGTCACACAATTAGCTAGATGTGGAGAATCATGCATGATTACTTTTTATAGTCTATTTATAAGTTCCGTCCATTTTTTTTCCTTCAAGTGCTCTAATTTGATTTTATGTAGGTCAAAAAGCATACCAATATCAGAATTTACAAACTCATTAGATTTTCGACAAAGATTATTGAAAATGACAACAAAAAAAAAAATCTGAGGTATTAGAGAAAACTTTACTTTTTTTACTTAATATTGGAGAAAACTTGAAATAGGGATTGTTTTATTGACTGGTAGAATTTTGTGATCTAAGGATGTTGTATTAATGATTTGGGTAATTTGATGATCAGGTTTTTGAAAATCGACAGAGGAAATGCACAGATTCTCTAGGATAGAAAACTTCGCCCCATCCATTGATATTTTAAATGTAATTTTAGCTAGGCAACAAAATATAGCTCCAGGACAACTCGTAACCTTGACATACTTTCAGCTAGTTTTCTTAATTTGTTTATGTACTCTGATCTTCCTTGCACATTGGTGCCTTGTCAACATTGAATTTTGGAGATTAGTATTGATGAGGGTTATCATGGAACCTTTTTGAAACTACCTTAGCACTTCATAGCACATCACTGACGTCATTTGTGTGAAGTTTGTTATTAATTCCTTAAGGTAGAAAAACTTGGTCTCCAAGTGTTTAAGACGTGGCAGTAAAGTATTTCCATACTTGGGACATGAACTTGTCTTGCAAGTTTTTTTTTTTTTTTTTTTTAATGTGAAAAGATCATATATTAACTAGCAAATATAATACAAAAGATTTACAAGATCATTTTTATCAAAAACATTAGAATTTATGCTAGACTTATGAACTTTTTGGTGCAGGTTATCTGACATGTGTTGTAGCTTTTTAATCCTTGCCTCCTTGGCAACGTAGTCCGCAGCTGAGTTATTCTTCCTCTTAATATATTTCACTTTAGCTTGAGGTAGACCGCCCAAGATTATCCTTATTTCTTGCAAGGTGTTTTCTGCATCCACGAAGAATCAGGCTTACTCGATTTATATTGTCCATAACGCTTTGCGATCACACTATGGAAACGCTTGATAAAATATTCTATTTTAACCACGAATCGCCTTTAATAAAGATTTTGCTTCTGCGTGGAAAGATGACGCAGCCCACTCTGAACCCGCAGATAGGTGCATAAAAATCTCTTCATCTGCTGAATATAAAATGAAAGTGTATCCCATCGACAAATCCTCTTTCTTAAAGGAAGCATCAAATGACCGCTTATCCTATTGTCTCAAATTAATAAGAAGGAAAATGACCATTTATTAAGGCGTATCCTATCATTTACAACCAGACTATCAAGAATAAGAATGGGGGTTTTTGATTGGAGAAATTGACCATAGGCGAAATAGCCTTAACGACAAATTCTCATACGTGATTATGTCAAGTTTTCTCCAAAATCTCAAAAGTGTTTTTCTGGATTTTGAAAATGTAAATAGATTCTTAATAAATTATGGTATTCCTATACCATTCACATTCAGCTTACCTTAAAATCAAACTAACATACTAGAAGAAAAAAACTGGACGAAATAGACCAAAAAATGTGAAATGATGTTCCACATCTAGCGAATTGTATGACTACTTCATTTGATTTGAGTATCCCAAAAACTACATTAAGTTTATCATTTGGGATAATTGGTGTTTGGTACTCAGGTTTTGACCAACACTAGGCTTTGGTCTAACATTTGTCCAACGTTAGGACTTGGTACCTGGAGTGGACGTTGGCTCAAGTTGACTGTTTATGACCAGATATTAATCAATTTTATAAAAGAAAAATACTGTAAAATTTTGAGTTTACAAGTATACCACTTAAGTGGATTTACGATCCAACGGTTACAATGAAACCACTTTCGTTAACGATCCTGATTCAGACTAAACCAAACCCCAATTTTATCAAATCCTGCTCAAATGAAATCATGAAAAGATCGAATCACAGGGAAGCTAATAAATCTTCACCAGCAGCTCTGTGTTTGCTTCAAACTAACTCTGCTCAAATCCATTCTCATACTCATGACAAGAACCATTTCCTTATTCTTCTTCATTCATCTCACAACATCATGATTTCTTGTTCTTCACGGAAACCATAAGAAATCCCCAAATCCTCACTGACCACAACAGAACCAAGTCCATTGTTCTTCCCGGCTTCAAGATCTCTGCCAAAAACTTCATGGATTCAAACTCTAACCAAAACCCAGTTAAACTTCCCTTGGGCTCATCCTTTCCTTGTCTTCTCGGTGCATCACCAATTCTTCAGCACAACAGAACCTAGACTCCATTACTCCTCCTATCTTTTAATTCCACCAAGCAATCATCTCAGTCTCTCATCAACAGCGAAACATCAAACTCAACAATCCCCTCAAATCAACGCCTCAAAGTTTAGCAAATTCAATAACCCATAAAAAGGAAACAGCACCAAATTAACCAAATTGGAAAATTTCATTCTGAAATATTGTAAGTCTGAAATTCAAAAGCTTAATTTTAGATTTGTTACAACTAAAAGAATATGAAATCAAAGAGAGAGAATGTTATAAATCATCAAACAACCACACCGCTTCTCCAAATCATCTCTTGCAAAAAACAGATTTATGTTCTTTGTCGACTGTTCATGCATAGAACCCATCAACAGATTCAATTTCAGCAAAAAAAAAAAAAAGACAAAATTAAAACCCTAATTGTATCAAATTTAGATATTACCCAACTATCGATTCCACTTGTATAAGATTTGTTAGGGATTTGAAGGAAGAGAAGATGGGTTGGTAAGAAAATAAACAAACACAGAAAACTAGATCGTGATTGTGCTGGTGACTGCAATAGTAGTGCCGGAGAGATAGAGGGTGGAGACAGAGAAAGTGGTGGTGGTGAAGGTTTAGACAAGGAAGAGAAAAAGATAAAGATTTTCGTTATTTACAGTGATAATTTTGTAAATATTAAGAACATTGAAGGGTATGACACTAAATTCTTTAATAATTATATTTTATATAGTTTCTTTAGTAATTATTAAAGAGATATAAGGGACAATGGTATTTTTCTACATCGACGTCTCTGTACAGTTTGGATACATAAAGAACGGCTGAGATTTCCCCACTAAATGTGTGTTAAACCCTCCTCCACGGTTTTACGTGTTGAACGGAGCTCTACATTTTGGGGAGATAAAAGACGGCCAAGATCGAACCAGATATCTTAACACCCAACTTACGCTCGACCTAACTCTTTCCACGTCTTATTCTTCTCATTACAGTTCACATTCAACTCCATGCGTTTCAAACTGTTTCCGATTATCTCACTCATAAATGTGGGGCGTTACACTTCGGAAACCAATGTAAAACTAAATCTCTGAATCGAAAAACATAGACAAGGATGATTCAATTGGATTTTTCATATTGAATCTCTGGTAGATGCATAAATAAGATTTCTTTCTACTTCTTTTGGTGACTTGATTAGAGTTTGTTTTAACCATCTTATTTCATTTCGTTGTTCAAAATTTAGGTTGGATTTGGTGGAAGTTACGCTCAGGATCATTCCCGCAGTAACAGGTTCTTTAGGGTTTGGATTTTCTTATGATTAAATGTTGCCTCTATTTCTTTATGATCTGCAATTTTGTCATCTTTTACTCAATTAGTGACTATTTTGTCTGCTTTTAAATTGGGGAAGCAATTGTTGTAGCTACAATACATCCGGCGTTGTAACTCATTCAATAGAACAACAATAATAACTTAAAAGCAATCGAAATTGTCACGGTCATTAGGTAAAAGATAGATTTAGAAGTAATTTACTATATTTTTTTTCAAGTTCAATTTCAATTCATATTGAATCTATGACTAATTGAGTTTTTTTTTCCTTCTTTTGGTTGCCAAATATCTTCAGCTTTCCCAGTTCCCCATTTTGCCTACTCTGCCAATCCAAATAGTAAGATTTTCAGCTTTAACCCAAGTCTTAGATGTTGAGATTATTGAGAAAGCATTAAACATGGTTATTTATAGTTAGTGCAATGTTCAGGAACACGAATCCTTCTAAAGGTGGACAAGAGTCATCATTGTTATTGTAAAAAGACATGGGAATACAGATTGTAATAATAATTAAGGAATACAGACATGGGAATACAGATTTTACACAAGAAGATATTCAAATAAAAACATTGAGTATTTTGAGCTCATTGTCAAACTTGCATATAATTTTGTCAAAGTGTTTGGTAATCTGCTATCTGCTAGATTTTCAGTTCACATCAAGATGCAACTGATGGTCAGTCATCTCTTATATCCGTTTCATGCGCAAAAGACTTACAACAAATAATACAACAAATAACAGTGACCATTACGTGAACCAAGATGGTCAAGCAATGCCAAGGTAATTGAGTAGTATTGCTATATGTCCTGGGATTTATGCAAATATTTTTTTAGGTGTACAAATAAGGTTTTTTGTTATTGAATAAAATGATGGTACTGTATTTGATCTACAGTATTATCCAACTTTTCCATGATTGTTAAGCAGCTGCACGCAAGGATATCTCACCACCATTGTTGTTTTTTATGCTTCTTGCATTTAGCTGAGTATGGCTTTCACATTCTTCACAACCCCAGCTTGGATGGTCCCCAAATAAATTTCATACATCCTAAAATTTCTGTAGATGTTTTAGATATCCGGTCACACACAAATCATAGTCCAGATTTCGTTTTCTGTATTAATGATAAAGATGTAGGGTGTCAGCAGTTTATAAAGTTTGAGTTTTTGGCTTGAGCATGAAGTATCCCAATTTTAGTTTATATGACTTCTGTTTTTCTGCAACTGTTTTGAAGGGTGTCAGCAGTTCATGAGGTGATGATTGCTCCTCAAGGCCTTCCAGTAAAGATGCCAATGATAGGCTTATCCATTCTCACCCCTCGGTCCATTCAAGGGTACATTTTTGAGGTTCTTATGGATTTCACCACCAAGTTCCATGAACTTCTTACGAGCTTGCACGGAAGGAAATGGATGAAAAGCAATCAACAAACAAACAATCGATTAAGCGGTTTCGTTAATATGGAGTGGTGGTTACCCACAATCGGTGCTTAAAAGTTGTGATAAGGTTGATCCACTTGCCAAGATAAAGGTACCAATTTGTTGCATAACTTTCGCATTTCATTTTAACATTTTTGGATTAAGAGAATGGTTGCGTATTTTTGAGTAATGGATTGATTTTGATTGATTATTGTATTAATGAGATCCTTATGGAATAAGAGTTGTTAATACCATTTTTAGGTGACCAAGTGATGGGCAGTTAATCAAGATATGATGATATTTTTATCATATAAGTGGTTGCTCACACACTTAGAAGGCACACTAGAAATAACTAGCAGGTTAATTTGGTTGGGGGAGATGCAGTTACTCTTGCTCAAATAAAAACATTCCCTCCAGATGACATATTGATTCGTGCAACTTTCTGGTGCATTCTCTATATGCATTGCAAAGATGATCCTCAAGGTAGGCTACTACAATTTTAATTTGTCCTTTCAGTTTGTTATATAGATAATAAGAAAACTAATAAAAAACAGTAAAGCTAAGCCATGAACCCCTAAGGTGTATAGTCGAAGTAAGAGTAGAGCCCTAATTAGATTATAATCAAATGAATATTTTTGGAAAGGGTCGTCATGTCCCATGTACGACTGTGTTTTACTAGCTCACCAAATTTTATGGTTTTTTCATGCCATATAGGTATCCGCCGTGTCGGGTCAAGTTGGGATGCAAGATATTGGTGTTCTTTCTGGTGATTTGGCAGAGGCTTGGTCTTTTATCATTAATTTTTCCGCTTTAAGACTAATTTGCTGACACTGACTAATTTGTTCGGTAGGGTTTATTCATGTTTTGTTTAGACGTGTGTATTAGTGAAACCTGAGGAGTGTTGCCCAGATGATGGGCATGTATAGTTGGTTACTGGCAAAATACAAATATTTCAAAATTAATAGTATTAGTGCTTGAATCGCATTTCGCCATGATTGTCGCTTATCTTTAATAGTTGGCACATCTCGTAGCCCCTCTTCCAAATAAATAAAATTGTTAACTCAACAATACGTAGGTTATCAAGCTTTCTCAAGTACGGAGGTTGGGGATGCATAAAAATCCTAAATGTACGACTTAGGAGGTGTACTAGGTACCGTTGGTCCATATAATCAAAAAGGAGAAAAAAAAAAGATTTCTCTACACTTTCTACAAATCGCAATTTGTTCTAATACGACATTGATCAAACATGTAGAAAAGCCAACTTTCAGCAACAAGAGAACAAATCAATTCCCGTGCCGTTACGGCACGGGTCATACCCTAGTTAAAGAGAAGTTCAGAGTTAACCTAGTCAACGCCGGTCAACGTCCAGTCCAGGTACCAAGCCCTAACGTTGGACAAATATTAGAACAAAGCCTAGTGTTGGTCAAAACCTGAACACCAAACACCAATTATCCCTTATCATTTTCCGAAGCATACCACAATTCGTACAATTGAGATGTAGCACTTCACGGAAGATCCAAACTTATATTTTTCACTATCTTACACTTCACTTACGAGGCATTCTGCTTTCTATGTGTAGAACGACAATAACACTATGCAATTATCCATGAGTGCTAGTTGGATGTGGTCAGGGAAAGAGCTAGCTTTAACAAGGGGAACCTAACAGTATGGTGGTAATACTTCATGTTAAAATTGGAAATTTATGGCGCAAGGGCTAGTAGACATTATGTAATCTAATAAATAACTTCGACAATTTTTTTTTTATTTTCCATCTTTTATGAAATTAGGTATTTAAACAAAATTAGGAGAGGATAAATTTTGACATTCCGTCCTATTGAGATTTTTCTGAAGTATTAACCAGTTCTGAAAATGTTCCATTGATATGAAGATCTACACAAGAAACATCTAATGGAAACATGGAAGAGTTACGCCCTCAAATTTCAATAGTAGAGGTTTTTCAATGTATTCTGAAATGACTAGAAACTAATAGAATTGTATTGAACGGATTGTGTAAACCAATGATCTAAGGTATTCAGACATATTTAAACCTTACACATTACATTATCCGAGTCACAAGATCTACAAAACACTACACTGTCAATTCTAAAAAGACTGTAGTACTAAACAGAGCGGCACAACGAAGGGTAGACCAACAGTGGTGGGCCAAATTGGTCCGCCTTACCTACACCATATGATTTGGTAGGTGTGGGCTTTTAAAAACATGAGCGAACCATAAAACAACAATCAACAGTTATATTTTGATAATCCATAATTGGTCCACCAGATTTGGTCTACACTTAGCTTTTCTGCTAAACAGAGAAATATGTATGTCAGTTTCATAAGTCTAACACTTTCTAAGACTATTGCAGAGACGTGAAACTTTGCTATACTTGGAATAGAATGCCCTTAAGTTCTCCCTAATCCTCGAACATAATTTGTTTCAAATTTTCCTCTAAAATCTCACGGTCTGAAGAGTTTTTTTTCCTTCTTTTACCTTCAAATATTTATTTCCAAAATTTTAAATAGGTTGAAGACTTGAAGTTCAGGATTTTTACTCATGTTTACCTTAATGTTAAACAATAAAAAATATGGACGAAGCTTATAAATAAACCAAAAGTGAGTAACATGATTTCCCACATTAAGCAAATTGTGTGACGAATTCATTTGTTTTGAGTATCTTGAATAACTTCATATGCTTATCACTTCTCAAAGGATCTCAAGATGCACATCGCTTATGACGATGCGTTATGTTGTGTTTGTGTAGAAGGAAAATAAAAACACAATGCATCCGAGAGTGCTGGTGGGATGTGGTCAAAGGAAGTCTTAAAAGTTACCTATGTTCTATTTTTAATTGAGAAGGAGATGTTAACCATGTTTCAAAAAGTTGCAATGTTGACCTTCTCACGTTCGTTATCATAATTGAAAATTTTTAATTTTTTAAAATTTCAATATCCCCAATTGTGGATTGTCCCAAAATTTCATGAACATATAACTTGAGACATAAGTTTCTCATGGGTAGCTAGTTTATGAACAATGTTGAATGTTTCATCCCTCATTCTTTCTAGCCGGGTAATTAAGATGTTATGTGGCATTTCAGTGTTTAGTGTGCTTTTTTTTATTATTTATGTTTAGTTTTAGTTTCTGTGGACTCGATCGGCGCAAAAAAAGTATGGTGGTGGTGGAGAACTTTGGTTCCACTTTTGTTGCCACTTTCCTCGTAGTACGGTGGTTATAAGGCTTTGTTTGGTTGGCCATATTCACTTATCTGACATTAGAGAGACCATCATCACAATTTTTTACAAACTGCAGAGTTCGTGCTAAGAATTTCTTTCAAGTCATTATTATTATTACTATTACTTTCACTTTTACAAGGTATTCTGCAAGATGTATTTAAGAGTTCATTGGAGCTGCAAATTTAGCTAAAAATATACGGAGATTATACCTTAAGTAACTGCTAAATCATTAATTGTTATTTTCTACAAACCCATTCAAGTGAGTAGTCTGTGGAAATTGAAATGGCACACCTTCATTCGGATTCTCAAACATGTTTTAAGTTTTCACCAGTGTCTCAAAATTATTTTTCTCACCTTTAGATATCCTATTTAAAACAAAGATAGGCTAGTTATGACATTTTTTTGATGAAGTTCATAAAAAAAGGTGACATTCATATGCCTTATGGTTATGGTCTACCTTAAAATCAAAGCAATAGGAAAAAACAATGGATGAACTTATAAATAAACTAACAATGAGAGTAGCATGATTTTCCACATCCGGCAAATTGTGTGAAGTATTTGCTAAAAAAAAAAACTCACAAGTTTACCATTTTTCGAAAGATTTCCCGATAACCATAAGGAAGACTAATTACAAATCCAAAGAAATGACTAATTACAAATTCGTAGGGGACAAACCATATAGTAAAAACTATCATCTCTTCCAAGATCCAGAGATCCAAGAATTACAGTTTCCCAGCTGCACGACACACATCGTTGCCATTATTTAGGTATCTTTGCCGTATCAAATTATTTACTAAGCGTATCATTTTTGTGTTTCCAGTCAACATGTACATGGTAATCTTTCAATTCCCAAACATCCGATTAGTAAAATCCGTTGTTTTCTTGAAAATCGTTTCCTTCATTATCAAATGTCATAGACTACAAGATAATCTAGTTAAGAAATTTGACTGGAAATGGCAAAAGAGAGGTCTACAATGATCAAGAATGTTCTTAATTCAGTTCCAAATTATTAAATGGGCACTTTTAAGTTACCAAACTAGCTCATCAACAAACTGACTTAAATTGAAAGTAAATTCTTCTAGGGTCATTAATCAAACAAGGGATCTAATCCATTAGCTTGGCTCAAAGTTTGTAAAGAAAAAGATATTGGAGGTCCTGCATTTAGGGATCTGGAAAAACTCAATCTTGCTTTACATATTAAATTAGCATGGAGAATATGCACAGAGTCTAGTAACTTAATGGTTCAACTTCCCATTTCTAAGTACTTCAAAAATGGTGACATCCTTCACTCAAGAAGTGAAGCCAAGAATTGGTCATATACTTTGGAATGGAATAACTAAGGGCTTGCTCATTGTTCAGCAAAACTACTTCATGGAAATAAATAATGGTAAAAGACAAAAATTTAGTTAGATAGATGGATCCCTGGTCTCTTTCATCCTCCGTTCCAATCACTTGACTTTTTTTCATATTTTATAAAGAAGGAGCTGAGCTTATCAATCCTAGGGATAATATTTGGAATATAACACTCTTGGACCAATTGTTTGATGCTGAGACTTGTTGCAAAATTAAGAGAATGTTCCTAGACACAACTAAGGAAAACAAATGATATGGATGCCTTCAAAACATGGGAAGTTCTCTCAAAGAGAACTTATAGGAAGCTTACTGTATGCAACAGGGAAGTGAATGTTAATGGAAGAATCATTGAAACTGGTATATTGATAGCTTTTATGAAATACTAATACTGCTCACAAGATCAAGCTATTCATCTGGAAATGCATCAGAGAGATTAATCAAACAAGAGTTAAGCTGGTTATGTGCAATAATGAAGTGGAAACTCATTGTGGTTGTTGTGGATTGGAAGATGAAACTATGGAACATCTACTGCTGGAATGCAAACATGCTAGAGTTGTATGGAAGGGGGTTAATGTTAATATTGATGCAGTAAGAAATAATAGTTTGTATGTCTTTGAATGGGTTACTAGTTGGTTTACAACTAATTCTATCACATAAGAAAAATGGTTATATACTCTTATGGTGGGTGCTTGGGTCATCTGGAAAGACATATGTGATTCAATTTTTTAAGGAGTTTTTTCTTAATCACCAAAACTCTGTTCATAAAATTATTTATCAATTAAGATCATATTTGCATGAAGATCGTATTATTACTTCTCTTGCAAGCAATAATAAACCATCTCACTTGGAGGCACCATGTCAAGGCATTATTAAGATTAATGTAGATGCTTCATTTTGATCATTTATCTAATAAAGTAGGCACAAGTCTAATAATTCGTGATTTTACGTGGGCTTGTGGAGGGATCAAAGGAAGCTACTCAGATGGAGTATTAAATCCAGAGGAGGGGGAATATTTGGCAATTCGTGAGGCGCTTGCATGGGCAAAAAGGAAATCTTTCACAAGAATCCACATTGAAGCAGATGCCAAACTCGTCATTCAATCCATCACTGACACAAGTTCTCTCATTCAATCGGAAAATAAGAATCTCTTGAAAGAAATAAAACATCTATCTTCTTGGTTTAATTTATGTGTTTTTTTTCTTTTATTAATTAGTTGTGATGACAATCAAGTAGCAGACGAGGTCTCTAAATCAGTAAGAACTTCAGAATTAGGAATTGAGTTGTAAGACAACTTTAGTGCCGATATTTGTAGTCTTATGGCAAAAGACCACAATGCTTTCGCAAGATGAGCAATAAAATTTTCCTTTATCAAAAAAAATAAAAGAAGAATTGTGTTTCAAAAAGTTTCAATGACGATTTTTTCGACCTCGTTATCAAAATTGATGGTTCATCAAAATAGAAATTGTTAAAATTTCAATCTCCCCCATTGTCACAAATTTCGTCAACATACAAATTTCTCATGATGATGTTGTTAACAATGTTCCATTCTTTCTGGCCAGGTTAATTAGAGGTTTTATGCCTTGTATAGCATTTCAGTTTTAGGTTCCGTACACTAAGGGAAAAACGCATGCTGGTGGTGAACCCGAACTTCGGTTGCCACTTTCTTCTCAGTAGGAGTGGTTATAAGGCCTTGTTTGGTCGGACACATTTTCTATCTGACATTAGGGAAACCTATCATCACAGTTTTTTATGGATTGCGAATTTCGTGCATGAGAAAACTAGTGTCTTCTTGCTTTATGCTAACAGAAACTAAAAAAAACTCTTGAATCAATATTGAAAACTTCTTCCAATTATAATTATTATATACTTTTACAAGCAATGTGCAAGATGTATCTAAGAAATCAAAGAAGATACCGATTTTAGTTGAAAATAAGCTAAGACTGTACCCCAAATGTACCTCCACATCATCAGTTGATGGTTTTCTGAAACGTCTTCAAATAAACAACCAATGGAAATAAAACAATTGATCTGTCTTCAGAATTCTCAAACATGCTTTTAGTTTTCACCAATGTCTTTGGTAAGTGTTTTTCTCGCCTTCTAAAACTAAAACCGTCAATACTCACATACCTTATGGAAAAAAGGACCAAACTTATAAATACACCACATAGACTAACAGTGAGCAACATGATTTTCCACATCTAACAAATTGTGTGACCAGTCAATTGTTTTCAGTACTTTAATAGACTTCACAAGTTTATCATTTTCAGAAGGATCTCAGTATCTCACGATAACATGATTCATGCAATTAAGATGGGATTACTTCACTACAGAGTCAAGACCAGAACTTACTTATCTCTTTCACTCTTCTCTCTTTGGGTAGTAAGAAAATAAAAAAACTTCGCAAGGGCAGAGCTATGCATGTGCTAACGGAATTCGTCGTCTCTAGTTGTCAATTGGATCCTTCGTCCCTTTTTTTTCATTCTAACTATAATGAATGACATTTTTCTCGAAGTTATAGAAATGTCAAAGACAACAACACTAATCAAATAGATCAAACTAGTATAGGGTAAAAACTTCCATTCAGTGTTGAACTTTGAAGTATTGTTCACCATGTTCCTCTACAATTAATTCATGTAGAATATATACGGTTAATCCATTCACAAGATTACAACAAGTTAGTTACACTTTAAATACTTATTGTGCTTGAAGCCATGATCACTTCCAACCCTTGAAGGCTTGAACACTAGTATGACGCAACGCAAATTAGCTTTAGTTATGATGAAATAGACGCAATCCTCCCAACTTGTTACTGATATCATCAAAGATTCAGATGAGATATGACACAATCCTCCCAACTTGCTTTCTATATGGTTGAAGTTATTCAAATTTAACATTGATGAAGGAAGTCCTAAGGTGCGGGTGACATCCCGTGGATTTCAAAGTCCAACCGCAACCTAACTGCTAAAATTGCGGATTTGAGAATCCCACTCGTATCCGGCCCATAGATCTTGCGGATTGGATTTCACCCGCAACTTTGTGGACGGATACGGGTGAATTCTGAGATTTCAAAGTCCAACTGCAACCAAACCGATAAAAATGCGGATTTGAGAATCCTACCCGTGTCTGGACCATAGATCTTGCGGATTGAATTTCACCCGTAATTTTATAGACGGATACAGGTGAAACCCGCAGTTCCTGACTTTTTGCTCACCCCTAACATGCACCGCTACCGGAAAACTGTTTTACTTATGTGCTTGTTACATGTCAAATTGCACAAGGCATGAGAGTGTGATGCCTTTCTCATTGTGAAATAGAATCATTTTTCGAGCAATAAACAAATTGTTGGTAGGTCAGTCAAGGATTAAATTAGGAAATCTAGTTGGTTTAGGAAACCAAGTATTTGGAGGCGAAATCTAGTTGGTTTAGCAATAAACCAGACAGGGCGCCAATGCGCAAGCGAGAACTGAGTACACAAACAAAATAAAAAATATTAGCTGAAAATACATAAGGTTACGCATTGCCCTAGAGCTGTAATTTGTTGCCCAAACTTACATCTAAAATACCCAAGGATGGGCTCACGAAAATCTACAAATCAATAAAAACAATCCCTGTTTCAAGTTTAGTCCAATATTCAGTACTCACTCCTCCGTTACTTTTTAATAGGCTGGTTTGGTTTTTAGAGAAAATTAAGGAAATTAAGAGAACTAATCACTGAAAGTGGTCCTCATGACACTTGTCAATAAAAGAAGTGAATTGAAATGGTCTCCATGACACTTGTCAGCAAAAGAAGTAAAGTGAAATGGTCCACATGACACTTGTCATCAAAACAAGTTAAGAGAACAGTGGTCCCTAAAAACTAAACTAACATTTGACTTTCCCAATTAGGAAACCAGTCTATTTTTGAAAAATTTATTTATAGAAACCAGCCTATTAAAAAGTAACGGAGGGAGTAGAAAAATGAAAGTTTTCTCCAATATCTTAGAAGTGTTTGGTCTCATATTCAATAATCTTTGTGGAAAATCTAATTAGTTTGTAAATTGTGGTATTCATATGCCCTTTGGCCTACCTTAAAATCAAATTTGAGCACTAGAAGGAAAAAAAATGGACGAAGCTTATAAATTATTGAAAGAGGTTATGTCGTTGGACACTCTCTCATATTTGGTTTCATTGCTTTCAATTCATGATTTTCGATTACAGACTCAACCACACTTTCTGTGTTTATAAACAATTTGAATTTTTGTTGACCTGCTACAGACAGTTATAACGTACACATGACCCGCTAATGTTAGTTACAACATATCATACATTCCACACGCTTACAGAACTTAACAGACTCACACAGACTGCACCAGACATGTCATGGAAATCTTTGAAGTCTTGAGCAGTCGATCGGTAAATGTAAATTCATTGTTTGCTTGAACATAGTCTTCTTCTTTGTCGAATTGTAATTGAAAAATTATTCTGGTTAAGAAATTTGATTGGATTCTTGTGTTTACCATCTGGAATTTTCGGAGAAGTAAAGAGTTCGATGAAATTCAGTGACGAATTATATTCGGACGGCAACGACGTATTCTTCCACCTAGATGTACCTCATTCCCATGCTTCCAAAGGTTAATCATCCATTATTCAATTGAATTATTAATAGCGCCGTTTTTATTTCCTTTTTTGTTCAAATTTGGAACAAATTAATAAATACTTGACCCTGTCGGTAGAGTATCCCAGCACATGTTTGTTGATGATTTATTTTTAAGTACTAACATTAAAATTTCATTTGGAACAAATGGAAATAGAATGGTAACGCTTTCTTTCGGATTCTCAAACATGTTTTAAGTTTTCACCAGTGTCTCATAAGCATCTTTCTCGTCTTTAAAATTCCTCTTTTAAAACTAAGATTGGTTGGTTATAACTTTTTTCTAATAAATTTCATTAAAAAATGTGATATTCATATGAAGAAAAATGGAGGCACTTATAAACAGACTAACAGTGAGAGTAGGATGATTGATTTTCCATTTCCATCAAATTGTTGATTTGTTTTGACAGTATCTTAAAAAAACCACACAAGTTTATCATTTTCCGAAAGATCTCCGGATAACACGGTTCATGCAATTGAGATGGGAGTACTACACAATTTTATCATTTTCGATTCTGGATCAGCCAGAGCCAGTAGACGTGCTCGAATAGCGGTTTTTTGCCGAAGATAGAGCCATGGTAATTTTTTAAAGACAATATTGGAGGAGTTCATCATACAGCGACACTAACCGAACTAGCAATTGAGGGTAAAACCTTTCGTTGATTGATGAAATTATTAGTACTGAGTCTACTAATTACGAGTTATACAAGTTCCAACCATCATCTCTTCCAAGATCCAGAGATCCAAGCATTACAGACACGCACCGTTTCGATTACTTAGGTGTCTTCGCCGATTTAAATTATTTACTACGTACGCGTATTGTTTTGGTGTTTCTCCTTAACATGTACATGAAAATCTTCCAGGCCCCCGGAGCAGTCGATCCGTAAATGTAAAATCTTTTGTTTTCTTCAATATGGTCGTCTTCTTTATCAACTGTCATAATAAACTGCAAAATAATCTGGTTAAGAAATTTGATTGGAAATGAGAAAATGCATTGAAATGTGATCTACTACAAATATGATGACCCTTTATATCTTATGAAGATACAAAATTTTGGGCAAAATCATAGAAGTTGAATTCCTTCCAAATTAAACATCATGAATTCGAGTAATGCCTAAATTAAGATCTAAATCTTGATCGAGTTCTCAGAACTTACAGTATATCACGACGGGAAGATCGTCACCGGGAACAAGCTACTTTAGAACTAATACTTTTGAAATCCCTGATGAAGATATTACAATTATTTCCGGAGTTGTTCTTCTTGTTTGACCGAATAATCTTGTGACATTGATCTTGTTGGTGATGACATCCTTCATCGAAATTCTGAGCATAACTAACAGCATCGTAATGAAATGTTAATCGTTTATTACTATTAGAACTACTACTCATCGTTGCTCCGCATATGCTCATAATCTTTCTTTGGCACACTAATCTTAATTCTATTCACAACATCATGACTGTTATTGTTGCTCCTAGCTAGTGTAGTAATCTTCGTGTTTAAGGCAACTACCGAAATATGTCGATTGGGATCGTCTGTGAATCAACTCTCCACCACCCATTTACCTATCGATACAACACTCTTTTATCGATACGATTGCGGTCGTCTCTCTGATCTTCGACTGCGCCGGATGTTTTGTGGAAGATGAAAGAGGTTTGAAGGAGGAGTATATGTAGAAATTCGGAGCATGTGTTTTGATTTTCTTAGATTAGGAATGTGAGTGAGTGAGTGAATTATGGATCGAAATTGTTGCAATTCTTTATGCATAAACGACAATATGGTTTTGTCTTATAACAGACGTTAAAATAAAATTTACACCACGGCAATATCTAGAAAATTACTCCCTCCGTTTCTGGGAAAGAGATAATTTCACCTTTCATTCTGGGAAAGGTGAAATTATCTCTTTTCGAAAAACAGAGGGAGGATGATTTTTCTCCTTTTGGAAATTGGATAAGCTTTTAACCTTTTCTTTTGCTTTTACCTTATATTCAGCTAGTTTTCTTACGTCTCTTGGTAGGCATTGTTTCAAATGCGTCTAAGTTTAATTGTTCTCATGTGCGCAACTTTTCTAAGTGATGTTAGTATTTGCTTTTACAAAATTAGAAACTGGAGTAAAAAAGTCGCTGAGATTCTAAATATATGTATGGGTAAGCAAATTAGGTGAACCATATCTCTACACAATTTCTCAAAAATAGAACTTGATGTTAATATGAAAGAGAATTGCGTATCCTAAACACGCCAGGTAAGTAGATCATGTGAATCAGGTAACGTTGTAATAAAAATTGTGGTCGGTTCTTTTATCAATGAATTTATGCTTTACAGGTCAAAAGAAAAAAGCAGTTTTGTTTGGGTTCTCCCTTTGGGTAATCATTTTTCGAGCAATAAACAAATTGTTGGTAGGTCAGTCAAGGATTAGATTAGGAAATCTAGTTGGTTTAGGAAACCAAGTACTTGGAGGTGAAATCTAGTTGGTTTAGAAATAAACTAGACAGGGCGCCAATGCGCAAGTGATCTCAAGATGCACATCACTTATGACGATGCATTATGTTGTGTTTGTGTAGAAGGAAAATAAAAACACAATGCATCCGAGAGTGCTGGTGGGATGTGGTCAAAGGCAGTGGCTCCTAAAAGCTACCTATGTTCTATTTTTAATTGAGAAGGAGATGTCAACCATGTTTCAAAAAGTTACAATGTCGACTTTCTCACGTTCGTTATCAAAATTGAAAATTTTAAATTTTTTAAAATTTCAATCTCCCCAATTGTGGATTGTCTCAAAATTTCATGAACATATAACTTGAGACATAAGTTTCTCATGGGTAGCTAGTTTATGAACAATGTTGAATGTTCCGTCCCTCATTCTTTCTAGTTGGGTAATTAAGATGTTATGTGGCATTTCAGTGTTTAGTGTGCTTTTTTCTATTATTTACTAGCAAAGTCGCACGCGCGATGCGAGTGCCGTCCGGTTCTTTTTCATGCATCATTTTTATGTTCCATTGTTGCGAAAATAGCATTCCCAACTTGTTCTAGCATCAACACTATTTACTCTTTCTTAAATAAGTTATATTGTGGTCGCAAAATCAGAAATTATCATTGCCGTTGCTGCCAAAAAAAAAAAAAAAAAAACAATGAAAACCAAGTGGAAACATATATACTAAGCAAGAAAAGCAAAAGAGAAAAATTCGAAAGATCCCGAAAGTACCTACTTGATCTTTTTGGAAGTATATTTGATTTTTTTGATAATCACCATGAGAAATTGTGTTCCATGCCGGTACTTCTGTATTACAGTGGTAAAGTCACTGGGTGATGATACCAATGATTTGAGTTCGAAACTTGCCCGCAACAAATTTTTTAAGGAAAAAAAAAAAAAAATCGTTCTACACCACAACCCTAATTGTACAAATATTAATCAAATTGCAAATAATTGATTTTCTTTCCTTGATATCATAAAACCATTAATTATGTGGCAGCCTAGTCCTTACAGGCACATAGAGATTAGAAGTACAAAACCATTAATTTGGTTTAATTAATCGACTTAAAGTCAATTAACAGAACTTCCTCTACTATACGAATGAGGCCCATAAATTTTTACTTTCCTTTTTCTTCTTTTTCCGACCAGCTGCCGGCTTTCTCCTCCTCGGTCTTACGACTCTCCTTCTCTTTCTCTGAAATCTGAAAAGAAAGTTCTTCCTTCATCTTTCAATCACATATCCTGATCTGTTATTTGTTTTCTTAATTTTTTCTTCCCGGTAAGTTAGTTAGTTGATTTTGTTAACTAATTTGTTATTCATGTTAAATCGAATTGATTGAAATGATAATTAACTGAAGCATAATGAAATTTCCTTATTTTGGTGGTGCTGGTGGCGGCGGAAATGTTGGTGGTGGTAGCAGCAGAAGTGCTGCGGGTTGTGGTGTTGGTGGTGGAGGAGGTGGTGTTAGTGAAGCGGCGCTAGTGGCGGAGGTTGTGCTACTGCTGACGGTGTTGGTGCGGAGGTGTTTTTGTTGATGGTGGTGGTGCTGGTGCTGGTGGCAGAGTTGGTCATGGCGGTGGTGCTGTGGTAGTAGATGTGCAACAACAATGGTAGTATTGTGTAATTTAATGTATGTATTGGCATAGGAGGTGTTGGTGGCGGTGGTAACGGCGGAGGCGGTGCTGGTTATGGTTGTGGCTGGTGGCGGTGGCGGTGTTTGGGAGAAGGTAGTTGTGCCGCCGGTGGTAGTAGGGGCGCAACGATAATGGTGAAACCCGTGTAATTTAAAGTATTTGGTGTAATTAGTTTTATTTGGTGGGGATATTCTGGTCCAAAAGAAAAAGTAACCAAAAATATAAGGACACCAAAAAGGAACCTTTTCTTTATTATAGTACTAGTAAGGCACATGTGCGATGCACATGCTTGAATTGGATTCTTTTAACAACACCAAATTTGATAATAATGGGAAAAAAAAAATCTTAAAATAAAAATTTAATATCCTTGTTTGTACTCATTCATAGATAATTTAAAGAGCTTTAAATATATTAATTTTGCAAAAATCCGATGTGTATTTTTAAAGATATCTAAGTTTTAATTTTTTTGATCTATTTTTAAAACAATGGCATTCCTGTAAATATACAAATATTAATTAAAAGCTTAGTTAATGGGGGTACTATTGTCATGTGAAAAGGCTTCACCAAAATAAGGCTTCACCAAACAATTACCTCTTTTCTTTATATTAGTAAGATAAGATAAGATAAGATAAGATGTTTAGTTTTAGTTTATGGTGGCGAACTTTGGTTCCCCTTTTGTTGCCACTTTCCTCGTAGTACGGTGATTATAAAAGGCTTTGTTTGGTTGGCCATATTTACTTATCTGACATTAGAGAGACCATCATCATAGTTTTTTACAAACAGCAGACTTCGTGCTAAGAATTTCTTCCAAATCATTATTATTATTACTATTACTTTCACTTTTACAAGGTATTCTGCAAGATGTATTTAAGAGTTCATTGGAGCTGCAAATTTAGCTGAAAATATACAAAGGTTATACCTTAAGTAACTGCTAAATCATTAATTGTTATTTTCTACAAACCCCTTCAAGTGAGTAGTCTGTGGAAATTGAAATGGCACACCTTCATTCGGATTCTCAAACATGTTTTAAGTTTTCACCAGTGTCTCAAAATTATTTTTCTCACCTTTAGATATCCTATTTAAAACAAAGATAGGCTAGTTATGACATTTTTTTGATGAAGTTCATAAAAAAAGGTGGCATTCATATTCCTTATGGTTATGGTCTACCTTAAAATCAAAGCAGTAGGAAAAAACAATGGATGAACTTATAAATAAACTAACAATGAGAGTAGCATGATTTTCCACATCCGGCAAATTGTGTGAAGTATTTGCTAAAAAAAAAACTCACAAGTTTACCATTTTTTGAAAGATCTCCCGATAACCATAAGGAAGACTAATTACAAATCCAGTAAACAGACTAATTACAAATTCCGTAGGGGACAAACCATATAGTAAAAAACTATCATCTCTTCCAAGATCCAGAGATCCAAGAATTACAGTTTCCCAGCTGCACGACACACATCGTTGCCATTATTTAGGTATCTTTGTCGTATCAAATTATTTACTAAGCGTATCATTTTTGTGTTTCCTGTCAACATGTACATGGTAATATTTCAAGTCCCAAACATCCGATCAGTAAAATCCGTTGTTTTCTTGAAAATCGTTTCCTTCATTATCAAATGTCATAGACTACAAGATAATCTAGTTAAGAAATTTGACTGGAAATGGCAAAGAGAGTCTACAATGATCAAGCATGTTCTTAATTCGAGTTCCAAATTATCAAATGGGCACTTTTAAGTTACCAAACTAGCTCATCAACAAACTAACTTAAATTGAAAGTAAATTCTTCTGGGGTCATTAATCAAACAAGGGATCTAATCCATTAGCTTGGCTCAAAGTTTGTAAAGCAAAAGATATTGGAGGTCCTGCATTTAGGGATCTGGAAAAACTCAATCTTGCTTTACATATTAAATTAGCATGGAGAATATACACAAAGTCTAGTAACTTAATGGTTCAACTTCCCATTTCTAAGTACTTCAAAAATGGTGACATCCTTCACTCAAGAAGTGAAGCCAAGAATTGTTCATATACTTTGGAATGGAATAACTAAGGGCTTGCTCATTGTTCAGCAAAACTACCTCATGGAAATAAATAATGGTAAAAGACAAAAATTTAGTTAGATAGATGGATCCCTGGTCTCTTTCATCCTCCGGTTCCTATCACTGACTTTTTTCATATTTTATAAAGAAGGAGCTGATCTTATCAATCCTAGGGATAATATTTGGAATATAACACTCTTGGACCAATTGTTTGATGCTGAGACTTGTTGCAAAATTAAGAGAATGTTCCTAGACACAACTAAGGAAAACAAATGATATGGATGCCTTCAAAACATGGGAAGTTCTCTGTAAAGAGAACTTATAGGAAGCTTACTGTATGCAACAGGGAAGTGAATGTTAATGGAAGAATCATTGAAACTGGTATATTGATAACTTTTATGAAATACTAATACTGCTCACAAGATCAAGCTATTCATCTGGAAATGCATTAGAGAGATTAATCAAACAAGAGTTAAGCTGTTTATGTGCAATAATGAAGTGGAAACTCAATGTGGTTGTTGTCGCTTGGAAGATGAAACTATGGAACATCTACTGCTGGAATGCAGACATGCTAGAGTTGTATGGAAGGGGGTTAATGTTAATATTAATGCAGTAAGAAATAGTATTTTGTATGTCTTTGAATGGGTTACTAGGTGGTTTACAACTAATTCTATCACATAAGAAAAATGGTTATATACTCTTATGGTGGGTGCTTGGGTCATCTGGAAAGACATATGTGGCTCAATTTTTTTAAGGAGTTTTTCTTAATCACCAATACTCTGTTCATAAAATTATTTATCAATTAAGATCATATTTGCATGAAGATCGTATTATTACTTCTCTTGCAAGCAATAATAAACCATCTCACTTGGAGGCACCATGTCAAGGCATTATTAAGATTAATGTAGATGCTTCATTTTGATCATTTATCTAACAAAGTAGGCACAGGTCTAATAATTCGTGATTTTACGTGGGCTTGTGGAGGGATCAAAGGAAGCTACTCAAATGGAGTATTAAATCCAGAGGAGGGGGAATATTTGGCAATTCGTGAGGCGCTTGCATGGGAAAAAAGGAAATCTTTCACAAGAATCCACATTGAAGCAAATGCCAAACTCGTCATTCAATCCATCACTGACACAAGTTCTCTCATTCAATCGGAAAATAAGAATCTCTTGAAAGAAATAAAACATCTATCTTCTTGGTTTAATTTATGTATTTTTTTTCTTTTATTAATTAGTCGTGATGACAATCAAGTAGCAGACGAGGTCTCTAAATAAGTAAGAACTTCAGAATTAGGAATTGAGTTGTAAGGCAATTTTAGTGCCGATATTTGTAGTCTTCTGGAAAAAGACCACAATGCTTTCACAAGATGAGCAACAAAATTTTCCTAAAAAAGACAATTATGTTTCAAAAAGTTTCAATGTCGATTTTTTTCACCTCGTTATCAAAATTGATGGTTCATCAAAATAGAAATTGTTAAAATTTCAATCTCCCCCATTGTCACAAATTTCGTCAACATACAAATTTCTCATGATGATGTTGTTAACAATGTTCCATTCTTTTTGGCCAGTTTAATTAGAGGTTTTATGCCTTGTATAGCATTTCAGTTTTAGTTTCCGTACACTAAGGGAAAAACGCATGCTGGTGGTGAACCCGAACTTCGGTTGCCACTTTCTTCTCAGTAGGAGTGGTTATAAGGCCTTTTTTGGTCGGACACATTTTCTATCTGACATTAGGGAAGCCTATCATCACAGTTTTTTACGGATTGCTAATTTCGTGCATGAGAAAACTAGTGTCTTCTTGATTTATGCTAACAGAAACTAAAAAAAACTCTTGAATCAATATTGAAAACTTCTTCCAATTATAATTATTATATACTTTTACAAGCAATGTGCAAGATGTATCTAAGAAATCAAAGAAGATACCGATTTTAGTTGAAAATAAGCTAAGACTATTATACCCCAAATGTACCTCCACATCATCAGTTGATGGTTTTCTGAAACGTCTTCAAATAAACATCCAATGGAAATAAAACAATTGATCCGTCTTCAGAATTCTCAAACATGCTTTTAGTTTTCACCAATGTCTTTGGTAGGCATGGTTTCAGATGCGTCTAAGTTATGCTCAGAATTGTTCTCATGTGCGCAACTTTTCTATGTGATGTTAGTGTTTGCTTTTACAAAATTAGAAACTGGAGTAAAAAAGTCGCTGAGATTCTAAATATATAGATATGGAAAAGCAAATTAGGTGAACCATATCTCTACACAATTTCTCAAAAATAGAACTTGATGTTAATATAAAAGAGAATTCCTAAACACGCCAGGTAAGTAGATCATGTGAATCAGGTAACGTTGTAATTAAAATTGTGGTCGGTTCTTTTATCAATGAATTTATGCTTTACAGGTCAAAAGAAAAAGGCAGTTTTGTTTTGGTTCTCCCTTCGGGTAATCTCTTCCATCAGTCTATATTATTTTTAGTTCACTAAAAGATAAATTACATTATGATGCGAAGAATGACCCAACACCTAACTCATAGAAATTTTGGTGTCATAATTTGATCTAAGTTGTGATTGTCATATTTTCAAATCAACTGTGATATTATTATTTATCCATAAAAACTTACCACCCAAAAGGTAGAAAGAGTTCGCCATCCACAAAGTATGATATCGATGTGACATATTCATTTCAGTACATGGTCACCTAGTTATTTTCGAGTTGAAATGCAGTGTAAATGACCATGGTGCTAAGAGACCCACCCACTAGTGAAAAGGGTAAAAGGCAAGCGGACCCATTGTTGTTGGTAAAACTGAAGCATCACCGGCGAAAACAATGAACAACAACTCAAACCCACCTCCTCCTCGTGGTGGCAGTGGAGCAACTTACCCACCTCACTCCTCGATCGGTTTTAGCTGCTAGCCGTTTTAGAGAATCAAATAATCTGTCCAAAAAACAAATAATAAACCGGATTCGGGTACTATTCATGCAACGTATAACAGTTTTTTTGGATTCCTCTTATTACCTGCCACTACCGCCGAATCGACGTAATGGGTTTGGATCAATAAAATAATGCACCTTGTCAGCTTAGATTATACAGTAGTTTTAAAGGATATCGGCCGTCCGCAAAGAACGGTGAATCTACCAACCCACTTCAACAACTCAGTTGTTAAAATGCTTACAAAAACAATTGGCATGGAGAAATGTACATCTATCAACCTGTGATGAATGCCTCAAAGTTACCTTCTTTTTTTTTTCCAAAATTGGAGGCAATAATTTTTCAAAAGACAATTGAGGAACTAAACGTACAACAACATTAGTCGAATAGATCAGACTAGTAACTAAACTTTCAGTCATTGGTGAATTTAACTGGAAATTTTCTAGCTAGCTTCTGTAAATAAACTCTTAGGGGAAATGGTATGGATTGGTGGTGGTGAACTTTGTTGCAGAAATAAATTTATATACACTTCTTCCTGATTCTCAAACATGTTTTAAGTTTTCTCCGGTGTCTCATAAGTATTTTTTCTGCCTTTGAATTTCTTATTTAAACAAAAATTAGAGACCCGATATTACCTTGTTTTATAAAGTTCATAATGTGATATACATATACCTTGTGGTGTACCTTAAAAACATATCAGTAGAAAAAATGGAGGACACTTATAAATAGACTAACAGTGAGTAACATGCATGATTTTCGGCATCAATCAAAATTGCCTGACAGGTTCATTTGTTTGGAGTATTTTAAATAAAAATTCACAAGTATATCATTTATCGGAGGATCTCAACATATCATGCAATTGAGACCGGAGTATTTCACTGAATAAAATTGTGGAATTTCTTAACAATATTATCTCCGCGTCAAATTATTTACTATGCGTATTGCATTGGCTTTTCCCCTTGACATGTACATGGAAATCTTTCAAGTCCCGAGCAGTCGATCTGTAAATGTACGTAACATCCGTTGTTTTCTTGGAAATCGTCGTCTTCTTTATGATAGATAGACTGCAAGATAATCTGGTTAAGAAATTTGACTGCAAATGACTAAATGGAAGAATCGAATTGATATGAAATTCGTTGAAATGTAATTTGGCTAGAATTAAGATGACCCTTTATCTCTTATGAAGATCCAAAATTTTGGGCAAGCATTACTTGTAAATTAAGCATTAAGAATTCAAGAGTTGTGCCTAAATTAAGATCTAAATCTTGATCGAGTTCTCGGAACTTACAGTATATCATGACCGGATGATCGTCACCGGGAACAAGCAACTTTAGAACTAATGCTTTTGAAATCCCTGATGAAGCTATTATTGCCGGAGTTGTTCTTCTTGTTCGACGGAATACTGTTGTACCGTTGATCTTCTTGGTGATGACCACCTTCGTCGAAATTCTGAGCATAACTAACAGCATCGTAATGAAATGTTAATCGTTTATTATTATTAGAACTAGTCATGGTTGCTCCACAAATACTCATAATCTTTCTCTGGCACACTAATCTTCTCAACAGATTTCTCCATCTTCTTTTAATTCTGTTCACAACATCATGACTGTTATTACTCTTCGGAGCACCATGAATCCGAGTGTAGTAATCTTCGTGTTTAACCGGGAAACAAGACGGAGATGTTGTCATCGGCAAGCAACTGCCAAAATATGTCGTCGATTGCGGTCGTCTATGAATCAACTCTCCACCACCCATTTAACTATACAGAACTCTCTTCGATGTTCTTCGTCTGTGCAACGCCGGATGTTTGGAGGAAGATGAAAGAGAGGTTTGAAGGATGAGTATATGTAGGAATTATCTTGGATAATCTTCGACTGCGGATGTTTGGAGGAAGAAGAAAGAGGATTGAAGGAGTATATGTAGGAGTTATCTGAGCTTGTGATGTGTTTTGATTTTCTCGGATTAGGAATGTGAGTGAATTATGGATCCAAATTGTGGCATTTCTTTTATGCATAAACGACACACATTTATGGTTTTGTCTCATAACAGACGTTAAATTTTCACCACGGCAATATCTAAAAAATTTATGATTTTTCTCCTTTTGGATATTTTTTTTTTTGATAAAAGAGGGGAATTTTATTAAGTAATGACAGGCTCAATATGCCTGTCTAGGTAAGATTCCAGACAACTCAGAACATTGATATGTTCTTCTACAAAAGATTTATCTAACCTAACCTTCTTAGCAATACCATCTGCTAAGCTATTATTAACTCTTAAAGTGTGAGTAAGACTCCAAGAACAAAATGAATTTAAAAGTAACTTAATGTTTCTAATTATTTTCCTGAACTCCCATCTGACAAATAGTTGTTCAGAATTAATTGAATCGACAACAGTTTGTGCATCTGCTATGAAGTTGATCCTTGAGTGACCCAAAGCTTTGGCCCATCTGACTGCTTCCAACATAGCTGTACATTCCCCTTCTTCCGAATCCCTCATTCCAGCTGCATAGGAGCCTCTGAACTCTGTAATTTCCCCTGCAGTATTAACCAGCACCAAACCAGTGCCACAATCATTAGTATCATAGTCAAAAGATGCATCAACATATAAGGAAGGATTGTTAACATCAGCTGGGATAGTTAAAGTGTGATTTCTATGTTGAACACTAGTCTCAGTAGTTTCTATGTTTAACATACTATCCTGACGTGTTTTGGATATTAGGATGTCTTTGAGCCTTTAACCTTTTCTTTTCCTTTTACCTACATTCAGCTTGTGTTCATACGCTAAATTGATTTATTCTCATGGACACAACTTTTCTATGTGATGTCAGTATTTGCTTTTGTAAAATTGGAAATGGGAGTAGAAAAGTCGCTGAGATTCTAAATATGTATGGTAAGTAAATTAGGTGAGCTATATCAGTTTGGAGTAAAAAAACAAAAATTATAGCTGTCCTAAACACGTCAGATAGGCAGATTAGGTAAGTTACGTAACTTTGTATTATAATCGTGGGTCGGTTCTTTTATCAAATGGATTATAATCCTTTACAGGTCACAGATAAAATCTATTTTGTTTGGTTCTTCTTCGAGTAATTCTTCAATCAGTCATGATATCTTTAGTTCACTAGAAATAAATTACGTTTGATGTAAAGAACAGTTTTAAACCAAACTCCCTGGGAAATTTGGAGTCTTAATGGTTTAATCTGAATTGTGAATGTCACATATTGCATCCCTTAGTGTTTTCAAATTAATTGTAATATTATTATTTACCTGTAAGGTAAAAAAAATTATTCCTCATTGATAAAGTATTGTTGCTCTATCTTACATATTCATTTTACCTACAATTTAACAAAATTAGAACTTGAAGTTAAAAAAAGAGAAGGCATTTTAGATATCCTAAACATATCGTGTAGGCAGGTTAGGTGAGATAGACAACTCTTTGTTCGGGTTCTATATCAATGAATTTTTGTTTCACAAACAAAAAAAAAAAGACGATTGTGTTTGATTCTCCTTTGGGTAATTTCTTAAATTAGTCATGATATCTTTAGTTTCTTGAATTAGTGATGATATCTTGAGTTCACTGAAAATAAATTACATTCGTATGTAAAGAATAATTCTATACCTAACTTTCTATAAATTTTAGAGTTGTGGTTTAATCTAAATTGTGAATGTCATGTACCACTATGTTTCATATTACGTATCAATTGTGATATTATCTTTTACAGTGTCACCCATAAAATTTACCAAAAGCAAAAAAAAAAAATCCCAATTATTTCGGAGTTGAATTTTAGCAGTGTAAAAGACCATGGTGTTGAGACCCACCAGTGAAAAGGGTAAAGGGCAAGCAGGGCCATAATTTGTTGGTAAAACTGAACCATCACCAACTCACACCCACCTCGTCCTCGTGGTGGCAGTGGAGCCAGCCAACTTACCCCTCACTCCCTTTTGGCTACTAGTGGTTTTAGAGAATCAAATAGTCTGTCAAGAAAACAAATGTTTTGTTTTGTTTTGTTTTATCGTTTATTATCTGATCCGGTATCGGCTACTGTTCATGCAATGTAGATGGTATATTGGTCTAGGTTTAACGTTTTCTTGTGTGTTCATTGGATTCCTGGTGACCGCCCAATTAAGGTATGGGCAATCGGAGACGCATGTCTCACCGTTTGGATCAATAAAATAATGCACCTTATCAGCTTTGATTATAGTTTCGGCGGATATCTGCAGTCCGCCGTCAGCTGGATAACGGTCCACCTACCAAGCCACTTCAACAACTGAGTTATTGAATCAAAAGGCTATATAGATGCTCCATGATCTAAATGTATCCGAGTTGGCAATTGGCACCAAACTTGATTAATAAGTTTACTTTATTTTCCCGATTAATAATGACGATTACTTAGTATAATTATTATTCGGATTCGTCTTTTTGTGTTCAAGTATTGGTGGTCCTACCTAGTCACTGACTCACTGGTTCCTTGACTGCGCCACTGTTTTACAAGCAAAGGTGTCGAGCGCGTAGCTATTGAGGACCCAACCCAAGGACGTTTGCGGTCATTGTTTGCTATCATTTTTTTTGGTTTTACCTAAATACCACCCACACTTTTCCTAAGTACCACACACCGTCTAAAAATACAACAATTATAACCTAATCTAAAGTGGGTGATAAAAACATGCCCTCTTCTCTAACAATCAACGTAACACCTTCTTAATCAGCCGTGAGCCACCATTAAAGAATACAAAACTCATGGCCATGATCATTCTCTTGATACATACAGACAAAAATCCACCATCACATAGTTGTTCAAACCATCGATAACAACCAAACCATTCTCTTTCTGACCTTAACTTCCTTCTCAGAACTGATGATAATTTGAACCACAAGTAAATCCCCAATTAGATCTAATTTCAATGTCGTCGTCCGCCATAAATTGACCTAAATCTCTGTTACTTATCCTCCTTCAGCAAATGGGTTGTACCCAATTTCATTCACCGCCAGCAAATTCGAATCTTTTTCCATTCATGGCTAGCAACACCAATTTCAGTCCAAGCAAAGAACTCACAGTAGTCACCAACCACAAACACCACTGTACCGTTTTGATCCTTGCCAAATTCGGCCACAGAATCAGTTTTTCTTTTCTGATCTTCTGAATATCAATCACCACCTATAACAACTAAAATTTATAACAGCTACGGCAGTTGTTGCCGACGCCACCACCAACACCTTCAATTAAGATCTCAACCTTTTAAAGATTAATCTTAATTACAGACTTTAATTTTAGAGATAAAGTGAGGTTTTATTTTTATTTTTAGATTGATTAGGTTTGAATTTTTAATAGAGAAAATAAGTTTCAATTTAATCTTATTCAACGATATCAATTTCGAAAAAGTATTCCGTGAGTATAACACAGAATCTCTATAACTAAGATCCATGGAATATGCAGAGAGGTGGTTGTTGTTAATGGTAATGGTAATAATGGATATTTCTGTATTAAGGTGGTAGCATGGAAGAAGGGATGTCTTTATCACTCACTTTAAATTAGGTCTATAATTATTGTGTTTTTAAACAGTGGGTGGTACTTAAGAAAAGTGTGGGTGGTATTTAGGTAAAACCTTTTTTTTCCCCTTTTTTTTTAATCAAAGAGGAAGAATTTATTAGAAGAATAGAGAATTTACAGTGAACTTATCAGAGGTAGAAAAAAATTGAAAAACTACCTTAGAGCGACTGCAGTGGTGCGAGTATAACCAAAGACCAAAGAGGGAAAAAAAGACCACAATTTAGGTTTAGTCTGGTGTGTGACGCTATGGGTGGAAGACTAAATTTGGTGGAGCGTAGAGTATTCGTTCGCCTGGTGTGGGGCGTGAAGTATACGTTCGCCTGGTGGTGGGGCGTGGATTATACGTTCGCCTGGTGTGGTGGAGATTCCGAAAATTCAAAATTCAAAAAAACAAAAAAAATGGGGCGCCCCATTCAAAACACTTTAAAAATATTCATGGGGCGGAGGTATAAACCATGCCCCATTCAAAAAAAAAATGGGGCGGAGGTATAAATCACGCCTGGTGTGGGGTGTACATTATATACCCGCCTGGTGGTGGGGCGTGGATTATATCAACGCCCGACTATATTTGGGTTTAGTCTTTGGTCCAGACCAAATATAGTCTGGGATTTAGTCGATAGTCTGGGTTTAGTCGATAGTACGTCCCACTACGTCTCGTTCATTTACCAAATTTTTGAGTATAGTCGCCTACTGTGGTTGCTCTTACAGATAGAAAATCATATCCCAATTAGAGACTGAATAAGCAGCCAAGTTTAAATGTATACGAATTCCTCTTGCAGCAGCCCAAGAAAGGATCGTAGTTTTTGCATCATTGCATAAATCACTGTCTACCTTATGATCATAAATCTTCTCAAAAATTCAGCAATTACGTTCTCTCCATAAAATCCATATGATGATAGGTGGAATCAGATTTCATAAAAGTGCACTCCAGACTTTCGGTGCAATTGTGCAATGCATGAAAAGATGATCTTGTGATTCTTCGTCGTTATCACAGAGAGCACATGAGTTATAGAGATGTATCCTTTTCCGATCCAAGATATTGATAGTATTAAGCTTATTGTGAACTAAGCACCACATCAGGAAGGTGATTTTACGTGGAACAACTGAATTCCAGACGAACGAAGCTTTAGAAGTTATCCATTATATTTACACATCCATATTTATGTATGTTGACACCGAACAAATATTTAGCTTATTTGTATCTTCTTCCAATTGCTCGTAACTTATTTTGATACCACAAGCAGAAACGTTATTGTTTCCAGGGACGGAGGCAACAAGTAACTTATTTTGATACCATAAGTAGAAACGTTATTGTTTCCGGGGACGGAGGCAACAAGGGACAAATGAGACCCCACTTGATTTTGAATTTTGGCTAGAATAGGCTTGTAACATTGTGGTAGAGTTGAAAATTTTATAGCTAATGGGGTCATAGTGCAAATAATACCGGCTTAAATCTCGTTTTATCACCCGACTAGCTCTCTTAATTAAACTAAAAACAACAAATGGACCATATATGAGATTCCTTGATGATGACTTGGACTTATGAGATTCCTTGATGATGACTTGGACTTAAAACGTACCGTTTTACATTGTGGACAACATTTGCAATAATATTATAGGCATTATAGGTGGACTGAAGCAAAGTTCTATTATATCACTACCTTGGTAGTAATTAACTTAGCTAAGTAGGTAAACCAGATTTGCAGTCAGAACTATACACACCATTTGCTGAATATTTATAGGTCTGCATTGAACTGATAAGACCTAAACCAGTGTCATTGCGGTATTGTGTAAAGTTGATAACGTTTCTTTTTTTCATTAATATAATTTTTCTCTGTCTGTTATATTAAGTTTGTTCATTTTTATATTTTTCATTGTATATATCGAGTACCCTCTCTGTAAACAAGTCACAGTCGTTCATTGGTATTGTGACCCGTTCTAAAAAAAATTCCACGACCTTCGGCCGCCTACCCAATTAATAACATTCTAACCGTAATGTATCCAAGAAAAAATTACGAGTCTATTCATGCTTATGTGGTTTCTGCAAGTTTATCTAGTTTTAATACTAGTGTGTGTGGTTTTGTAGTACCTTGAACTGTAATTTAGAACTAGTTAAGAAAATCATTCGGTAAACCACGCCGAACAAAATTATTTGACCCCACGATTTAAAAGTGCCGGCTCCGTCACTGATTGTTTCTTTAGAAGCCGGATTCAAGTTCAAAAATTAGTAATGGAAAACAATAACGTGAAAAAGTGTTAGTTTTTTCTGTATCTAAAAGCTACTGTAATTGTGTTCTCAAACTAATTTCCCAATATTTTTACATTCAAAAATTTAAAAGTGAGTTGATTAAAACTACAAATAATTTGTAAATATTTTTGAGTCTCTAACTAGTGATGCAGGTAACTTGTAAATAATTTGTAAATATTCTCAAAATCATATCCACTTCAAATATACTTTTCTATCAGGAATGCAAATAGCTGTATCTCTATATGGCTTGACGTGGATAGGCCCCAAATTTATGATTCTGCCCCCCAATGAAAAAACCTAGTAGTGCTGTCACATTGTGATGATAAAATCCTCATCTCCAAAACACTTTCCAACAAAAACATCCCTTTCCTGCTAGAGAAACCCAATAATAATTCCACAGGTGATCATGTGCAGAGTTTTTGAGTTCAATGTGCGATTCTACTTTCTGTCAAACCAAAGAAAACCCGCAACCAAATGAGAAGGGATCTGTCTGGTTGAATTTGCCCCAATGCTAATAACCATACAAATAATCTGCTAGCTAACGATCTTGAAGCAACAAAGACGATGTATACTGCTTCTCTATTTCCCATCATAAGGATCACCATGCATGTTAATCAATCAAACCTTGAACCTATTTTAAGGTAGTACCGAATACGCGTCTATAACGAGTGGTGTAGCAAGTGGAACAAACGAACTGTGAAAAATGCTTTCTGTACAATTATATTGGGAGACATTTCTCATTGACGACAACTCATGTTCCATGGTCGACATACCTATATGTATACAACTTTCGTTGCATCTTCGTAGAATCTCTACTTCTGTTTGCTCATTGTCCAGTCTATCCTCTTATAACCAAGAGCGGAAGTATATTTAACTGAAATCGCCAAACACTATTATGTTTTATGTTTGACTAGTGTTATTATGGGGTAAGAAGCAAAATGCCCCAATTTCGACCATCACCTTGTCAAAATGCCCCGAATGTTAAAAAAAAAAAAAGTCAAAATGCCCCAAAACGTTAATTTTGTTGTTAGACAGAGTTAATTGGTCAAGAACGCACACATGTGTACCCGCTCGTGTAGGGAAATTTACATTAATTTCCTCCGCGTCTAGATTCAACGAATCTGCGATGCACATGACACGTACGTGTCGTCGAATTTTACCATGAATAGCCCTCAAATATTAGAAAGTTCCCACAGTGTCCAAAATGATTAGATTATGACACGTGCCCGAGGTGATAAAATGGACGGTGACAGATCCCGGCCGTTGGTATAACGGTCATTTTTTCATAAAATGACTCTTATATATTATGGTGATCCAGAACATATTTAGCAAGGGATTGGGTTGTTTCTACATAGGGCTTTCATGGATGCTATCTCGAGCATTAAAATGCCGGAATGTGAAATGTGTAGGGGAAAAAATCATGAATCCATGGATTGTCCTTGGATTTACTCACGGTGTAAACTAGTTCCTTGTAATGAATTCGAAAGCTTCTAAAGGTTAAAGATGGTGTCAATTCAGGAAAGAAATTCTTTTCTTGTTCTAATCCTATGTGTTCGTATTTTGAATGGTTTGATGGAGCTACTGATGCAATTAAATCCATGGAACCTCAGTACAAGGGAGGTTGTGATGCTTGTGTTGGTGATCACAGATTTGCTGAATGTCCTTGGTCACAGACTCCTTGTATCAACCCCAAATGTCATTCAACTAAGGTGAGGATGTTAAACATAGCTCAGACATCATGGAATTATGGTATTGGGAACCTAAATGCCAAGTGTGAAGATTTCCAATGGGTATCTGATGCAATCTTTGTGGAAAAACAAAAGCAATTTTACAATTCTGAAGATCAAATTTGTGCACAATTTAAAGATAAAGTGAAGATAAAGTGTAGAATTAGAAGTTAACTCATGTCAACAAAGTTAATGTAACAGATTGGAAGTATTTCTCAATGTAATGTTAGTTTGCAGTTATGAGTATTTTAAATGAAATAACCTAGATTAACAAATAAAAGCATAACTGTCACCATAGATTCATAAGTAAAATACTGTCAACACTCTTAAAACAAAAACTGACTACTAGTATGTCTGCCATTACGAACTTCATAAGTCTAGAAATACTAAAAGAAATAAGGGAAAACAGGAACCAACATTTCTGATATTACTGATATTTAGAGTTAGGCTTTATAACCCTTTTTGATGGTGGTTCAGAAATGTTGATTATTTGGATAGAAATATTAACCCTACCATGATAAGTCCGGTTAAAACAGGCAGATGAAGGTGTAGAAGAAGTAGATGGATGTGTTACCTTCCTTTTGGGTGCAGTGGAGGAGGATGGTGCAGTTGTCTTACCTTTTTTTTGGGAACCAGCTGAAGAAGTAGAAGGTGTAGTAGCAGCTGCTTTGCCCTTTGACAATGGTGGTACCTCAGCTGATTTCTTTGATGCAAATGTTGTTGCTTTCTTTGATGCAGATGTTGTTGCAGACAAGGACTTCCTCATCTTCTTTGTTGGTGCAACAGTAATACAAAACTCATCCCCATTAACAGAGCACTCCATTCTAACTCCTTTCTTCTTGGGGTTAGACCCAACTGGAGGACCTTGACAGGTAAGGATGTTATGATCAAGACCTTTACATACACTGCACTTTGTTACTCTTTTGCGCGACTTGTTTTTCTCATACCAAGACTTCTTTCTTTTGACACAAGGTTTTCCCCTATCTCTCAATCTGTGTGGATGTATAATGTTGATATCAGTCTGCAAACAAAAGAAAGTTAGGGTTAGTATACTTTAAATGCACAGATCTAGAGAATAATGAAAAAAATAATGATACAATAAAGTAAAAGGACAAAAGTAGATAACATTATTCAATGGAAAGATTCTGAAAACAAAAATATCAGACAATAAAAAAAGTTAAAGGATTTGAGATCTAGACAAACCTTATTTTCATACTCATCAATGTCTTCCAATGGGGTTATTGACCATGAGTAGGTGGTCCTATAGTAGTCAACAATGTAGTATTTACTGCAGTACCTGCACATTATTGATGTAATGATCATCATTCATTTACTGCATAACCATATTTAGGTGTAAATCAGTATTCAACTCAAACAATCAAACCACAAAAACATTATTGATGTAAATTTACTTACAGTGCCCAATCAGGATTCAAAGGGAACAAGGCTTTTACGGCATGTAGGCAAGGGAACCGCCTCAATCGCCACCTTGTCTACATGTACAAGTTTGTTGTTCTACTTTTACCACAAAAACTTTGCCAGTAGCTTTGTTGGTCACCTCATACACTTTCAGCTCTTCAGAAGGATCACACTCATAGTTACCTCTAAGATTGGACATCACCTCAATGAGATCCTTTCCAGCAGGAACAATATAACCCAATTGCCAAGTTGAAGCAAGCTTTCTTCTATTTGAAAACAACACCATCACCAAGTGTGTGTACATATCAACCATCTGAGTGAGAGGCTTGTCTCTGATCTTGAGGGCCATGTTATTAAAAATTTCTGAAAAGTTGGAGTAGATGTGTTCACAAGCAACATCATGAGGAAACCATGATCTTGCCCAAAGGGTTTAGATTCGGGTTAATCTTTGTTTAGAACTTCTTTCTTCATGTTTAATTAGATGTTTTAGATCGTTAGTGCGTCTTTTTGTAGTTAATCACTTAGATTAGTCATCTGCTAGCATAGGGGACGCTACACCTTTTTTACAATAAATAATAATTATGATAATTACACATAAATATATAAAAAAATATATTAAATGATACTGAAATAAATAAAATTATTATTACTTATATTAATTAGAGGGAGGATTCATGGACACTCTTAGATGGACAAGTTCAGACATGATTTGCGCCTTTGCGCCATTTTTTCCGGAAAACCCAAACGATAATGAATTTAAGTCTAATATCTAGATGATATGTTCCTCTTATAAGACTCTACACTCCTTCAAAAAATGAACACAATTCGAGATGTATAAAACCACCATCTACCCCTTTGACTATCATTCGTTCAAAGTTAATGGTTGAAATTAAGATCGGTAGATGGTGAGGCTTGCTATCTCGAATTGCGTTCATTTTTGGCAGGAATGTAGAGTTTTATAAGAGGAATATATCATCAAAATATTAGATTTAAATTCATCGTCGTTTGGGTTTTGTGGAAAAAATGGCACAAATCATATCTGATCTTGTCCATCTTAGAGTGTCCATGGATCCTCTTTTTATATATTGGAGTTAAAAATATACTTTATCATATATAATTAAAATGTATATAAAAATAATTTTTAACATATGATTATTTTTGTCATTAGTTATACTGTACCTCTAGCACCGTAGAATGACAATTCCAAACAAACTTACAGTTTGTTATGTCCACAACAATTTTTGTATTATGGTTTACCAAACGCCTTATTATTTTACATTCACAGCGCAACACAGATTTGTACAATTTTATGTAGTAATTGTACGGTTTTTCCGAAATTCTCGTTTTCAAAGTAAGTTTAGGATGAGATGTTCAAGAATCAAAACTCTAATTAATGGGATATGATTTTCAAGATGAAGTTAGAGTAAAGTTAGAGTTGCTAGGTTTTCAAGAAATCAATAAATCTGCTGCTTATTACTCGAGCATGTTTTAGGTTTTCTCCGGTGTCTCAAAACTGTTTTTCTTGTGTTTAAATTTATTTTATTTTTTTTGAAACAAAAATAGGTTGAGTACAACCATTTTAATAAAGTTCATCAAATTTGATATTCATATGCCCCTTAAGTTCTATCGTAAATCGAAGCAGTAGAAAAAAAAATGGACAAAACAAAGAGATAATAAATAGGAACATGATCTTTTTACCTAAAAATTTTGTTTTGAGCACCTCAAGACCATCATCAACTTATCATATTTGGATAGATCACGGTTCTCACGCTTCATACAATCATTAAGTACGTATTTACCACAGGCCAAAACTTGACCATCTCTCATTCTCTTGCACTTCACGTATGACGCCTTCTGCTTTCTGGTAGTAGAAATACTATGCAAAAGTGGATGTGGTTAGCGGTTGAACCCGTTCATTTATTTCACATTCCTGCCTTAAATCCTAGCTCCACCACTAGTGGGCTTTTATTGGTTTATGGTCTTGGTGGTTAGGTTGTTGGGCTGATTAGTGGCATTTTTCTTGTTTTTCTTTTTCCTTCTTTTGGTTGTAATTTTCGTTACATTTGTTTTGACTCGTAGGGCTGAGCATTTGGTCCGAAATCCGTGGTTTTTATCCGACCCAACCGTATTTTGGCGAATAGAAGCTCGGATCGTTCATTAGTGATCCGATAGATATTGGATTGGATTCGGATGCACTCCTAAATATCCATTGGACATCTGGAACATTTGGGATCCTACATTACTTACTCTTGCATACGGGAACAAAACGCTAAAATATATTTAAAATATATTACAAGGATTTGTGCAAGATGTTGACCTTAGGATTAATAATGAAAAAATAATCTATTTAAAATTCGCTAAAATTATCATCTAAATTACTGCCAAACTGGGATTTCTTTGAATGTCTTCGAACGGATAACTCGTGGAAACAAATGAGCCGATCCATCTTAAGAATTCTCAAACCTGTTTTAAGTTTTCACCAATGTCTCGGAAGTATTTTTCTCGCTTTCGAATTTCCTATTTGAAACAAAATAAAATAGGTTGATCATAACCTTTTTGATAAAACTCATAAAATTATCTTATTCACATAACCTTATGGGAACCTTAAAATCAAAGCAGTAGAAGAAAAAAAATGGACCAAACTAATAAATAGGCAAATTAACAGTGAGTAACATGATTTTCCACGTCCAACAAATTGTGTGCCTAGTTCATCTGTTTTGGGTATCTTAAAAAACTTCACAAGTTTATCATTTTTCCTTAGGAATACGATGACTCTTTATCTCTTAATTGGGATCCAAAGTTTTGGGGGAAAATCCTAGAAGTTGAATTCCTGGAAAATTAAACATTGAGAATACGGAAATGAAGATCTGAATCTTGATAGGATGCTCGGAACTTACAGTATATCATGACCGGATGATCGTCACCTGGAACAAGCAACTTTACAACTAATACTTTTGAAATCTCTGATGAAGTTATTATTGCCGGAGTTGTTCATCTTTTTCGACGGGATACTGTTGTGACGTTGATGATCTTCTTGGTGATTACATCCTTCATCGAAATTCTGAGCATAACTAACAGCATCGTAATGAAATGTTAATCGTTTATTATTATTATTAGAACTACTCATCGTTGCTCCACAAATACTCATAATCTTTCTCTGGCACACTAATCTTCTCAACAAATTTCTCCATCTTCTTTTAATTCTATTCACAACATCATGACTATTATTACTCTTCGGAGCACGATGAATCCGAGTATAGTAATCTTCGTGTTTAACCGGAAAACAGGTCGGAGATGTTGTCATCGGCAGGCAACTGCCAAAATATGTCGTCGATTGCGGTCGTCTATGAATCAACTCTCCACCACCCATTTACCTCTTGATTTACGACACTCTTCAACGGCAGAATAATCTTCCACTTCGGAACGCCGGATGTTTGGAGGCAGATGAAAGGGGGTTGAAGGAGGAGTATATGTAGGAAATTGGAGCTTGTGATGTGTTTTGATTTTCTTGGATTAGGAATGTGAGTGAATTATGGATCATATGCATAAACGACATTTATGGTTTGTCTCATAACAGACGTTAAAATTACAGCACGGCAATATCTAAGAAATTTATGATATTTCTACATTTGGAAATTGGAGATGTTTTTAGCATTTAACCCATTCCTTTTCCTTTTACCTACTACATCTTGATCTTGTTCTTACATCTCTTGGCATCATGGTTGATGAGTTTCACAAATGTTAAGTTGATTTATTCTTATGGGCACAACTTTTCTACGTGATGTACGTATTTGCTTTTGCAAAATTGGAAACTTGATTAAAGAAGTTGCTGTTCATTCACAAAGATAGTCCAATGGTCGGTCACCTAGTTACTTTTCGATTTGAAATTTAGTCTAAAGAGCATGGTGCTGAGAGCATCCACAGCGGTGCGACTAAACCCAAAGATCAAAGACTGAAAAAAAAAGACCAAATTTTAGTTTGGTCCATCGTGTGACGCATGGGTAACGAGTAAATTTAGTCGAGCGGGGATTATAAGTTCGCCTGGTGTGGGGCGTAAACTTTATTCCCGTCCGACAAAAAAAAAAAAAAAAAAAAAAAAAAAATTGGGGCGTTGATATAGTCCCCGCCCCACTCCAGGCGGGGACTATATCAACGCCCCAAAAAGAATTAAAAATAAAATAAAATGGGGCGAACATTTTATCACCGCTTGGTGTGGGGCGGACATTTTATCACCGCTTGGTGTGGGGCGGACATTTTATCACCGTCTGGTTTTGGGGCGAACATTATATCCCCGCCCGACTATATTTGGGTTTAGTCTTTGGTCCCCGATCAAATATAATCGCCCACTGTTCATTTAGTCTGGGATTTGGTCTTTGGTCCGTCCCGCTACGCCTGGTTCAGAGACCAAATAAATGGGTATAGTCGCCCACTGTAGTTGCTCTGAGACCCACCAGTGAAAAGGGTAAAAGGCAAGCAGACCCCATTGTTGTTGGTAAAACAGAACCATCACCAGCGAAAACAATGAACAACAGCAACTCACACCCACCGCCTCCTCCTCGTGGTGGCAGTGGAGCCCCTTACCCACCTCCCTCCTCGATCCATTTTGGTTTTAGAGAATCAAATAGTCTGTCAGAGAACAAATCATAAACCGAAATATTCAAATATGTTTTGTTTTCTGGCTTCTCTGATTCGGTATGTAGATGGTATATTGGTCTAGATTAACGTTTTCATTGGTGTTTTTATAATGCATTGGATTCCTTTTACCTGCTCCTACCGCCGAATCATGGTATGGAGATGTGAGACATATGTCTCACCGCTTGGATTAATAAAATAATGGACCTTATCTATCAGCCTAGATTACAGTTTTAACGGATATCTGCCGTCAGCTGGACAACGGTCCACCTACCAAACCACTTCAACAACCGAGTTTTCTGTATGGATCTAAAATCTGTCCGAGTTGGCAATCGGCACCAAACTTGATTAATTAGTCCAAGTAATCGAGTGTTTTGATGATGATTAAGTTATATATTATTTGGATTCGTCTTTTTGTGTTCAAGTATTGTTGGTCCCACCTAGTCAGTGGTTCGTTCCTTGACTGCGTCCCGGATAATACACTGACCGCGGGTTCCATCCACAAGACACAAAAAGTAAGAGTCCCCTGACCTGGCGGTTTTGTAGGGGTGGATTTTTGGGTGGGACCCACCCCCTCTCTCTCACATTCTCATTTGCGAGATGGCCCGCGGGAACCAACCCGCGGGTGGTAAATCAATTCCGGACTGCGCCCCAGGCCACAATTTTGTCTACACGAAGACTGTTTTGCAAGCACAGGTGTCGAGTGGATAGATAGTCCATCAAAACGACGGTGTCGCTACCTCACCCAAGGAAAATAAAATCCGCTTGCCACACACCGCTATTGTATTATCCATGGTTTGCCATCATGTTGACACATCCATGTCTGTACATGTTTTGGCACTGGTCCAATATTTAGTTCATTTCCATCCTCGAGTACCAGCTTGAAATGCTTCTAGTTCTTTAAAAGCAGAAATTAATTCTGGAAGTTAAAAACAAAAATGATCTGTTTCCTAAAAAAAATTTATTTTTTTTACTTGTAGAAGTCCGTTTGCAACTATGTTCCAATAACTTCCTCACTCTTTTGTTTGGAAGAATAATATTCCCCCGAAGCTAAATTTTTTGATTTGGTGTGTCGTGTATGGTAAACTAAATACTATAGATGTTCTGGCCAGAAAAGAATTTATACTTGATGACTCATGTATTCTTTGTGGAGATGCAAAAGAAACAACAGATGCAGATCACATCTTTTTTTTGTTTTTGATAGAAAGAGAGATATTATTAGATAAAAGAATGTACAATGAAAGCTACCAGAGGTAGCAAAACTGAAACAAAAAAGTGTCAAAATTACATAAAGAGACTATCCCAATTTTGGACAGTACAAGAGCAGTTAAGGTGTACTTGAAAACCAAAAGCAGTAGCCCAAGCGATTACTAAAGACTTAGCTTCATTTCCTAAGTCAGATCACATCTTATTACACTGTAGAGTTGCTAATAGGATTGGTCGATGCTCACTCCGTCTAGTTGGGCTTGGTCAGTCCCAAGAAACTTATATGATCTTGCTCATTGTTAGGATTCCAATTTCTTATCTTCTACTTGGTAGGCAATATTGGTCTTTCATTCCAGTAGATGTAGTCTGGGTCCTTTGAGGAGAAAGAAATGCGCGTCCTTTTGATGAAAAACACAGTTTCAAGACTAACTCCGACTTGGGTACCGGAAGCTAAGTCTTTGGTTATTGCTTGGACGTCTGCATTCGGTCTCAAAACTCATATAAATTTCTCTTTTACTTGTCCAAATTGGGACACCTTATTTATGTAATTTCTTTTTCTTTTTCTACGTCTTGTTCAGCGACTTCGGTAGCTTGCATTGTAAATTTTTTCTTCTAATATATTTTCTCTTTCAATTTTAAAAAAATAACTTCCGATTTTTTTATTTCAAAATACTAAAAAGTAACTTCTCGGGTGTAAGCAGGGACGGAACCAGGAATTTATGTTTGGGTGGGTTAATTTTTTTTTTCTCGAACTATGAACTTAATTCATCTCAACTGCGAGAATGACAACTGTAGTAATAAACATAAAGCGAGTATGGGAATGCCACATGATCTCTTTTCCTTGGAGCACAAAGCTTGGAATCAAATTTTTTCAGCTTGTAACTAATATAAGGGACGAATAATTTGCGTATCGAAAATAATTAATAATCCTGATTTATTTAGCGTAGAAGGCCGCCCAATTTTTTTCTAGTTTCAAAGGTTATTATAGGGATGCAAAAATATTTGGAGTTTGTACATATACGCATAATAAGTCATGACATATTGTATTTTTGTCTCATGAATACACTGTATTTTTAGATTATACATAGATATACATAAAATTGTAGTCACTTCATAGAAGAAAAATTAATTTTTGGACAAACGCTTGCTTTTTTTTCTTTTTTAAAGGTGGACAAACGCTTGCTTAGTTAAGGACAAGACACCCCCATTTGACACAGTTTTATTTTATCAAACTGACATGTAACAGGTGAGCCCATTCAATACCTGATTTTAAGAAACATCATGAATACTTGTTTTTCCCTATAGCCTTTGCGGTTGAGATGCTATTCAAAAATTATTTCATGTGAGACCGGGTTCCAAAATCCTCTGATTTCTTCCACGCAGAATCATATCTTAACAATTAATGGGCTAATTAAAATTTACATCTAGGCTAAATTTTACAAATGTTAAAAATTACACTACAAAACATCTTTTTAGAAATTTTGGGGTGGGCTGCAGCCTGGGTAAGCCACCCCCTAATACCGTCCCTGGGTGTAAGCTATTATCATATCCTAAGATCGAAAATCCAAATACTCTCTTATATGTGTTTGCATTTTTTTAATTATTTTCTGAATCACTTCCTAGTTGGCCAAAAGATAAGTCTTAATTAGAAATCGTCATGATGTGTACTGTAACAACTTAACTAAACTTGACACTACAGCAACTTAATTAAATTAAATACTAGGGGTTGGTGTTGGTGTTATCTGATTTAGAGGTCGAGTTGTTTACTCACGTTTAACTGAATCTAATTTGTAGATATTTTTGTGAGAAATACACATCCATTGTGAGAAAGAATATCCACTTCAAATATACTTTTCTATGAGGAATGCAAATATCTCTATATGGCCAGAGATGTAGATAGATCCCAAAATGTTATGATGATCCACCGTCCATCAATGCAAACAAACAAACCTAGTAGTGGTTTCACATTGTGGTGGTAAATAATTCAAAAAAAAAAAGGAAGAGAGCCAATAATTCAAAAGTGCAAGAGCTATCCAATTCGAAGAGATGATGCTTCATCATGATTATTATTTTGTAAAAGTAGAGTGCTACTGCGAATTCCCTATTGTGAGGCTGTTTGAATAGTGTTCTTGATATTATATTTCGAAAGCTGATTGATTCCACTTTCTGTCAAACTAAATGTCACCTTTGATGTAGCAAAGATAAAAAAAGAAAACTACCAACCAAATGAGAATTGATCTGTCTGGTTTAGAATGCCCGAATGCTAATAACCATACAAATGATCTGCTAGCTAACAAGTTTAAAAGCAAACAAGAAGGTGCGTATTGCTTCTCTATTTCCCATCATCAGGACCGCTATGCATGTTAATCAATCAAACTTGAAGCTTTTTATGGTAGTACTCGTTCATAACGAGTGGTGTAGGGAGCAGAACAAAGGAATTGTGAAAAATGCTTTTTGTATTATGAGACATTTCTCTTTGACAACTCATGTTCCATGGTCGACATACCTGTATGTACAACTGTCGATGCTTCTTTGGGGAATCTCTTCTTCTCGTTTGCTCATTGTCCAAGTCTATCCTCTTATAACCAAGAGTCGAAATATATCTAACTGAAATCTCCAAGCATTATCAATATTATTCTGAATGAGCACACACTTTTAAATCGACGAATATACAATTATAAAGATGCACAAAAATATAGAAGTTAAATCTGACAAACCTAGAAGTCATGTTCATTGTATTGTCATGCGCATCAATATGTGTAGCAAGAGCGTTGGTTTTCAATTCAATATTCATCAACATCCTAATTAGTTTTGAGGTAATTCACGGCATTGTGACGCTAGTGACTCAACACATCACTACTATATAGTATTGTTAAATCAGGCTTGTAACCATTTGTTAATGGAAGTCATTGTCTACCAACAAAAGAGAAAAGAATATTGTTAAAGTAGTAATTGATCACAAGAAAACATAAAAGTTGCCAGAAATTACTTGATTTGAGACTTAGATCGCAATATAATAGTACATGATAAACTTATTTATTTAATTAACTCCCTAGTTCCTACAAATTTTGATATTTTTTTTTTGGTTTGCATCCATAAACAAAAATACAAAATTGGTATTTGTGATACTCTAACCCAAATTTTGTCCCCAATTACCAACATTAATAAATACCACACAGTTGTCATCAACTTTTTAATGGTTTGGACCATCAAAATTATGTCATATTCCTTTAGGAAAATGACACATTTGATGTTTTTATATATCGAATCATCATCGATGAATTCGCACGTGCCATCCATCAGCAAACTATCAGCCAAGAAGTTAGAAAGATACGTATGTAGTTATTATATTATATTAGCTAGTATTCACTACACATCACTTATTTTGCAACCCCAATCTGAAAACTGGTCTAGTTCAAAGTTCTTGTAGTTCATGGAGAACTCTTCATCATCAAAAGAAGGAGAAGACAATTCATTTTCATGTTTGGGTTGTTTGAAACTTAAGCTTCCATGGAGTAAACACAGGGGCTATGATACTACTACTAGTATCGCTCCAGATACAAGTAGTGGTAGCGGCAATGTTATTAGTTCAAATTCAAACTTGGAATCAGTTTTCATGGTTAGACCGAAAAAAAGGAAACCAAAAGGTGGATATAAGTATGATCCATTGAGCTATTCACAAAATTTCGATGATGGGGATAACTGGGATGATAATAATCAAGATGTTGAAGATTATTCGCACCGGGGTTTCTCGTCTAGATATGCTCTTCATGGTGGTGGTTCTAGTACTCATACTATGGCTTCATCAAAACCAGCATGAAATTTACACTGAGGTTTCAATTTTGGATTGATGAGTTGCACAATTCATTCAAACTATTCTTGATAAGGTTGGTGGAATAGTATTTTGGTTTTTCTCCATCACTAGTATTGGGATATTCCTGTAATTATGTAAATACAAATTATACAATAGTTGTATATGTTCCTTTATCCATTATTATTATTAAGTTTGTATTTGCATTTCAGTGGATTTTTCCAAAGCAATTTTAGAGGAGGAAAAAAAAAAAGCATTTTCAATTCAATATTTGGGCTTAATATACCCATAATCAGTTCTTATTTTGTAACTAATTGGCTTAAGCATCATTATATCAAGGCAAGTTGTTGTATTTTGAGAATTTCTTGTTAAAAATACAAGCTAATTTGTGATTTTTCTAGAATAATCTTGATGAGAGTACACGTCTCAAAGAAGATAAGTGCCCTGAACTAAGTAAAGCCCAGTACAGTCTAGAGTGTTCGGGCTCTAGAGTCTTCAAGGCCTTTTTTTCACTCACGTGTTATCTAGAGAATTCAGTCTCTAGAATTTTCTTCCCTTGGTCGGTCAGTTAGCTCCAGATTTTTTGGGCAAATTCATAAACTAACCAGCTTCAAACCATATAATTAATAAACCGGCCAAAATTCTAACATCTTTTATAATCTGGCCATTCCGTTAGATATCACGTCTGAACCCACCAGATCGGTCGTTGGCGTTGAATAAGTCTGAATCGGTGCGTAAAATTACCTTCATGCCCCTTACCCAGTTCAAAGACGCGTGAACTGCAGATATTTCTCATTTCTCTCATTTCATTCTCTTTCTTCCCTTCTTCTCTTCATCGTTCCTCTTCTTTTGAAACTAGGGTTTGGGATTATTACAGAAGAAGCAGTAGCAGTTGAAGACGTAGATGTTAGTGAAGAACCAGATCGTATTGGAAGACTAGGGTTTCTGGATATCTAGAGTTCCAGAGAAGATTTTGATAGAGTGAAGATGAGGTACAAATTGGGATTCAAAAAATCTGAATCAAGGTGAGATTAACGTAACCCGTGACTTAATATATGATGACAATCAATGATTGATCGATTGATTTGTATTTCTAGGGTTTCTGTTTTCCCCTTTTGTAATTAGGGTTTATTTGAAATGCATGAGTTCCTTTATTGGTTGATTAGGTTATAAATTTCGTGATTGAGTGTTTGTTTGTATGAATTATTGCTTAATCAAAGTTTATTTCAGTTATTTGAGTTATTTGAGATTATTTGATATGACTTGAGTGAGCCTTGAACCTAAGTGGGTGTTGAATTGGTGGGTTTTGTTTCTGTCTAACTAATATGGGATTTAATTTGCAGTACAAAGGAGAGTTCTATACTGAACTTGATCATGACAAATTCAAGATGCCCTGTAATTTTCATACTTGTTTCTCATATGCCTGTAATTTTCATACTTGTTTAAATGCAGACATTTTGTTCAAGTTGTAGTTGTGTATCTGATTTTTCCCTTTTTTTTTTTTATTTGTGTTGCAGTTTATTCAAATTGAGGAATATTAGCGTGTATGTGGAGCCAAGGAATGAGACTTTGGTATTTCCTGAGTGTCATAGAGATGAAACAGAGTTGACCAAGGTTGAGTATATGGTGTATTCTAGATTGTCTTTGGATTTGTCTAAGCAGAAGTATTGTTTATATTGGTTTAAGGATCCATGTATGGCACAACCATTGCTAAATAATGATGATTTTGATGATTTTTGGGAGGATTCTTATGTGAATGATGATGGGTGTATATGTTTGCGGATGGGGATAAAGGGTACGGAGTTTGGGACTCCAAATACTACACCATTGAAGAAAGTAGTTAGTAAGAAAGTTAGTAAGAAAACTACACCTAGAAGATCTCCAAGGCTAAACAGAGTGGATAATGGTACAGAGTCAGCAGAAGATGTATCAAGAAAGCTGAGTTTCACAGATTTGCTACAACAAGCTAAAGAGGTACCAATTCCAAAAGCCATTGACCTTGATGATGATGTATTTGATGTTGGACATTGGGTCAAAGCTACAAATAAAGTTAAGTTTGTTGAAGATGTAGACAATATTCAGTTGGAGAACATCAAAATAGATGAATGCCACCCAATTGAGGATCCAAGCTCCTCCAAAGATATGACAAAGATGAAGACATTGAGTATGGGTCAGATGAAGAAGAGCAAGAAAACAATGAAGAAGAAGAAGAAGAAGAAAAAGAAAAAGAAAAAGAAGGCAAAGAAAAAGGTATATTTCATTTATAACTGATTTCATTTATTATAATTTGTAACTTATTATATGATACGATGTTGATCTTGAATGTGCAGGTAAGGATGTGGATGAAAGACACGCTTACATGGATGACTTTGATGAAGATTTTGGTGAGTACATGAAGGGTGAGCATGATGTAGATCTTTTCCCTGAAGAAGAAGTTATTACTCCAGTAGATCCTAGCAAAATGGAGGTAAAAACTAGATTTGCAAGTAAGAAAGCATTTATGAAACATCTCGAGAGGTTTTTGTGTTCTTAATAAATGTCAATTTATTTTGGATAGAACTGCTCCCTCTAGAATTAAAAATTTGAGTGTAGGTTTAAAAAAGAACATGATTGTCCTTGGTTTGTGTATGCTAGCAAGAAAGAGGGTGAGAATACATTTGTTCTTAGGAAAGTGAATTTGGAACATAAGTGTGAAGGGGATCCAAAAAATAGGAATAGATCTGCTTGATCCTCATTTTGTAAAGGATTTTGTTCTTGATCGGATGAAGAATAAGCCTAAAAAGTTGTTCCAGACCCTTATAAAATCAAGGAAGACTTCTTAGCTGAAAAGAGAGTAAATATACCATATCAGTGTGCATGGAAGGCTAGGAACCTAGTTTTAGAGTCATTATATGGGAACTATAAAGAGAGTTACAATGAAGTACCAGCATTTTGCAAGATGTTTACTAAATGTAATGATGGGTCTGTTGCTAAGTTCACTTTTGACACGGTGAATAACACATTTGAAAGCATGACACTATCATTTGAACCTGCAATGAGGGGTTGGCGCAAAGCATGCAGGGAGTTATAGGGCTTGATGCCTGCCATCTAACGAGAGAATATGGGGAGTATTGATGGCTGCAAATCGCACTTGATGGACGAAATGGGTTAGTAATGTTAGGAATTATGGTATGCGGAGCTGAAACAAAGGAAAACTGGATCACTTTTTTGAAGCATTTGAAGGATGCAATATTAGCACATCCAAAGAAAGTGGCTTTCATTTCGGATAGGCAAAAGGTTTATTGAAGTCACTATAGTGTTCCACGGCCATCACCACGAATCGTTGGAGGTAACTTTCTTTTGTAACTTTGTTTTTGTTTGTTTGTAAGATTAGTTAAAGGCCTTATTTTAATTGCAATGTGTTAAAATGCGGACATTTATACAAAAAATTCAAGAAGTATCACAAGGGTCTTTCTTTATACAGTTCTTTGTGGAATGCAGCAAAAGCATACAAAGAAAGGCATTTTCAGGTTTGACAGTTCACAACAGTTCTTTGTTATTAGTTTTATGCACTGTTTGACAGTCAAGTTAAGCAAGTTTTTGATTGGTTATGCACTTTTTTGATAGTTGTTATCAATATATTGGTTGTGCGGGAACATTTTGACAATATTGTGAAAGAGAGTGATGCGGTGGTGCTTATCTCGGGAAAGAAGATCCTGCTACATGGTCCGGGCCTTTTTAACCCTATTCACTTTGTTGTGAACATATGAACAACAATTTTTCGAGTCTTTTAACAATATGATCAACAAGATGAGAAATAAACCAATTATAATGATAGGAATAATGTATGCTAACTTAGTGATGGGTACATGGTACAATAGAAGGACTGAATCTGCATCATGGGTAGATGGAAATTTGGTTCCTAGTGTTGTTAAATTGATTAAGAAAATGTTGGATTTTGTGACTGACTATGGTGTTGACCCTTGTGTGGCTGGAGAGTTATATATGGTGACTAGTCCAAAGAATTCTGTGTTCACAAGTGAACATCCTTGCCAAGACTTGCTCTTGTTTGCGATGGCGATTGAGGGGTTTCCCATGTATGCATGCAAAGTGAGTGCATTGCATAGCATAAGGCCACAATGGAGAAAGTAAGATTTCTCTTTTTTAAATCTGTACCCTATCTCAGAACTTCTTTATGAAATTTCTAATTTGTTGTTAATTTTCTAGTTAAAGGTATCTAGCACTAACCTTTAAATACTCTGCTTGAGCAGGTACTGCAGTGATTACTATTCAGTGGAGAACTATAAGGCCACATATGCACCAACTTTTGCACCACTAGATGATAAAAGTGAATGGGTCCAGGTACTTTTTATTCTCAACTACATTGATATAAGTGCATTTACTTTTACTTTTGTATACTTTTACTTTTGTATACTTGTACTTTTGTAGATTCCCTTCTATGTATTTAGGGTTTCATAACTACATTGCAATATCTTATCTTATCTCACCCCTCTTTCTTCTTGCAGCCAAACATGAAGAAGAAGATCTTGAACCCTCCTCACAGTAGAAAACCAGGAAGACCTAAGAGCAAGAGGGTGAGAAGTTATGATGAACCTCGTGTTGAGAAGAGAAAAAGGAGGTGTGGGAAATGTGGAGAGGTTACTAATCACAACGAAAGAACATGTCTTTGGTGGTCAAGTGGGATCTAATCCAACTGCAAAGAGGCAAAGGACCGAATGTGATGCGAGAAAACTTCACCTTCACCAACATAGAGCCAAGTCGGACCACCGAGTTAGGGGTGCAGCTAAGTCAAACAAGAAGAAGGAACGGCATCATTTGTTGGTGAATGTTCTACGAGGGCTTTGGCAAATCGGCCTTTGGCGGCACCATCTTCTACTCCAAACTTCTACAAAGACCTATGAGTCTGCCATCTATAACACCATCTTCTACTCCAGCCTCTACAAGAAATAACCTTTCTCGAACTTCTTTGGCATTGGATCTCGTATCTCAGAATATAAAACAAGGAAAGGGAAGGGGAAATGGAAAGGCTAAGAAGAAATGATTTGAGATCTGTTTTTTTGTTTTTATTTTTTGTGTTTAAGAAGACAGTGTTTGTGTTTAAGAAAGCTAAGTAGACAATATTTCTTTCTTTTGTAGACTTGAATTAATGATGAATCAAAAGTGGCGGTTTGTTTATTAGTACATTTGCGGGTTACATTTTCGGATTGTTGAGTTCCTTACATATGGCATTAAGTTGTAAACTTGAATGCATAATTGCATTTTTTGCAGGAATGAAGACTTCATCCGAGACCCACTTAAAACCGTCACAATCTGTACAAGTGAGGTATGCTATGTTCTTGTTGTGTTCATTCTTGCAAAATTTCATCTCCATCTTTGATTTGCAGTGATCTTTGTTGCAGGTTTGATTTTGCAGTGGGCAGTTTTTGAAGCAGTGACCAGATTCTCCGCAAGCGTAACAACCATTCTCTACTGGTAATTTCACCATCTTGCATTTGACAGGATCCATGGCATCGTCAAACCATTCAAAGTACTGACAGGTTGGAATTGAACACTTCAAAAACATTTTTCCATTTGTTTCTTTTGTTTTTGAACACAATAGTTGCCTTATACCATTACATGGTATATATTTGCACCTGGAATAAATCCAAGGACATACCTTTGGATCATGACTTCCTTGTTCACAGATAGAACATGAAATCAGGGTTTTTTTGAATCTAACCTTATTCTCGATGCTTTCTTCTCTTTCTGCTGGAGAGTTTACTTCACTTTGGCTCATGTCTTAATTTTTTTGTTTGTTTTTGATCTGTTCGATTGGAGAAACACTAGGGTTCTTCTCTGCAATAAGGCCTAATTTATATGAAGGAAGTCAAGCCGACCGTTAAAATCGACCGATTACTGGAGAAAGCACATTTTCTTCACGTGCAACGAGTCACCGAGTTGACTCGATCCCTGTTTGGGTACGAACTCGGACGAGGGTTAAGTTGTCTTTTACCTACCAGGTTAACTGCCACGTAGCCAGTTAACCACCTAAAACCGTTTTTGAAAAAAAAAACGGGATGGAAAATGTCAATATCGGCCAGATTATATAAACATTCAAAAAAACGGCCAGATTGTTAAATATAGTTCAAAAAGGTGGTCACTTTATTAAAAAGCCCCAGATTTTTCAGTGTCTAGACAACGACGGTTCACTTGCAACCCATCCAAAGCACAAGCGAGTGAAGTGAGAGTTAGTAGGATGGAGAGCTAAGCAAGTCAAGTGACTGCTATTGTAAGTAGAGTGAGCCAAAGAGCTACACTAAAATTCCCTTGTAACATTTTCATTTCCCAAATTAATATAAGTCTCACCTTTCGACTAAACCAACTCATTTCCCAAATCATTTCAATAAAACCATCACACTTCTGCATTGCGCCTATAAATTTGGTATTAGAGCTTCAAAATATTTCAATTTCTAACATGGTATCAGAGCGGGTTTGATCCAAATGGGCGTCAAAGTTTCTGCAACGAACCGAAAGTGATAATTCCGCGCAAATGGAGTTTTTTTTTTTTTGATAAGAAGACAATTTATTTATGTATTAGAGGAAGTGTGCAAAATATACAATATAGGATGAAAGCCAAGCTTAGCTCTTTCTAGGATACTAGATCTTACATTTTCATTCGCATTCTCCGTAGAGAAGTACTTAATTCTCCTAGTCCTTACTTCCTTAGCTAGTTTGTCTTCGGAATCTACATGTTTCCTAGGTTTGTGCATAAACGAAACCGAATGCTAATTTACAATGGAAAATTTGCATCTATAGATGCTATTTTGAGACCTCCATGAATGAGCTTCAGGACTGTCCTCTCCTTTTAAAATCTTCATTAAGACTTGGCAGTCATTAACTATGCAACAATTTTGGAGCTTCAATTCCTTCATCCATTTGATGGCCTCAAATCCAGCTTTGGCTTCAGCTTCTAAGGGGCAGGAGGCCCAGCCACTTCCTGCACGACATTGCTTCCTGTTGCCTGCATTATCCAAGATAGATATGGCATATCCCATTGTGAAATCATCTTCAGAAAAGGAAGCATCAAACAGGAGAAACCAATCATAGTCTTTTTTCCCGTGCACATTGGTATCACTGATAGGTATCTTAGTAGTATCAAGAACCTTATTGGCTTTATTGTCCCTACTGGAATTGAAATTTAGGTAGGATGTTCTAATGCTATCAATTAACTTGTTCACATTTGAATGATTATTATCAAACTTTATACTGTTTCTAAATTTCCATATGGACCAAATTATGAAAGTAATCTGGTTATGCTTGTTAGTTAGTCTTTTATCATTCATCCAAAATTTAAACCAATCCATGATTTTAGTAATTCCATTGAGAACATAAATGACCTTAAGATCAAAAGCATCCCACACTTTCCTAGCCATGTCACAGTGAACAAACAAATGCATTTCATTTTCTATTTCAACGTTATCACACAACATACAATAAGGATCAGAATATTTCACATATTTAGACATATTATTTCCCAGAGCAAGAGCATTAGACACAACTTTCCAACAAAACATATTAATTCTAGGCAACAAATTAATCTTCCATAATTGTTTCCAAAACCTAGCTTCATCCTTTTCAAAACTCAGTTTTGTCAGAAAGTTATACACTGATTTAGTATTAATATTCCCTGAAGTAGTAGACTTCCATCTAATTTTGTCCTGCATGTGTATATTTGTAGTGATTGAATTAATAGCACCATGGAAAGACACATCAATATATTTGAGAATAGTGTTCATGTTCCAACTCCCATCTGAACTCATTAAATCACACACATTAACAGGCATGTTGCAATCATTATCAATAGGCTTTAGAAGTTTAACTTTGCTTGGATAACCAAAAATCAGTCAAATATTGGTTGATTTCCCATCATTAATCTGGTAAACATGGTTGGAACTAATAATGTTAAGACCTTTACGCAGACTAGTCCAAATCCAGGAAATCCTATTCTTTCTAGTTTTCTTAAGAGGGTTTTGGTCTCTAAAATATTTATGTTTAAGAATTTTAGCCCATAGCTGATCTTGGTTATGTATAAGCCTCCAGGCCAATCTAGTGATTAAGGCAAGGTTATGTTTATGGGGGTTTCTAATCCCTAGACCGCCTTGTCGTATATCCTTAGTTATACTCGGCCACGCCTTTGGATAGTAACATTTTTTCTTATTCTTCTTTTGCCACCAGAAATCTCTCTGTATTTTGTCAAGGTTATCAAGAGTTTTTTTAGGAAAAGCAAGACACTGCATTTGATGATTAGGGTAGGCGCTAAGGACATTTTTGATTAAAACAGTTCTCCCTGCTTGGTTAAACATCTTTCCCATCCAACCCTGAAGAACAGTGTAATATTTATTAAGAAGCGGTTCGAAGCTATTCGCTTTGTTTTTATCAAAGAATACAGGAGTCCCTAGGTATTTATCATTTTTCGAAATTTTCCTGATTTTAATAATTTTAGTGATTATTTTACAATGCTTGTTGTGAATTTTCGGAGAAAAGTAAACTCCCGATTTATTAAAGTTAATGACCTGCCCAATCATTTCACCAAACATGTTTAAAATGTTTATAATGTTTTTAGCTTCATCGAGGTTAGCTTTAGCAAATAAGAAACAATCGTCGGCAAAGAACAAATGTGAGACTGGAGGAGCAGACCTCGCAACTTTAACACCAGAAATCAAGTTATCATGTTCAGCTTTAAGGAGGAGCTTTGAGAGCACTTCCATGCAGATAATGAAAAGATAAGGGGACAAAGGGTCCCCTTGTCTAAGACCCCTAGTTACAGAGAATCTGTCACCAGGAACACCATTTAAGAGTACAGAGAACGATGTAGTTGAAACACATTCCATAATTATGTGACAGACATCATCACAAAAACCAAAAGATCTAAGAGTTTTATCAAGGAATTCCCATTCAATCCTATCAAAGGCTTTCGAAAGATCGATTTTTAAAGCCATGTGACCAGATTTGTTTTTAGAAATTTTCATAGAATGAAGAAGTTCATGAGCAACTATAATATTGTCTGTTATTTGGCGCCCAGGTATAAAAGCTGATTGGTTATGAGAGATAAGCTTAGAAAGCATTGGTTTAAGACGGTTAGTAATTATTTTAGAGATAATCTTATAGGTGGTGTTACTAAGACTTATAGGACGAAAATCTGCAGGGGTAGAAGGGTTCTGGACTTTAGGTATTAGCGTAATGAAAGAGTAATTCATATCTTTAAGGAGATATTTTCTCTTAAAGAAATCTTGGACCATATTAATAACGTCTTTTTTAACAACATCCCAGTTCTCTTTGAAAAAACCTGGCGGGTAACCGTCAGGACCAGGGGCACCCCACTGGTTCATATTGAAGAGGGTGTTTTTAATTTCAGTCTCATCAGGGATTCTAATGAGATTTATGTTGTCTTCCTCATTGATACATGGGTCAACGAGGTTACTAATCAAATCAAGATGTTTAACGTTACTAGTAGAGCTTATTGATTTAAAATGTTTAATGAGCATTTGATGTATTTGGTTATTATCATCAATCCAAAGGCCCGTTTCATCTCTAAGTGTATGTATATGGTTTATACGTCTTCTGTTATTAGCATATTGGTGAAAGAAAGTAGTGTTACGATCGAAATCCTTAACAAATTTATCTTTGGAGAGATGATTCCAATAAACATACTCTCTGTTGTACCACATTTCAAGGATATTTTGAGTATCCTTGATTTCAAGTACAGGAAGCGGATTTATAGTATATAAATATTCGATTTTTTTATTAAGATTTTCAATATTGGTAAAGATATTACCAAAAACATTTTTATCCCATTTAGAGAGGGAGTAGGAGAGATTTCTAAGGTTTTGGTGTAAACTGTAAGCATAGGATCCTCTGATATTACAATTCCAATTATCCAGAACATGCTTTTTATAATTTTCATGGCTAGACCAAGTTTTCATGATCCTAAAAGGTTTATGCATCTTAACTTTTACAGGCTTACAATTCAGCAAAATCGGAGTGTGATCAAATCCAACCCTAGATAAGTGACATATAATTGCATCAGGATACATAACAGACCAAGTAGAAGAGGATAAAACTCTGTATATTCTTTCTTTAATGTTTTCATGTCCCTCCCTATTGTTGGACCAAGTAAATGGAATGCCTTGAAATCTAAGGTCCATGAGTCCTAATTTCTGAATATTTTCATGGATGAACTTATTAATGTGAGAATTTTTGTTGCCACCACACTTAGCATTTACATGCAAAATAAAGTTCAAATCACCTATAATAATCCAAGGGGTATTAGGATTTAATTTACAAAAATGATTTATTTTGTCCCATTGCATTTTTTTTTCCTATTTCATTTAGAGAACCATGCATGCTGAAGAGGAAAAAATTATTACTATTGGTAGATTGACATCCATCCTGACTTTTGCCTTCACAACCCCAGTTGGGTCCCTGTTGAAAATGGTAATAGGTTCTCCAGCCTGAGAGGCAATTAATTGGGGAATATTATCTCTATCAAGGTCAGCCCTCAACCTGAATTCAATGAAGAAGACCTCAAATTGGAAGATAGCTCTCTGCACATTCATGTTGAACTGCCATGGAAGTAACACCAATAAATATCCACCTATTGAATGTGGTCTCCCTCTTAACACCCTCTGGAAGATTTCTCTTGTGCGAATTCTGAAGATGAAAATATTTCTCCTCCCTGTAGTGATTACAATGACTTCATTTTGTGCACCCCAATTTTTCCTTATTGAGTAACTCACCATATTTCTTGTCACAACACTTTCTCTACAAACATAGCCTATCCGAGAAAAAGAGTCTACATGTCTTCCTTTTCCTTTTAAGCTCACATGCTTGTTGTTTCTTATAAAGTCATTGTTATCCCTTTGCTGGTTGTTGCAGATAGTATCAGAGGTGTTAGAAGAAGAGGCCATTGATAAGACCAGTTGAATTGAATGGTGCTTATTGTAAGTAGTGACAGAAGAATTCCTGAATATATTGTAAGAGCTAGGAACTTTAAATCTATCTTGCAGGGAATTCTGAAACACTTGGGCTCTATGAAAAGAAATTAGGCATTGCATAATATATAAATCGAACTCCCGTCAAGGCTAAGGTTTGAATTTTTCCAAGTGTTGGCCATGCTAAAGACTTGCAAATAAAGAGAATAACAATATAGATACTTGGGAAGAAAGCTGAGATTTTGCCTTGAGTGAATCAATGATATGATTACTAGCCGTAGCATGATGCAGGAAGGAGTGTATCTTTGGGTTAGCTTGCACGGGATAATTGATGAATACGAGAAGCTTGCAATCGCAGTATCACCCAAATATTAAAATCGGAAAATCTTCAATGGCTGACAATGCTGTAGAGAAAGGATATTGAATTAGGTTACCACCACTTCAATTGCTTCAGCACGGAACCCTATTCCTCCCAATTATGCTCGGGAATGGAGAGAAGGGATGAAATCTGAAAAGATTATACAAAAACAAGGAAAATCGAGTTAATTAGATCGAGGTAATCATAGAATGAGCTATAAGAAAGAAATTGAAAGAACCTATAAACTAGGGTTCCTCGTTTTGAAAACCAATAAGACAGGAGATTAAGACAAAAGCAAAGCAACAAAACAGATTAGAAAATTAGGAATCGATGTAAACAATAGAAACACATAATCATGGATTGAAGGATGTGCAGGAGGAAGGATTGACGCTCAAAATAGAGAAAGAAAATTTTAGTGAGTTGAGGATCGGTTCGCCTGAGTCATCTCCCGATTCTCTCTTCACAGCGTTGTTCCCAGCAGAAAGAAAGTCTTCAAATCCAAGTTAAATTTACATGAACTATCCGACAAAAATTTGAGAAGTAAATTTAAATTAATTTAAATCCAAGTTAAATCCAAGTTAATTTAAATTTAATGCTCCAAGTAAATTTAAATTAGTTTTGGAAAGTGATAATTCAGCGCAAATGGAGTTTAACACAGATGAGAACACGCAAGGTAGTCTCAACTATCCAAGTTCATTTTTACAACCCCGTTAGAAACTAATTATCACCCAAATCCAAGTTTAAAAAAAAAAAATTGTCTCCATGAAAATATTATCACTAGCTTAAAATGTGAGAGTGAAAGCCCAAGTACGACACCAACATTTCTTGATTTATCTCCGTTCAATTGAAATCTCCTCCTCCCGTCAAAAATATAGAAAAAGAAAAAACAAGAAGAGAAGTTTCCATCCTCGCAAAGAGATGCACAAAAGAGTGCATTCTAAAGAAAAAATTGAGGAAGAGAGCATCCAAAAATACCTCCTCAAATATCAAATATCAGTGATGGTAAAAAAGAGAGCCATCTTGTAAAAATATTATACTAAAAATTAAGAGTAGAATCAGCAAATTAACCAGATAGAAGAAAAAAAATTAATATGGACAAAAAACTCATCTAAAAAGAAAATTGATAATCTGCATACTGTAAATGTTCAAGCTCCTTAACCATGTGTCTTAACAATATCAATTCTTCAGTGGTCTTTCTTTCATTTACCTCAACCATGCATTTTCCAGTAAATAAACAGAATTCTAAACTCAATAGTAAGAGATTGCGTGCATTAGCCATTAACATGTGTACAACTATATGCACAATAACCATATATTGTTGAGATAACACAGTGGTGTACAACTATGTACACCTATAAAAAATCTAAAACAATAAACATTCATACCCACAAAACAAGTCATATATATTATTGAGATTGTACATGGTGTACAACTACGTACACCCTACAAAAACCCAACAAATCCAACATACATACCAGAAAAGACCATCAAATAATAAGAGACCACAATGATGTACAACTATGTATACACTTACAAAATCCACCATCTATATCCAAAACATGCATATATATTATTGAGATAACAATTATATTAGATAGACAAAAGTATAAAGCAGGTTTCATGATGATGGCTTATCAATAAGCATGGAACTTTGTCTAGGATATTGCATTAGCTAAGTCAACTTTTTTCGATTAACAAATTATACCCTTCCTTTTAGTAACAAATCCGGCTATTTGGTTTCCATCCACACACTCAACCCCATCAATCTCTTTTACATTGATCTAGTGAGTCTAAACAGCTAAACCTAGCTTATGTCAACATGTGTTTCCTCCAGATTATGTCAGTTGGCCCACTTTTCTCATTAGGGTATCTCAGTGATGCGAAAAACATACCAGTATATACACTTGTACTCCAGGTGCACTAATATGTACACTTGTAATACAGGTGCACCAATATGTACACTCATAGAAGGATGGTAACCTAATTGCCAAGAGAGACTGTCAAGCTAAATCGACAACTCTACAGACCATGCACTGCTAGAATAAAACATCCTTTATTGCATTTCAAAGATCACTAGGATTACACAATATCATTCTTCTGAGCATTATGTAAGAATGAACTAAGATCGGACCAAAGAGACCAACATATTTGAATTACAAAACATACCTCTCTTTGTCAGAGTGGTAAGACATTCAAGTCAGGTTAGACGTGGTAGCTCACCAATTCTTTTGCATGTTTGCTGTCAAACAAAAGCGGAAATAGATTAGAATAGGATTATCTGATCAAAAGCATGACAAGTATATATAATGATACCAAGCATAAGCTTGTAGAGCCATTATTTTCACGTGTACCAATTTGTACACGCATATAAAACATGCATGAAATTTCTCATTCATGCCCACATCTGGACTTAATTTTTTCATGGAAAATACACTGGTGCACAAGTATGTACACACCTACAAAATATGGATGAAATAAAGCATTCTTACCCACAAACATGCCACTTCTCATAGAAAATAGACTGGTGCACCAGTTTGTACACCAGTTTAGACTCTCCTCGTAAAAGTGATAGACTCCCGACTCCTCATCATAATACCAAACCAATTCAACTAAAAGTATCCAAAATAGAAAAATCCATAATAAACCCCTTGAATGTCATAAGGTCACTGTAGTAGACAAGTTCGAATGCAAATAGTAGTTTTATAGTTTCTGATACATAATCGATGCAGAAACAAAGTGCACAACTTACAACCAGTATGATAAAACTGGTGCACTAAAAAGTATACTACGTAAAAATGATGTACAAATAACTACACCTCGTATAATGAAGTAAACTTATTCTATTGTAAACTGGTGTACAAATAAATTTACTACCGCACACTTGTTCTATTGTAAACTGTGATCTACATTTCCATGGCAGTAAAAGAAAAGAACCGCAAAAAACTTTATCTCATCCTTTTCGTCCTAGTTCCAATAAATTACATAAAATCCAAAATTCAAAACGGCATTCCAATGGTCCAACCCATAAAAAATGTACATGACAAAATATCTAGCCAACATTCTGATTGTTTTCTCATTTCCTTTCACTTGCCTATTCCTTTAAACCAAATCAGAAAACAGAAGTACTTGTATTCTTATAAGAAACAAAATATTCAAAAAGTTAAAGATCAAAATCCTTACTTGGCAACCGGTGGAGATGCAACGGCAACAGGTGACTTCTGAACAGGTTCATGGAAGACATAATCAAAGTTAAAAATGATCTGCAAAGAACATTTGGAATGTTATGCTTAATATCGGAACAGAAAGTCCGTGGACCAATTTAAGATATCTCAATGTTTTTGTAATCAACACAAAGGAAAACTACTACGTGTCAACTCATGTTTCAGACCAGGTAGTTAAACTTCAAAAAATAGAAAATTAACATACATCTGTCTGTCCCTAATAATCCCCAATAACATGTAGACAAATTGCATGTCAAATTTCAGTTGGTTCTCAAACGATCTAAAAGTTTAAATATAAAAAATGATTAATCAATTAGTTGGAGTGCAAGACTACAAGTCAAGAGTGACTGTTTAATGTTTACGGCCTGTAGGATGACGCTAGCTCGGCTGAAAGGTCTACTACCTTGTTAGAGTACTTTTTCATAGTTTACCAAGAGTGTCTGTTTAATGTTTTTTTGGTCAAACATTTCCCTTTGATATGGCATATCTTTTTTTTTTTTTTTTTTTTTGTAGGCCGGATTCCTACCAATCAATACAATAAACTAAAGAGTATACTTTCATTTCTTTTTTAACGACAAAAGCACCACAATCAAACATAGTAAAGCTTCATATGAATGAGTATATTAAAGAGTTTGGGTGAAAATGAATTTGTCCACTGCCCACTACTATGATAGAATAGAGTGTTACCGTGTGCTCAATTATATGGATTCTTTGAATTAAGCTTAAAATAATAAAAATAAAAATAAAAAACTAAAGACAGATTTATCAAGATCGACAACCTAAAATAGTTCAATAGATCAAACTTACGGCGACGATGATATCGACTGTTGTTGGCTCCATCAATAAACTCCACCTACTCTGAATTCAGCATAGAACCAAAATTAAAAGTGTACAATAATATACACATGTTGTATAAACTAAATGTTAATAAATACTCTATCAATTCATCTCTACTGATGAATTTCAGTGTGTTATTAAAGAAAACACACCTGATTAGCAAACATCTCACACGGATGATACTTCTAAGATTTGAATCACGTACAAAAAAATAAACATCTATTCTTAAATAAAGCTTACAATCAAAATTAAAGAACCACAAATGAAAAATTAAAGAGACAATCAAACGAATTACCTCACCCTACTATCACAATGAAAAAATTTGTATGAAATAATGATCATTAAATCAATCCGTTATAGATTCAAAAGCTTCAATTGAAACAAAAAAATCGATCCTATAATCCTCCGACGAAAGAAAAAATCAAACCTCAAAAGTTAAAATATGATGAAACAACAACAATATTAAAGATGTGGAATGAAAGATATGAGAACAAAATGAAAATCCGCAAGAATAAAATTATGAAAAATGGTTGGAAATTCCCCTTTTCTCACCTAAAAATATTAGATCTAAAAATGTTTTCTAATAAAACACATTTTCGAAACCACCAACCACACCACCACTTGTTAAGCATCCACTGTAACTAGAATCACCATCACCATCTTCAGCAGATCTAAAAGAGGAAGAAAGATGAGGTTTACACGATGGATGAAAAGTAGAAAAACATATATGGGAAGAATATTAGACAGGGTTTGACAGGAGGGTTATTTTAGTCATCAGAAAAATTAGATTTGGACTGAACCGTTAGGATTTGGACTGACTCGTTCAGGATTTGGTAAATTTGGACCTCCTAATACTAGGCTTGAAGGGACAGGACTACAGTGTCCAAAGCCCACAAACTTTGGGACTAAACGTAAATTTCTACTAACTGATAATTGTCTAAAGCGCACCTTTAAGCGTACGACATGACCTCTTCGTATTACTATTACTTGAATTAAGACCGCGCGGCTGCTGCCAAAAAAAAAAAAGCGGCTCAGAAAGAAACCCTAACACCCAACACATTCTCTTAATTCTTCTTTAGAAATCTTCTTGTATTATTTTTTTTTTTTTTGAAAGGAAGAAGTTTTATTATTAAAAAGCAGGAACTTCCCTTGGGTAATGAGTCCCCAAAGAGTCATTCATAACAATTACATTAAGGAAATCGGGGTGTCCGTGCTCCCAGATGTGAGTCGAAGTGTTGTTGATGATTCCGTTTCCGAGCTGTAGTTGTTTTTTTGCCGCAAAGTCTGCAAGTCCATCCCGCTTGGTTCGCTTCCCTATATATGTGTGTTATCATATATGCCTGTAGCCGTCGGAGATGTTGTTGTATTTCTTGTAGCATATTTTGAATGAGCCATGGTGCCTCAGAGTGGTATTTCGAAACCAGACTTAACAGTGCTTTAGATTTTGTTTCGAAATGTATTTTGTTCCATTCTTTGTTAGTTGCCATCCTTACAGCTAGGAGTAGTGCCCAAGTTTCCACTACGATTGCCGTGGTTTTTCCAATAGGTGTTGCCATGGCCATAATCATAACACCGTGTTCGTTTCTGCAAATCCAACCGGCTCCATCCGTCTCCGGTGCCCCTTGAGCATTCAATTTGCTTTCTCCATTAGTGTTGATTTTCAGCCATTGGTGTTGTGGAGCCTTCCATTGTATCCATATTGTTATCGGATTCCTCCTCTGTTGCTGTTGTGTAGTATTACGTATGCAAATATTTTGTCGGATCGCCCATCTGTATTCTTGGCTAAGAAGTAGGGAAATATGGAATATTTGCTTCGGTGTTTGTACGATGTTGTTGTAAACCTTGGCGTTTCTGGCTAGCCAGATATTCCACATCGTATAACAGGCCAGTGTGAAATCCTCCTTCCGGGTGTGCATCCCCAAAAAAGACTCAAAGTATGAAGGTGGCTGTATCATGTTGGATGGTGTTGTGTTTCGGTCCGACCGTTGATTTCCCGATGGTCTTCCGATGTGATGTTGTTGGTGGGAAATGCACGTTGGTAGTGGATGAAGTGGTAGAACTATGCTGTTATAAATATTATGTTAGTTTGCATTACTGTTGGCATGTCGACACATCATCTCCCAAGTCTCCTTCGCTCGTGAGCACTCAAAAAGACAGTGTTGTACCATTCTAATTGCTGATTACATATAGGACACATGTTTGTGGTGGTTATGTGTCTATAGTTCAGGGCATCAAACGTCGGAAGTCCATCGTGGATGACTTTCCAGAGGAAAAGTCTGATTTTTTGGGGGCAGTCCGCTTTCCACAGAGTTTTGTATCTTTTTTCCATGTTGCATGTACTCATCTGTTGGTTTAGGTTGGTTGTTGGGGTTGGAGTCTGCAGAAGCATCTCATAGACGCTTTTAACCGTGTACTGCCCCTTTTTGGCATGAGGCCAAATTGGTTTATCAGAAGAAGCAGGGTTTGGAATATGAATGGCTCGAATCGCACTGCTAATGGTTGTGGGGAAAATCTGATCCACTAATTCAGTATTCCAATTGAAAGAGTGTGGCACCATTAGAGAACTTACTAAATTATTGTCCAAATTTTCCAAGCTTGGCAATTGTGCATGCATGGGTATCCACTTGTCCTTGAGAGTGGTAGATTTTACGTCTCCAATCTGAATCTCATAGTTTTCCAGCACAAAGCGAGAAATTTTGGTTATATTTTTCCATGCAGGGCTGGCTGCTGCTGTTGGAGCCGGAATTCTTCTCAGGATGGATTCTGGGCCCATGTCTTTGGTTCTGTATATTGTATTGCAGATTGTGTTTGGTTTGTCATGTATTTGTCAAACCCGTTTTCCTAGCAGTGCAAAATTGTGTTTCCTTGCATTTCTGATTCCCAGTCCTCCTTGTTTTATTGGCAAGTGTAGCTTCTCTTTGCCTACCATATGCAGTTTCTTGGTTGCCTTATCATGTCCCCAAAAGAAATTCCTGGCAATCTTGTCTATTTTTTGGTGAACATGGGCCGGTAGTAGCTGGGTCTGCATAATGTGGTTAGCTGTAGGAATCAGGCTTGAGTTTATGAGTAGCCATCTTCCCGCCTTGTTGAGGCATTTTGCCATCCACCCTTTGGCTTTCCTTTCCAATCTTTGGAGGAGCTGAGCAAAAATTGGTGATGAGTTTCTTCCAATCTTGAACTCCACACCTAAGTATTTAGGTGGGTTTGCAGTTGTTGGTATGTTGAACATCTGGGCCAGCCAAAGTTAAACACTTGGAGATGTGTTCGGGTGATGTATGATTACTGATTTCTGTAAGTATATTGCATGTCCTGCTGAAGTGGATTAGTTGTGCAAAACTTTTTTCAAGTTGTCACAAGTTTCCATATTTGCTATACAGGTGATAAGCAAGTCATCTTCATACATCAAGTGAAGAATTGGCGGGCTGTTCGTCAAAATGTTTAAACCTTTCAATTTGCCTTCATTTTCCAAGATTGCCAAGTTGGTGGATAGAATTTAAGCACACATGATGAAGATGTAAGGAGACAAGGGGTCTCCCTGCCTGAGTCCTCTTGTTGGTTTGATGTGTCCTTGTGGAGTTCCATTGATGTTGATAGCATACGTCACTGAAGTTATACAGAGCATGATATATTCCACAAACTTGGCTTGGAAACCCAAAGAGCATAGTGTTTGCATGATAAATCCCAAGTCTAGGCTGTCATATGCTTTCTTGATATCTAATTTCATGGCAATTTTTGGGTTTTTTGTTGGTGGTGTGGAACGGATATGATGAAATAACTCAGTGGCAATGGATATGTTGTCATGAATTGCTCTATTAGGTACAAAAGCACTCTGGTATGGACTGATCATGAATTGTAGGATTGGTCTCAACCTATCTACCAAAATTTTGGAAATAATCTTATATACCACATTTCACAAGCCAATGGGTCTATAATCATTCACTGAATTTGGATTATCAGATTTTGGTATGAGAGTAGTATTTGTGTGGTTCAGTGGGTTTTCAAGTTCCACCTTTTCAAAAAAAATTGGTCACTAGATCTATAATTTGAGAATTGGTTGTGTCCCAAAAAGTCTTGAAAAACTTATTTGTAAATCCATCTGGCCCAGGATCTTTTTCCGATCCAATACTTTGAAGTGCTTTGTGTATTTCCTCATTGGTTGGAGGCTTCATCAGTTGTCCGCAGTGAAACTGAGAGATTCTTGGTGTCACATTGGCAAATAATTCCATGTTTATTCTTGTTGGTTCTGCTATGTATTGCTGTTTATAGTGCTGTAGCATCATAGCAACTATTTGTCTTTGATTGTGCACCCATCTTTGGTTTGTATCCTGGAGCTGGTGAATATGGTTGATTCTGTTTTTGATTGTAGCCTTTGTATGGTAGAATTATGGTATTGAGGTCGCCATTATTCAACCAATCAATTCTGGCTCTTTGTTTCCAATATTCATCATGACAGTGCAATAACATCAGGTGTGAATTTCTAGTCTCCTTTTCTTGTTGTAACCAAAACATCAGTTCACTCCCTATTGTTGTTGCACATTTTGATTGAGCCAATTGTATTTGAAATTCCGCTTCTTTGAGGAGCTCTGGTAGGTAACAAAAAGTTTGCTTGTGCCAATGTTGTAAGGCTCTGGCCGTTTCTTTCATTCTTGTAAGTAACTTATGTCCCACCGAGGTTGTCTCCTCAAGCAAAAAGTGTTGTTGCCAGGCTGTGATCACAATGTCTTTCATTTGTGGATGGAGAAACCACAAGTGTTCAATTCGGAAATTTTTTGTATGGTCTCTTGCAAATGCTTTTTCATTTAGCAGAAGTGGAGCACGATCTGGTCCTATTCTAGGTAAATGTCGGAGCAATGATTGTGGGTGGATATCTAGCTATTATTGTGTTGCAGGCCTCTGTCTAGTCTCTCCATGATGAATTTGCCATATGTTTGATCGTTGGTCCCGGTGAACATGTCTCCCTGAAATCCTAGATCAATAAGGCCATGTGAGTTTATGAAATTATTGAACATTCTGACCTGACCATTAGTAACAGGCCTCCCTCCTTTCTTTTATTGTTGATCAATAATTTCATTGAAATCTCCCATAAGGAGCCAGGGGATAGTTGGTGGAGTGATCATGTTGTCAAAGTTTTTCCACATTGCAGTTCTTGGAGTAGGTTGTGGAGGTCCATAGACACCAGTGAACATCCAGGGTGCTGCGAGCTGAGGTTGAGTTGGAGTGATGTAGGCATAGATAACGTTCTAATTATCCACTAAAACTGAGACATTAAGGTGGGATGTCCACATCAAGCAGAGGCCACTTTTATGTCCTACACAAGGAACAGAGAAAGAACCAAAAAAACCCAACGAAGTAGACAAAAAGTTCATGTGCGACACAGTCGCTAAAGTTTCAGACAAGAACAGTAAATAAGGTCTAAATTTACGTGTGTAATCACGTAATTTAGAAACCGTCAAGGCATTATGAATTCCTTGACAGTTCCAAGCTAGGTGACTCATGACCTAAGCGTGTGTTGGTTCAGAACAACACCACGCGCAATTTTTTCTTCTGCTTCAGTGATAGTCCTTGCATCCAACGATAATCTCCAAGATGGATTGACTGAGGTTGAACTAAAATTGTTGCCTTTTCCTTTGTTTCGCTCCACCTGTGAGTTATCCTTGGGGAGTGTTGTTTGATCAGCACCAGTTACGTTCCTTGCTTGTTGAAAGATGATCCGTGCACTCCTTGGCTTTCTTTGTCTCTCAGTTGTTTTTTTAAATGCCGGTGGTCTTGGTTTAGTGGTCTTTTGCAGTTCCAACTGTGCAATGGAGGCAAATTTGCACACTTTGGCTGGTGGTGGTTGAGCCGCAAATTCAGGAGTGTTAGGTAGCATCAAATATTCTGGTAGTCTTGTAGGTGTTCGACTCGTCCTTATCTTGTAGGTTTTCAAGACTGCATGATAGGTTGTAACTGTGACCTCCGGCTTGCCTTTCTCCATATGAACCAACAATTTCACTTGCATGCCCCTGTTTTGTACCTTATTCAAAAGAACTTTAGTATAATCAGGGGTAAAGAAGGTTAACATTCTATTGATACCAGGTTTTGATTTAGGTTGCGGAGAAGGTTCTGGATGTGGATGTAATATCTGATCCACCGATCCAGATTCAGTGGTCTGGTCTTCTTCTAAAGTTGTTATTCCTTTTCCTTTGTTAATGGGTTTTTCCTTGATCGGAGAATGGGCCTGGTGTTGGATATTATTCCTCTGTGAGGATGTGGCCGGGCGTAGTTGAGCTGGCAGGGTCAACGTGGAAAACCTTGCAGTGCTTCCTAATGTGGATGGTTGGACTGATGTGGCAGGCTTTGCCGACGTGGCATGTTTGGCTGACGAGGTAGGCAAAACTGACGTGGTAGGAAAGGATGACGTGGCAGGGAAGTTTGCCGTGGCGGGTAGGGATGACTTGTCCATCAATGTGTCCTTCTCCTCGGTACTTGTCCCGACATTCTTTATCTCCTCTGGTGCTTTTGCAGAAGAATTTGCATGGGCACGGTCTTTATTGCTACATTGTGGCGGCTTAGTTGTCTGGCTTGTAGCAGTACATGTGTCAGTTCGCTTTTGCTAGTTTATCGGGTTCCATGCAAGCCCTTGGCGAGTCATTTCTTCCGTTAACTATTCTGGGAATGGAACCGTGTTGTGTGATTTTGCCGGCTCGAATACCTTAGTTTCTTGAGTCATCTCCTTCGGTACTGCTTGGCCCGCCTCAATATTGCTTTGTTGTGTTTTTTCAGCATCCTGACGATCATCCAAACTTTGTTCCTTTGTCTTCTCCGTTTTTGTTGCAGGTGATTCTCTCATTAGTGTCTGAGTAGTACGGTATTCCTGCATGTAGTTGAATCTTGTTCCTCTTGAAGTTGAAGCCTTCATTTTTGCATCAAGTTTTGAATATGGAAAGTCCGAGAACTTCCTATGAGGCAAAAGTTGGTTCAATCCATTGGATTTGTGACAATCCCTAAAGACATGACCTGGGAAACCACAGACAAAGCATAACACCGGTATCCCTTCATAAGGAAACTGCACCCAGACCCCCTTACCGACACTTAGCATCACTCCCGGCATGAAGGGTTTGTTTAGGTCCATCATAACTAAAGCTCTCGGTGCAGAACTCTGTAAATCAATTTGTAGCACGATTCCGGTTCTGAACGTTCGAAGATGTCTCTAATTGCCTCTTCATCCATGAAGAGTCTAGGTAAATTAAGCACTTGTAGCCAAAATGGAGCAAACTTGAAAAAGGTAAGGGGGTGTTGTACAAAGAAATTCCAATCCTCACAAAGTATTACATGTGGCCCTGCTATCCAAGGTTGGTTTTCAAGTATAAACTCTTTATCAGTTTTGTGCTTCAGAGACAATTGTATTACCTGAAACGTTGCATTAGTCTCAATATGCTAGATCTGAATCGGGAAAATCTTGTTACTCCAAGCTCTTCTGAACGCCGAAAAATCCTCAAACCCTCCAACCACTTTTAGTGCCAGACTATGTTCGTTGTGGGACTGCATCAGGTTCTGCATCCTGTCCGTTAGCTGAAAAATAGGGATATGGAGATCTTTTGGTTTTTTTGGTAAAGATGGCTTTTTTCCTGAATCTTTTTGGTGGATCTGATTATTCGAAAGGTTGATATCTTTTCTCAAATGATGGGCTGTTGAGTTTTGTGATGTAAATCTAGGATTTGTTCCTTTTTCTTTGTAGAAAAGGTTTTCTGATTTGCTCGAAACAGATGTGGATATATAAGAGAAGAAGGTCTTCTGAGAATCCTCGGAAAGGTTTCTATTCTTCTTGTTTTGATTGTCTTTTAACAAGATCGATTCATTGATGGGAGACACGCATGGTGAATTTTGCGGGAATCCATGAAGCTTTTCAGAGTTGATAGAGTGAAGCAATGTATGTGGCAGTTGAGCTGCTGAAGTGGGCAAGCTCGGATTGAAGGTGGTAGGAGGTGTCTGTTGATTCATTGACGCTAATGGAGGTGAGGAGAGAAATAAAAAACCCAGTAATTCAGCCACTAACTAGTTGTGAAAGAGGATCTTCACTTCGAGTTTCCCTATACTTTAACTAACTGATTTAGGGACCCGTAACTAGTCAAGAGTTGATGGAAGATTCAAACGTATCAAGAAGCAAAGGTAGTGATGATACGAGGTATCAGAAATTCCTCAACCCTAGCCATTATCCATAATCAAACGACCGAGTTACTTAGACGAACCTCATACTTGTTTATTTGTTTCATCTTTTTTGTTGTAGTTGTTAATGCCGACTTCTTCGATTCTTTATAGATTAGTACGATATGCTAGAAAATATACATGTGTGAGTTTTTTTTTTTTTTTTTTGGAATCTGATCTTCGTTTTAATGTTTTGTTGAAAAATGATTTTGATTCTGTGTTTTTGCCTACGGGTTATTGTCCGATGTGTATCCGTAGTGAAGGCATGGCAGTGATCAAATGATTTTGATATCAATTTCTTTATGTGGAAAAATCTGAGGAACCCAAATCTGACTCCTCTCTCTTCCAGAAACCATCATTAAGATGACATATGTAGCCCGAAAAATCAGATATACGGTTGGGATTAATAGTTTAGATTATACTTATCTCTTTCATACTTTAAGATGGACTAATTTATCCTTAATTAATTAAGGATTATTAACATAATTTTTTTTAAGTAAATATAAATAATCCGGCATCCGGTCAATGAAATTTGTTCCCATAATTTTCGTCAAATTGTTACCACATTTTTCGTTAAATTAATGTTAATCCCATAATTTTTGCAAGGGAAAGTTATTCCCATTAATTGCAAAATTTAATGACATGATGTCACTTTTCTTTTGTCTCTCATGATGAAATTCGTTTCTCTAGCATCCTGCTTAGTTTCACTCCTTTCAATTAACTTTTGTTCCTCATTGAATTGATGATTACAACGACCACGGTGATTAGATTATACCTTTTTTAATTTGTTGTTGTTCGTCTGCATGGTCAATTGCTTTTCTATATTTCAAAGAAATGGAAATTGACGAGATCAAGGTGTTGTTCAGTGAATTCAACACATCCACGAAACTGCCCAATTAAATTGCTCTATAGAACAATCAAATTCGCTAGTTGAAAAACAGAATTTATGCTAGTTGTCTCAACGTAACGTTTGATTTCTCAATGTTATCAGTGACTGATGCCGTGAGTAGTATTTAGTCTTCCCGGCCCATTTGATATTTTCATACATAATTTTTTTTTTTATTCTTTTAAAATTTTTATGGTTACCTTAAAACAAATATGTGATAATTACCATTTTCATGGAAATCACGCGGGGTGATAAGTGCAGTTTTCCCATTGCAACTTTTACCAATTTGTGGAAATTAGAATATCACAATTTTCATGCATGAAAACTTAGGTTTTTATTACCGAAATTTTCACCAACTTTGGTGATAATTGGAATTATCTTTATTACTAATGTGCGAAAACTGTGATTCTCACCAATTTCATACAGTTATAATTGGAGTTATTTTAGAGGTGATAAGTAGAGTTTTCAATCATACATGGTGATAATTTGAGGTTTTTTTTTTTTTTTTTTTAATCAGCGATTTTATGTAAGGGAGTGATTTCAGGTAAGTTGTGTTAGGGGAGTTGTTTGACATGGGTTATTTAAGGAGAGTTTTTTTAGGAATTAGATTTAATCTCGTGTTTTTTTTTTCTTTTTTTTTTTTGTGATAATAATTCGTTTTACTGAGTTGGTGATAACCGTCCAGTGTACAAAATGCAATAAATTTGATTTATAAGAGTTCAATGGATTAATGGGTATTTTTAGTTCTTAAATTAGATTTTTGATTTTAGGATGAAAGAAAAAAAAATAGTTTCTAGATTAATGGGCGAATAAATATAACAAACTAAGTTGAAAATGGGGCGGTATTAGTGGCATGTGAGTGAGTGAATTTAGGGAGTTTCTTTCTTCTTAAATTCAGTAATTTTGACTTTTTCACGAACGCGTAATTGGGGGATATGGAAACTAATTGGGGGATATGAATTACTTCCCCCAACCAAAGGTGGCTGTTAAGGGGTGTTTTTTGGGGGGCGAAAATACTAAAACACCCTTAGATTAATTAAAAACATTATGAAAAGACTGTTATGCCCTTTCCCCTAAAACATAAAATCAAAAAACCAATTCATATATCCCCCAATTCAGTTTTAAAATGCGGCATAGGGTTAGGTTTAAGAAAAAAAAATTTTCTTCATCTTCTTCCTCATCGTTCATCCTTCGTCGACGATTAATCGTTGAATCAAAAATTTCTTCGTCGATTAACATAACATAACCATGCCTCCAAGAACCAAATCGAAAGCAAAACCGAGAACCAAATCGGCTGCCGAACAAACACATGAGCGAAGAATCGAGACCATTGCTGAACAACTAGAAGAGGACGCAACAACGTACCCGGATGATCAAACACTCATGGCTTCTCTGAGAAGGTAAGTGATTTTTGAACTCATTTATGATTGTTTTACTCGATTTGTAGCCATGGGTTTAGGTTAGAATCGCCCACAATAGCTGAAACTGATGAGTTACAGTGAAAACCGGCATTGGATCTTGGTTTGAATACCAAGCCGGTTTAGATACCGGCATAGAATTTGGGTCGAATACCATACCGGTTTGCATTCCTGAAACTGAATTTTTTATACCGGCATACAATTAGGGTTGAATACCATACCGGTTTGCATTCCTGAAATCGAATGTTTTATACCGGCATAGAATTTGGGTCGATTACCATACCGGTTTGCAACTAAAAACACACAGGAACTTAATTAGATGTACCGGCATTATATCTAGGTTTCGTGAATGCCGGTATTTTAAAACCGGCATATGTTAGTTCAGTTCGTCAATGCCGGTATTACACTTAAAACATACAGGAACATCACTGAAATGGTGCTTAATACCGGCACCTAATTTAGTTTCCAGACAATGCCGGTCAACGATACCGGCATGCTCGATATTTATGGTGTGATGCCGGTTCATGTTACCGGTATTGGTTTGTTTAGGAATTGGTATGCCGGTTCCTAAACAGCCATGCCTTTTCTAATGTTTGTTTATGTTATAGGTCAAGAGCCAAAGAAGCGAAGAAAGATAAAGGTCCTATCCTCACTAAGAGAAGGAGGAAGGACGGTCTTGATACTCCTCAGTCCCTGCCTCCACGGGGGAAAGACGCGGGTCGCAAGAAACGTTTGGGGTTTCAAACAAGAGGATCAATTTGGGAGAGTGGTGGTGAACGTACTGGAACACATGAGGACGATGAGCGTGATGGAGTGGAAAGTGAGGAGGAAGATGATGAGGTTCCCCCAAGTCAATTAGCAAGCCAAAGCGAAGTTGGTGGGACTAGTCAACAACCCACACAAGGCAAGGACAAGGGCATCCGAAACAGAAGTTAAAGGTTGTCACCTTCCTCACCTTGATGACATGTTACCCGACCGCGATGATGGTAAAATTTGGGGTCAAGCTCCCCGAACCGAAAGTACTCTTTGGATACAAGCACTCTTGGGCTCGTACTATCTTTCAAACTTATGTAAGCATTTTTTTTTTTTTGTGCATGTGCGTTGTTTTATCTTTTACATCATCTCTTAATCGTATTATCTCATATTTGTAGGATCATACTAAGGCATGCGTGTTTGCGAAACCAAGCCGCGGCTCATTGGGATTTGTCGTCGGAGCATGAAGATGTCCAAACATTAGTAAAGAACTCGGGTCCGTATTAGTAAAGAACTTTGGTTGAAAATTACGTGAATCCGGATATCGTGACCGTCAATTGCTTCGTCGAAAGGTACCATGGTGAAACCGATACAATGCACTTCCCGTTTGGTGAGATGACCTTGATTTCTCGAAGATGCTCATGACATTCTAGGCTTGAATGTTATTGGAAAATCAATTTCGAAGGAGTAGAGTCTTGGGACCTAGAATGGTCGAAGTTGCACGATTTGACCAAAAAGTCATTTGGTTGGGACTTCAAAACTTCTTCGGATAGCTTTTATGTATCATCGAACGGAAGTAAGACGAAGACATTCAAGTCGATTTATGCTTAAGAAGATGTTTGAAAAAACAAAGTCTAGAAGCTTGGTGGATGGATGGGACCCCGCACAGATTCGGTTTACAGCCGCCGCGCGTACTGTTATACATCTTGGGCACTAGGGCATTCCACGACACTAATGGCAACAGGGTAAGTGCAAACTTTCTCCGCACCTTGACCCGTTGGAAGGTGTCTGTGGCTATTCTTGGGGCACCGCGGTCATGGCACATTTGATGGCGGAGATGAGAAGGGCTTCATTGGCTAAAACAAACCAATTTGTCGGAATTTCACTCTACTCCGTGTACAAATTTCCTTAATCTATTGTTCACATGTATTTTTTTACTTATGTTCACATGTATATTGTTCACATTGGATTAGGTGTGGTGTTATGAACACTTCCCAACCTTATTCAAGGACTGCCCATTCTTGAAGATCAAAGACCTTCCCGAACCCGATACCCCTAGAGCTCGAGAGGTTTGAGTTTAACAAAGATCCGAAGCCCGGTAACAAAGGTCGAGTCATCCAAATGAGATTGGCTCTGGATGCTATGATGGTGGAAGACGTTGTGTTCGACACTTATAAGGAGATTAGAGGATACCGTCAAATTCCAGGAGATGTTGCATTTTACCATGGGCCGTTGTACCACCCAAAAGGATACATCATGGCCGATCCATGCCGTGTGATGCGCCAACATGGATTTAAGCAATTATCCCGTTTTTGGTCGACCTCTGAGTATAATTATCTTCTTTACTTTTCTCGGTGCAATTCAACTCCCAACAAGTTGCATGTAGTGTATGATCCAACCGGAACCAACACATTGGAGTGATAGAGCGCCCCGTCGTTTGGTTGATATTAGTAAGTGGGAGGTTGCAGAAAATGGTTATGAAGCTGATGAAAGCTACATGATAGATTACCTGGAATGGTCACATCCTTACGTCGTGCGCCATCCCTCCGTCGAAGCTCCACACCAAGAAAACCCTCCTGCTGAAATTCCTCCACCTCCACAACCTACGATGGCCCACCTTCTTAAGACTTTAGGAATGGTGGTAAGTTTTCTTAATTGCTTATATTCATTAAATGTAAAAATAATCATATATTAACATATATACTGATTATGTGTTTGATGTATTAATCTAGCGACGTCGGCTTGGGAAGGTAACGAAGATGTTAGGTTGTAGGCATAATGATGGGGTGGTGCTATCTCTTCCAGAAATCAAGGAACTTGAGGAAAAGCTTCAAAGAATTGAAGAAACCCACCCTACAGTCAAAGCTATGTATGGGGAAACAAGGAAGGCGCCTGACGCAAAAAAAAAAAAGACTAATTTAGTTTGAGAGAATTGATGACAAATAGTGATGGTTAACTATTTAAGACTTTGGTTACGTCAAGATTTGTTAAAATGTTCTTTGGTTCTTTGGTTTATGTTGAACATGTTAAGATTTGTAGTTTGAAAGTTAACTAATGCTCAAAACACTGGTCAGTTTAGAAATACATGTACACGTAACGGCATATACATAATGCTCAAAACACTGGTGGAACCTAGTCCCGGCATAGCAACTTTTATGCCGGAACAATCAGGTTAAATTTTTTGGTTCCTGAAATTGACATGTACCGGCATTGTTCCGTTTGCTAAGTTGACTGCCGGTATTGCAAATGTCCAAATCTCTTAAGTATGTGATAGAAAACCGGCATTGTAATATTCAATTTGACAATGCCGGTATTGCAATGTCCAAATACTCTTACGAGTTGAATGAAAACCGCATCGTTGTTGTGATTTCCACAATGCGGCAATTTGATTAATTCATTTCAAAAAAACTTTTATTTCGGTCTTGAGTAATCGACTACATTGGATTAGAAAATTGCGCTTAGTTAGACATAATCTATTTCCATCCCTTTTCAACAATTGCGGAGCCTTTGAGCATTCCCTAATCTGTTCAAAGACATCTTCCTAATGGGGTGTCAAGGATCATCCTCATTGGCTCTTCTTCTTTTTCAACGTATTCTTTTCCTTCATATAACACCCATCACACCCATCGATAGGCTTACAATGGACCTTGTGGTTTCTCTTGACTCTGCTAGTTCAACCGCTTTGTCAAACCATTGAAACTCATCGCACTTTGGGTGATTCAAACACCTCAGAAACATTCTTCCATTCTCAGCATCATCAGTTTTTGCAATCCAAAAACGGCGTGTCCCATCACAGCTTCTACACTTTGAATAAATAAATGGACAGTCCATGGCCAGGTGAGAAGGTGACTTGCAAATTTGACACTTGCAATGATGATTCTGTAAGAAAAAAATTGTATTAGTTTTCCGTCATAATATTGAAGAGCATGTTGTTAGGAAATCTACTTACTTTGCAAATAGAGGTAGATGATGAATCCCCCATTCTTTGAGCCGTGCTTGCTTACTTGAGAGAATGTTTTTTTTAATTTGGTGCTTGGTTTGTGTAGTTTTTGGCAAAGGAATGGGTGATTTTATATAGAAATAATGCTCCAACGGCCATATTTTTCAAAAAACTAGCCGTTTTTTGAAATTTTCCAATTCCGGCATAGATTTTACTAAACAAAGAATGCCGGTATTGTATGCATATATGGGTAGTTTCTGTAAAGATTTTACGCTTTATCGGCATACTCGTGTTATACGAGTATTGTCTTAGGAACACAATACGGTATAGTTAGAGTTCCTCCTAGAATGCGGTTACGAACATTGAATGCCTAACGGCTAGTTTGCATAAACCATACGCTCGAAGACATTAGTTCCTACGTGGGATCTAAGTTACTTAGAGTGCCGTCACTAAAGTGAAAAGATCCGTTATCTCCACATCTATTTAAAGGAATGGATACACCCATTGCGGTTGATACCGCATGAGATATATCTCCAATGGATTACCAATCACCACCGACAAGTTCATCAATTCCCTCGACAAAGAAAAAAATATGAAGAAAATATTGTCAACTCCAACGGGAAATCAATCATCAACCACGACCAACTCCGTTGCCACAATATTAGAAAAACTAAGAAGGAAGGAAGAAACCACCAAGTCAATTGCCGCAATGGAAGAAGAGATAATCAAGAGGAAAAGAGAAGAAGAAGAGGAAGCAAAGCTTGAACGTTATCGTCAAAAAATAGATAAGATAAAAGCGGAAGGCCGAGGAAGAGGTTAAACGTCAAAAGAAGCTAAGATAGAAGCGAGATGTTGAGGAGGAAACAGTGGATTAGAAATTACTACATAGTATTGGATTTGCCGGAGGATCAACGCCCTTCAGATGTTTTTTGGGGCCTTGTAATGACTGGTTCTTACAAGCATAACCAGCTTGACGGTAAGAAACGCAGAATTGAATACACTCATCAAATAGTACGCATTCGAACAACTGCACTCATCAAATCATGTCTCAAATACAACGAATTTCTTGCAAGATACAATGGTGATAGGTATGAAGCTCAGGATGCATATACGAAGTGGAGAAAAGAGCCTTTTAGGCATTTCGAAGCAGCTTTACTTGTTCAAGCTCGTTCCAATAAATCATTAAATTGTATAACCGGCATCATTGGTATGTAATTAACTATGCCGGATTTGGTGTTATTATATATAATTGAAGCACCAACGGTCTTATTTTTCAAAAAACTAGCCGTTTTATTTGAAATTAACAAGTACCGGCGTAGTAGCAATTATACATGTAATGCCGGTATTGGTTGCCGGCGCTGAACCATGTTGTTACAAAATGCCGGTATAAGTTACATATTTGGGATAATCTCTGATAAGAAATTAACTTGTACCGGCGCCATATGACACATTAACTACAATGCCGGAATTTATGTAATTTCAAAAAAACTAGCCGTTGAGGTTTTCCTCTATATAAAGAGAGCTAATACTTGAACCCAAATGCCCAAAATTCGTGTGTTCTTATATATCTCCTTGAGAATCTTAACTTAGGAAACCCTAAACCCTAGAATAGTCATCTATAAATAGCTTATTATAGAACCTAATCCCACATACAACAAATGGCATCGTTTGACTCCGAGGAAGATTTAGCAATCACCCAAGCATGGTACGCCGAAACTCGTCCTTCAACTATAGATAGCAGCACGCGGGATTCCATGTGGTTGAAGATTTTTAGGAAGTTTGTTCACGATTACGGTAACCCGAAAGGAAGAACTGCTCAACAAATCGAGCAACGACACGACATCATCCTAAATGTTTGTGGTTGAGTATCTAAAAATGAAGTACTTGGATCGATAACGCTCATCACAATAGGTTGCCCCCCCCAACAACTCGTAAGTATCTTTATGAATAATTCGGCACAATCTACTATTTTTCAATTTTTATGTAACCAACAAAGTTTGTGTGTTGTTTTTGTAGCATGAAGCCGTGAAAGCGCGCTACTTACAAGAAAAGGGAGAACCATTCATGTTTGAAGCCAACGTGAACCATATTGTAACCAAAGTCACCGAGTACCACCAGCTGGGTGAATCGGAAACGGATTCTTCTTAAGAAGATTGCAAGTTTAGTGGTATTTGCTAAGGTTTTTCGTAAGGTTTTGTGGGTACATCTCTATGTAAACCCTCACGAGACTATAACTCGTCCTATTGGGTCACAAGTGGTTTAAAGGCTTGATGCACGTGCTAAGTGCATTCGTGCTTCCTGCGACAAGGATTACATTTGAAATAAATTAGAGTTCCGGCTTATGTTATTTTGCTAGCATGATACAAAAAATAATTAACTTGTAATACCTGCAAGCATAGTTGATATGTATTTTTCTATGCCGGATTTATGACTGATTACGATTTCCCCCTACTAGTTTGACAGTTACAATTTCATTCAACTTGTTTGACGGTTACAAATTCATTCAACTTGTTTGACGGTTACAATTTCAATCAACTCGTCGGTTTCAAACTACTCATGCTATATAAGTGACGGTTTTGGAAAGAAAAATATTCAATCTATTCAATCTCTCCCTATTTTTTTTTTTTTTATCTTCTATACCAAAGCAATGGCTCGTCGCAAACCCAATCCCGAAATACCGATGCGCAAAAAAATCCTCAAGAGTCTCCTGGTGAAGCGGACGTAATGATTTGATTCGGTAAGTGATGTATAACACAAAGTCTCCTTTTGAATTGAAGTACTTTTAGGGTTTACCCAATAATATATAACACAAAGTCAAACATGCTAGGGTTCATGACGGATTGAAAATTACGATTAGGGTTTTGAAATTTAATTCTAGTAAGATGAAATTCTAGTCAATTGAATTGAGTTTGAAAATCAAAACCAAAAAACACTAAGAACTCGTAAAAATTTACAGAAAACCTAAGCATAGATATATTGCCATTTAAGAATGCTTAAATGCCACCGGCATTATCTTATTTTATTTTTCGATGCCGGTTTTCGGTCCCTAAAAATTGTGAATCCCTGGATACAATTCAACCAAAACCGGCATTCAACGTATTAATATCGAATATGCCGGTATCTGTTCCGGCACTTAATGTATGGTAAGAATTTATACCGGTTTGTTTTTCATACGGCTTAGAATTTTCTACATATAATTCAATATAACCGGCATAGTAGTATTTTTTTAATTAATGCCGGAACCAATACCGGCATTATCGTATGTTATTTTGATATGCCGGTTTGCGGTCCCTAAAATTTGTGAATCCCTGGATACAATTCAACCAAAACCGGCATTCAACGTATTAATATTGAATATGCCGGTATCTGCTCCGGCACTTAATGTATGGTAAGAATTTATACCGGTTTGTTTTTCATACGGCTTAGAATTTTCTACATATAATTCAATATAACCGGCATAGTAGTTTTTTTTTTTAGGAATGCCGGAAGTTATACCGGCATTGTCGTATTTTGTTTTGATATGCCGGTTTTCGGTCCCTAAAATTTGTGAATCCCTGGATACAATTCAACCAAAACCGGCATTCTCCGTTATATTCTTTAAGATGCCGGTATCAGTTCCGGTATTTCGTATATGTCTATTTATGCTGCCGGTTTTAAGTATGTTCCTTTTTGTATGCCGACATGTAGTATGTAACTCAATTTAACGTGTTGGAACATAGGTCTCACGCACCAAGAAAGGACAAAGGAAAAGGAAAAGTTGTTGAAGAATCAAAGCGTAAGTCTTCTCGACGTAAACGTCAAAATCCGGCTACTGCTAAGGTCACAATTCGGGATCCTATAAGCGACTCAACAAGCACTGATGATGATGATGAGTGGGAAACTCCACCAGAACCGGTAATAGCAGGTGGCTCATCCTCACAAGCAGGTGGTTTAGGACAAACTGATGATGAAAAGGCACCCCCTCTTCACTTCCCTGATAAGTTAGAGTTGATTCCTGTCCGCAATGATGGCAAACATTGGGGTCAACCGATAAACCCGCAACTTTTATTTTCGTATAAAGACTCTTGGGCTCGTTGGATCTATCAAACTTATGTAAGACGTTTGTATCTTATTATTATATTATTTTCCTGTCATCAATGTAATTAAGTTTGTTGTGTTTTTATAGGACCACGAAAGCTCAGCGTGTTAGCCGCCATCAACAATCGGATGTGTGGCCTTTGGAGGATGAGTGTCCCATTTGTTCAACAAATAGTCGAGCATCTGGGTTGTATCATGCGATAGAAAATTATGTGGCCACCGATACCGAATCACCGCAAACTGCTTTTTGGAGAGGTTTTATGGTGAAACCGACACCATGCATTTTAATTTTGGCGAGATGACCATTATCCTGAAGATGTCCAAAGGATAATAGGACTAGAGGTTCTTGGAAAACCGGTTAAGGTTGGAGACAAGTCGAAGGACGTAGGGTGGGAAAAGATCTATGAACTCACGAAAAAGTTGTTTGGATGGAACAAGGAAACCACGGTGGCAAATTTGTACAAGAAACGAATCGCTTTCAGACAAAGACTATAACATTCGTCAAACTCATTCAACCTGTTTGGGAATACGAAGAACAGGGAATTGACTCCGCACAAGCTCAACAAACTGCTGCCGCATATATGTTTGTTCATTTTGGGAACCGCTATATTCCACGACTCTAATGGTAACAGTGGTGCATATGAACAACCTACGGTACTTGGATCCGTTGGAAGACGTTCATAAGTATTCATGGGGCACTTTGCTTTCTTGGCTCATTTTTGGCGAAATGCGTCGAGCTTCTAAGGCGAAAGGCCGTCAATTTAATGGGAATTTCACCGTGATTCGGGTAAGGTGAACTACCTATTTTGTGATTGTTATCGTTACATTTGTTAGTTTCCAACTATTTATTTTCGTATACAATTTATGGGCACAGGTGTGGGCTTATGAACACTTCCGAGATTTGTTCATAGGGTATAAAGGATTGGAAATTTGGCATGATTACCAACCGAATATGGCTCTAGCTCGTAAATACTACTTCAAAAAATACCCCTTCGCCTAACAAGAAACGGTTTTTACAAATGAGATTGGCTTTGGACTCGTTTTACTGTGGAACATGTTGTGTTCGACCCTTATAGGAATGTCGAGGAGTTCACCTTCGAGACATGAAAATGTTTCATTTTACAACGGACCGTTCTTTCATCCAAAAGGATTTGTTATGCATAACCCTCTCCGCGTGATGCGCCAACTCGGTTACAAGCGAAGGATCTCACGGATACATCTTATCATAAATATTCTCACGACTTTACTAAATGCCAATCAAATGAGAACCATACTATGGTATGCTACGACCCTAACCAATTCTCGCACATTGGATCGAAAGGGAAGAAGAAGAACTTGTCGGATAGGGGTGATTGGGAATTGGTGAGAACGGTTTCGATAGTGAACCAACATTCCTAAACGGGCATCTACAAGTACTCACATCCTTATGTTGTACGCCCGGATACGGTGAGAGGTCCCTACACCACCAAAGACGTCCCTCCACAACTCCGATACATGTCACCCGAACTTCTACAGCCTGTTACGTTGTTGGTGCGTTCATTACTATTCTCTTAATCTATATCTACCAACTTATAAATTTGTACGTACTAAATACATCTTTGAAAAATCCGTTAACGGCGTCGAGTAATTGGAAACTTGGCAAGGTTCTTTAAGAAGAAGACCAAGAAAGGAGAGTTGTCACCCGTAAAGAAATGGAGAACGTCGTCAAAAAGATAGACCAAATAGAAGATACTTGAGGCAAAAGACTTGTGGGGCGAAAAGAAGAAGAGGGTATACAAGAGGCCAAGAACCGAGTGATCTTGTGATTCTTTAATAGTGTTAGTTTGGTTTATGTTTGTTTGTGTGGATTCGTAAACTTTGAACATCTTTGCTTCATTTGTTTTCGGTTTGGAACATCTTAACTTTACATTTGGCTTGTTTACACTTTGCGTATGTTATTTTATGGTATTTGGTCTTTGCATATCCGTGTACTTAAGTTGTTATTCCAAAGACAAACGAGAACATATTTTGCAACGCCCGATTTTAGCACCGCCGTAGTAAAGTTTGAATTAAATCACAATGGCACGTACATGGCATATGGTTCAATGATTACAATTCAAACTTCCAAAAAACAAAAGGTGGCGTATTAGTGAACCACATTAATCCAAATTACTCAACATTAATCGAAATTACTCATCATCGCTTCCACACGTATGAAGTTGCAACTCCTCCTCTTTAGGAGGTTTCTTTGATAAGGCCAAAGCATCCCATAATTGGTGATTCTCCTCGTTCAACGCCATCCATCCCTTCCATATATTTGGATCTAGTTCTTTGTTTTTAACCATCCCACAAACAGTGGCAATGGACAATTGTCCTTGAGTTTAAGAATGACGAAATGATTGCCGTTCACGTACGCCAAAACAACTCTTCTCGTCTTAAGGGATCCCTCGCATTTTTGCCATTTTGGTGTAAATGTAGTGACTACCGTGGGGGTAAAATAATGAACAACGCAATTAAATGTATCCGCTACTAGATGCCCACAAAGAGGCATCCTCATCCAATATTGAGAAGGAAGAAATGCCATCTCTGCTCGGGGCCCGACACTTGAGCACACATATCATCAAACACCTCGTCGTGACCAACCAATTGCTCATAAAAGCTCCTCTTCTTCACAAGTTGATCGGCCATCCTCATCCTAGCATATCGGCATGGTGTCATTCCTTTACTAACTAATGTACTCTCGAAGATTCCTAATTGTTCGGTGACGGCATGATAGCCACAATTTCCATCTCCATCGACATCATCCGTGTACACAACAAACTCGCGAATAACCTCGGAAGTTGATCTATGTAAGACTCTATCTTCGTATGGTAGTGTCTATAAGTCCTACCCGTTTGCGAATCCTTATACATCGTCATATTACCAACTTTTAGCTTAATTATATCCAAACCATCCTCTGCAATCTCTACATTCCATATGTCTTCGGTATGTGACCGGAGATTATACTTCCTTGGCCTACCCCTACGCCTTTTTATTTGAACCTTAGATACATCAACTATTGGTGTAGGTTCGAATGCTCACCTTGTTGCCCTTGGTTGCTTAATGTTGGTACCTTAGGCGGCCTTCCCTTTTCTTTTGAACCTCGGATACATCAACTATTGGTGTAGGTTCGGAATGCTCAACTTGTTGTCCTTGGTTGCTTAATGTCGGTACCTTAGGGGCCTTCCCTTTTCCTTTGAACAGAGGATACATCGACTATTGTTGTTGGTTCGGAATCCTCACCTTGTTTTCCTTGGTTGCTTAATGTTGGTACATTTGGCGGCCTTCCCCTTTTCCTTTGAACCTCCGATACATCGACTGTTGGTGTAGGTTCGGAACTCGTCGATTGTTGTTGACTTGATATCGGTTCCTTCCTCAGCCTACCCCTTTTGTTTGGAACGGGCGTTTCAAATGAATCTTGCTTCAAATCTCACTTGCACATAGATCTCGTTTCTTAGTTGCCGCGAGTTCCTCTTCACGTCGAGTCATTTGTTTTAACTCTTTTCTTTGTTTCTTCCTTGCAATCTTAGTTTGGGGTCTACCCGCCGGATCTCCCTTTCTTGGCTCTTCACTTTGTGCTATCCATGGCCGTGTAATTAGTCTTAGTTGGCTCAACAATACTTGTCGGCTAGCCGAGTTGCCACGTGAGTAAGCTTCATAAAATTCTAAAGCCTCCTTTGTATCCCATGGTGATTGTCCTGGGAGCTTCGGTAGGGGAAGGTCGAAAGATAATTGCTTCCAAAAAGGATCAATAACATCAATAGGTATCAATTGTTTCATACTTCACAAGCATATGACGACACGGAAGCCCCAATGAAGACATGTCCTGGACAAATACACACATCACCCGGTTTTCCGTAATTTTTCTCATATTGCATTTGTCTCATCATATGTTTTATTGCCCAACGGAGACGTTAAACTCTATTCCTTGGAGCAACTTAGTATGTTGGAGAAAGTGAGTCATCCTATCCATTGAGCTTTTCTCAAAAGCCTTCTTGATCCTATCGATATCGGCCTTAAAGTGTTGCTCCATTGCCTCGGTGACCGTAACCACGTTTCCCATTCCGGACTGGATGAGATCTTTAAATCTCCCATGAGAGGACTCCGCTATACTAGTTGCTTCATTCCCGTAATGTCTATAACGATTCGTCCACGCACGTACAAATTTTTCCTTGAACTTATCCAACCAGTTATCCCGACAATATGAGACAAAGACTTGGATACACTTCGTTATATTTGGCAATAAACGTGTTCAATCTCTTTTCATACATGTCCTCGGTAAGAGACCAATAAACTTTCTCCCAATCCTTTAGAAATTCCAACCACCTTTTATGATTTTCATCGTGTTCTTTGTCGACTCGCTCTTTAATCTTTCCTCTTTCATTTTCTTCTTCTTCGGGTGATAGTTTCTCTTTGCGGACATCTTCCTCTAGTTGAGCAACCATTCTCTTCTTAATATCAGCCTTAGAGGGTTCAAACAAAGCATGACAATTTTTTTTCACATTTTCACCTATATGATATGTACATAGAAAATTTTGTGCATCCGGATATACGTCGGATATGGCATTCATTAGTGCCTCAAATTGATCGGTTATGATGACCTTCGGAGAACGATTTTCCGGGAACAATAATTTCAATTGCCGCAATGCCCAATGATAATTGTAATCCCTCTCGTTCTCCATTAAACACCAAGCCAATGTGAATGTTACCTTGTCCGATGTTTGCCCCACGATGTTGAACAACGGCATGTTGTATTTGTTTGTCTTGTAGGTGCGAGTCCATCACAAGAACATCACAACACGTATGAGCCAATTGTGAAAGCAAAGGATGCGAAATGAATATTTGAAGCGGCTTGTTGTCCGGACCTCTTTTAATGATACGCGTGTAATTGTGATCCCAAGCTATCTTCTCAAATTCTTGCATAACACTCCTCCCTTCCCATTCCAACCTTTTAATGGTTGCTTGTGCGCTATAAATTGTAGTGAGTGAAGAAACGTTGGTCTTATCCTTTTCCTTGAAGGTTCTGAGAATCACTCTTGGTTTGATACATGCTTTGGTCATCATCTTTACATCCTCGAATTGATCAGGTTTTAGCTTCGCAACTAGGGAGTGACCTTCAAAATCTTTCGGATCGGGGTGGTTGTGACGGCCAAACCACACCTTACATTCCCATTCTTTTTCTTCTACTTTTGAACCTCTTAGATAGAATACAAGCTTAAAAGGGCAGTCATCCTTCCGCGTAACTGTCTTGTATACCCTCTTAGTCTTCTTTTCATATACATAACCCTTTCTCTTGTGGCTATTTTTCTCCTTGTATTTTCCACTTCTCTCGCAAACCATCTCAAAACGAACATCTGAACGTTGGGAATTCCTCACTAAGACACACATGTTATTAAGAGCCGTCGCTTTTGCCCAAGCGATTGCTTCCTTTTCACATTTTATTCCCTACATAAGGACAACATTATGGAGATTACAAGCAAATCCCAACATAAAAGTGTAAAAAATAGGTGAAATTATTGTTTGGTAACATACCCGCGGCATTTTATAGTACTCCGACGTATCCCGATGGAGCGGTTTGGAGTTTGGTTGATCGTTGTAGGTAACAATCTAAGGAATGAATGAAAAGAATATTGGATTAGTTCAAAACCGGCATTGTCGATAAGTAAATTGAACTGCCGGGATTAGGAACCGGCATAAATGGTAATTGACTCACTATACCGGTATTAGGTTCCGGCATACTAAGTTGAAAGAAACAAATGCCGGTATTCAAGTTCAAAATATCATTAGCTTCTGTATGTTATTCATGTAAAACCGGCATCCTCGACATTTAAGTTTCTACGCCGGTATCGTAAACCGGCATTATGTGTCATGTACTCACACTGCCGGTTTGAATATTCCTTAGAATATTCGCTGGTAGGTAAAAAGTATAAATGTGTACCGGCATTCAATCTTGGTTTGAATACCACGCCGGTATGTTCTTGAATACTGGGGGAAATTAAGTGCCGGCATACATATATCTATGAATACTATGTTTATTACATGATACCTAAGGCGTAGTATTCAAACCACGAGAATGCTTAGGTACAAAGGTTTTTCTGGACGAAATGGCGGTTTCAAAGAAAAAAATCAAATTTTCGACCTCTTTGAAGCATTACTCGTGTGTTGGGGTTGCTTGTATCTTGAACATGTTTACTTTCTTGAGTTGGTTCTTCACAAAACATTTCATGGTCAAGAAAATAATGATTCAAAGGTGTTGGTTCATCATACAACAATTGTGAGTTGTTATCATTAATCGAAGATTGAAGATATGATTGTTGTTGTAATTGAGCTAAAGATTCAAAAGCTGCAAGTCTCTCATCACAATCATCTTCCATTTTCAAAAAAAAAAAAATTCTACTCAAAATTTTTTTCCCTCTCAACTAACCCACACAAATTCAAATAAACATAAATACACAAATTATATCCCCCAAATCATTAACATTTTACTAATCAGGATTAATAACTAATTTTGATTAGGGAGGGTTAGATTAGGAATTAATAATTTAATTATATAAGGGTAACCCAAATAGGATATTTGGATCCCTATTTTGTCATTTAGTCGTATCCCCCAATTAGTTTCCATATCCCCCAATTACGCGTTCATTTTCACAACTGTTTGTTATTTTATTTTTTTTGTTTTTTTTTTCTTGAGTAATCCGTTTACTAAAAGGTTATTCATGTAAATCTAATCTTATTATTACTAAATATGGATTTTGTATATATATCTTATCTTAACACAAAATTGGTTAAAAAGACCAAAATCAAAATTTCCTGGGTGAAAAGGACAGTTAGATTTAAATACTGTTTAAATGGACAAAAATTTAAAAATAGGCAGGATGTAACCAGTTTCATCCTGTCCATTTTCAAATATTTTTCTTATTTTTATTTTACACAGGATGCATCCAGTTTCATCCTTGCTATTTTTTAAGTTTAAGCCAGGATGAATCCAGTTTCATCCTGCCTATTTTTTCTTTGTCCATTTCACCCATAAAATTTTTTACTCGTCCATTTGAACCGTGTTTTAATTTTTTTTGGACAAATGACCCATTTTCCGTTATCTTAATGGTGGGTTTCATAGATAAAAATTCAGAAAAATGGGCTACAAAAAAAGTTCCCCATTTCTTTATTTGTTGGTGATGCTGCTAAGCTAGTAAGCTGCTTTCTTTTATCCGATGAACAAACAGTTTGAGTTATTTGGCGTTATCCTTCTCTAGGACTTGTAATTATGTGGAAAATCTAAACTAATTACCTTCCGCATGCAGCTTCCTGGAGGAGCACTGCCTGATACACCATTTGATGAGGAGACAATGAGGATTCTTGTTAGACTAGACAGGATTGTGTGCGTGGTTCCTTTGGGTTTCTATGTGCGATGAGTTGTTCCTATTCTAAGTGCTGCTAGTCTGAAAAGTTCACTAAAACTTGCAGAAGAACGTCAAGGTAACTAAAAGCTGCTTATGAAGATGAATTAAGCTTTGTTTTTCTCATTTGCAACTTTTTTCTCATGTTGTACTCCTATAATAATCTATCATGATCATTGAACAGCTCTAAAGGTAACCGATGATACCGTCAATTCTGAGGCTGAGGCTAAGGCCAAGGCTAAGCTCCGTGAACTAGAATTTGAAAAGCTACATGAAGGAAAGGAGTATGCAAGTTTGATAAGGACTTTAAGTCCAATTGCATGATGCAGGTAGGTGATGGAAACCACAATAGTTTTTGGAGTGATAGATGGATCTCCAATATTCCTTTGAGAATTCAATTTCCAGCAACTTATGCAATTTCAGGATCGAAAAGCGCAGTGGTTGCAGAGGTTAGAGTTTTTCAAGTGGCATGATCAGGTTGGAATTTAGATATTTCTAAAAGAGTTTACGATGGGGTCATTACTGAGAATTAACTTCTTTACTCCTTTTACTTGACAACTTTCAATCTAATAGCATTACAATGGAGTCAGATAAGAGAATTTGGTTGGGTGAAAAAGCTAATGAAATTTTTTCAGTAAAGTCGTGCTACAATTGGCTCCACAATTCAGCTCCTCATCCTCCAAGATTTATCCCTAAAAAGAGGATTTGGTCGTGTAACTGGCCAACAAAAGCAAGTTTTTTTATGTGGGCTGCAAGTTATGAAAAAATTTCTACCCAAGACTTAATGTGTAGAAGAGGATGGCATGAAGAGTGGGTAAATCATTGTTATCTATGTGTACAAGATCGGGAGTCCGCTAATCATCTTTTCATTCATTGCAAGGTAGCGTGGGCAGTGTGGTGTTTTTTCTCAAGGAGTGGTCGCTGAAATGGGTAACTCCACCGAACTTGTTAACTCTTATCAGTTCTTGGCCTCTTCGTGCTACTCCCGCAAGGAAATCAATGGTTCTAAAGGTTCTTCCCGCTTCGATTTTATGGTGTCTTTGGGATGAGAGAAACGTGAGAGCTTTTCGGAATACTAGTAAGGATGAAGACGGCATCATCGACTCGTTAAGCTCACCGTGGCATATTGGCTACATAACAGGGGTGTGTTTCAAGGCATTTCTATGGAACAATTTGCTATTAGTTGGAAGGAAGTTTTGTTTCAACCACCATGAGCTTGTTGTTAGAAGTTTAAAGGGGTTTGTTGGGTTGTTTTTCGTTTTTGTTATCTACCTTGCTTTTTGGAGGCGGGTTGTGTTAGGTTCTATGGCCTTGTTTCTTTTGGGGTTGTTACTCGGTGGCTTTTCCCCTTTTTCTCTTTTTTTCGGTCAGTTTTGGTTAGTCCATACTTCATGTACGCAATCATTTCATCTATAAAATTTTTAATTTACTGATCAAAAAAAAAAAAAAAAGCTGCATATGAAGATGCGTTATGCTTCTTTTTTTCCTCATCTTTTCATATGATAATCTTTCATGATCGATCTACAGGTAAACGATGATGATACTTTCAATGCTGAGGCTAAGCTCCATGCACTGTTTTTGAAGTGGCTCTCGTTTAATGATCACCATTTTGATGTAGAAGACGAAAAAGCTTTGAAGGAGAGGTTTGAAATTTTTAAGGGCACCGCTCGGTTCATCAACCAACATAACAAAAGCGGCTCTTCCTTTACTTGTGGATTAAACCAGTTTTCAGATTTGACTCTCCAAGATTTTTCGACAGCTTATTCTTGGAAGATCTATCCTAAGAAACCTAACCAGGTTATGGCTGGTATAGCTAAGTATCTAGATAAGAAAGTTGATTAACCATTAGCTGGTATTGCTGTGTTTTGTCTTAGATGATTGAAAGAAGTTTAATTTTAATTTTTGGTGCTTGCTCTTCAACCGGCGTAGTAGTTTCTTGTTCAATTTTAAAAACGTCAGGACTTCAATGCACTTGAATTGATGTAACTTGGGGATTGAAGAAAGCAGCTTAAGTCAATAAATTGGACTTTCTAATTCACCATAGGCAAGCCGCATTGTTCAAGTAGACCATATTCATGCACATATGACTTTTTAATTACTTCAAATAATAACAGCAGAATCCAGAAGTACAAAAAATGCATCTAGTTTCTTTTAGAAATATAAAACTTGATGATTTTGTTTTTGATTGGGCAAATCTGTTTAGGGAGTAGTCTTGCTGTAAGCTCTCTAAACTCTATGCTCATCTCTTATTGTATCTTTTGAGGGTGCTATCTTAACACCCTTTCTTATTTATATTATCTTTGCCTCTTTAAAAAAAAAAAAAAAATGCATCTAGTACCAAAAAGCTCAAATCAAAACAACTAAATGTATTGTATGTATGTGCAGATGATAAAATATTCCATGGGCACAGCGGCCCAGAGCAACTTCAAGGAATATTGTCTTTCTTCTAAAGTTTCTCACTCGTAGGAGAAAAGGCCATCATCGTAATCCTTTAGTTCCTTCCCATCTCCAACATGTGTGCCCGAGTTAACTGAAACTAAACTCTTCAGACATGGCACCATCTGGACCATGTGCTTCATATACTTTCTTATGTTATGATGTCTTCCACTTTCTTCCCAGCATATTCTCACAACAGTGGATCTCTTCTTCCATTCAAAAGATGATGAATACCTCTGATCATCATGTAATCGTATTTGTAATAGGATTTCACCATTTTGTAAAAACACTGCGCATCTTAGGTAGTGATAAGATGGGATATCCAGTTCCATCGTCAGCTGTGGGTCAGTCTTGAACATTTTGAACCAAGACTTTCTAACCCCATGATTCTTCATCTCCCATATCTCAAAACCATCCTTAGAAATGCTACAAAGCAAACAAAGGCGACCTCTCAACACATCAACAAATCTATAATCGAAATCGTCCATACGTACTTCTTCAGGTAGTGATATTTCTTTGAATATTTCTTCCAAGTCGAAAGAAACTATAACTCGAGATTTATAGTTATTACAACTTGTAAACGTATTTGCTAACCAGTGGAGAGCTCCATTTACAAACACCCCAGGATCTTCTCCAGAAAGTTTATACGGAATGCAAGACATGGATGTTTTCCATGAATCTGAACCCAAACTATATCTGATCAACTCGAGAAACCTCCGTATTTCTTTTACTGAAAATTGATACAAACTTGTAATCACTGGTTTTTGAATCATAACAAAACCCATAAGCAATGTGATCAGTTCTGTTTGATTGAAATCCAATCGGTTTCTTTGGTGGTATTAGTTTGTACTCTTTAGTACAAGGGTTCCAGACATAGATTACGTTATCCATTCTGGTTGCACAAATCAAACCATTACAACTACCCAGAATTTGAATATCACCCAGCAGCTCATTAAATGGGTACCTCATCTTTACAACCTTATCAGACATCAATGATCTCAATTGTATCTTGTATTTAAAATGGCGTTCTCTACGTGTTGTGATGAGTTTGAGATTTCCTTTTCTAATGTCGTGATCAAGCTTCTTATTAACAAATTCATGAGTTAGTAAATCATACCATGATTTGGATACGCACCTGAATCTTGCAATAGATATTACTATTTACGGGTAAGCATAAGAGAATGCCGATGATTAAATCTTTCGTCAAGTTGGCCATTGATCTCTATGTCTGATCGAATACTAATACTAGGAACTTATCGAATCGCTCAATGAAACTCTATAACAGACTACGTATTTGTAGAGAACGTATATTCAATAGAATCCTAAGCACACTGAAAAGTGAAGACACGAACTAGATAGAGGCTGGCTGTGTCATTCCTCGACGCCTTTTTGGTGGTTCGTCCTCTTCGTCACTTTCATTTTCCTGATACAGTAACCATGAACATAAAGAAACCAATGTCAGTTGTATATTGCAACCATTTCATGCATCACTTGAAATCCAGAACAATAAAATTGGTAAACAGCCTTCGCCCATATTTAGCAGCAATAAGCTTAAGATGAATTCATTCTATTAAGGTTGTTGAGACTATTAGTCCCACATTGTATGGGTTTCTAAGATCCTGCGGTTTATAATCCCTTAGGGCCTCTCCACTCATTGCCAATTGGTTTTGAGTTGGATGCCCGTATTCTCACATGGTATCGAAAACAAGGCTATTTGCGACGAGTCATTTGACCGCGCCTTTACTCCGCGTCATCCAATTTATTGTCCACGTGTTAGACCCAACGAGGCTACACGTGAGGGGGCGTGTTGAGACTATTAGTCCCACATTGTATGGGTTTCTAAGATCCTGCGGTTTATAATCCCTTAGGGCCTCTCCACTCATTGCCAATTGGTTTTGAGTTGGATGCCCGTATTCTCACAAAGGTGAAAGATATTATTATGTGAGGTTTCAGTGTCATTACTGATTAATTAGATTCTAGTACCCAATTCAATTTCCTAGTTAGGTGTCAAGTATGAATGGCTAGTTAGGTGTCAAGTATGAATGGCCTTCCAAAATACTGAAAGATATCCTGAAGATGGCTTGCTTTTAAAATTCAAAGTAAAAGAAGATGAAATTTTCAACAGGGGAATAATAACTCACATTGCTGAAATACTTAACAGCATTCGGCCATAATTCATCTTTAATTAGCCCACACACCTGCAGTGTACATACATAATCTTAATGAAAGGGACATCTTACAATTTTCCACCATATATAAAAACAAAAAATAATAGTCCACAAACCAAGTCACCTCATCATGGTACGCTGGTTTAAGAACTTGAGGAGCACAGAACCAGGTAAAGAAGCTGTATTCGCAAAGAAATACAGGTTAAGTATCACACACGTGCAGTAACGAATCACATAATAAGTGTTAACTATTTGGCGATAGCCAATGGACAAATATATGATAAAGTTCTACCTAGAGCTAATATTTGATCATCGTATGCACATCCATCATTAAGACAGTTTGTTAGCAGAACAAAGAAATCATAAATGTAACCTATCACACATCTAATACGGTTTCGAGCAGAATCAGTAGGTTAACATTTCCCAATCCTACATTCGAGAAAAAGCTTACAGGATCATTTACTATCAACTACCTCAAATAATATATGCATTGATATGCACAATATATATTTTGATTAGCAATAAGAAGGCATGATAAGACCTCTAACCTTGTATTGGTAACAGAAGTGTCATGTTGATATTCAGTTGCAATGTCCTGCTAACCCAAAAAGATGATGTGAGAAATTCTACTAATAAATGTCAAGAAGTAATAGATCAGATTTATTTACCATTTTAACCTCCCATTTGATATCAACAGCACTTAAGTTAGTAACTCCATCTTCACAAAATGAGATTTTCTTTGTAAGACTTGTGTTTGTGAAGTATGGGTTTCTATTGAAGTTCTGAAATCAAGAAAAACATGTTTATTAGAAACTCAATAAGAAGCACAAGCCAAACAGTGGATACCAACATTATAAAACTCTAATTGATAACCAAATTAACAAATGAAAAGAGAGTAACACATGTTGGATAAGAGGGATAAAGATGAAACTCACTAATGTAATCCTGTACCCGGATACTACATCTTCCTCATCTTCGACATACATAGACTTTACAAACCTGAATATCTGCATCAAATAAAGAGTGGTAGTCTAGGATATGAAGAACCGAACACAAGCGGGAGAAATCACACTAATATCGCCAAGTGCATAAAACAAATCCATTTCATACAGTAAAATGTAAAAACTAAAGAATCCAACCTTTTGGTCTTCCTCACTGAAAAGATCGCCAAGTGCATAATGACTCAAAAACTGCACAAAAAATAAATAAAATAAATTTGCAAAAGTGTTCTTCAACAGGAAAGAAGGATGGTTAGATAACTAACCGCAAGTAACCAGAAGTTTGGAAACTTTTCGACAATCTCATTTCTTTCCTGATAAAGAGGTCTCTGGTCTTTGTTACATTTCTGCTCAATAGGCACTTGCAGTTCCCTTGCCATTTTCCCAAATTCTTGCTCCACTTCAATGCTTTCACGGTATTCTTCGCCTTCAATCTATAAGACATTCACAAATGGACAGACACCCTAACTGTAAGGCTACGACATGGAAAGAAACAGTAAACAAAATGTTAACGGGATAACATGTGCATCTAACCTTTCGAAGCTTGCCTTGTATAATCTTCAGTTCATCCAAAGCAATCTTATGCTTGATTCCTTTCTCTGCTTCCAGTGCAGTAATCCCCCACTATTTTGGGAAGAAAAAAGGAAGGAGTTTTTTCACAATTTTTTTGTAATTGTCGGATAATATAATGGATCTTGTTTCGAAAAAGAAAAATTACGAAAGCTTAACAGTGCACACCAGCACAGTTTCAGGGCAGGGGAGTGGAGTATTATTAATAACAAGAGTTTTTAAGGCAGAAGAAGAAGGGTTTTCCCCCCAATATAGAAAGACTGCTGTTATTATACAGAGAGAGAATTTTGGCGTGTTTAATAAGGTACTTGGTAAGGCAAATTCAAATCCATGTTATCGAGCCCAGGCATAAAAAGAAAAATGCAAAGGGCAAAGTGTATAAAAACGGAAGGCTAAATTGGGGGCTGCTGAAACTAACTGGACTACTTAATTTATCCTATCCTAGTAGTCTGCTAAGGGATGTCTAAAAATATAACGTATCTAATTTATCCTTTCCCATTTTATGTACTTAAAAACCTAAACCCATGTATCCATCATTATTTTGACTCCGAGTTTACAAAAAAATGACTAGAAGGACAGTTTGATGCACTATAACATACGACTGACAATATCTCAGCAACCAATGACAAGAAAACTGACAAGTAACTTACATTTAAGAAGTAGCTAAGTGCACTTGGCCATAGACGCTCTTCGATTTTCTTAAGCATCTGGAGATGTAGAAGCAAGTTAACATTAACATATTATGTGTTCGGAAGGAAACAGAACTGCAGAGTCGCTTGTCCGTTGATTTACAGCTATGGTTCGAGATTGCAGCTTAAGTGGCTCATAACTTGAGATAAATGAAGACATATTACCTCATCAAAAGGCTTTTGTGGAGTTTTGCGTTTAGGCTCAAAGAACCATGTAAAGAAGCTGTATTCAGAAGATATACAGAGAGTGAATATCAGCATACTCGGCATAATAATATTTATGAGCATAGAGAAGGGAAAGATGACTAGAGAATGCGCACTAAATAAAAATTACAATTTAATGATATCCGCATATGTACTATCTCAAGCACATCAGCGCTAGCTAAGTTTTTAAAGTGTCAAGTGAGCTACAGTCTACAGAGTAAATGATCCAAACAGTTGAAACACAAATTTCGACCAAACTGTAATTAAAAATTTATTTGAAAGTTAAAACCTTGTACCAGACATGAATATGAAGAAAAATTAACAGCCATATTTCATAAACACCGAATAAGCTTTGAGAGGAAAGTAATCAATTGCATGAATGCAGCAAACATGATCAACCCGCCAAATATCCACAACCAAACCATATTACACTATCTCAGATAACGCATACTCATATATTTGCTAAAGCAGAAACTACAAGTTTGATATTGCAAATTATGTATGAGATGGAGAATGTAGCATATTTAGTGAATCTGACAAGTTTAAACTATGCCTTTGAAAAACTTTGCCCGACTATGTAACTCTTCATGACTTAAGATATCGAAAAACTTTGAGCGGCTATGTAACTCTTCAACCCTCATCTTGACTTTACTATCCATATGCTATTATAACTAGCTTGTGTGATTTTGAGGATGAAGCTGGCTTTGCTTCGCATGATTCGGATGGTAAAAAAAATCAGTGATTCATTTAGGCAAAAGTAGTCGATGTATCCGTACCAAAAATAAACAGAAGATATATCAGCAAAGCTTAATCCACTAAGAAGGATTCCATCGCTACTAGAAATTTTATTTTATTGAAGGCTTTGTAATTTGTATCAATCAAGACAATGAATTATACTCGGGAAGTCACCTTCTGCATTTAGCATAAAGTTACAATAAGAAAACAAACCTTTTCTTTTGAGTATCTGTGAGCGAGTGATATCTTCCCGGAATCTCATTTTCTGATCCAGTTGTAGTGTCCTTGACAAAATAATTAAGATATCTATTACATTTATAACACAGTGAATGAAAGATACAGCAGATGTAATGAAGAAGCCTGGTAAGTATTTCCTTACCTTCCACAAGATTATAGTCCCTTCTTTATGAACTATTCCTTTGTCAGTGCGTGAGTATACCGCTGTGAGGTGTGTATTTTTGAAATGTGGATTTTTCTCATCAAAGAACTGCAGTCATATTTACCTGAATTTGATTAAAAACATAACATCAAGTATCTTGTAGTCAAGAGGAGGGTGGAGAGACTTACAAAGGTAATTGCGCCATCTTCAACAACCACGGAGTTTAGAAACTTGATGATCTGCATCCAACAAAGAGAAGAAGGGGAATATGTAATGTCAGGTCAGACCTTAAATCTATACAGGAGACAACAGTTCACACACCTCTTCTTTGTCATGTTTGCTCAAGAATTTCTGGAGACCGGAATAATTAAGAATCTGTAAGCATAACAATACATATCATCAAATTAAATTTGTCAAAGAGAGAAAGAAATTCCAATTCTGAGACAAGAAAATAGATTACGAACAGCAGTCGGCCAGAAATCAGGAATCGATTTGATAAGCTCTTTTCTTTCCTCGTAGAGAGGCTTCCGTATGTCATTATACTTTCGTTTCACTGCGAACATCTTCTCATCCTCCCTTGCTTTCTTCTTATACTCCTCGTCCAATTTCAACTTTTCAAGGCATGCATCGTCAAAGATCTGCAATTCAATATCAACACATTCAACTTCATTTAATTATTATTATCAATCGATTAAATTTGTTGTAAGATGGATTTGATTACCTTTTTAAGCTTAACTTCAACTTCTCTCCCCTTCTGTATGCATTCATCGAGGATTTCCTCCAATGACATGACTATTATTACGATCTTTCGTTTTCTCGGATTGTCTGCGGAATTGGGGAAAACACAAACCCTAACTTACTGTGGAATTGGAAAAGAGACTCTTTCTAATCTTTTGTTTAGGCACGTGTAATAAGAGCAAGATGATAATAACCAAGATGTTCAACCAGCGTATATAGTAGTTTCTAATGAGCTGGGTAAATTGAAATTGGTACAGAATTTGAGCTAATGAGCATTTGGTTGAGTGTTAAACGGTTCACCATGTAAGAGCATGCTTGCATGGTGTGCAAGAGATATGGTCCTGAGTGTTTAGGCCAAGAAAGGAGGCATGCATGTGATGCACAAACATAGAATATGCATGAGACTTCTCTAGCAGTATCTGTTGGGGTGCTCGAACTTCTGCACAAACTTAGAATATGCATGAGACTTCTCCACCAGTATCTGTCGGGGTGCTTGAACTTCTCTACTAGTATTTGCTGGAGTGCTCGATGAAAGCATGAGAACTGTCCATGCCTGTCGTTACTGGTAGATTTTGTTGTAGTGTATCAATTTTTGGTTTTTAGATTCATGTGTAGATGATGTGTTTGTGAATACGAAAACAAATAATTTTGTCTGATTTTAGTTCATTATTGGTTGTTTGGTGCTCCATATTACTCTATTTCCATTTTCATTTCCATATGATTTTTTGTTTACTTCAAATAAAAAGAGCAGAATTTTTTGTTTACTTCAAATAATAAGAGCAGAATCCAGAAGTACAAAAGATGCGTGGAAGTACCAAAAACCTCAAAAGAACTAAATGTACAGATGATAAAATAATGCATGGGCTCAGCCGCACATGACTGATCGAGCAACTTCAAGGCATATTGACTTGCTTCTAAAGTTTCTCACTCGCACTTCATTTCTTCGTATGCATTGTCGTAATCTTTTCGCTCCTGCAGATCTCCAACATGTGTGCCCGAGTTAACTGAAACTAGACTCTCCAGAAACGGCATCATCTGGACCATGGACTTTATGTACATGTACTTTTTTATGTTATGATGTCCGCCATTTTCTTCCCAGCATATTCTCACAACAGTGGATGTCTTCTGCCATTCGAAATATGTAAACTTTTTATCATCATGTAATCGAATTTGTAATAGGATTTCACCATTTTGTAAAAACATTGCGCTTCTTAGGTAGTCATAAGATGGGATATCCAATTCCATCATCAGTCGCGGGTCAGTCTTGAACAGTTTAGACCAAGACTTTCTAACCCCATAATTCTTCATCTCCCATATCTCAAAACCAACCTTAGAAATGCTACAAAGCAAACAAAGGCAACCTCTCAACACATCTAAAAACTTATACTTAAACTTGTCCATTTGTTCAGGTTGTGGTATTTCTTTGAATATTTCTTCTTCCAAATCAAAAGATAGTATAACTCGTGATTTAGAGTTGTTACTTTTTGCTAACCAATGAAGAGCTCCATTTACGAACACCCCGGGCTCTCCAGCCGAAAGTTTATACGGAATGCAAGGCTTGTATGTTTTCCATGAATCTGAACCCAAAGTATATATCTCAACTCGAGAAACATCCATATTTCTTTTACTGAAAATTGAAACAAACTTGTAATCGCAAGTTTTTGAATCATAACCGAACCCATAAGCAATGTGTTTTGAATCATAACCTAACCCATAAGCAATGTGATCAGTTCTTGCCAAGTGTGTGTTTAATTGAAATCCAATCGGCTTCGTTTCTGATAGTATTTCTTTGTACTCTTTAGTACAAGGGTTCCATACATAGATTATGTGATTTATTCCCGTGCTTGCACAAATCAAACCATTACAACTACCCAGAATTTGAACAACACCCTGCCGCTTATAAAATGGGTACCACATCTTTACGACCTTATCAGACATCAATGATCTCAATTGTATCTTGTATTTAAGTTGACCTTCTGTATGTGTTGTGAGGAGTTTGAGATTTCCATTTCTCGTATCGTGATTAAGCTTCGTATTAACAAAACTTGTATGAGTTAGTAAATCATACCATGATTTGATTACGCACCTGAATCTTGCAATAGATTTTACTGGTAAGCGTAATAGAATGCAGGTAATTAAATCTTCCGTCAAGTTGGCCATTGATCTCTAATCTAAGTTTGACAGAATACTAATACTAGAAAGTACTTATCGGATTAGGCACCAAACACTTAATAAAACTGATCTATCGAATTGCTCAAGAAAACTCTATAACAGACTACGTATTTATAGAGAACGTCTAAACAAATAAGGAAACAATTAAATTTCTAAAATAGATCGGTTTCTTCTTAACATAGTTTTTCTTAAGAAAAGAAATTTGCGGGGTTTAGGGTTTTAGTATGATATACAAAATCATCCGGCCCGCTCACTTTGTATAGGCCGATCCGGGACGGGTAGGCAGTTGGCACCTACAGTTCTCATCTACCGTGCGTAGCACTTTTTTGCGTACTATTTTGGCATGTCACATGTACTTCTGACTTATCTGTTTTGCTGTTATGCCATCACTGAAAGTGGGAAGTAAGTTGTTTAGCTTAACCTAAGAGGCAAGAAGTCTTTGCAGATACCCAAAAAAAAACGCAAGGAAAAAAGAGTGTTTGACCAATTACCGAGCAGGCACGAGTAAGATTTGGTGGGCGAAGTACAAAATTTACTGTTTGCTTGCAGAATGTCTGAATTATACCTGTCTTCGAAAATGCCGGAGGTTGTATCTTACATGATGCTTACAGAATTTTGTCTCCAGTGTTCTGTATCAATTTAAAGGATTCAATGTCTAACCTGATATTCGCCAAAGCTTGAGATTCACATATTCCCCTCCTCTATATTTATGCTAAATGCAAATATGTATGTTCTTCAAAGTAGATCAAAGCTTTACCGTTGTTTTATTTTGGTACGGATACAGTTACCGTCAGCTTCATTCCCAAAATCACAGAAGCTAGTCATAATAGCATATGAATAGCTTAAGTCTAGTGTCTAGATGGGATTGATAGCGGTGCAAAGTTTTCAAAGGCATATTTTCACGTTTCTATTACCCATTCAAACTAAATCTGTTACATTACATACCGCCTCTCACACACAATTTGCAATAGTCAAACTAGAAGTTTTCGAAGGCATGCCACGAGGTTTCTTTTGGAAGCAAATAAATTGTTTTTTTTCGCTGCTACAAAAAGTAATTTCATCCTTCCAGCGTCACTTCACTGCATTTGACAATGTAAGAACTTCAAGACGCCCCTGGACAAAAAGTATTTGTAGACAAGCCAAAGCTGAATTGTATGATTGTATCCAAACGCGCTATTAGGACTTCATGCACCTTACTTCTGGATTCTGCGCTTATTAATTTAAGTAATCAAAAAATCATGTCCATGAATATGGTATACTTGAATAATACGTATATTAGGATCTTTAAGTTTGCCCATTGAATGTGAAGGCTTAACTTAAGAGCCCCATGGCCAAGCCGAATTTATGCAAAACCACCGATACAGGGATCACGGATTCCTCATGCCTTCCGCTAAAGGTTAGTTGAATTTCCTCGGCAATCTCTTCACGTCTTGTCCTTTCGATTTTACTCTTGTCTGTCACCATCTCATGCTTACCCCGCAACAACGCCGCTATCGTGCTAAGCAGGGACTTAATGTTGATGGTCGTTTTTAACTCAGGGTTGAAATCGTAAAACCTTGCATCTGATGTGACGTCACTCTTTAAGGAAACGGTACCGTGAGTGCTAACCTCTGCACCGACATATTTATTGACCCATTCAATATACTTACATGAAAATTATCCAGACTGGCGAATGTAGCAACCATCCCGGATGTTCAGAACTTTCAGCGCCTCGCCTATATTCACTTAATATAAGTTCCTTTGAATTCCTTCTCTGCTATGTTCTCCATTTGAACCCTTAATGTTGATATGGCATGACAATTTGTGTTTACTCGCAGCAGAGTAGCACGAATTTCCAAGTATCAAGGATAAGGTCTTTTGCATAAGGTATTCAATCAGAAAAAGCATGATGCTCTCTGGCAATGAACTTAATGAACTCTATGTCAACACATAGAATCCAATCAATTGACCTGACTAACTTGCAGAAGTTAGGATTTTTGTGCCTCGCGCAGTACATCAGACCTAGCTTGTCGAAATTAAACCTAGGCAAACTAGGTAATTAATCCGCCATGGATTAGCAGGTGCAAAGCCTTGCTCGAATCGAAACGAGGAGTCACAGAAAGGGAGGCGTGGCCATGCCTTCGGCCAACTGGCGCCACTTGCCATTGGCCACGCCTCCTTCCTAAACCAGACCTATTTCTCTCGACCAATCGTGTCACCTCAAATTAGTCCCGCGCACATAAGTTGTGGTTGGGCCCATACTTGCCGGCCCTACTTGCCATCGACCAATCAGGTTGCTCTAAATCCGTTGCACTCTCACCAGAAGTGTAGCCACGCCCATGCTTGACCGGTCCTCTTTTAATCGAACAATCAGGTCGCTCTAAAGCCGCCACACTCTCACCAGAAGTGTAGCCGCGCCTTATGTTTGGCCGCCCCCTTTTCTTGGCCAATCAAGTCGCTCTAACGAACCCTGCCGCGCCACCATAATAACTGGTAAGCCAAACGCGCCTTACCACAACAACATATTGATCGGCATGCCAACATGCCACTCTGTCGCGGTAGCATGCCACTTTAGCCTTGGCCACGCCGCCAAGCCCTAATTCTTACCAGGGCGCCAAAACCTAGCTTTGGCCACGCCGCCAAGCCCTAATTCTTACCAGGGCGCCGAAACCTAGCCTTGGCCACGCCGTCAAGCCCTAATTCTTACCATAGCGCCAAAACCTATCCTTGGTCACGCCGCCAAGACCTAATTCTTACCACGGCGCTAAATCTTAGCTTTGGCCATGCTACAACGCCACAGGCGTGGCCATGCCACAACGCCACTGGCATGCCGCCATGCCACGGCTACTAGTATGCCGCTATGCCCACCACTGGCATGGCGCTATGCCACGGCTATTAGCATGACGCTATGCCATGGCTACGCCACTGGCATGCCACTAGCATACCGCTATGCCATGGCTCCACCAGGCGCTACTATGCCAATGGCGCCACTTCGCTATACAACAAGATGCGGCCATAATTGATAGCCACTCTTCCTCATGAGATGCAATCTCAGCCATCCAAGTTTGCCACGGAACTGACGGACTTGCGGCAAGTCCCAAGCAACCCGCTACGCCACGGCTACGCCAGACGCCACTATGCTAATGGCGCCACTTTGTTACACAACAATGATGTGTCCATAATCAACGGCTACCCTTCCTCATGAGATGTAATCTCAGCCATTAAAGTTCGCCACCAAAATGATGGACTTGTGGAAAGTTTTAGGCGGCCGACCAAGGCAATCCTAATAGCATCACATGTTATTTTCCTATGGCAAAGTCCCTTGACTTTGACTTTCCACACATAGCAACCTGCTACACGTTTTTCACGAAAACACTCGAGACATAAAACATGTCATAAACTGGGGGATACTCATTAGGGTATTGGTCTGGAGGTTTACAGCGTGCGGCGTGCAATGCGCCCGTTACAAGAAATTGTCACGAAGTAGGATAATTAGTGGTGGTGACAAGTAATGGTGTAAACAATTCATTTCTTTCATCATGGAAGCGTAATGACTAACGGTTACACGAATTCACTTCCCTCATCATGGAAGCATAACGTCTAACAGTTACACGTTACTCTATTCTTCCACCACTCAATCGTTTCCACTTCCTACGAGACCAGGGTACGTTTCAATATGACTTGTATAAATAGGCTTCACCTATTTTCACCAAACAACAAGTTTGGGTCGGCAACAACACAGTATATAGAAATCACCTGGTAGCTTTCCATCCTTCTAGCCATTTTTACTTTTAGATACAAGTCATAAATAACCACACCATCAGAATCAACGATTCTGGTCTTAACACTCTCTTCGCTTCCCTCCCTAAGACCAACCCTTCTCCTTCACTTTGTGACCGAAGCAAGCCTGGAACGGCCATTTCTTAGTTTAGGCCAGATTGTGCATTGATCTCTCGAATCAAAAGTACTCTCGTTCGAGTGCATTGTTTAGGTTTTAGATTCGTTCTCATCCACACACCCGAAATTACCAAAATCAGCAGAAACGGTTTTCACCCACAAACACAAGGGTTTCATTCTTATGAGACAGAAATGCAACCCAAGTGAATCTGGTGTAATCATCTACCATAACTAAAGCATACTTCTTACCAGCAACCGTGGGTTGTTTAATTGGTCCGAAGAGATCCATGTGAATTAAATCAAGTGGAGCTTTAGTGAGAATATCTCGAGATGATTTATGGTGAACTTTCGTTTTTTTACTCTTTTTACAGGCACCACATACACCTTCAATCTTTGCATTGATTTTGGGAACTCCTCTAACAAGTTTTTTGTTAATGATCTTAGTTAGAAGACGATAGTTGATGTGACCAAAACGCTCATGCCAAAGATGTGTAGATTCCACCTTAGTCAAATTGCAACAATTGCTAAACTGAGTATCAAGAAGATAACAATTATTTTTACCACGAGTTCCTTGAAAAATTACTTTGCCAGTTTTGTCTACAATGTCACATCCATTTGCATTGAACACAAATCGATGGCCTTTGTCACAAATTTGACTAATAGAAAGAAGATTTGAAGTCCTACCTTTTACGTATACTACATCGTGGATTTCAGGTACGCCGGGCAGTTTGATCGTCCTTTTCTTGCTAATGTAGCAATAACTCCCATCTCCGAAAGTTACTGGTCCTCCTTCATAGTCGTCAGAAGAAACAAACCATGTGAGATCACCTATCATATGTATGCTACATCCACTGTCAAGAAACTATTGAAAGGGTGATGTTGATTTCAAAGCAAATGCTCCCATACTATTAGTACTTTCATGTTTAGGGTTTACTGATAGTTTTGTACGTCCTTTTAGAGAAGCACTAAGTTGTTTAGTTTTTGTGTGAAGATTACTTGCAACTTTCAGGCTCTTTTGGAAGGAAATACAAGTATGTTGAAAGTTATTAGAGGAATCACAAAACAAACATGGGCCAACACCTTTAAGTTCGTCAGAAAAGTTCTGACTCATATCAGTTTTGTCAACATGCGAACGTTGTTTATTACTTGACTTAAGACTCTTCTTCAGAGAGGAACAACTGGAGTTATTCAGATCCATTAAAGGGATTTCGACAGATTTCAAATCCTTAAGCATTGTAATTTCTGCTATGAGATCAGAGTTGATCCGGATTTGTTCATCAAACTTTTTCTGGAGAATAACCAGTTTATTAAAACTTCTTCTACGATTGGTTTTTAATCCTGGTGAAGCGTTTCTAAAGACTTTTCTGTCCATAGAGTCAGATTGTTACAAACACAGACTTGTAAGGTCTTGAACGTGTTTGCCTGCTCTGATACCAATTGAAAAAACGGGGGTACAATAACCATACCCAATTTCGCTTAGCAATCTGTATGGACAAACTCTAATATACTTTCTAGAGAATCAACTAGACAGTCGGACTCAATCTAGATAAAAAGTATATCAAAGAGTTTATATCTCAATCTCTCCATTTGATATATACTCAAGCAAATAGAAATCTTCGAGTCTTTATCAAATACTAGAGAGATAACTTGGATGGTACCAAAGACCAATATGCAAGTGTCAATCAATTTAAATCAACAACCAAAAGGTCAGATATTCTAATTGATTGAACAACGCACAACCTGTGATATTTTAATTATATAACAAAATATAATGCGGAATTGAAATAACACAGACACTAGAATTTTGTTAACGAGGAAACCGCAAATGCAGAAAAACCCCGGAACCTAATCTAGATTGAACACACATTGTATTAAGCCGCTACAGACATTATCCTACTTCAAACTAACTTCGGTCTGGACTGTAGTTGAACCCCAATCAATCTCACACTGATCCAAGGTACAGTTATGCTCTTACGTCTCTGATCCCAGCATGATGCTACGTACTTGATTCTCTTAGCTGATCTCACCCACAACTAAGAGTTGCTACGACCCAAAGTCGAAGACTTTAATAAAAAAATTTGTATCACACAAAAAAGTCTATAGTAATAGATAAATCTGTCTCCCACGAATATACCTATGAGTTTTGTTCCGTCTTTTGATAAATCAAGGTGAACAGGAACCAATTGATAACCCAGACTTATATTCTTAATTGACGCAGAGAAAAAAGATATTACGGAATCACAAACGATGAGACGAAAATGTTTGTGATTACTTTTCTATCTTGCCTATTGGATATATAAATCTCAAGACAATCATTACGATTGTACTCAAAACGATAGAATCAGCAAGATCAGATCAGACAACTACAAGAAAGTAGTATCGGTCTGGCTTCACAATCCCAATGAAGTCTTTAAGTCGTTAACCTGGTTTAGAGAAGAAAACCCAAGGTTAAAGGAGAATCGACTCTATCTTATGCAACTAGTATCACACATAAGGTATGGGGATTAGGTTTCCCAGTTGCTAGAGTTCTCCCTTATATAGTCTCCAAATCAGGGTTTGCAATCTAAGTTACCTGGGTAACAAAGCATTCAATATTCACCGTTAGATGAAAACCTGATTAAATTCAAGCTAATATTTCTCAACCATTAGATTGAAAACTTAACTTGTTACACACAAATGAAATGTAATATTTTGGGTTTATGTAACCGTACCCAAACATGAACATTTGTTGGTTCAACAATAGTCAACCAAATGGTTAGCCATATGAGAAATTTCATATCAACCATATTCTTCTTCACCATAACTAGTTCAAATGACTTAAATGGACTAATTAGCAAGTTGTTCAATTGCTTAGATCTTATGTAACTACACAAGACACAATCAAAGCAAAAATGATTCACTCAAATCGGTTCATGAACTTTATAGCCACGGTTTGCAAAAGCATTCCTTAGTTTATATAAACATGAGTTCAAGAACAACCGATTTTAGATGTAACCAACTCAAGTTCGCGGACTGGGTTCACGGACTTAAGTTCACGGAAGGAGTTCACAAACTCCAGCAGAAATTCTTGGGTCGAGAACTTCCACCAGCCATGGACTTGGCTCACGCCACCATTCCGGTTCTCTTGATCAACAAAGTTCGCAAACTTTGGTTCAAGGAATAAGGACTTATACATATATATGTTTTCACAACAATGATTATATCCTACCATTGGTTATGTAATCTAAACTCTCATTTCAATCATTGAAACATTCTCAGAGGACGTTATGTAGTCGTTATTCCCAGACCATTTTTCGTCAGAGCAATTTTCAAAGTGATTGAAATATAACATGACATTCGTCACTAGGTAAAGATGAATTTGGCTAAAGCGAAAGCTTACCAACACATATTTCGAGAAATATATAGGCGAGTTAAAATCGGCTCAAAATAGAAAATGTGTATAATTAAAGTCTATATATCAAAACGACTTTTGTCTCAAGAATAGGAGATAGAGTAAATAAATTTTTGAGTGATATATAAGTTCAAGTCTCCACATACCTTTTAGTCGACGAAGTTCCACCAGTTCCTTGAGTAGTCCTTCGTCTTGTATCATGATTACCATGGAGTTCTTGAGCTCAACTACACTTTCTATCCTAGTCCGAGACATTTAGCTATAATAGGCTAGAAATCAAGACTTATAGTTTTGATCACTAACATTGACAAACATGCTTGAGATAGCAACGCATGCGAGTTCGACCGAGCAATGCTCTAACACATGTATTCATGTCGACAATGGTAGTTATATTGTAACCCAAATCTTAGATAAAATTTATGCTTAATGTCGAATGAATGTTACCTGCAATAGAGTGTGATAGCCTCAAATCTGTGAAGTTTGGATCCTATAAGCTTTCCTGAGATGGTCTTGAAGGAATGCAAGCACCGTAGTGTAGTTGTTGACCGTGTCGAGATCCTCCAAAAGGTAGAGATAAATGGAATTAACTTTGTTTCAGAAGTATCGTGGAAGATAAGTATCCCAAGATGATACAATGAGTAAGCGGTCACATGGTGCTTAATCTTCTTCTCGTCGATCAAGAACTTTTCACCAGCTACTTTCTGTCTTGACCCTCCAAACCGTTTCTTCAAAATCGCCAACTTGATCATCACGATCCATATGTTTTATGCTAGGTTTAGGATCTCTAATGGAGCGTCTAAACTCCAACTGTGTTTTACTTCTCTTCCACCCTAGACAGTTCTCAGCTAATACTTCAAGATCTTCAAAACTCATCGGTTTTTGATAGCCTTCTTGAACACATTTCTCATCCACTGGTAGACCAGTGATTCTCGTTGCATCATCCAGAGTGATTGCCATCGCTCCAAATGGGAAATCATGATATCCGTGTCTCAATAATATCTCTCAACGAATGCGAAAGTATCTACAATATCATAAGTTCAAAACTTGAATGTGTGTAATATATAGAAGACTATAATGCATTTTTTTTAACTTTGTCCACCACCTCATCAGACTTCTCCATCAAATCCCAACTAACTTCCTTATTTTGTCTCAAGAGTAGAACCGCATCGTTAAAAACTTACAAAAGAAAATCACATATATGTATTATACTTAATTATATCTAATTCGTACAAGTATCTATAGTCAAGATTCAATACCTTTGTTCCAAAGATTTTGCAAGACAAGTGAGTGTTCAATTAATTTGTAGCCAAACAACACTCTCGCTAAATATCTTGGAGTGCCATAGGGTGGGTCAGAGGAACAATGTGTGTGAATATCTACCACAAGGCGTCTTCTTTTCTTTAAATGCTTCTTTCTATAACCTTTTATTATTCTTCTTCCTATACTTGTATTGGATATTTGGTGTTGTTTTTTTCCTCAACTCCCTCTTATATTCTTCTCAACTCTTTTTCTTTCTCAACTTTCTCTTGTTATTCCTCAACTTCCTCATGTATCTCTTGGTACTACGTTTATTTTCACCTAAGTGTATACCTTGTCATTGACTGGAATTCTAGAATCTTGAAGTAATAGATTTGTTGCATGATCTTTCGGCTTGTTCATAAGAAAAGGGAAAAAAATCAATATATACTAAGTTGTAATGCATAAAGTTCGGTTATAAATTAAAAAATCCGGTTAATTAAATACAAAATTTCGATTGAAAAGTCAGAATTTCCTAGTAACCGAACAAATATTTCATCGTTCTTCGACCTTAAAAGTTCGTCTAAGAGAAAAATAAATATGCTCCTCCAAACTTTCCATAGGGTTCTTCATTCCTAAAAGTACGTTTACCTAGTCTAGGGTTTTTTCTGAAAGTCTCCTAACCGAACTATTCTTCAATCCTAAATTTGGTTACCTCGTCTAGGATTTTTTTGAAAGTCTCATAATCGACCATGCATCTAAAACTACCATTTGAACCCATCTTTTGATGATTACAACCAGATTTAGCAGTAAAAAACGTATGAAAAATCAAGGGGTTTTTCGAAAAATACCTTCTAATGTACATCCTGGAACAATCAGGATTTGGTTCGCGAGTTATAGACTCTGTTTTGATTAAGAATTCTTTTGTTGCTTGGTTCTTCACCTTGGGGTGGATTTAATCGAGTTGCAATTGTTGGAATCCTCGTATTTGGAACTGTATCCCGAACACAACGTTTGTAACAAATTGATTACATAGTTTTACGGTTCGACGATCAATTGAAAATGAGAAACGTTTCTAGAAAACAACAGAGAGGGAGATATATTTTTCTTTATTTTTCTGAAATGAACGTTGTTCGTCTCAGAGAGGTTTTTTTATTTTGGTTTTGTTATTATGTTTATATATAAAGGTAGATTAGATTAGTTTAAATCAGGGGTAACTTAGTCATTTACTAGGAGTTAATTGATAGAGCGTTTAGATACAAATATGCTTCTGACTTCTGCTTCTCCAGAAATAGAAGTCGGAAGCAAAAACATTATGCTTCATAAAAAGTTAACTTTTCAGCTTCTAGAAGTCATTTTGAAATTATTTACCCAAACTAACTTAAGATTTTTTGGTTCCAGAAGTTAAAAAATAGCTTCTAGATGTGTGTCCCATAACAAATGGGTTGGTCCCCATAAAATCATTCACCGCAAAACTATAGAACCATTTTTTGGGGACCATGGTTTTTTTGAGGGGACCATGGTCTTATTAGGCCACCTTACCTCTAGTTATAAGGGGAGTCCTAATGCGTTGAAATTACTAACCTACCCTTAACCTAATTTAATTTAAAACCAACCTAATAACCACCTCTCTCTCACTCTATATATAACCACCACCTCCTCCCACCACCACCGCCCATCACCGCCGATTACTACCACCACCACCTCCGACCATCACCACCGCCCACCGCCGCCGATTACCACCACCACCTCCTCTGATTACCACCACCACCACCTCTGATTATCACCACCACCAACCACCGATTACCACCACCACCAACAACCACCACCACCTCTATATATATATATATAGCTTAATTTAAATCTTTAGCAAAGATATTCTCACAAACCCATTACTTGTCGTTTGTTTTTGGTTGAAAAAATGAGAAGTAATCATCAAAATGAGTTGAAAAATGAAAGTTGTGGAGAGGTTTTAATGGAGGTTACAAGGTTGAGTCTCGGTTACTTGTTCATCTCACAAGGAAACCGAACTGCACATTTAGATGAGTTCTAAGTTACTTGTTCATCCTCACAAAGCAACCGACCTTCGTATTTGAGTTCCTGCTCTATATGCTTTATAACTATGTTACCGAACCGACGAGTTCAATTGTTTCGCATAAATGTATAAAACGCCATGTAACCGAACTCTAGGGTTAAAAACATAAGAAAAAGTTGTCATGTAACCGAACCTTACTCGTTTTTCCCATTATTTTTATTTCTCTTATAACCGAACTCTATCAACTTTGTTCTTGCTATTTCGCAAAAATCTTAAAACCGCCATGTAACCGAACTCTACTTAAAAACATAAGAAATTTTTGTTTGTTAAGTTTGGTTGGTTGTGCAATTGATCTCAAGTTTGAGAAACAACCGAACTTATTAAATTTAGTTCGGCTTGGATCGCAAAAGCATGCGGTTTTTATAACCAACCGAACCTTATACACTTGGTTAAAATTTATTTGTACGTAAAGTTCTAAGCTAGTTGCGAACCAACCGAACATAACGCCGCATGTCGAGATTCCATTAATATGGAGTTCTATGAATTCTGCGTGTTTGGATCAAGCAACCGAACTACACCTTCAAACTAGTTCGATTACTTGTTTATCTCCCAAGGCAACCGAACTACACATTCGGATGAGTTCTACTATTTGTTCATCCTCACAGCAACCGAACAACACCTTCGAATGAGTTCTACATTTGTTCTTCATATAAAATAACCGAATCGATTCAAAATCCAAATTTCAAAATTTTACATTTTGGGGAAGTTTTTACCTATTCAACATACATTATCTAAGTTTGGAGCATACTTGTTCACCCAAATACTCTTCCTCCGGATGTGGTTGATAAAATCCATCGTTTGAATACTCAAAGGGGGTGAATTGGTTTCATGTTTTTCTCCTTCATCTTCTCTAACTCTACTCTCACAATAATTCTACTCAACTAATAATAAACCCATCTTTTAATTTAATCTCACTAATTGTTTTTAACTAAATCATTTCACTAATCATAACCTAAAATTAATTAAGAGGGTAGATTAGGATTAAATAAATAATTGTAGATATGGGGTGATTTTAATTATTTCTAATGTCTTTACCCAAAATAAAACCATTGGTCCCCTGTAAAAGGCCTTTTATTCCCCAAAAAACGGTTCAAACTATAGGTGTACCACTTGAGCCTCCAAGCCCATACATTTTGGGTCCATTGGGTGAACATCACCTTCTCAGATATATCTTCTTCAGTTCTTCTATCTCACTGTCTAAACCCTTTCTCTGTTCAAACCTCCCCAAAGAACCATGAGTTATCATTCTACAGGCTTAGAATTTTCAATTTCCACAAAACCCTCTCTTCTCTACCCTAATTACATCTCCTTCCATGGAGAAATCTCTAAAATTTGTACCAAATTGCCCACTAAAATCAGTATCTCAACAAAAAATGGAGGAACTAGAAGAAGAAGAAGAAGAATCACAGATTCAAATCTCCATCAAGTAAGTACCCCCACTCCCTTAATCTCAAGTTGCAGTTGAGGTTTTACTAACTCGGTCACATCAACTCACTGAGTCAGACTCGTTTGATTGTCTATTCTTCAGGTCCTACTCAAGCTACTACTGCTGAAATTGAACGAAGTGAGGTAGAAAATAGCTGAAGGCTATATATTTACTCAGTTCTGTGATAAGATTATTGATGTGTTTTTGAATGAGAAGCCACAGACAAAAAGATTGGAGGAAGTTGAAAGTACAGTGAGAAATTTTACAAGAGGAAACTGAAAAAGGTAATTGTGATTTTGTGTGTGTATTTGTGTGGTTTTGTTTGGTTTATGAGGAATTGAATGTGTTGTGGTTCTGAATTGTAGATTGATGATGAGATAGAAAGACATAGTGAGCTACTCAAAGAGATAGAGCAAAGCCCAACAGGCAACAGATATCAATGCAGTTGTGGCTAAGTGGCGTAAGGATTTCAATAAGGAGTTTTTCTGTCATCTTAGTTTACCGAAGGAGACTTATGATAGCTTGGATCACCGTGATGGTAACCAAATTCTTAATGTTGTGCACTTCAGTTTTATTCTTTAATTGGTACAATGATGTATATTCATTCTTTGGTTGAGCTTGTGCAAGTACTTAGAGATCTTCTAATTGGTCTAAACGTCCTAGGGCAGTTTCACATGGCAGTGCTAGTAAGATGAAGTGAACAAGAGGGGTTGTACCGAAAAGAACTCTTGGAACACCTTTTAAACTAAGGAATTAGGAATCTGGTTTTACTTTTTTTTTTTTCCTTTTGCAAATTATGTTGGGCTGTAATTTTGCCAACCCTATGCGAGCTAATTGGCAAATTTATCTGTATGTACAGCAATATCCAGGCTTGGAGCTGGATGCCTCACTACAATCTGTGCTTATGATAACACAGTTGAAACTGCGAAAACGCTAGAAGCTGCTTAAGCTAAATTTCACTAGTTGCGGCATGTGAGAAGATCAAAAGTTTAGGAAAGGAAAAAGAGCTTGATTCCTCATTGATCTTGTTGATAAATAGTACTTGTGGTGCAGCAAAAGAATCGCCAAACCATAAATATTGAGGTAGACCGAAATGCTATAAATGAAAACCTTGTTTCATTCTATTTATTCCCAAAATTGTAAATCAAAGAAAATGTTAAATGTTAGAACGGGGTAGAACTAGAAACTGATTTATGATGCATTAACAGTCTGTTGGAAATCTCCCTCCTAGCTAGATATCATATCTCTAACCTTTATAGCTTTCACCTGGGAAATTGGACTAACAATGTTAGCAGTGTGCAAGTATTTCAGTGTTTCATTGAGCCTGGATGCTCTGGAGACCTGTAATTTGGTTACAATCTTGTCATTTTAGTGTACAGGCATTTCAGTGTTTCAATGTTTTGCGTCATCTTACTTTACATGATAACTTGAATGACCGTGATGGTAACCAAATATTTAACACTGCCCACTTAAATTTTACTGTTTGAATGGTTTTTACTTTTTATGGACAATGACGCATGCATACTCTAGTTGAGCTTGTGGAAGTACTTAACAATCTTGTAATTGGTATAGAAGTCTTTGAACATGTGCACATGGCACCTTGAGAAACCCATATGTTCTTGTTGACTGTTCTGCTAAGCATTGGTTAGTTCTTAATCAGAAATAAATAAGTGGTAGCAAGATGAAGTGAGCATGAGGGATTGTACCAAAAAGAAATCTTGGTACGCCATTTCAGTTGGGGAATAATGAACATGATGCATTCATGCTCTAGTTGAGCTTATGGAAATAATTGACAATCTTGTTCTTGGTCAGTATCACTTATTGTAAACTATCATGTTAAACTTAGATTAGCATAGCTGCAAGGGGGGTTTGATTATCGTGTTCAAAGGTAAGCAGTAACTGTCAAGTCATGTTGATAGGATTACTAAATGTTTCAGAAAATTTAGTGAGCAAGAAGATTTTTTAATCCCTAACAATCTCTTGGAGCACCTTCTTAACTAAGTCTGGTTTTACTTTATTTTTCTTGTTTTATGAAATTCAAATTATGTTAGGCTGTAATTTTGCTAGCTCTATGCGAGCTTATGGACAAATTTATCTTGTATGTACGGCAATATCCAGGGTTGGACCTAGATGCCTCTCTGCTATCTGTGCTTATGGAAATAACACAGTTGAAGGTGCGGAAACGCTAGATGCTGCTCAAGCTATATTTGACGATATACTCTATCACTAGATGCGGCATGTGAGAAGATCAAAAGTGTAGGGAAGGCAAAAGAGAGCTTGATTCCTCGTTGATATTGTTCATAAACAGTGCTTGGGGAGCAGCAAAAGAATCGCCAACCATGAAGAATGAGGTAGATCCAAATACTATAAGTGAAAATTAACCTTGTTTCATTCTATTTATCATCATTTATTCCAGAAACTGGAATGCAAAGAAAATTGTTATTAGCATGATGAATGCACCTACCTCTTGGTAGTGACTACTGCGGTGGAGTAATTAGTGTGCCCCTGCATTTGACTGGAGCTCTTCATTGGGAATAGACGTTGGAGATATAAGCTAGTGACAACTGCGGTGGTGATGGGTGGGACATTAGTTTTTGTTGTTTGAAAAAATCGAGAAATTCTAGTGAATGTGTAGTTACATTTTGTTGTTTGTTACTGACGGGAGTAATTTTAGTCAGAACAAGATGGAATCGAATGCAATATTTTCTGGTTCTGTACTAGTTTCCTTTTCTAGATGTGTATAATTACTGTCTTGATTGACCAGTCGAGTTAATTTTTCCGATGGCAGATCGGTTGTGCAGAGGATGATGATCGTGGAGTTGCTCACACTTGCTTCCCGTGCAACAAAGAAATCCAGAAATCATGATATTGTCAAGTTTTTAGAAAGTGTTGGGGCAGAGTTTGGTGCGTGTCCAAATGCTACAACGTCAGCAGATGAAACGATATATGAATTGCTTGTGCCTGTCGACAAGCTTGAGCTATTATCACAAGCTATATCAGTCCAAGTAGAGTTTTGTCAGTCCTAGTAGAGTTTAGCTTTGAGGTATTGAAAATTCGTTTTCATTGATTTCTGATCTACCAGTCTAAAATGCAGATTGTTGTGAACTTCAACGTTTCCTTGTTTATTCGTTTATGCAATATAGGTTCGTGTTTCAGCAGAAGATTTGAAAAAGAAAAGAGGTGCTGGTTTGGAAGAAAATAGAGGAACTCGCAATGCCAATGGTCAGATGCAAGATGCACACTGGAGTTTGATGATGGAAGGATCAAAGGTACTACTAATCTGCTGTATCATATACTTATCTTGTTTCTTCTCTAGGATTAGGTTATATCTGCTAATCTGTATATTCTTTTCCCACAGTAGACACATCAATCAAAATGGGTATGCATGCTGAACAAAGAAGCATCTCTTGATGGGATGATGAACACATCCTGGATGACATTGTCAGAACAAGGATAGATCCAGGGTAAATTTTGTTTCTGTACAGTGTTAGGTTCTAGCTTATTCTAAACTTCTTTGTTTAAGATTATATGGTCTAAGATGTTATATTATGTCCTAATAAAATAAAGGGATCAGTTGAGTCAGACCTGACTCCGAAAACAAAAAAAAAAATTGAGTCAGACCCAGGTGAGTCAGGTGATTTTAGTCAGATCCAAAAAATAAAAAGACAAACAGGATGTTAGTGATTGTTCCAAAAAATCTGGAATTTGAATCCCACTTACAACGGAGTTGGGAGATTTTTTTTCCCTTTTCTTTTTACCTAGGCTTGTAGGTATAATAGTTTGGTTGTTCCCATTGGATATCCTGACTCAATTGTTTCCAACTTAAAGTGGTGTCAACTAGAATGAGAACTTGATCTAATACGGGGGCTGCGGTTATCACATGCATGTTCAATCAAGCAAGAGTCAGTAATAGTATATTCGTGGAAACACGGTATTTTCAATTGATCTTGATGTTTGTATTTTTCTCTGCAGACTGACACAAAAAAGATATCCGCTGTATCGTTTTTTGAGACAATGCTATATCGATTGGATGAGAACACGTGTTACATTGATTATGATCAGGTACTTCAGTTTGAAAGGTATTGCTCAGCACAAGTTCACAAGCATAGTAGGAGTAACTATTTCCACAGAAAATATCGCTGAAGATAATAATTTCTTTTATTTTTTCTGTAATTTCCATTAACCAGTTGGAGAAAAGTGCTACACTCTTCAGGCCAGAACTGATAGTTGCTGGTGCAAGTGCTTATTCACTCTTCTATGATTATGTACGCATTCACCAGGTAAATTACATTGAGTACAGCCAAGCTCAGTTGAACTTTTTTTTCAGTTTGGAATTTTCTTTCAATCTTTGGACTTCGGCAATGTGAAAGCATTGCCAGTTGATTATATTTCGTTGTATACAGGTCTGCCTACCAACAGAAAAATAATCTTTTCACATATTTGTAGGTGTGCGACAAGCAAAAGGCTATCCTGTTGGCACATATGGCTCATACCAGTGGTCTTGTTGCTGCTGGGTCATCCATCTCCATTTGAGATGTGGTGACCACGACGACACATAGTCTTGTTGCTGCTGGGTCATCCCATCTCCATTTGATTTTTTACCGAAAGCCGAAAGGGGTTGAAGGAAGTCAACAAACAAGGCGAAGAGGTCATCTTTTTACTTTATCATTGGGAAGCCTAGTTATTCATGCTTTTATATCCTTTCATTCTGTCATGTATGACTATGAAGACAAAATTAAACAGGTTTGCAGACTGACCGACTCTTCTTTAGATTTGTTAATTTTGCATATCATGTGATGCAGGCAACTGCCCTATTTGGTGTTCGTGTTGAAGCTGTAGGCGTTAATGCTTCTTCAACAGAGGGGGGCTTTTATGAGGAAAAACAAAAACCAATTGGTAAGATTGGTGTTGCCCGGCTTACTGGATAGTTAGGCAGAGTGTGGAAGCCGGTGAGGGTAAGCCCCATCAAAGCGATGAGTTAGTTCCCATATATGAGTGCCCCAGGGACGAGATGCTTGGTGTCAAGGATGGCCCAGACCTAGGGTTAAGTGTTTCCAAGAGTAACCAAGCTTTCCAAGCCTTTACCAATTGGCTGATAGTATGTCCGATATTACTTCCTTATAAACTAGATTAGCAGACCTGGAATTACCGATGTGGGACTATTAATTTTGTTAATTTTGTCTTAAAAAAGGAAAATAAACTAGCGGCAATTTGGCAAGAGTCCATTGTTTCACGGGCCGGATATTATCTTTCTGGCCTGTAAGTTAGGGCCAAATCCTAGCAAACGGTCCAGGCCCACTAAAGACGAATAATAACTTCCACGTAACAGGAATTTGCATCTCGACGGTAAATGGAGGAGCGGGTCTGAAACAGACAAAACCCTCAAAATTCATCAAAATCTGTCTCTCGACTGTGTTGCCGTAATTAGTGAGCAGTTTGCGCTTCCAACAGCCAAACTTTTCATTTTTTATGGCGCTGATTAAATCTGAGTGAATTGATTTCTTAATTGGGCGATGATTTAACTCAAAATTTCATACCTGTGTTAAATGTAATGAGCTGCAGCAGCAGTACATTATATGCAGCCAGGTTGTTCTAGTAGTGATGCTCAAAACATCGCAAATTGCAAGGAAATATCCAAAAGCAATCAAGAAATTATATATCATTAATAATAATAATCGTGTTTAATTACTGTAATTAAGAAATTTAACACAAAATAATTCCCACTATTACACACAGAAGCAAGAGATCAATCAAACCAGAGTTACCACCAATGCTGCATACAAAACCCGCACACAATCTCAAAGGAATCAAACCAAAAAGGGTGAAAGAAAGTAGAGTTTTTCACCAAAATCATGGTAGGTAGAGTCTGGAAGTACCCAGAATTGTTCTATTGTTGTTATGAACTCCGCCACCTGCGCCAACTTTTCCACCACCACCACCACCTCCTCTTTTAATGGGCGGCGACGATACAGTCTTTAAATCCTCAATATTCGCATAACTCTTCCTGGCCATCATAACACCACCACCTCGTTTATCTGCACCACTTGCTGATTTACTTCCTCCTCCACTAAGTCCCAATTTTGAGTAGTCTTTTGATTTCGATGACGGTGGTGGTGTTCTCATCTCAAATGTTGGTTTCCGATTCTCCTTCCTCAAAACAGCAGAGAAGTTTGGAACTGATTGACCCACCAAGGATGATCTTCGATTCACCACCGGTAATGAAATCTTACTAATTTCTTTGATCACCCTTCTTTGTTGCTGCTGTACTGGTGGTGGTGGTAATGGTGGAGATAGTAATACCTGTTGTTTCTTTGAAAATGATCCAAATTCAATATCACCATTATCTTCAAATTGTGATTGTGTTTGATCAATCATCCTTTTCCTTAACTTTCTTTCTCGCATCTCAGAATAAGCTTTGTATTTTGGACCTCTTTGGAGATTAACATCAAAAGTAAAAGCTTCTTTGAGGCATCCTTCTTCTACTTCTATGAGATTTTCCATTCTGAATTGGTTCTAAAGCTTGTTACAGAAAGACCCAGAGAGAGAGAGAGACAGGGGATGGAAGTGATTAGTGAAGGAGGAGGAGGAGATCTCAGAGAGTGTTTGGGGTTTTGATGATTTCTTCTCAGGTGATGGAGAAGAGAAGAGTCCTCTGTGTTTTGTTTTGTGACCGTTGCTGCTTTTGACTCTGCTAGCTAAGATGACTTTCTTAACTCGAGAATGGGAAATATAATATTGGATCTGCAACGGTCCTGATACATAGTAAATTTTCAAAAAGGGAGATTTCCAACGTTCTTATTCTCCGGTGGGCCCATGCGGTTGTAAAATGTAAAGAAGCTTTTTATCTTCGATCTATTACTCTTCTCAAATTATCTCAAATTACAACAACTGGTTCCCTTTTCTTTTTACGCCCACGAGTGGACCAAAGGAACAGTCCAAAGCAGTGTTTTAAAAACCGGACCGGCCGATTTGACCAGTGAACTAGTAGAAAAAAGTGGGCTGGGTCATTATTAACCCAATAATCTGTTAAAAACCCAATAATCTGTTAAAAACCCCACTAAACTATGCGATCCGGCCGGTCCAACCAGTGAACCACCTGACCCAGTTGGGTTTTTAGCCGGTTCATCCGGTTGTTTCTCCGTTAAATTTTTTTTTTTTTGTTTCTCCATCAAAATTTTTTTCTTACCTGAAATTCTTTTTTCTGTGCAAGTTCTACGGGTCAAACTAGTAAAGTTAAAACCAACTAATACTTTTAATTCCGTTAAGGTAAGGTATCATACAAACATGGATTCATGATTCCATTCAAGTATCACACAAACAGGAACGAAGCTCCATAAAGATAAAGAAAGAAGTTGATCTTCCACCGGTACAAGAAAATTAAACTAGATGACCGCTGCCACGGTGGGATGGCCGACCGAAAAATTGACGATAAGCTTTCAAGTCTTCTGAACAAGCTGCATTTTCTTAGTATGTGCATTTTACATTTTATGGTAAAAGAAACAGTTGACGCTGTTATATTTTTTTCCGACATTTCTTACCAAGCACCAAAAGATTGAGTTACATTCAGATGAACAAACAAATATGGATTGAGTTAATAGTTACAAACTACGTTTCTTTGTGAAATTTGATTACTGGTGCTCATTGTGGTTAATATGATGATTGTTGCAGCTCTTGTATATGATCTGGGATTGTTGTATCAAATTGGAGGCTTTCTGGGTTCTCTGTAAACACTACATAATATGCCGACACACACCCCTGAGGCCAAGCCATGGTGATCCTACTCAGCAAAAGCCACAAACATCAAAAGTTAGTCACTCTGAAAATTAAACTTAATTGGTTTTCATAAATTCCATAATACCCGGAAATGACTGTTTGTTTGATAGTAGTTTCGTGATTGTGATTGAGATCTTGCGTTAATTCGGTTTACGAGGACACAGAAGTAACTGAACCAGGCTAGACTGAGACCAAGCTACTTAACGATTTAGGAAAAGTTGGACGAGAAGTCATCCGTGCACAATTAAGGAAAAATAATATAACATTCAAAAGAGAAGGAAATGTACCGAGGTGTCGATGGGCAGAAAACCAAATATTCATCCCGCACATCGTCATTCACTTTTTGAAGTCTTCTTGTGTCCTGATTCATCATCCATCACCCACTTGCTGCAGGGTCAAAATACAGGTAGAAGTGAAGTTAATAAATTTTTTTTTTTTCACTACAACAAGATGATAGCGATTAGACAACCTTCCAGATGTGGAAAAGCAATATCACATTTTTAGCATTTATACTGGCATCGTTCAACTTTAATATGGCAAGCAAACAGTGGAATGAATACCCAAACCATCAAGCACATCATAAAAGATTAGCATGGCAATAAAGAGATCAATTGGCATTCAACTAAGAACCACTCAATCAACATAAACTTTTGGCTAGGGACGCATGCTACACCACCCAGCTTATAGTGTGATTATGTTCAGTCGCCTGTTGATGGGTGTTGCTTTGCTCAACCTTTGCCGTGCCAGACCACAGCTAAGTTAGTTGAATACATAAAAGCATAAACATTCCCTGTAAGTTGAACACTGACCAAAACTACCGTTATATTTGGAAGAAGTAAACTCTGAAGAATTAATATATTTGGTCAATCCATCATTCGGTATTGCGGTACCGAATCACAAATTGTTAGCATAAGCAATTTTTGGTGTTCCAAAAGTCAATTGAGTTGGATTTGGAATGAGTGTAAGAGCACCAGGGCATAGCTAATTGTTAGCATAAGCAAATTTCAATGGATTTGATTATCTCTTTTGTACAGGACAAGCACAATCATATCCAAAAAAAATTAAGAAAAAACGAGAAACATAACTGAGACTTTCCAAATTTCAGCAATTTCAGGATTTCAGCAAGATCTTTATGTCTTACCACAAGCAGAAATTTCTGCAATTTCACCAAGATAAAACTGTACCATTCAACAATACCCATCTCCATCCTCTTCTTGTTGGTTTCAACACAAAAATATCAAATTTAGAGACCCTAGGTCTCAATTTCATTAAAGCCATAATCTGTGGAACTCAATGGTACAAAGAGCCCAAAACTTATCCACATACAATTCCTATAACTTCTATTTAAACACAACCATAAAATAAATCATCAATTTCATACTCAGTTTAAAAGAAAATCAAATAAGAAACCCTAAATTACCTTTGATTCTGAATGAATCCATCAGCAACTCGAAACACCTATCAATTCAACAAAATTTCAATGCCTAATGTGAAAAACCTAATCTTCAGTTGTCTCTGAATTATCTTGTTTCCTAAGAATCAGCTATTGAGAACAACACCGCTACCGTTATCTAATACAGGATCTATCTCCTCTTATTTCAATCTCGAAGCCTCCAATTCATCTCTGGTTGATGAAGATTGTTTTGAGAAGAAGTCGAGAGGAATTTTTGTTCTGAGAAGAATCGGGAGGAAGAAGAAGAAGAAAGAAAGGGAAAAAAGAAGGGAAAAAAAGAAGAAAAAAAAAAGAAAATTTGGAGGCAGTCGGATTCGATCCTCTGACCTGTACTCGACTTTTACCAATACACCCTCAACAATTGAAAAAATTCCAACCTCCGTGTCCTTTTTTCAATATGCGAAATTTACCCGATTACCTTTCATTTTCTGTTGTATTTACGCCAAATTCAGAGGTGATTGAAAATGTGGAGGGCTACTTTAGTCATTTCATTGTTGATTGAAATCTGTTTGGGACACCAAAATCCAATCTTTTTCTTCAAATTGGAAAAAGTCATGGCCATAATGACCCAAAGTCGCACCATATATAGAGTCACCATAAACTTCTCGGTCGACTTACTAAAAATAAAGAACGTTTTTTCTTTTTTCTGTTTTTGTTGATGTCAATCTTTGTTATTAGTTTATAACAATCATGATTTCTTATAACGATTAGTAATTCTTCAAATAGAGAAGGAGTTTGCGCCGTGAGTGTAGTAGAGACAGAGAGAGGTAGGCTAAAAGTGAGAAGAGATACTCTCTCCGTCCCACTATTAGATGACCTACTTAGTTTAAAATTTTGTCCCATCATTAGTTGACATATTTCATTAAACAGTGTAATATTTCTAAAATTATCCTTTTGATAGATTATCATTAATATAAGAAATGTATATAATTTGATATCCATGTTTATACTCGTTACGTATGTGTTTTAAAATGCTTTCCAACGGTACAAAGTTTACGAAAATCCATGGTATAGTTTGAGAGATGAATCATTTCTAAATTTTACAAATTATTATCCATAAGGGTATAATTGTAAAAAAAAACACTCAAAAATACTCCTTCCCATTCCTTGCCTTAAGAATTGTGCAAACTTTAATTAGGTCATCTAATAGTGGGACGGAGGGAGTAATGTTTTAAAGGTTACGGTTTAGTGGTATGAAATGTAATAAGTTAACACTAAAGGGGCAATATGAAGTTAGCATGGGAAAAACATGGACCATTGATTTAGATTGTATTAAGTCCAATTAGCACAAGTCACGTCCCCTTTTTTTTAGCATTGCTAATGAATGTTTCTTTACATTAAGCTAAACAGTATATGTAGGTGTGAATAATCCACAGGGACAGGTGGAGCCATCCTGGTCGAGGGCGCACCGAGAAAAGCAAAGTGCTAAAAGCACTGAATCACCCCACTAGATGCAGGCACGAGAAAGAGGAATGAAGACGGATCGAGGTCGACATAAAGGGGAGAAAAAAGTTACGATGTGACGATCTTCGGGTTCGAGCGCAATTAATGCACTGACAAAGTTGGTGAAGAGACAAGGAAAACTCGGTCAAAGTAGGACTCGGCCAGGAATCTAAAAATCGACGTCGATCACCTCCACCTAATGAGCGATATCGAGCGACGTTACCACTCGGCCAGATGCCTCGACTCGAACAAAGGGAAGATCGGATGAAGCATCGGGTAGACACCCGAGAAGAACATCAAGGAAGCTGTGTTAGGCCCAACACCGTCATATCGATGTATCACCGTTTTGAAACTATAAATATGAATCATGTAGAGAGCTATGGGGTAAGTAAGAAGGGAGGAAAGAGAGCACACCTAGAGTATTGAGAGAAGCATACATCTTGTAATCGTGAACCAAGCAATAAGATCATCCCTTTACTCCGTGGACGTAGGTAATCATATCGAACCACGTATATCTTGTGTTCTTCTACTTCTCTTGTTGGTTTTACTTCCTTGTATACGTTTTGAGATTCTTTGGATGTAGTAGTAGGATTTTCTACATCTACGGTATATATATATATGATTGACCCAGTGACCCCCGGTCAAACCAGTTGACCCTGACCCAGTCATTCTTCCGGTTTGATTCCCGGTCTGGTTTTTAAAACATCGGTCCAAAGGCAAAGCAGACCCATTCCCACCATCACGCAGATCCAGAAGGGTGGGTTTCTAAAATTTGAGTGGGATTTTCCAAAACCAAAAGAGCTAAGAATGGCCGGATTTTATTGGTCCATGTTAGGACCATAAAAATTGGTTTGCCTTTGAGAATTATTTTTTTCTTTTTTCCTTTGATACTGAATAAGAAGCTTCTTCTTTGGATATTCAAGTGATTCTAGTGACCTAACACTCTGGTGATTGACAACGACTTAATAAGTTGTTTTGCAACTTTTAAAAGCAAAAGGAACGAGAAGTCATTTTACATTTAAAGAATAAAATAGTCTAAAAATTATTACAAGTCCAACAACAGTTCCGAAGTTATTTTTGCACAAAAAATTAGTTTGGAATACAATTTTATAATGACTTTTAAAACCAAAAATTAATGAAATTTATACGAAACAAATTGTGTCTCGCTCTAATGTTTGGGACTAACTTTTGTTTCTGGTTTCCAAGCATACTTCTTGTATTCGAGAAATAATTCCAAGATGGAGCTTTGGATACTAAAGGCAGATATTAATGCCAAAATTCAAAAGTTCAAAAATTTTGTTGTAGAAAAAAAGTTGTTTTTTTTTTTTTTTTTGTTTTAATTAAATTTCTTATAAGTAGAAAGACTACTTTTTAAGGTGAATATACGAGAAGTATAAACAAAACTACTTCGAGATGCCAAACACCCTTTAAATTGATTTGAAATGTAACCAAATTCCCCTTTGAATTAAAATTGTTTTTAGTATGGTTTTCATATATTCATTTATTCTTTTTTTGACTTAAGTGGTTGAATTCACAAAATAAAAATGTGATGAGAAAAATGCCCCATTTTAGTGATTTACATGATCATCTGCCGTCAATAATCACTTTCCAGTGTGAAATTAAATCTTTGAAAAATCAGATGTTTGATTTCGATTATTGTCTCTCTCTGACTTGGGCCTTTTGTGAGCCATAACACGTATGTTCCTTTCATTCCATAAGGCCCAGCAAATGGTGAATACCAGTAATGGCCAAATTTTTCTTCCCCTATTTCTTCCCCTTCTGTATTTCCATACCTATAGCTGAGTATTTCCATACCTATACCTATAGTATTTCCATACCTATACCTATAGGTGAATACCAGTAATGATTGCACCCATCTAATATTAAGTCCTCCAATGAAGCAATTTCATATAGAGTGAGAATATGAGCAGTGTAAAAGAAGGTGATCTACTCTTTATGGTGTTGAATTGCATAGTGAACAAGTTAGGTTTTGTATCCGGCATCCAATGTTGTAAAAGGCGCTAGGCAAGGCGAGGCGCCAAGCCCAGCGCCCAACGCCTTTGGCGCCCCAGGCGAGGGCCTTTTTTTTTAGAAAAAAACAGAATTAGGTATTATTTGGCGCATGGGCGCCTTTTTTTGCCAGGCGCTCGCCTTTTACAACATAGATGGCATCCTCTTCTGACTAGATTATCAGTGGTAGAAATTGAATTTTGAGCCGCAGTCCACATGAAGAATTGAATTTTAGGTGGTACCAACTGAATCCAGATGCAAGAATGAGGAACTTCATTATGAATGACTGAGATTTGCTCCATCAACCATTTATAGCAGAGTTTTGAGCTGAATCCCCCTAGTGCTGAGCATGTAATATCATCTTCTAGTTCTTCATCCAGAGTTGGAGGAATTCCCAAAGTTGAAAACAAGGCTAGAATTCAGGTATTTCCTGTTGAGTTAAATTGCTTCTGAGCTGCAAATCCCAAGAATTGTTTACAATCATTTCCTTGACTGTTGCTTCTTTTTTAGTTGCAATTTTGAAGATGTTACGAAATTGGTTCTTCAGAGTTTGATTTCCTGTCCATTTATCCCACCAAATTCTAATTGCATCTCCTACCCAACAACTTCACGAAGAAGAGAAGTTGTTTTAAAAAAAATTAAGTTTCTTAGAAGTACTTAGAAAAGTTACTTTTCAAGGTGAATATATATGAGAAGTATAAACAAAACTACATCGAGTTGCCAAACACTCTTTAAATTGGTTTGAAATGTAAATTTAAATTTCCCTTTGAATTAAAATTGTTTTTGGTATGATTTTCATATATTCATGTGTGAGCACACTATGATAACTAGGGCTGCACAACGGGTAGGGTGGGTAGGATATGGCCCATTTTCACACCACCCCGCTTAACCCATGCAGTAAGAAATTTTTATCCGTCACCCTAACCGCCATTAAACGGGTAATATCTACACGGCCCATTAATTGGCGGGTCGGGTAGGATAAATAGGCAGGTATAACCGTTTTTTTATCAGCTCCCCCTCCTCTTCCACCAAAAAATACTTTTGTTCGTTGAGGTTCTTCATCTCCTCTACTTTCTCGATCTTCTTCTCAGTAAGAAGAATCAGATCTCTAATTCTTGAATTTCTCTCTTTTGATTACGCAGGAACTTGATTTCAAGCCCTAATTTCTGAATTTTAGGTATTTTTTCTATTCTCTATCCCGTAATTAGGGTTTTGATTTTGCACCAATTTAGGTTTAATTTCCTGATCTACTCGTTTAAGTATTGAAAACGTGTAATGGGTTATGTAATTGTGGCAGGGATATCATGAGGAGGGGATACAGTCCACAGTATTACAGTCCACCAAGGAGAGGGTATGACGGTGGTGATAGGGGAAGGAGTCCTCCGCAGCCAAGAAGGGGTTATGGTGGTGGCGGACGTGGTGGTGGTGGTGGATATGGTGGAAGGAAGGATTCGAATAATGGGCGTTTATTGGTTAGAAACATTCCTATGAATTGCAGGTACAATTGATATATTCTCTGCCATTAAACTAGGAATAGCAGTAGCGTCAATGGAGGACGGAGGAGAAATAGAAGTACAGAATCGAAGAAGAAGAAGTCGAGATGTGTTGTTGGTTGATGCTGTCGAGTACAACATTCGTGAAACCCCCCTCCCTATACAATTTCCATATGGACCCCTACTTTACAACTTGACGGATTCCCACTATTTGGTATTTTACATATATGAGGCGGGTAAGCGGGTAGGGTAGGATAATTTCGGGTTTTATCCGTCACCCTACCCATTTGACGGCGGATAAAATAATGTTTACCAATCCCCTACCCGTCAATGGCGGGTAGGATAGGATACGGGTAAAAATTCTGGCGGGTAGAATAGGATGGCGGGTAAGGGTAGGATATGTGCACCCCTACTCTAGACCATTAGATTCGCTACCGGAAAGATCTATATAAATGGAGACGAAATCTAACAGCGTAGTGATGTATACTCATTTCGTTATTATACACTCGTGCACATGTTACTCCTGGCTGAAGTCACCTCCAAAGCTCAAGAAGTCCAAGATTTTAATTTGCATTTTAAGTTGGGTTGATATAACAAGCCTAGGCTTAAACCCGGTGCAATTTTATTTTTTTTCCTATCTATCAAGCCCCCTCCCAACACTCAATTTCTGGTTCCGGCACCATTAGTCGACTAAGTCTCTAACTTCAACGGTTAGTTCTGAACAAGATCTGTTTAGGGATCGAAGCAAGGGTGCAACCAGCACTCTTAATACTATGATAATAAAAATAAACAAATAATTGCTGTTCTCAAGTGTTAGCTTACAAATGTTCAGTTGTGATATTTTATAGGCCAACATGTCAATTTGCAGCGCAAATGTGATACTTATATGCGGCGGAACATGCAAAAACATGTGACGGAACTCGATCGGAACTAGAAGATAACGTTGATTAGCATCTAATAATACTAAATTAAGTAACGAAAGTCTCCTGCTTAAACCATAAGTGAACGTTATGTCTAACGCGTTAATTAGCATCTTCTTACTATAAAAACCTAAATTAAGTCTACTCCTTCCCATGACTGAACGTTATGGCAGCTGTTTAAGCAGGCCGATTCAAACTTTTGTTCGTACCAATCCGAAATTAGATGCATATTTATATCCAGTTTGTGGGATTAAGCTTTGAAACTTTCAATTAATCCTTATGATTTTTTCTGATTATTCACGGGATATCCTAGTTGATCTAGAATTATTGAATATATAATAGATGCAACTACTTGTGCTGCCACTCATGCAAATATAGTACAGTATTCCTAGTTGTTGAAGTTAAAGTATAGGGTGTTAGATCCACTATCATTTTAAAACCACGAAATTGGTCAAAAAGGCCAAAATCAACAATTTCCGGTTGAAAAAGACCATTAGGTTTTGATACTGTTTAAATAGTCAAAAATTAAAAAAATACTGTTTAAATGGACAAAAATTTAAAAATAGGCGGGATGTAAATCAGGTTTAATCCCTGTCCATTTTCAAATATTTTTTTCTTATTTTTATTTTTTTACAATGGGATGCATCCAGTTATTTTTTAAGTATAAGCCAGGATGAATCCAGTTTCATCCTTGTTATTTTTTTTTGGCTATTTCACCCGTACTTTTTTTTACTCGTCCATTTGAACCGTGTTTTAAATTTTTTTTGGACAAATGACCCATTTTCTCTTTTAAAACTCCCATCTCATTTTTCTCCAAGTCCGTGTTGGCCTATAAAAAAGGCATACGAGTTACATACAGAAACACACAAAAGGAAGAAAAAAAAAGAAAACAAAAGAAAAATGAAACCAACTTCTTCTTGTTTGTCTCTTGTTCCAAAACAAAAAACTCCTTTGTACAAGTTCACATCGTTGGTTGTACGTCCTCCTGTTGATGGAGGTGGAGTTGGAGTAGCGGTTGCTCTGCATGAAAATAGTGGAGTACATGCAATCATGGCAGAAACACTGCCGAGGTATGTCATACTCCAATCAGATTACAATGATAGATACTTGCGCTCTGTTGAAGGTAATTCGCAGGTACCTCTGGCTCTCAAATTCGGAGGTGAATACAGTTTTGATCGTGACACGAGGTTCGAGTTGCAGAAGGCGGAAGACAAAGATGCTGTCGGAATGTTTAATATCAGATGTATGTACAACAATAAGTACTTGTCAACTGTGAGCGCAACCAACAGCTGGATCACTGCAACCGCTGCTGAACCCGAGGAGGATCAAACAAAATGGTCGTGCACACTATTCCAGCCTGTTTTCGTAACTGCTGGCGATAATACCATGGTACGATTTCGCCATATCGGTACTGGCAATTTCGCTTGCTTACAGACGGGCGATTCCACCCTCGCCGACTGCTTAAAGGCGGATGGAGGTGGGTACGACAAGTTTCTTGTCATCAACTGGGATTCTGTAGTGATGTTCCCGAACCGGATCGTAATCAAGGGGGACAACAACAGGTACCTCCGTGAGAGGGGCGACACATTCTTGGCTTTTGACACTGATAAACTTGAGGGATTTGATAGGGAATACGAGGTGACTCCAAGTCGAAATGGAGGCCTCCGCATAAAGTGTCTTTCCAACGGTAAATTGTGGAGAAAGGATAATGGTTTTTGGATAGGTGCAGACGGATCTGATGGCAGTATCCATAACACCAATAACGTGTTTCTCCCCGTCAAATTGGCAGAAAATATGGTGGCTTTCAGAGGCCTCAGAGACAACCTTTACCTCAAGAGACTCTCGTATGATGGCGAGCACGACTGCCTAGCTGCCCTCAACAAATATGTCGACGAGTATTCTCGCCTGAAAATTGAGGATCCTTGTATATCAAGGAAGATCGATAACGTCGTTTTTCGCCTCCCTGCTGCAAATATATCTCAAGGAAAACCCGTTGTGCTTATCAACAAAAGGGTCGAAAATAAAACTCTATCGGCCATGACGGTAGCAATAGATCTCAGGATTTCAGATGTTCATAGTAGTACTTGGAATGCAAGCCTGTCTCTGACTCTAGGTGTTAAAACAACCTTGCAATCTGGTGTGCCAGAGTTGGCCGAAGCATCGATTGAGTTTTCCGCAGAGTTTACCAGTTCGTACGAATGGGGAGAAACGGTGGAAAGGGAAGTACAGATGGGGTCTGTTTATACAGTTGAGGTGCCGTCTAAGACTATTGTGACTGCAAGTCTGATTGCGGTACAGGGCACTGCTAGTATTCCTTTTTCTTATACTCAGACCGATATTCTGTCGGATGGGACAGAAAAAATCTATGAAAAAGACGATGGTTGGTTTGTTGGTGTCAATGCCTTCAACGAAACCTTCAAGGTTGAGCAGACTGCCATCCCAACAGCTAAACTTTAGTTGAATCCTCTTTGTTTTGTTGAATTGTTTGAAGCTTTGCATGTTTGTTTGTTTGCCTGCACTCGAAGAACTTGCGAGGTTGATGGATAATATCCATCAGTTTGTAAGCTTTGCTTTTCGGAGTGCATGAATAATATCCATCAGTTTGTGTTTTTACTTTCGATTTCTTTAAGCCTAGCACAGAAAGTTGATATATATTAATTGCGACTGTAGCTGGATTTTCCCGCAAGAATCCTTAGAATGAGTTTGTCAGGGGTGGGTTTAGTGTGGGTCCCACTCCCAACCCAAAGGATTTAAATCATTTTTGTTTTTATGGAAATGCTATCCACAGCTCTATTTAGCCCTCAATGCTATGTGTTGAGAGGGTATTGGTTCAGGATTGTTAAGGAAGGGTCCACGGATGGATAAAAGAGTTCATCATTTGATAAATGTGGGGTTTAGATGTTGTTGTGTGTTGTTATAGAGCTGTGAATAGCATTTCCCGTTTTTATTTCCTCAAATGGGACCCATTCGGAATGAATCCGCGGGAATAATAAAGAAGTTTTTTGTCTTTTACTCTTTTCCGTTACTCTTTTCTTTAAATACACAAGAGTTTTTGTTTTCTTTGAATTACAAACCCGTGGGAATGATTTTAGAAATAAAATAATTAAATTTATGTAAATGTAATTTATTTTAGATCACATTTTCTTTGACCTTTCGATTACAAACCAGTAAAGTACGGGAATAAAATTTGGGAATGATTTTTAGAAATAAAATAATTAAATTTATGTGAAGTAATTTATTTTTAGATCATTTATATTTGTGAATTGATTTTTACTTCCAGTGTTAAAACATTCTGATTAACAACGAGTTAAGAAGTTGTTTTTCAACTTTTAAAACCAAATAATAAGAAGTTAGTTTGGATTTGAGAACTAAAACAACTTTTAGAAGTAGATTATATATAAGTTCAGAAATTACTTTTTGACTCAATTTAGTGAAAAAACCAAAAATTACTTTGGGATGCAATTTTTCAAGAACGCGAAATTGGAGGATATAAAAAGGAATTGGGGGATATTGATTAGTTCTCCCAACCCATGGTGTGTGTTAAGGGGTGATTTTTGGGTATGAAAATACTAAAATACCCTTTGGTTAATTAAAAACATTATGAAAAGACCATACTACCCTTTCTACTAAAACAATAAAATCAAAAACCAAATTCATATATCCCCATTTATATTTCAGTACCGGCACTGTTAGGGTTAGGTTTTTGAAAGAAAAAAAAATCCATCGTTCTTCATCCGTTCTTCGTCGATTAACCTACCCGAATCATAAATAATGCCTCCACGAAAGAAACCAAATGCCCAATCGAACTCAACATCGATTGCTCAACAAAAACAGGAGCAAAGAATTGCTAAGATTGCTCAAGAGCAAGAAGACGAAGAAGCAACGTTCTTTGACGATCAACTACTCAGAAATATGGCTTCTGTGAGAAGGTAAGTGATTTTAAACTACTTTATAGGTGTTTAAATCGATTTATAGCAATGGGTTTAGGTTAGACTCGCGAACCCTAACTCAAACAGTTGAGTTTCAGAGAGTACCCAGACCGAAAGTTGTATGAACACAAATGTCGGTTTTGTGTTACGGCATTCGCCTAGGATGAATACAAGACGGTTTCCAACCCCAGTTAACCGAAACTTAATTTTCCCTACCTAAGCATTCAATCTAGGATGAATACAGTGCCGGTTATTAGTACCGGCAGTGTTTGATAACAATTCGTGTATGCCGGTAGTGGACTTAAAACATACAGGAGAGTTTATGAATTTGTCACCAGTACCGGCATAGATTTTGGTTTCATTGCATTGCGGTTTTGGGTACTGGCATTCTTTTGTAATAATTCGAGCATGCCGGTAGTTTACTTAAAACATACAGGAAAATTGTCACCAATACAGGCTAAGATTTTAGGTTGCATTGTATGCCAGTACTTGATACCGGCACTGTCGATAGTCAATGTGTACTGCCGGAACATGATAAGTGCATAATTCACATGATTTTAGTGTCAACTCCACGCTAGTAATTGCTTATATTCTTGCAAATTATTGTATATTACGTTTGTTTTCTCTTATTTGTGTTTCATTAGGAGAATCGTCCAAAAGGAAGTGAATTTATGCTTAATTGTGCAATAAAAGAAGCTAGCTACAAGTGGAAAAAGGGCCAAAGACCAAGTGGAACTCGTTCAAGTACAACATTTCTACTTTTCATTTTGTAGAGGACGAGAAGGCAAAGGCAATGGCGAAAGAACGGAGTCATTCCGAGTTTGAATGAAGAAGTTATGAGCAAAACAAGAATTTGGAAGGCAAAAAGGGAAACATGGTCATTTTATAGGAAACTGTTATTGGCACCCTTCCATCTGCTAAGGGGTGACCAAGTTTGTCTACTTCTCCCCGTCAGGATAATATATTGCACCAAACATAATATTTGAACCGGGATTTGAGGTGCTTGTTGCGGTCGGTGCTGATGTTGGAGGAAGTTTTGGGCAAATGGGTAAAATAGACATTTCACACAATGGCTAGAATTAAAATGGAGAGAAATGATTTTCAAAACAGAATTCACATTCTGATGTTACAAGTGAACATATGATGAAAGGAGGTATTCTTTCAAAAAAAAAAAAAAATGAAAGGAGGTAATGAAAGAATGGTGGGCCTTGATTGATGAGTAATAAATTAACTAAATTAAAATTTGGTTTGATTATTTTATTGGAGAGTGGGGTCCATGGCCAAGATATGTTTCTGATTAAGTAGAAGAAAAGAAAAGTGAAGTGGACCCGTGATGGGTGTGGTGGAAATTTGGTATAGCATTATGCATCGATTTGGATATACTGCTAATCTCCAAGGAGGACACAATTACCACATACGGACCCCACCGGATTCCAGCCAATTAATGCCCGTATTTATCCTACTAAAATACTTCAAGTTACACCAAATCAGAAGCATTTGTTTGCAAAACAGAAAATATCATCTTTGTTGATGTATAGATGGGGCCAGTTGGAGACATTTTGGGAAGAGAAAAGGAGACAGACTAGATAGGTCTCTTGTGCATAAGTGACAATTCGGTACTTAATGGAATACTAAAGTTTGATGTACTTTCTTGGTAGAGAGACAGATAGCTCCACACGGATCTCGATGAAGTCTAAGCCATTCAACTGCCGTCCTCACTCTATTAGGGTAATTCCTGCTAACACCGGAGCAATGCCATTGTGTTTGTCAAAATGGTGAACTCTGTTTGACGACTTCATACAATTATTTTTTTTTTTTGATACCAAACGAACTTTATATTAAACCATAATATTACATAACTTCTGAGCTAACTTCCTTTCATCCTTTATCTGCATATCAAGATCAGTAAGGATGTGACAATCAAAATCAAAGGAAGTTTTTAACTCGATCTAGCTTTGTGAGCTATAACATGGGCTAGGTTGTTCCCCGATCTTTTAACATGACTTACACCAAGATATTTAGATTTAGACAAAGATATGTCTTATTTCATCTACATAGCTCCGATTCATCCAAATGGATTCTCGGTGACATTGCTTGATAGCACTAACTACGTTTTTACGGCTGTTTCAAATACAACATTCATGAGATTAATTTCTTTGGCCCACAGAGTAGCAAGTTTTATGGCCAAACATTCCGCCTGTTCTGGGTCTATTCCTCCATAGAAGTGCCTGCCTCTGACTCCTTTGGCTGTACCTGCAGATTTTTCTTTCATACAAAGATTTACTAGACTTTTGATTTGATAACAGGTGAACCAGCAACTGACTTTTTTGTTTTCAAAAACTTTAATGCATCTGTTTTTCCAGATTTGCCATGCTGTGCACATTACAGTATATAGCCACAAGGTGTTATCCTCTTTATACATTGTCTCAGAAAACCAACTAGAAATCCAAGTCGTCAAACTAATTCTCTGCCTCTGGATACTATCCATATTCACATTCACTCCTAACCAAATGGATCGTGCATAATCACATTCAATAAGAAGGTGCTGTAATGTTTCTTCGTGAGAATTGCAAAAAGGACAAGAGGAGTTTATATCTCTCTTGTATTGACTAATTTTTCCTAAAGTTGGAACAATATTCCTTAAGCATTTCCAGAGGAATAATTTGACCTTATGTGGAACTTCCGATTTCCATAAGTTTCTCCAGACTACTTTTGGGAACAGTCTATGTTTTTCTCCTTGAGATGTAGTATAATTAGACAGGGTTTTATAAGCCGATTTAACTGAGAATTCTCCGATTACGTTTGGCTCCCGATCAATCTGTCCCGACCCTTGCTTGTGTTAATCTCATTTGAAGGATCAATGTAGCAATATTATCGGGGGAACAATTTTTTACTAAAACAAGTATTCCATCTTCTTGGATTCTGTGACATAAGATCCGAAACATGCACTAATTTTGCTTTGGTTCTTTAAAGCTTTCATTTGGGATTGAGGCTCATTAAGACCTATGACCCATTTATCATACCAAATCGAGTTCTAGTTGCCACATCTTATATCCCATCTGTGATATTTTCTTACAATTTCAAGGCCCACTTCAATGCCTTTCCATATCCATGAAGAGTTATGATGTTTTTCTTGAAGATGTAAGAACTCGCAGTATGGTGAATATTTTTGTTTCATGTTTTCAACCCATTGCTTATTTGATTCGACTTCATACAATTATAAGTACGCGGTTTTCGGAAAGCGCAACGCACGCGAACGAGCAGACAGAGGCGGCTAGGATTTTTTTAATCCTTTATCATTACGGATTTTGTGGAAAGGTGCTGGGTTAGGATTTTTTTAATCCCTTATCATTACGGATTTATCATTAGCGATACAAAGTTTCATTCAAGAAATCATCTTTTTTGATCATTCATTTGTAGCAAGAAATAGAGAGAGTTCCTGGCTTTTACCATGAGCTTTTGTCTTTAGTTTCATTTTAATTCTTTCTTCTTTATTTATTTGCCAGTACTATTTAATTATGAGTAGCTAAACTTCTAATTGATTAGGGATGATTTCAAAGTCCTGAACAATGAATCATTATTTTCTTTAACCATGTTTATTTTAAGTTTTATTTAATTGTTGATTATCTTTATTATTTTTATTATTGCCTAAGAATATTGAGGGGTTATTTGAAATGGGCTTTCCTCATCGAAATCCAAACGTTTTGATTTTCCTACCGATCCAGCCAACTTTCGATTCAACCTATATAAAAGGACAAGCGAGTCTGTCTGTTTCTATAAGTTAAGTTTTGAAGAAAAAAAATCCAAATTCACCCCTCAAGCAAAGTTAGTTACCAACCATAGTTAGGATCTGGAGCGACTCAAACCCGAACCAGACAACAAAACAGTAACAGATCACAAATTCTAAAAAAAAAAAAAATAACTAACGAAAATTTGATCGAATCAGATCAATTCCAATAACCAAAATTGTCAATTTCATCGAATCAAAACCATTTTTACAAGCAATTGAAACCATTTTTACTAGAGTTTCATACAATTGCAACAAACCCATGTACCTAATGACCAATTACTCAGTAACCTACTCAGCCATAAATCAATGAAACCCGTCTCCTTGACAAGAAAACCCAACTTGTTAACATCAAAATCTTTCAATTTTAGCAAGTCCTTCAACAACATGTTCAATTTGAGTTTTTGATTTATAACCCGTCAATTTCGGCAGTACCAATTCAAACCCTTCAATTTCAAGCTTCAACCATGTAATCAACCATCAGAAGTACAAAAATAACCATTAAATCAACTGATCACTCATAAAAGTGAGTCACTCCATCGTTCTAAACCTCGAACTTCTCTATCTTGATCATCTAAGCCTTTTGTTTCACCAAAGAGAAGGGATTCATATTCATCGACGACCAGAGTTAAAAATTCAGGTTGTGAACAAGAAGTAAGACAACAAGGAAAATTATTTAGAGGGATTAATGGATTAGATAAGAAAGAAGTTGATGGACCGATATTTATCAGATGAAGTAAAAAGGAAAGAGAGAAAGACGGGTTTGGATCTTCAAACTTTAACTTAAATAATTCCTTCCCATAATTGCCTTATCTTTTTAGCAAAATTGGAGTACCTGCTAGCCATGCCCTGTAACACGTGGAGAAGCACCTGCTAGCCATGCCATGTGACACGTGGAGAAGCACATGCGTGATTTGGATAAGAACGTAAAAGAAAGCAAAATACCATAAAGAAATGGGTACGTGACAAATTAGCAATGGCTTATAAAAATCACGTGTCTTCTCCTAACAAACAGACTCTGGATTTGTGAGTGAGAAAGAAAGAAAGATTGAATCTTGAGAAGAAGGTGTCTCATACTCATTTTAGCAAAGATGATATTGGTGGCGATTGTGGCAGAGATGTTAGAGGAGTATACACAAATACTCACTAGAGTATTGGTACCAGTGTTTCGTGATGCTCCATTTCCAAGGCGTGTTAGATTTCTTATTCTTAGACGTTTACCTTACTCTTCTGTTTCATCATCAAATCTCCTATTACTTCTGTTTCCAACTGCGCGAGTTTGATCTTAATTTTGTTACTGAGTAATTGGTCATTAGGTACATGGGTTTGTTGCAATCGGATGAAACTCTAGTAAAAATGGTTTTAATTGCTTGTAAAAATGGTTCTGATTTGATAAAATTGACAATTTTGGTTATTGGAATTGATCTGATTTAATGCAAAGAGTAAAGTGAGAGGGATAAGAACATGATAGAACAGGGTGGGAGAGATCGAAACATTAAGAAGAGGAGTTAACTCTACCCATTTCAGCTGATTCTGATGCACGGATATGGATTGTTTACTCTACCCATTTCAGCTGTGGTTGAGTTAACTATTTAGAGGGTTAAAGTGTATTTTGAGTGCCAACCAGTTTTACCGATTTCACTCAGTCCGTCAATATTAATTGACGATACCCTGTCCCTCCATAAGGTTTGACTCAAACCTTTGTATTTCTTTGAGGATTCCCCATTTAAAATGATCAATTAAATTAACCAATCAACATTTCTTCTACTAGTTTAGGGTTGTGTGATACGTGTAATTGTCACATCAACTCTTTACACAAGTAGTAAATCGCAAGAGCTGACAGAGGGATTTTGTTAAGCAATTGTGTGTAAAGATAACACTAGTAAGCAGACCAAGCTTATGCGTTTGATGCTAGGATCAACTTGATTCACAGAGTGTAAAGCATTCGACTAATTTACACCTTGAGAGCTTATTCTTGGTGGATTGGTTGGATAGAATCTGGTAGTCGAGCGCTTCCATATCCAGTGGCATTAGGAATCCGGGGGATAGCAGAGCTTATTGCTATTCTACGGTTGGTAACAACATAAGTTCAACAAGAAATAAATTTGCATTTAATTAGGCTTCAGTTCAGTGACGGCGAATGATTCCCTAATCATCTTTCTCCTTAATTTAGACCAATATTTATTATTTTCGTTTTATTAGTTACTTTTATTAAAATCTAAAAAAAAAAACCCTTTCAGTTACTTTTTAACAACTAGAAACTCCCTGCTCTTCGTGGGAACGAACTCCTTGCCATTATATTACCAGTTAATTGGGTGGAAAGGTGTAATTAATTTGTTGCGTAAAAGACGCGCACCAGAACATTGTACCGGCGTAGTTTATTTTAACGTAGTCAATGCCAGTACTAAAACTGAAGGTGAGTTATCTTATATTCATTGCTTTCCGTGTGCTTACGATATAGGTCAAAAGCAAAGGAAGCTAACAAAAGAAAAAATAAAGATGTTGTCACTAAGAGAAGAAGGAAGGACGGTCTTGATACTCCTCAGTCTCTGCCTCCTCGAGGGAAAGATGAAGGTCGTAAGATACGTTTGGGGGCTGGTACAAGAGGGATAATTTGGGAGAGTGGTGGTGACCGTAGTACTTGCAAACTGTGAGCACGATGATCAAGATGAGCTAGAGGAAGAGGAAAGTCAATTAGCAAGCCAAAGCGAAGTTGGTGGGCCAAGTCAATAACCAACACAAGGCAATGGCAAGAAGGGCAACGTCAAAGTGAAAGTTAAAGGTTCCCACCTTCCTCATATTAATGACATGATACCTGACCTTGAACGTGGTAGAATTTGGGGTGAAGCTCCGGAACCAAAAACACTATTTGGGTACAAGCACTCGTGGGCTCGTACTATCTATCAAACCTATGTAAGCATTTTCTATCATGTTGTTGATGGTGGTTTTTAGCTTAGGGGTAAAATCGTAAAAGCCTAGTCAGACAGTGACGTCACAGAACTTGAGTAATAATGTCTAAACCAAGCACATTTATCGAACCCTTTAATTTGTCTGCGAGAAAATTATCAGGGTACCTTTTTTAATGCTGATTAGGGTTTCGACAGGCAAAAACCATAATTCTCACACCGTATGTGCCAATGGCTAACCATGCCAGCCACACCTACCGCGCCAAAGCATGCCAACCATGCTAGCCGCACCCATGTGCCAATGGATAACCATGCCAGCCACCTCTACCACGCCAAAGCATGCCAACCATGCTAGCCGCGCCCCTGTGCCAATGGCAAACCATGCCAGCCACACCTACCGCGCCAAGGCATGCCAACCATGCTAGCCGCACCCCAGTGCCAATGGAAAACCATGCCAGCCACACCTACCGCGCCATGCCAAACGCACCTTGCCATGGCCCCATGACAACCTAGCCGCGCCACCTTGCTGGTCTTCCCTACGCGGCTACCAAAACGAAGGCGTGCGACAATCAACGGTCGCCCTTCAATCCCAGGAGCAAATCCTAGCCGTCCGAGGTTACCAAACGACCTTTGGCCCAAAACCCTAGCTTGGTCACGAACCTTGCCAAGCTAGCCACGCCATGCGCCCATGGAAAACCCTTGGTCCCACATGCCAAGCCAAACCGCACATATCCAAGCTAGCCACGCTATGCGCCCATGGCAAAACGCACCTAGCCAAGCTAGCCACGCCATGCGCCCATGGCAAACCCTTGGCCCCACATGCCAAGCCAAACACGCCTTTCCTTGGCCCTAGCCAAGCTAGCCACGCCATGCGCCCATGGCAAACCCTTGGCCCCACATGCCAAGCCAAACACGCCTTGCCTTGGCCCTAGCCATGCTATTCGCGCCATGCGCCCATGGCAAACCCTTGACCCCACATGCCAAGCCAAACCGCACCTAGTGGTAGGCTTGGGAAGTGGTATGATTTTAATGCCTACTTGTTATAACCGCAAGTGCACGGTGTCTACAATGTAGAACTGGCAAATACGGGTCGATCCCACAGATACTTGTGGTGCTTATGTCTTGATCTAAGGCTTACTACCGATTTCGGAGGTGTAACACAAATGTTTTGGTGTTGTCGATACGACTTCATCGGAATTGTGTCTCTAAGCTAAGGTAACAAGTAAATTGTAAAGCACCGGGGTGGTGAATCCACCACTGATCCTATGCTAAGGCAACTCAATCAAGTTGTGTTCTTGTAACTACCCAAGGAAGAATCTAATGGTTGATGTGTCAACTAATCATACTAATTCCCCCTAGTATCAACTTGTCTTTTTTTACGGACAATTGATCACAGGATCCTTGGTTAACTAGCTAAGCATCAATCCTAACTTGTTAAGCACATATCCCCTTCCATGGCAATCTCTAATGGGTAATTGCTTAACTTCTTTCTCTAGTTCTCCCCTAGTATTGGCTGTCTTCTTACAGTACAGCCAATCACCGGAGAAGTTGAGCAAATAGCTAACAATACTTCTATCTCAAACAAGCATAACAATAACACAATATGGAGATGAATTTACTTAGCATGTTATCAGGGGTTTCAACAACACCCTAGTTAAGAAATTTTGAACATAATTCAAGTAATTAAAACATAAATTAACACTAAGTTGCTGCTCTGGCTAGCCCAGGCATAAACTCTAACACACACAGACTCTTCTATTTATACATGCATAAACTCAAAACCCTAAAATTGACTTCAAAATAGAAAATTAAACAAACCCAATCGCCCATACTCTCTGAATCGCTTCTCTCTTCTGTCCGTGCGGCTCTTGATTGATGTTTGCTTCCTCTGCTCGAGAAACCCTACCCTAACCCTCTTATCTTTCTATTTCTCACTTAGCCTCTAGGGAAGAAGCTATGAGAGAAATAGAGGGAGATTAGGAGGCGGAGATGGCGGCTCTGTTGCGGCTGCGGTGTCAGGAGAGATGGTGGAGGAGATGGTTGCTCTGCCATGGTCGGGAGAGAAAAGAAGAGCAGAGGGATGGAGAGCTCTGCTGTGGTCGGGTGGAGGAGAAAGAGAAATGGAGTAGGGTTTTGGTTCGATCGGGGAATATATAGGTGGCTGCGGTGTTGAGCAGGTGTAGCAAGGAGTGATGCGCCAGCTGAAGCGAGCGTTGGATGTGGGGGATGGAGATCTCAACGGCTCAGGGTGATGTGCGGTTTTGGTGCTGAGCGGAGTATCAAGAGATGATGTGTAAGAGCTGGAGCGAGCGTTGGATGAAGACTGGATCAAATCTAACGGCTCGGAAAGGATGGGTTCGAATCCGGGTCGTGGGTCGGGTCTTGGATAGCTTGGGCCCATGTCTTGTAAGTTGGGTTGCTTCTTGTTGGGTTGCAACTGATGCGTGCGCGGGCTTTGGCTTTCTGCTCCATAGACGCTTGCCTCCAATTCTTCGCTCTTTTGGCTCCTCAATTTCTCCGAACTTTATTTACTACCTAAAAACACAAAATTAATTAATACAAATATTTATTCTTGAAAACAAAGAAAACACATAATTGGGATAATATCTGATTTTTGAGTACAAAAGATGAGTTAAATGCCAATAAATAGATGTATAAATATGCAATATTTGGCACTCATCAAATACCCCCAAAACTGAATTTTACTTGTCCTCAAGTGAAACGAGAATTAGGAAATCCTAACTATACCCCCGTCGCAGTCTCTCGAATGCATTTAGCGTATGCACTAAGCCTTTAAACCCCTAGGTGTTCCTAGTGGACGAGTTGTAGTCTCGTGAGGGTTTACCAGAGGTGTACCCACAAAACCTTCTCCAACTTCGAGTGTAAAAGAGTCTCAAGCATCCAAGGAGCTATGAAGACATAGAGTTTCGCATGCTAGTAACAAGAAGTTAGAACTACCAAAGAACGCATTATAATCCTTAAGTGTTGAGCGAGAAGTAACCATACCATATGAAAGAATTCGGATTCGATTGTGATCATAAGCCTCGACTTCGCCTCACTAATAGGGTTTTATGATAATTGCACTCAAAAAGATCGCTTTTTTAGTCTCTCATGTGTGCGAGCAGAATAAAGAGAGAAATCCCACACGTTGTAGGTGAGAAGGATAACCTTCCGAAATAATTTACTGGAGACTCCACGAAGTGTGGACAAAAAGAATTTTTTCTGATGATCTCTAAGAAAGGAAATCAACCATTAGTAAGGATGGGAGTACTCACTTACCTTCTCACCCGATCGACAATTAACATTACTCTCTCAGCATTCATAGAAACGTCTTCAATCTTTGGTCTTCGGTCTTCGGTCTTCAAATGTTGATGACGAACTTCTGAACTTTACAAAAACTTAATTTTTTTTTTTATTTATTTTTTAATTATGAAAATTACAATAAAACAATAAAACAATTTTTCACAAACTTCATTAATTCTCATCTTCTTTTTCTTTTCTTTGTTGCACGTAAACCTTGGACTATATCAACTTTTCTTCAAATATTCTGATGTTGCTCCGTTTGCTGAAGATGATGTGTTTCTATGGGTCTGTTGATTGAGAGAGAGAGTGATGCTAACTGCAAATCGAAATTTAGAAGGAGTTTTCATCTTTAAACGTCACCCTCATGATTGACAAAAATTAGCACTCAAGAGATCAAAAGTAGTGGTACGAAGTTGGGTAGCTCACCATTCCTACCCGGAATTGACGTACGGTGACACACACTCTAACACCTTTTCTAGAAAGTTGCAAAAATTGAAGGTTGGTGCCTCACTTGATGTAAAATGGGTAGTCTCCACTATGGTTGATCACAATTCTACTACCGAATATCTAAACATCACCTAATTTGCCCTCCGGTATGGTTAAATCCAACTTTAACGCTCTAATCAACTAAGAAACCCGATTGTGTTCTCCAGTACTTCCAAGTTCTTGTTATTTCGGTCATACTCTCTATGTAAACATAGCTAGAAGCATGCTAGTGACTCTAAAATCTCTAAAAGTTGGAGGTTTTTATTTGCAAAAAGTTTTGATTTTTTTTTTTTTTTTTTTTTTTTTTTAAAGAAAGACTAAAAACTCTAAATGCAAATGTACCCCCAAACCTAAATCAAACATTGTCCTCAATGTGTCGACAGATAGAAAAATTTAAACAGTCACATATCATGAGAACTATGCTGATAAGAGAAAATGGAAGAGATTACCGGATGTCGGCGGGAGCACGGTTAGAGCTTCATTTGTCAAGGCTAGAATCCAACATTCTCATCGGAGATCATATCGGATTAGAACAATATATGTACAAGAAGACTCAACCGATTCAAGAAAAGAAAATTTAACAAGTCCTACTGGATTATATACAATGAAAATTCACCATATACCAACAATCTAAAGAGTTGAGGATCAACCCAAAAGATGGTATGCAGAGACATCAACAGTCTTACACAAATATAACATGAGAGTGCAGGTAAGATTGCATATGTGAATGATTTTCCCCAAAACCTAAACTTGTCAACGGATGCGTTTGAGAGCACAAAATCTTGCAAATTCAAGGGTACATCATGCACAAGGTCTAACTCAAAGTGAGTTTTGCTAATAACAGGCAGACATACACATTCCAACTGTGGTTTCCTAAAGGTGTTATACTTTGATGCAAAATAGTCCAAGAGGACTTGGGAAGCACAAAGCTCTAAGCCTAAGTTAGGCATTTTCAGAAAAGTTGGTTTTGCAATTTTGTTACAAACTACACCTAGGTTTGGTGGAGGAGTTTCAATCTGTGCCTTAAGAGAGAAAGTAGGTACATCTAAGTTGTTTTCATGCATAAGATCATTTGCACCATTACACACTTTCCTAAAGTAAGACACAGGTAAATCATGCTCACCAGCATAGAATAATTCATCAATCACCATGTCATAATCATCAGAGCAGGCAACATATTATGATATGGGCAGGGAATCAGACACAACAATAATATCATGATCCAAAAGAACATTAATGTCAACAGAAGATTTATCTTTTCCTAAGTCACAAACAAGTTGTGTAGCATGCTCACTTTCACTAAAGAATTTCACAAACCCAAGCTCAGAGTTAACATCGCATGTATGAATGTTAAAAGAAGTATCATTCATAGAGTTCACAGAAGAGACGCCTAACGTCTCTGAACCAAAAGATTCCATCATATTTTCAAAATACACATGCTCTTCATATTCATCATCATCATCATCATCATAACAAAAATTCATCTCCCCATTCAAAATTTGAGCATTTCCAGTGTACTCATCCACCTCTAGATTAGGTTCATTTGAAGGAGAGTTTTCACTAGTGAGTATGCATGTTTCATATGAATGATCATTACATGGTTGTGCACATGGTTCACTAAAGAAGGGATGATCATGCATTTTCCATCCAAGTATATCATTGTGTTGCTCTATGAGCTTTTCCATTAGTGACTGCATACAAGGGGTTGGGGGAGTATAACATTGTTCATCCTCCCATGGTGATTGATGATACATGTGATCATGGTCATCATGGCTTTCCCTAGACTGCCTAAAATCATGCAAAATATAGCAGTTCTCAGCAGGGTGGTCTAAGCTACCACATAAGGTACAAGCATACATTTCATATTGCCTAGGGGAATTAGATTCGAAAGAAGTCTCATGTAATTGCCTTTCTAAAGCAGATACTTGAGATTCTAATTGATCGAGAAGTGATGACTGGGTATGAGAGAAGTGTTCATTTTCAACCTGTGGTGGATGATACATGTGCTCATAATGATTAGGGTATATGAAGTCAGGGCCATGAGAAGGCTCATAAAATTCCCTAAAATCACTATGGTATGTGGGGGGTTCATACTGTGAGGCATGCCCGTAAGCAAGCTCTCTAATGGATTTGTTTCCATCCCCAGTTGCAGACCAAAATCCTGACATGGTCTAGCAACTCAATTTGGGCTCAAAAAGAAGCACTATAGCCTAGCACACATCAAGTATACTAAGTCCAGATGCAAGCCCAAGTTATGCAAATGCACAGCTGTTGTGGGCTCAGTTTTGGTTTAAGTGGGTTTTGGTTTATGTGGGATTTGGTTTATTGGGTTTCAGTTTGTTGGGAATGTACAACCCAGTGGAACTGGGTTCCAGCCCAGCAGCTCAGCTTAGGTTGGCAGAAGTAGAGCCCAGTGGTTTGTGTGGAGGTTGGGCTGGCAGGATGCAGAGCCCAGAGGTTGGGCTTTCTGTTTAGAGTGCAAATGCATAGCCCAGTTGTAGGCTTCAGATGTGCGCAGCCCAGTGGTTGTGGAAAGAACAGAGCCCAGTGTGTGGGCTTCAGTTTGTGTGCAAATGCACATCCCAGTGAGACACAATTCACACAAAATACCAATTTCAGGTATCACAAATTTTGCTCAAAATGTTAGCAAAACAACAATTCAGCCAGCAATTATAAAGGGCAATCAATTCCAGAGAAGAAGAATTCTCATGCAATTCAACGCAGGGGCTTGGAGACCAAAAATAACTTCACAGGCTAGCACATCGAAACAATGAGTTCATCTAACTGATATTTCACTCAAGTGCCATAGATTGAAACACAAAGATACCCTGGCAACTAGTTCAGAGACAAGCACTAATGGCAATCAGCCAAGGCAGAGCAACAATCAATATGTTATGGCTCAGACAACCAAGCACTTCACACTTACAGGGGAGCAAGGTGAGATTCCCATGCCAGAGAATGCACACAGGGTCAATCTCAATAAAATAACAATTGTTACTCAAAATTTCACAGGGGTATGTGCATTGGAACCAAAGGTTGTAGGGATTTCACAATGATCAGTGAGCACTAGTTCAGTGAGCATGCATGGTTATTAGTTGAAGACAGAGCATCAATCCATTAATTTGGGCTATCAGGCATCTATGGAGTGCACAACTTAGGGGATCAAGGACTTTTGCAAGACAGATTCAAAGAGTGATGGATGATGTTTAGCATGTGATATGCAACAATCAAAGAATAACTCGAGATACAAAGTCTCGGCATTTTCAAAACAAACTTGACATGCCACGAGAGGGTCAACGAGGCTTGGGCTGAGGTTTTTGGTTTTCACAGGTAATGCTGCGGTTGCACACAAGCACAGGCTTCAATGGATGCAACAGTTATAGCTTCTCGGTTAGCGAGAGGTTCAAGGCCTTGCAAGGTTCAAGTTATCATGCGGGCGGGGTAGTGCTCAACATGGTATCAACAGCCATGCACAAGTGAGGATGACAAAGAAACTTGGTTAACCAAGTTGCAGCTCGATCTCACGGCCTTCAGGGGCTGGAGCTGAGCACATGTCTTTGTTAAAACCAAGGATTTAATGCACAAATCACGAAAGGCAAAAGATCTCGGCTAACACGAAAAAATCCCACCGAGATATGCGGGTAATTAGTTCAACAGAGATGGTTGCCTAGCAGGTGGCTATCTTTGTCATGTGAACAAGGCCTGGCATTCCACACAGGTGCTAAGTAACAAAATATGCATACACAGGTTATTCATGCAGGTATAGAATATAACAGATTTGAGAATGACCAACCTATAAGCCACAATGGTTGTGTTGCTATGCTCCTTGTCTTTCCTTGGGTTGGCTCTCGGTTGTACCACATGCACCTGCTAGCTCAACAAAGATTTTTAGTCCTCTGGAATGTGCAGGTTAAGGCAAAGATAAAGAGTATTAATACAAGCTTGAGAGCAATTCGGACTGACACAGGAAAAAAAAAAACTAGCTATTATGCTTACTTGGACTGACACACTAAGCAGCTAAGGATATGCAAAAATACTAGTATTTACAGGCTACTAGAGAATGCAAATGATGAATCTTGCGAATGAGAAATTATACTAACAACTAAGTTCTGACTAAATTATGCTATAATGCAAGTGTGCAATTATGATAACAAAGATAAGTTTAACTAATAGGTGACTAACACTAAGGTGAGTGACTAACAAATGAAGATGCAAAACAATGAATATGCAAACAAAAGAGAGCAGCTAAGTTATACTAAGACAGGGCTACAAGTAATACTACAAAGCAAATATGCACAGAGGTGAAATGGAAATCAGTGAAGACAAGCCAATCTATCTTCACAGCACACGCCAAGTCCCCGGCAACGGCGCCAAAAACTTGGTAGGCTTGGGAAGTGGTCTGATTTTAATGCCTACTTGTTATAACCGCAAGTGCACGGTGTCTACAATGTAGAACTGACAAATACGGGTCGATCCCACAGAGACTTGTGGTGCTTATGTCTTGATCTAAGGCTTACTACTGATTTCAGAGGTGTAACACAAATGTTTTGATGTTGTCGATACGACTTACTGGAATTGTGCCTTTAAGCTAAGGTAACAAGTAAATTGTAAAGCACTGGGGTGGTGAATCCACCACCTGATCCTATGCTAAGGCAACTCAACTGAAGTTGTGTTCTTGTAACTACCCAAGGAAGAATCTAATGGTTGATGTGTCAACTAATCATACTAATTCCCCCCTAGTATCAACTGTCTTTTTACAGCACAATTGATCACAGGATCCTTGGTTAACTAGCTAAGCATCAATCCTAACTTGTTAAGCACATATCCCCTTCCATGGCAATCTCTAATGGGTAATTGCTTAACTTCTTTCTCTAGTTCTCCCCTAGTATTGGCTGTCTTCTTACAGTACAGCCAATCACAGGAGAAGTTGAGCAAATAGCTAACAATACTTCTATCTCAAACAAGCATAACAATAACACAATATGGAGATGAATTTACTTAGCATGTTATCAGGGGTTTCAACAACACCCTAGTTAAGAAATTTAGAACATAATTCAAGTAATTAAAACATAAATTAACACTAAGTTGCTGCTCTGGCTAGCCCAGTCATAAACTCTAACACACACAGACTCTTCTATTTATACATGCATAAACTCAAAACCTTAAAATTGACTTCAAAATAGAAAATTAAACAAACCCAATCTCCCATACTATCTGAATCGCTTCTCTCTTCTGTCCGTGCGGCTCTTGATTGATGTTTGCTTCCTCTGCTCGAGAAACCCTAACCCTAACCCTCTTCTCTTTCTATTTCTCACTTAGCCTCTAGGGAAGAAGCTATGAGAGAAATAGAGGGAGATTAGGAGGCGGAGATGGCGGCTCTGTTGCGGCTGCGGTGTCAGGAGAGATGGTGGAGGAGATGGTTGCTCTGCCATGGTCGGGAGAGAAAAGAAGAGCAGAGGGATGGAGAGCTCTGCTGTGGTCGGGTGGAGGAGAAAGAGAAATGGAGTAGGGTTTTGGTTCGATCGGAGAATATATAGGTGGCTGCGGTGTTGAGCAGGTGTAGCAAGGAGTGATGCGCCAGCTGAAGCGAGCGTTGGATATGGGGGATGGAGATCTCAACGGTTCAGGGTGATGTGCGGTTTTGGTGCTGAGCGGAGTATCAAGAGATGATGTGTAAGAGCTGGAGCGAGCGTTGGATGAATACTGGATCAAATCTAACGGCTCGGAAAGGATGGGTTCGAATCCGGATCGTGGGTCGGGTCTTGGATAGCTTGGGCCCATGTCTTGTAAGTTGGGTTGCTTCTTGTTGGGTTGCAACTGATGCGTGCGCGGGCTTTGGCTTTCTGCTCCATAGACGCTTGCCTCCAATTCTTCGCTCTTTTGGCTCCTCAATTTCTCCGAACTTTATTTACTACCTAAAAACACAAAATTAATTAATACAAATATTTATTCTTGAAAACAAAGAAAACACAGAATCTGGGATAATATCTGATTTTTGAGTACAAAAGATGAGTTAAATGCCAATAAATAGATGTATAAATATGCAATATTTGGCACTCATCACCTAGCAAAGCTAGCGCCCATGGCAAACTCTTGGCCCCACATGCCAAGCCAAACCGCACCTAGACAAGCTAGCCACGCCATGCGCCCATGGCAAACCCTTGGCCCCGCCATGCCAAGCCAAACCACACCCTGCCTTGGCCCTAACCAACATAGCCGCGCCACCATGCTGGCTTTCCCTACACAACTACCCAAGTGAAGGCGTGCAACAATCAACGGATGCCCTTCAATCCCAGGAGCAAATCTTATCCATCCAAGGTTACCAGACAACGCATGGTAACCTTTGGCCCGAAATCCTAAGTTTGGCCACGCCAAACCATGCCAACCTAGCCGCGCCACCATGTTGGCCTTCCCTACGCTGCTACCAAAAACAAAGGCGTACGACAATCAACGGTCCCCTTTCAATCCCAGGAGCAAATCCTAGCCATACAAGGTTATCAGACAACGCATGGTAACCTTTGGCACGAAAACCTAAGTTTGGCCACGCCAAACCATGCCATGCCAACGGCATGCCAACCTAGACGCGCCACCATGCTGGCCTTCCTTACGCGGCTACCAAAATGAAAGCGTGCAACGATCAACGGCTATCTTTCCTCTTGAGATGCAAAATCTCGACCGTTGAAGGTCACCAAGCTAGCAAGTCTCCCAAGTACGACTTGCCAGGCAAGAACAACATGCTACATGTTTTCCACAAAAACATTCGAGACATCAAAACATATCACAAACTGGGATCCTCTTTGGGTATTGGTTTGGCGGTTTACAGCGTGCGGCGTACACTACGCCCGTCATAAGGAAGGGTCAAAAGGGTGAGGCGGTTAGTAAATACAGGGAGTTAAAGGTGAAACGTTCATGGGACATCAATTCCATACGTTAAAGATTTTATGGAACATCAATACCATGCATACGGTTACCACCTCCTCCCATTTACTTACCCATTTTTCCATTCCTTAATGAGACCAAGGTACGTTTCACTTCGACTTGTATAAATAGGTCTTACCTATCTCCACAAAACAACAAGTTCATTCCGAAATATACAACACCCAGAAAATACTTGCTAGCTTATCATTTGTTAGCCTTCCCACTTTTCTGATACAAGTCGTAGTAACACAACTACTCTTCCAGAATCAACTATTCTGGTCTCATCACTTTCCTTGCTTCCCTCCCCAAAACCAACCCATTCTCCTTCACTTTGTGACCGAAGCAAGTCTGGAATGGTCATTTCTTGGTTTAGGCCGGACTTGTACAGATTGATCTCTCGAATATAAAGTACTTCCTTGCAGTACATTGTTTAGGGTTTAAATTGTTTCTCACCCGCACATCCAAAATTACCTAAATCAGCAGAAACTGTTTTCACCCTCAAACACTTGTACATATGTATTGTTGTGTATTTATGTAAAATCTCTTAATTTTATTATCTCTCCTAATTGTAGGATCATAAGAAGGCTGTGCATGTTTGCGGAAACCAAGTCGCGGATGGTTGGAATTTGTCCGAGGAATGTGAAGAGGTCTAAACAATAGTAAAGGATTCTGGTCTATATGCTTTGGTTGAAAATTATGTGAAGCCCGATTCTCATTCTCACAATTGCTTCGTCGAAAGGTATCATGGTGAAACCGATACCATGCACTTCCCTTTTGGGGAGATGACCTTCATCCCTGAAGATGCTCAGAACATTCCAGGCTTGAATGTTATCGGTAAATCAATTGCAGAAGGAGTTGAGTCTCTGGACCTAGAATGGTCGAAGTTGCACGGTCTGACTAACAAGTTGTTTGGTTGGGACTACAAAACTTCTGTGGAGAGCTTTTATGGATCCACGTTTGGTAAGACAAAGACAATCAAGTTGATGCTGCTTAAGAAGAATTTTGAAAACACAAAGAAAAGAAGTTTGGAGGATGGATGGGACCCTAAACAAATTCGTTATACTGCCGCTGCTTACCTGTTATACATCTTGGGAACTAGGGTATTCCTTGACACCAATGGCAATAGGGTTAGTGCGCAGATCACTTAAAGTAAGAAGAGGGTACACAAGAATCCAAGAACCGAGTGATCGTGTGTTTATTCTATAGTATTATTTTGGTTTGAACAATCTAGTGTTTGTTTATGTTTGTTTGTGAGTCTTGAACAATGTGTTTGTTTGTGTGTCTTGCTAAACTCTTTGCTTGACTTGGTTTATGTTTGATTTTTTTTCGGTTTGGAACCACATAACTTTGGAGTTTGTTTTTGTATACAATCTAGTATTTTTATTATATTTATTATGTTGATAAACTTGTGTCAAATTACCTCTTTTACAGAGTTTGAATGTGCCCCGGATCACTTAAATTTCTAAGTTTTTCTTCATTACCGGCATGCTCGAGAACAGTAACAACAAAGCCGGTTCTCTAAATGACGAGTTCGGCATTTAATCTGTGTTTGGATACTATGCCGGCTTTCTGTAATCTCCATGACAAATATGATTTTGACAGAAAACCGGCACATTAATGATGTTAATTTCAATGCCGGAAAGGTCACTGATTTCTCTGGAAGTTTTTTCTGCATTTCCGGCATGGGTTCAAAAGTAAGTCTACGCCGGTAGTAAATGGATTTCCCTACAAATAGGGGATAGCTAAGGGAAATGGATATCATTGTGCTTGGCCTTAACGTCATCACTCCCCCATTCTCACTAATACCCACCACTATTATCTCCACCGCCAATCCACCACCCCTCCCACCATCACAACCACCATCAATGCCTATTGATTTCATGTAAAATAAATCTATTATGTATCGTATTAATGAAAATATATTTATTTATTTAATTAAATAAATATATATTATGAAACATCAATATAACATTTATTATTAAAAATTAATTAAACTGATCATTTTACAGCCGTAGATTTAGCTTTCCCAAGAATGAATCCAGATCATCCTTTATTAAAGGTGTTATAATTTCTTTATTTAATGAAAGTGTATTTATTAAGATAATTATAAGACATTAGAATAATGAGAGATTAATAAAATATTTATTATAATAAATTAATGATACAATAATGATGTAAATAACCACAACCATCGATTTAGCTTTCCCAAGAATAAATCCGGAGCGTTCTTTATTAGATTAATTAAGAGGACATTTAATGATTAAAATTTAATAAATTATTCATTATGAGAGATTAATGGACGCTCATTAATAAAACACTCATAATGATTAATTTTAATTAGAGCAAACGACAACCATGGATTTAGCTTTCCCTAGAATGCATCCTGACCTCTCTTTACCTAGGCTAAGTAGTCCATGCTATGCTTTATATTCTTGATACAAAAGCTTCTCTCAAATATACATATACAATAGTCAATTGGTTTACAAATAGAGTATACAACATAATAAACATAGCCGAAGTTAATCAATAACTAACTCAACCCTTGAAGCTTTCGCTGCGCAACTCTGATATGTTTCTGAAATTGAAAGTGAGAACAGGTGAGCACATCATCCCTAAAAGGGGTGCCCAATAGAAATAACATTTAACTTTCAAGTAATCATTGGAATGATTTGGGACAATAAAAACAACCAATTCACAGAAATAAACAATCATGTGTATGGAACTAACTCCTTCGTCAAACAATGTATAATATTCAATGCCAAATTCCAGTACCTAGTAATATTGCGGTGTATCGCCCTAGCCATAGCATAAAATCTCCAAAGTAAGTAGGTATAAATGAAGGAACAGTATCTTATATACCACGGATGGAAAATCTTATTTTCCAAGCATTCAAATGGAAATTCTTATTTCCCAAACAATTCATAGAGACAAACAAAGCATTACAGTTCCTTTCCAGACCATGGAAAGATTAAAAGAAGTAACAGAACTTTCGGAATTTAAAACTAGACAATGCATAGAATACACATTCAGATAATGAATGAACTTATTAAACATAAACTTTTGTAAAAGAAAACAACAATAGTCACAAAAGAGTTAAATGTAAATTCCCACCTCTTTTGATGACAAGCCACGCCTACCTCGAGATCCACGATCCACTGGTTCATCCTTTGAATCGATCGTTGTTAATACAGACTAAATGTTAATCACACAAGAACTCTAAGAAACTAGCCAAAGTGGCTCACACAAGAATCATACAAGTTTAACTAATGGTTCTAAGCCATAAATTGACTTTACATCTTTTCATTCTCTATCTTTATCATAGCTAAGGTTTACTAATTGAATTAGATTGGTTCAATAATCCATTAGCTAAGTCTCATGAATATCTACAACTTTGTAGCAGAAACCAAAGGTGAATTCGGACCATAAGGGGTCCAAATATTAAACTAAGAAAACATGGCACTAAGCCAGGCCCAACAACTATCCCCATAATCTAAGGTCCAGTCTACTAAACAAGTCCAACAATCCAAGGCTTGGTCTAACTGGTCATCCAACGGTCGTTAACGTTCAAAAAGGTCAACAAACAGTCAACGTCAGTCAAACGTCAAGTCCAGAGTCAAATGAGTCAAAGTCTGGTCAAGGTCAGGTCAACTGGTCGAAGAGTCAAACTGAAATCGGTCAAGGTCCACTGAGTCAATTTTGGACAGGTCTGGTTAATGAGTTAACTCAGTCAGACAAGAAAGTCAGCTAAGGTTAAATCAGTCAACTATCTGACTGGGATAACTAACAGGCTTAAACTAAAATCTCTATTGCATTAACTCAAATATCTCAAAATAACTATATAATGAGGAGGGATCCCCTCACACCTTTATTATCACACTATCTCACACGTTGGGCGTCATTTTTGCGAAGAAAAACCAAACCGTAACAGATTTGAAGCTAATATTTTGGGGATATGTTCCTCTTACAAAGTTCAACATACCTACCAAAAATGAGCGTATTCCGAAACATATAACACCACCATCTATTACTTTGAAAATGAGTCGTTGAAAATCAACAGATTTCTGGCCGTCGAAATTAAGACCGGTAGATTGTGAGGTTTTGTATTTCGGAATGTGCTTATTTTTGGTAGGCATGTAGAACTTGGTAAGAGGAACATATCCCCAAAATATTAACTTCAAATCCGTTACAGTTTGATTTTTATTCGCAAAAAGACGCCCAACATGTGAGATAGTGTGATAATAAAGGTGTGAGGGGATCCTTATAATAACACAATTACAATTACAAAATCTCTTTACCTTAATAGGAAATTGCAAGCTTTTGCTATTCATCTCAACAATCCCTCCTGCAATTTGCCAACATCTCTCAACACCAGTTCACTACATACATCTAGACCTTAACTGCAACTCACACAACAATCAAATTCCATCTCATACCCAACAACCACACCTACAGCTTACCACCATTACCAGCTGAGCAAAGCTCAATTATCACATACCACCTGCCTCAGTTATCACATCTGCAACTCATATCAATAACAACTCCATTCCATTTCATACTAACACCTACCCAACTCAGTTCATACATATATCCCCTGCGACTTCAACTTCTTTAAGTCACTACCCTTGTGACTCTGCCCTAGCAACATCTCCACCACTATTATCAGTACTATGGATTTAACCAACCTACACCACCTACAACTTCAGATAAAATCAACACCACCAGTTCTGACTAAAAAACATTCTGTCGTAGTAGTATCACCACCAGTTACATCTTCAAAACATCTAAATGCAGTTTACCTGCAACATCACTACCAACACCATCAGTTCAATTAGACTCGGCCTCTCCCATTACCATGACTATTATCTCATTTACAATTACAAACTACTCCACCAACTCCCTTAGTTTCTAAAGCTCCACCAGTTCAACTAGTTACCATTGTAACTGAATTCAAGTAACTCTTCACATTCAACTCAACATACAATTCAGATCAACCTGTACATACCACCACCAATTAACTCATCTTCATCATCTGCCATATCACATTAACACTAGTTCATAAACCCCTCTTTGTACCGCTAGACATACTCAACACATCCTGAAATCGATAATCATATTTTACATAACAAACATAATTAACATTCCACTGATTACAATTCATTCATTCCCATCATTAGAGTTCTTAACTCTTCCCATAATCATAATCCTCATATCAGCAACATTCATATACTCTGTAATCATCTTACCCATCCATCTAAAACTCAATTTCATTCAACAACATCTTAGCTCAACAATTTAACCATTCATTCTTCTAATATCATAATTAAAGCAATTTACAAACTTACCCAGGTTTTACATCTTCTGAATTTCTTCACTGAGTTCCTTCTTATGAAACCCTAACCTTAATTCCCAGTATCATCTTTCAGTTCTTGTTCCTCTTCATCTCGTATTCCCCATAACCTCAAATTAAGCTTACCCATCATCTGCTTCCTTTGATTCTTCTATTCACCCAGTTCAAAAACCCTAACTCTTCAATTCACCACCGAATCAACTTCAAAAACTCAGTTAAACGACTACCCATGCTTCCTTATCTAGCGGTAGCTGCAAAGAAGAGATGAGAAATTGGTGTATTATTCGTGCTTATTTTTAATCCTTGAATTTCTTTCGAGTTTTCTCCAGATATCAAAAATATAGAAAAGACCTTCATACATATTAGAAATAGATAAGGGGATAATGGATCCCCCTGTCTTAAACCTCTTGTGGGTTTGAAAAATTCACCTGTTGTGCCATTCAGGAGAACTGCAATTGATGCAGTTGATATGCACTGGCTAATTAAGGTACACAAGTCCTCACAGAAGCCCATTTTTTCCATTTCAGTTATTAAAAAGTCCCAGCTTACTCTGTCGAAAGCTTTCGACATGTCGATTTTTACTCCTAAACCCTTTTCTTTAATTTTCCTATGATTCATTGCATAAATTAACTCATGTGCTACTATGATGTTATCAGAAACTTGTCTGTTTGAAAGAAAGGTTGACTGATAGGGTGAAATAAGATTATCAAGTAACCTTTTCATTATATTAGCTAAAAGTTTAGAGATTACTTTGTAGGGTATGTTACATTTACCAATATATTGGTCTAAGTCATAAGCATACTTTGGTTCTTTTCCTTTAGGAATTAAAAACAGAAAAGTTTTGTTTAGATCAAGGTTTAATTTTTTTGTTACCCAAAAATCCATGATTAAGCCCACAAGTTGATCACCAACCAATGACCAATTGTGTTTGAAGAAAGACATCGGGAAACCATCAGGTACCGGTGATTTATTTGGTTTTATATTTTTAACCACTTCCCAAATTTCATCATAGGTAGATGAAGCCATTAAGCTCTTATTATCACTGTCTGTTACTCCTACTGAAAGATAAGACAAAATATCTTCATTTTCCACTATTGGCGTGCATATCCTTAAAAAGATTTTCAAAAAAAAAATTTTAAGTTCTAAAGCTATATTCTCAAAAAAACTAGAGAAAAACCCATCTACTTCTTCTTCTACCTTTGCTCAGATTTAGTCCCGTAGGGACTAGATCTGACAAAGCTTTCTTGTTTTTAGTTATTTTTTGTTGTTTTCAATAATTTCTTCGCTATTTGGGTGATTTTATCTACACTTTTATAGTGTTTCTTTCTAACGATTTTTTCGTGTTTGGTTTTCTTGATAAAAGTACATCGGCGATTCGGCAAGGGCGAAGATCAATTTCTTCTTCATCAGAAAAATAGATCTTGTGTTCGGGTTAGTTGCACATGAAGAATTTTTGGGCATATCACTCCTCTTTCATAGGAGAATCTCTTTTCTAAGAAGAAAAAATTTATCAAAATGGTCGAATTATAGTTTCGTATACCATTCCTTGTCCAATCTCATAGTACAAGATTTGGGTGCTATCGTGGTAGATCGCTCTTTCTTTTCGCGATTTATTTAGGTTTTGTATCTTTCTTTGTATTTGTTTCATGTTATGATGTACTTGTTTCTCTTTAAAACCATCATGTAAACGTTTCTTATGGATTGAAATACTTGTGGTTTGATGATCAAAAATAAATAAATAATAATAATAATAATTTTTAGAATCAGCATTCAAAAGGCAATTAATTTTATTCATTTTTATTTTTTGTTTTCATTGTTTTTAAATAGAAATATCCCGTGTTCTTTTCCCCTAAGTTAACTATATTATCTATTGAGACTTGTTTTGCAATTTTTCTTCAAAATCATAAAGTTTTTCTAAGCTCAACAGTTTCGAGTTAATCAATTTTTGTGAAGCAACAATTACTTTTTGTTTTTCCAAATAACATATTTCAGTTAAAAATTTCCTATATTCTTAGTTGGTAAACCAAAAACATTTTTCCTCCAAAAGTTTAACTGATTACCTAAGTTATTAATATTGAAAATCATCGAATCAGTTGGATTAAAACTTTCCTTAATCCAACACGAATTTATTAAATCTAGACATGATTGATCTTTCAACCATATATCGGAAAATTTAAATGAAAACACCGATTTGTTGTTTTCATTTCCATTCATATTTACCATTAGAGGGTAATGATTAGATCTTACTAAGACTACAACATTAAGTGATGATTCTGTGAACTGGTTTGGCCATTCCACATTAACAAAGGCTTTATCCGATCTTTCCTAGATGTTTTCATTTCCCTCTCTATGATTAATCCATGTAAATTTAGCTCCCTGCTGGTAGCCAAAATCCTACAGAGCTGATCTAACAAGGAGTCTTTTAAAAGGTTCTACTTCACTTATAACAAAGGATGCCCCTCCTTGTTTAGATCGGGTTTAATTTTTTTGTTACCCAAAAATCTTTATTTAAGCCCACAAGTTGATCACCAACCAATGACCAATTGTGTTTGAAGAAAGACACCGAGAAACCATCAGGTCCTGGTAATCTATTTGGTTTCACAATTTTAACCACTTCCCAAATTTCCTCATAGGTAGGTAAAGCCATTAAGGTCTTATTATCATCATTATATACTCCTACTGAAAGATAAGAGAAAATATCTTCATTTTCCACTGTTGGCGCATATCCTTAAAAATATTTTCAAAAAAGTTTTTAAATTCTAAAGCTATATTCTTCTTATCTTTTATTTCTTTAGAATCAACATTCAAAAGACAATCAATTTTATTCCTTTTTCTTCTTTCATTGCTTTTAAATGGAAATATATCGTATTCCTTTCCCCTAAGTTAACTATATTATCTCTTGAGAGTTTTTTTTTTTTTTTTTTTTTTCTTCGAATCATAAAGTTTTTCTAAGCTCAACAGGTTCGAGTTAATCAATTGTTGTGAAGCAACAATTACTTTTTATTTTTCCAAAATTTCTATTTCAGTTAAAAGTTTCCTAATTTTCTTAGTTGCTAAACCAAAAACATTTTTCCTCCAAAAGTTTAACTGATTACCTGCTAAGTTGTTAAGATTGAAAATCATCGAATCCGTTGGATTAGAACTTTCCTTAATCCAACACAAATTTATTAAATCTATACATGATTGATCTTTCAACCATGTATCGAAAAATTTAAATGAAAATACTGATTTATTCTTTTCATTTCCCTTCATATTTACTATTAGAGGGCAATGAGATCTAACCATGTTTTTTACATGATTCGGCATCTCCAAGCAACTCAAGCCACCATCAGTGTTCCATCTGTCTCCATCAGAGTCGTCGCCATCAGGAACTACGACAATTTTCTGATCTTTCTCTGTCTTAGCAAATCCCATGTCCTTCCATGCACAAGGTTTCTCAAATATATCTTCACCATTCATCCAGTTCTTCTTGCTCTCCTGCGCCGCCAGAATATTAAATAATAACATATTGACCTGAATATTATTGAATCAAAAAATATTAAAAGAACTTGCCTCTGCTAATCTACTGAATTCCACCACTGTTTTAGTAATTTCATCTGTATCTCCTAGAGAATTGTATCTATCTTCAAAAATGCTCTTGTGTTTTTTCCATAGGTAACTTAGAATGAATTTACTGTTAGTTTTAGTATCTCTATCAGCCATGATGGTCTTTACTGCAGTAAGAAAGGGAAATTTGAAAAGTTATAAATTAAAGAGATAAAATTTCAATTAAAAATACTTATTTTGAATTAAATCATTAACTTCCTACAATATTTCTCTCCTGAGCCATGATATTTAATTGCCGCATAAGGCATCGCCCGCTCCACCGGGACTACATCCTCCTCTAGCGTCAATTTAGCAACAGATTCGATGCATGTCAAAACTTTTTTAGCATATCTTTCCCACGTACCAGAGCGGTGATATTCCCCCCACGATCGATCCTTCTCTACCGTAAACAAAAATGGGACAAACTTGTTGCCATAGAATAAGTAATGTAATGATAATATAAGAAGAAGAAAAAGAATCATAAAGACAATCTATATTATAACCATAAAAAAAAAAGATCATTCAACTGAAATCTTTTTATCATGTGTGCAGCTCTCAAGATTATGATTTAAGTCCCGGACTCGTATATTCCCATATAATTGGCATCATATTTTATGGCACCTAATAACTCTAGAATCATGGGCGAGGGAAAGATTTCCTATCACCTGGATATTTAGACAGATACTCAAGATCTACAATAATGCAAATGCCATTTCTAAACCAAAGATTCTAACAACGCAATACATGCGCTCTCTATTCAGAATTCTACCCATGCTTTGGAATAATTCTCGCCTGAGCGACATGAATACTCACCAGACACATTCAGTAACCTTACTAGCATATTAAACATTCGATTCCTTAGAAAGATCCATTCTTTGGAGTTTCAACTTGTTTAGCAGATGGTGGAGATACATGATATGCTTCCTCTTCAGTTTTTAGCAGGTAATTGAATTGTTAAAGTCACCAGTTAAGAGCACGTTAATTTCACGTATCTCTCCCACCAGCTAAACAAGTTAGAAGTTCAAAGCATATTATCATTGTCTGTTACTCCTACTGAAAGATAAGAGAAAATATATTCATTTTCCACTCTTGGCATAACCTTGAAAAGAATTTCAAAAAGGTTTTTAAGTTCTAAAGCTAATACTTTCTTATCTTTTATTTCTTTAGAATCAACATTTAAAAGACAATCAATTTTATTCCTTTTTTTTTTTCCTTTAACTATATAAGCTCTTGAGAGTTGTTTTGCAATTTATTCTTTAGAATCATAAAGTTTTTCTAAGCTCAACAGTTTCGAGTTAATCAATTGTTATGAAGTAACAATTACTTTTTGTTTTTCCAAATTTCCTATTTCAGTTACAATTTCCCTAATTTTCTTAGTTGGTAAACCAAAATCATTTTTCCTCCAAAAGTTTAACTGATTACCTAAGTTATTAAGATTGAAAATCATCGAATCAGTTGGATATCAAATCAGAGAAGCTTATTCTAGTATAGAGATTCCTAAAATGTCAAACCTATTTCTAATACCTTTGTTCTGAAAATTGGAGATATTTTTAGTATTGAGAAACTAATCATAGCATTGAAAACAGAGAAAAATCACAGGAATACATACATATTGTTCCTTACCCACCAAGATGTATTCCCAATTTCCAACTCCATCTCCCAATTTCTCGCACAGAAAAAGGATTTTATCAACTTGGTTTCCTGCATCCTGTATAAGATGATGCACTTCGGCTGCTACTTCATCACATTTGCTTGTAATACAAGCAGATGCACCACACAACTGAAATGCCACTCCACCAAAGTCTTAAATTTTGACATCCTCCAATGTAGGAAGTTTGTCATTATCATTGGCTTTACCATTAGAACCTAGTACGAAACCGAAGGTAGGATGACCAAGTCCTACATTCGTTGTCCCATGAGACAACAAAAGTCTCGAACATGCTGGACATGACAAACATTATTGGACATTTAATCCAATAACATTAAAACAGAACTTGTAGCTTTTAAATTAAAGAGTGATCCCATACCTTAAATTGCATGATGAAAGACCCTTCCTGTCCCTTAACTTAAACGCCTGAAAAAGTTATCCATTATCAAAAATTCAATTTACTAACATAAAACAATTTACTGATGAGCCGGGTCTGAGGGTGTTCAGTGTGTGCGACGCATAGGGAATAATAAAGATTAAAGAGGGGAAAAATGCGCTAGGTTTAATGCACTGGGAAGATTCGAAACCTTGATCTATGGTAGGTTCAACGGAGGACTCAACCACTAAGCTACTAATTTGTTGGTGGTATTTTGTGTAAATCTTTTAAATATATAACGTTATAAAAGGATTTATAGTGTGAAACAAAGGCCTAATTAATTTTTCTTTTTCTTTTTTTTTTTATTGAATATGAATCCGTCAAGAGTTAATACAATATACACTTATTATTTTTGATTTATATACGAGGGAGGATCCATGGATGATCTTATATGTACACTGTTCATACAAGATTGAACCAATTTTTTTCGAATCCAAATGAAGATGAATTTGAACTCAATATTTTTATGATATGTTTCTCTTATTAAATTCTAGATTCCTATAGAATATCTTACATTTAAATATAACTTTTTTTTTATTATCGCACATGTTAAGACGAAAAATTTCTATTATCATATGTTAAAACTGAATATAAAATTTTAATTTAATGTACAATTCGATTCTTGAAAATGAAAAACAAATTTTCTTCACCATATTTTTGTTTTTCTCGATTGTTGATAACAATTTTTTTCCTTCTAATGGTGTACTATATTATCCTGGCGAGATTGGGGTATACCCATTTTGTTCCCATCCAAACTAGTGTGCTAAGGGGTGTCTAAAAGGTGTTAAAAGACCAAATTTCCCATACTAATAATACAATAAATAAAAAAACCATGCCGACTAAAACATATTCAAAAAAGTTTCAAAATCTTACTTCAAAACTCTAACTATACAAAAAAAAAAAAAAAAAAAACGACCAAGAATAAAAAGAATCAAAAGTCGGCATGGCATTTTTTTGTCAACCGTGCCGACTAAAATATAGTCGGGAAGGTATAAGGTTGAATACCGTGACGACTTTTCATCTCATAAATTAACAGTTACAAGGTCGTCACGGTATCCATCCCCATACCTTGTCAACTATATTTTAGTCGGTAAGTTATGAAATTAATACCTTGCCAATTAATCATGCATTTGTAACACCTTTCTATGTATGTCAAAAATCGTATAGTCAGCAGGGTATTTTTTGTCGACCTTGCCGACTATAAGTTAGCCGGAAATGTAGGAAATCAATAACATGCCGACTACTAAGGCATTTACAACAGTCTCCTGTGTGTCAAAAATAATAAAGTCGGCATTGTTTATTAGAAACAAGCATGCCGACCAACTTTAGTCGGCATGGTCTTCATTCATCGACCTTGCCGCTTTTCATACTTTCGGAATTGAAAGTGTTGATTTCTTCTCTAATTTTGAGTATGATTTCATACAATAGCTTTGCAATCCCTTTTTTAGAATTGTTTGGGTAGTGTGCTTTCATTTCTGTTGATAAAAATATCTTCAAAACAAATGTTTTTTTATCAAAAATCTTCCCACATAAGTTCAATCAAACACAGAATTTCATAACTTAAGTTTATAAGTTTTAATCTACTCAATTAAGTATGTTAATCAGATTTTTAGTATTAATTAAACATGGATATATTAGCCATCTAGAAAATACAAGGTTAAGGGGTGCCCTGTTTTACTTCAAAATAACCCAGGTTTTGTCTCATTAGGTATACCCAATTAATCTGGGTATACCCTAATCTCGCCAGGTATATTATCGGGGGAAAAATTTAAGCATCAAACAATCTATGGTTAAATTTATCGGGTGTTTCAGCTAATTAATCATTAACACATCAATCTTTTCAATGCGCCCTAAAACAGTACCATATCCATAACAGATTTTTCGGCAAATCTTCATTGAGACTCCTGGAAACACACAACCAAAATCCAGTAGCCAGTCTCTGTACCATATCAAGTTATCAACCACCATGATTCTCAAACAGTGACTCTTTTTCTTTTTCTCTCACAAAAACCAACAGAGAGAAGCGATTGACTGATGTAGGGAATATAGCATAATAATTATGTGATAAACTCTAACCTTAGAACTGAGACATATTTTATTGTATGAAACGTGAAGACTGATGGGTATTATAGTGGAGGCATCAGAATGGAAAAAGCGTACGAAGTTGCAAGATTTGTCGTGCCTAAAGCCTGAACTAGTTGACATAGCACTGTTAGCATAGTACAGGACTACAGGGGAAAGGGCTGCCTATTACTAGGTTACTACGGCACATTTACTGCTACCCTTGAGTATCATGAAGACTGAATAGACATGACTCGTGAGCAGAGAAACTATGACTATGCAATTTGGCATGCGTCATAGGTTATAGGGGCAGAGGGTAGCAGGGTCTTTCGTGCATCTTGCTGCAGAAAGATCTTTCGTATATGAGAGGACAAACTGTTTCTTTTATTCTTTTTATTTTCTCACCCCTGTTAAAGTTGATGACAAGCATTTACTTAATGGATTTTTTAATTTATTTTTGTTCTAAATTTATTAGGCCATCGGAGGAACCACTTTGGTTCATAAATCTCACTCCATCTCACTAAGGCCGGGTCTAATGGTACGCCAAGATTCAAGTTTCTCACCGGATTCACATCACCAAAACACAACGCCCGCCCGCAGTGGGGATTCAAGATTCCTTCTAGATGCGCAGTTCCTAAGTACGTGTGGGAGAATATTTCCACAGAATTTAATAAAGACGTGTACTTTGAGAGAGCAATAGACGTGTAGTTTGCTTACTAAGAGAGATGTGTACTTTGCATATCAAAGAGCAATAGACGTGTCGGGCATCAAAACATTGTAAACTGCTCTCCCCAACACCCCACTCACTCTCTATGAGACTTAACTCTTGCTTTTCTAGAATTTAATCCACGTGGCACGCAGTTCCTAAGTGCGTGATGGAGAATGTTTCCATAGCATATTCGTTGGTACGCATTTAGGAACGGTGTATAATGCTTTTTCCGTACACGGTTTCAAAGGGTGTGCCTGGGTTATTTCCATCTTGGATCCAAACAAAACGAAGCACTCACTGGGAATCATGGTAACAGTACCCTAAAAAACGACACTTCAATAGTGCGTATCTTGTATCTTGGATCCCTTAACAAGTAAGAAAATGCGAGTCCTGTGTTAGACAATTGATTCTAGAACGCTTGGTTTGCCCATTTGCGTCCACAATTCTACGGAAACTTGTCAAGTTCTCGGCAAGTCTTAATATTCTCATTAATTCTCAAGGTATTTATACAAGACCAGAATTGGGTCACACGAATTCTATACAGAAATATAACTCAAAATATTCTAGGCTAAATATAGACCTATTTCCTAATACCCTCCCTCAAGATGGAGCATAGAGGTCACAAATGCCATCTTGGACAAAAGAAACTTAAACTGAGCTTTCCCTAAAGCTTTTGTGAAGATATCTGCCAATTGCACTGTTGTAGGAGTGTAAGAGGGTGATATAATCTTCCGTATTATGGCATCTCTGAAAACATGACAACCCACTTCTATATGTTTTGTTCGTTCATGAAATACTGGATTCTGAGCAATGTATAAGGCTGATTGACTATCACAAAAGAGAATCATCCCATGTGGATGATGAACTCCTAAATCACCAAGTAATTGTTTCAACCACTTTAATTCACATGTAACTGCTTCTATAGATCTGTATTCCGCTTCAGCTAAGGAACGAGAAACTGTACGATGCTTCTTAATCTTCCAAGACACTGGTGAAAACCCAAGGAGGACAAACCATCCTGTTAATGAACGTCTAGTTAATGGACAACTTGCCCAATCTGATTCACCCCATCCTTTTAAATTGAGACCACTATCAGAGCGCAACATAATTCCTTATCCAGGATTCTTCTTCAAATATCTAACCACACGAAGGGGTGCTTCCCAATGCTCCACTCTTGGTTGTTACATAAATTGCGACAAAATATATATGCACTGAGTAAGCAAGATATGGTCGGGTGAGTGACAAATAAATCAGATGACCAACCAGTCTCTTATATTTCTCCACATCTTCTAATATCTTACCCTTTGCTAAGGCCAGCCGATGCTTTGTCTCCATTGGAAACTCTGCAGGTTTTGCTCCCAATAACCCAGTTTCCATGATAATATCCAATGTATACTTCCTCTGGCATATGTAGAAACTTTGTTTACTACGTGCCACCTCCAATCCTAAGAAGTATTTCAACTTCCCCAAATCTTTCATCTTGAAACATTGTCCCAAGTATGTTTTAAAATTATGAAGTGCAACTAGATCATTGCATGCTACAATCAAATCATCAACATACACCAAAACATTAAGTTGTATCTTTCCCTTTGTCATAGTAAAGAGAGAATAATCTGAGTATGACTGTTTAAAGCCATAATTATTTAAGGATGTTGATAACTTTGCAAACCAACACCTAGGAGCTTGTTTTAGGCCATATAATGATTTCTTCATTCTACAAACCATATTAGGATTTCCCTTGGAAAATCCTGGAGGTATCTTCATATACACTTCTTCCTCCAAATCACCATGAAGAAAGTCATTATGTACATCCATTTGATATACTTCCCAATTCTTTACTGCTGCAACAACTAGAAAAGTACGAACTGTTGTCATCTTTGCCACTGGTGCAAATGTCTCGTTATAATCTAATCCTTCAACTTGATGATTCCCAAATATTACCAATCTTGCTTTCAGACGTATCGAATTTCCATTTTTATCACACTTTTCTATGTAAATCTATTTGCTTCCTAATGCCTTCTTACCAGGTGGTAATTCCTCCAATTCCCATGTTCCTTGTTCCTCCAGAGCTCTTATTTCTCCAACCATAGCATTTTGCCATCCTGGATGCTTCATAGCTTCTTTGAAGCTCTTGGGCTCATTTCCAATAGTTATAGCTGCAAGATATTTTCTATGCACTGCAGAAAAACGATCACGACTAACATAATATGTCAAGGGATAAGGTGTACCTGAGGCTGATGATTGTGTAGGGTGAGTGGAAGATGGACTATTTTCTCGTATAAAGTGCGTCACAAGACCCTTGAGTCTACTAGAAGGAATTTTCTGACGTTTTCCTTTACCCATCCCAATGTTGTTATTCTCTACCACAACTTCAACTGATGTGTCCTTACTATTATTATTTGATGAATCATTATTCTCTTCAGGTTGTTCCTGAGCTCTTCCTTCTAATACTTAAGTTTCACAATCAATACCAGAAAGTGATTCATCACTACTTTGTTGGTGCTGCAACTCATGTTGTTGAGTTTCCATAACTCCTCTAGGCAACTGTCCTTCTTCTTTATCTTCATCATCACTCCAACAAACATCGTTAGTTGGTGGAATTGATTTTCCAGTAATGGCTGTCATATAAGGAAACCGATGTTCATAAAACTCCACATCCCTTGACACTAAAAAATTTTTTGTGTCTAAATCACCATGCCTTTTTACCAAAAGGATAACCAAGGAATACACATCTCCTTCCCCAGCTTGAAAACTTATCCCTTTTACTACTTTGATTATGTACATAACACAAGCACCCAAACACTTTCAAGTGATCATATGGAGGCAACTTTCCAAACATGATTTCATATGGAGTTTTGTTATTAAGTAAAGGTGTTGGTGTACGATTAATCAAGTATGCTGCAGTTGATAGACACATTTTTGTGTCTAATTTAATCTCAATACTATATATTGTTGGCACTCGATTTTGTATTTATTATGGTGTTTTATGTGTTTGTAGGTATTTTGGGGCAATAAACATTTTTGGAAAATTCGGCTCGAAAAGTTGTTAAAGGCATTCCGGAGGACATTTGTTAAACGGACCCCTACTTTGGATAAGGGGAACCTCGGTTGGACACCTGCTATTTACACTCCATAGACGGATAGGGGCGACCTTCTTCTTCCACATTTAAATTTCAGTTTTGGCGGGAAAGTGGTGCAGTGAACTGGCAGAGTTTGGATTCAAGAATTGGACGTGATTTTATCAAATTCAATGGCTGAATTTGATGGACTGGGTTTGTGAGAGCCAAACAGGGTCGGTCTAGTCAATGGTTTGGATTAGAATTGGTTGGAGATTCGGATTGAAGAAAACAGTTGTTGTGTACGGGAAGAATTAGGGTTCGAATTTTCTAGGTATTCCAGGAGATTAAATCGCTACAATTTGTTGTATTCACCCCGTTACACCTAACCAGGGCTGGTAATGATTTTTGTTTCGATAAAAAAGGGAAGTTACGTGGACATCTCATGAAACAAAGGTTGGAGCAATACGCGGGATTCTGTGGTGATATTTTGAAATTCTGCGTGTCTCTACGCCGTGTTGACTCAATCGTCTGCGTGCAGAATTCATTCTTTACTGCCTGAAGTATGAAGAGATTATTCGGAGTAATGAGGAGATATTCGAAGCCATGTGTAGTATATATAGAGTGTTGGAGTATCAGAGAAGTTTTATGGAGAGTTAGGGGTGAAGTTCTGGTTTGTAGAAGAAGTTGCAGACGAGTTCTGCACTTTCAGGCGAAGAAGAAGAGGAAGAACACAAAATAGCATATTTAGACAGTCGCAGAAATCGTTTCCTATACATTCAAATCCAATAACTTTGTAACAATTATTTCGAGTTTGCAACATCTTATTAGTGTTTCTCTGTAATAGTGGGTTCTGTAACAGTTATATCTGTTACAAACACACTGCTTTATACCCTTTCCTCTTCCAAATACCTTCTTGAGCAATGAAATCAACTTTTGAGTGTGTTTCCAACCTAATGAGCTAAATCCTATCATCGGGTCGACGGAGGAAGCCAAACTTCACGAATGCGGTAATTATATTATTCTTTTTATGATTAATTGCACAGTTATTTAATTGAATTATGATTATCATTGAATAGTTGTAATTTCAATTAATGGGTTATGCTTGCTTAATTGTTTTGATATCCCATACTTTAGATTTACAACCATTACTTTCGAAATCTACTTTAGGCAATGAATTAGAGTCAATGAAACTTTATATTATGAGCTATTATTGTTTAGAATTGGTATTTGAATTGCATGAAATTGAAGTCTGGTGGAATCCTGAGTCCCGATCATCTCTTCATCTTGTTAACTTTTGTATATATATTTTCTTATTTTTAGTATTTTCCATTATTTAAACCTAAAATCAATTTCAACAAAGTCCGAGTGAACGACAACTCTATTTACTACTATCTAAAATTCGATCAGCAGTCAATGCACAGTCTCCCCAAAATCGTATTGGTAAATTAGCTTGAAATCCCAAAGCTCTTGCCACATTCAATATATGTTGGTGTTTTCTCCCAACCCTCCCATTTTTTTGGGGTGTACCAACAAATGATTTCTCAAAGACTACCCCGTTAGTCTTAAAATATCTACACAATGCATTAAACTTTGTTCCAACTTCTAACAATTTTGATTTCTTTGTCAAACTGATGTTTCACAAGAGCAATGAAATTAAGAAATACCAATTCAACTTCAGTTTTAGTTTTGATCAAATAAATCCACACACCTCTTGAAAAATCATCTATTATTGTCATAAAATAATGAGCTCCACAAGAAGAAGGTGTCTTGCAAGGACCCCATAAATCCAGATGAACTAACTCAAATATACATCTGGCTTTACTCAAACTAATAAGAAAACTACTTCTACGATGTTTTTCTCGTGGGCAAATATCACAAGCATTATTATTCTTCCTAAATATCCTACTCACAACTGGTATTTTTTTTGCAAAACTTTCTCCAATGGGTGTCCCATTCTTTGATGCCATAGCTCGTACGAGTCCCCACTAACTGTAAGTACTTTAATAGGAGGCGCACCATGAAAAATATATAGTCCACCTTGTCTCTCACCAACTCCAATCACCTTCCTCGTCAACCGGTCATGTATAAGACACAAACTGTTAGTACATTGCACAGTACAAACCAACTCATACATCACATGTGTAACCGAAATTAAGTTACATGTTATCTGAGGTACATAAAGAACATTATCAATCCTCAAACCACCAAGAAGAATCATAGATCCAATTTTATCAGAGTTTGCATACTTTCCGTCTGGCAGGCCAACTGAAAATGCCTTAATTTCTTTCACTTCTATCATGTCATCAATATTACAAGTAACATGATTTGTAGCCCTTATATCCAAAATCCAGGAAACATGATTCTTTTTACCTTGCAGTTGAAATTTTGATTTGTTTGAGTTTAAAAACTCAAACACTTGTTGAAGTTGTGTTGTTGTCACTCCAACCAAACCGGTTCCATCTGCAGATGCCACACCGCCTGACTGCTGAGTTGCTGGTATATTCAAGTTATGTGCCCGAACAAGATTGTTGGTTCTATTTCCTTTGCCACCTCTGCCATATGCAGAGACACCCCGGCCTCTACCACCTCTGCCATATGCAGAGCCACCTCTGCCTTTACCACCATCCCTGCCTCCTCTGCCATAGCCTCATGCACCACGAGATCTGTCTCCTCAATATTCAGGGTAGCCAATTAGTTGATAACAACCATCATCAGAGTGTCATTCTCGATTACAGTGTTTGCAAAACTTTGTAGGATCATATGTATTTGTGGTTGCTCGCTGATCAGGTTGAACTTTAAATGCCATAACATTGTCTTGCACTTCTTTCGGTAAAACTACATCTCCTATTCTCAGACGTTCAGAATTAACTATAGTTTGGTATGCAATATCAATCGATGGTAGGGGATCTCGTGCCAATAATTGTTCACGCAATGAACTATACATACTGTCAAGACCAATCAATAAATAATAAAGATAATCTTCATCTCTCAAATTAGTCACCTGAGTCGCAATAGGTGCAATGACCACACTTGCATTGTGGTATTTTCATATATGTCACCAGCTCATCCCATATTTTGTTCAATCTCCCATAGTAGACAGCTACACTCTCAGATTACCCTTGTTTACACTCACTCAAAGAAGCTTTCAGTTGACAGATTCTTGTTCCACTGTCAACACAAAATCTTTTCTTTACGTGTGTCCATAGAATACTTGCATCATCATAATCTCCCAGCGTTGAACTGATTGAAGATTCTAGTGTGTTTCTAATCTAGGAAACTTGCATTGAATGGACAACAATCCATTCCTCCAACTGATCAGGATCTTCAGGTTCTTTAATTGTACCATCAACAAAGCCAAACTTTCTCTTAGCTATCAAAGATCTTCTAATGGCTCTAGCCCACTCATCATAATTGATTCCTCTTAATACAATCACCGGATTCTTCTTCGGCAAATCATATGCTATGTATTTTCCCTTCGTTCCTTTTGATGTGTTTGTTGCATCGTCTCCTTCTCCCATCGCTTAAAGAAAACTTGAAAATTTTAGGGTTAGGGTTTTAACCAAGCTCTGATACCATGTCAAGTTCTCGACACGTCTTAATATTCTCATTAATTCTCAAGGTATTTATACAAGACCAGACTTGGGTCACCCGAATTCTATACGGAAATATAACTCAAAATACTCTAGGCTAAATATAGCCCTATTTTCTAATAAAACTCGTATAGAACTTTATTAGATAATGAATATTTGTCCTTGATAAAAAATAAATAAATTATGCATTCTAAAATAGATGATTGGTTCGGTACTTTTGATTTTAGTATTTGGCATATGCTCACTACTGTGCTCAAACCAAATAGTATATTACAAGATAATGAAAATCTCGTTATAGTAATTTTTCAAAAATTTGACATGTTGTCCTTATATTTTTATTTATCCAGATTTTGCCAGAAAGAGATTAATTTGACATGTTGTCCTAATATTAGATCATATCTAAAATATAGTTTGTTTTAGATCTAGTTTTGGCAGATTCTAAAATATATGCATTGCTCACTAGTACAAGGACAAAATGTCATAGCCATTTGCAACAAAGAGATCTCTAACCTGTCCTTATATATTATTATTTTATGCATGGAATCCTCTCCAAGAGCTCTTATTTCTGCGGAGAATGATAATCTCATTCATGGAATTAAAGTGAGCAAGCATTGCCCAGTTATTTCTCATTTTTTATTGTTGCAAATGGCTGTTTGGTTTTTGCAAATAAAACTAGTCATAAAAATCCAAGGTGACCAAACTTGTGGTACAAAAATCCCACTCAAATGTTACGATTCATTAAAACTCCGTCTTAAACTAAATTGATACGAAAACCCCAAATTTAAAAAAAATTGATACAAAAACTCCAAATTTTAAAATTGGTTTCATCAAATTCTATGAGGTTTCATCAAAATCTTTTGGGTTTTTGTGTTACTTTTATTTTTTGGGTTTTTGTGTTACTTTTGTTTTGACGGGTTTTTTGTGGATGGATAATGACACCTTTGGGGTTATAACTCACAGAACGTTTTGCAAATGCAAATGCCAAGGAAGTCAGAAATTTGGTTCAATATTACTCCTAAGCTAACAATCCAGTTGGTTTTTGAGTAAGCACTTTTGCATTGCAATACTTTTACTAAGTAATCACATCAGCACCCCAATTTGACATATAAAATATCACACCTAAGCTAACACTTTTATTTTTATTTTCTTTTGGTACTTATATCCAAATTATGTTCAGAACTAACCGTCGAAGTAAGTGACTTAGTTGACTAATCTAATCTTTACGGATAGCGCGTATCTTTTACCGTATTTTCCCCCAGTTGATGACAAGAAACTTGTCGAGCCCATCCCCATCAATTTTGCTGGAGTTTGCCGTTAAGCAGTCGACAAGACCGAAATTGTCCGTCTGTACATACATCTGATATTAAATTGTACGACAGCGGACCCTCAATTACAAGATTTTTGTTAAAGGGAGAGCAAAAATGGATCCGAGGAGAGCGAAAATCGTAATTGACTCACTAACTAGGCCGATTCATATATTGAGTCAAATTTTAACCTAATATACCCTTTAACTTAACCACACTTATTAACCTAATGTATCTAATTAAGTTAGCCCCCGGTATTATTACCGAAACGGTTATTATCACCAATAACCAAAAACACAGTTAAACCCTAAATCCAAAGTCTTTCGTAGTGAAACGGTATTTTCAGGTACGTTTAACATTTCAACACCATTATGTCTTTCTGAATCAAACATGAAAATATATCAAAATTGACAAAAAAAAAAAATTGGTTGTTGACCTCGGGAAACTTTTACTCATATCAAAAAAGATAATACGAAGATTTGTTCTGCCATGAGAACATTTACTGTACAAGCGCTTCCAACCCATTCTTACAGGTAATGACTTTTTGGCATCGATCAATGATCACTATATAACCGGCCATAGATGTTTGTTCTTAACTCATTCAAATACATAGATTTCTTCAAAGCTTATTAGAACGTGAACCAGTTATTGGATGTTGGTTTCAATGATCAGTACATAACATGAATTTCTCTTATGGTGAATTATAGATGTCCACTGCATAGAAGAAAAAGTAAGAAGAAAGAAGAGAAGAAAGAAGAAAAGTAGGGGTTCGATTCGACTGCTTGATTTTTGGATTGAATGGGTTTTGATCAGTAAGCATGCAAGCTGAGTGTGAAGGGTAAACTTGTCCGAGTCAAAACTCAATATAGGAATCGGCCTAGTTAGTGAGTCGACTACGGTTTTCGCTCTCTCAGATCCATTTTTGCTCTCCCTTTAACAAAAATCCAATTACAAATACGAGAACTAAGTATAGCATGGGTGGGTGTCTATATAAATACATACAGAATCCCTTGTTGTTCTTTCATGGAGGACAAGCAGTTAGTGAGTTCATGAGCGATCTGGATTCTGGTAGGCACGTAAAGGATTGCTGGGAGCGGGCCAAGTATAATAAGGTTGTTGGAGCGGGCCGTCTTGCTCTAATATTCCAATATTATACTAGGGGTGTGTGTGTGAAACACGTGATGGGTGAAATCGGTAGTTCAGGATCAAAATATACAGTGAACAGATGCCTGGGCCGCTGGATAATATAGGTCCGGATCTGCCATACCCTTATCAAACCCGCCCAAATTTCTTCTCTAGTCTAGATGATAACTTTTCTCTCTGAAATTGGGAAAAAAGCCCTCTTCTTCTTCTTCTGCCCTGAAATTTCTCTGTGCAAACAAGGTTTTGGTTGCAAAGATTTCTCATAATAAATGGAACCACATACAGAAGTTGTTGATGAGCCATCACAAACCCTAGCTATAAGAAGTCCAGAAGGCACGGTAAGAAAGTTTTTCAATTCTGAGGTATTTTTATACATAGAAATTAAACTACACATCTCATTGAAGTTAATTCAGTCTTTGTTGCTGTTAGACCTTGATTTCAGTTGTTTTTTCATGGCCGATAAGTTTCACTTTTTTAGGATTTTTATTTTTTCAGTATTTGTTCAAGGAATACTCCTTATTTGGGTCGTGAATCATAATTTATCATCATGCAACATCAATTAAGAGATGTATTTATGTTAATCTTCATTCTAGGGTTACTGAACTTGAGATGATTCAAGGTTCTAATGAGGTGCATTGGTTGGTGATGCTTTTGAGAATCTAACTATAGGGTTTCAGATCAGCGAGGATAAGTTGAATAGAACTTATAGAAATGATTCTGTTATTGTTCATTCGAAGATTGTTACATGGGAGCACATTAAAGTAGTTTCCATTTGGGATAAACCAACTGCTTCTGATTTTGGTCATGTTATTCTTGAAAACCCCAGAAACTTCAGTATGGCTCTTCGTCCTAGCATAGCACCATCACCGTCTGAATCTACTTACAAGACGAACAGTAGTGGTATTACTTCTTCCTTACAGTGTATGATACTATTGGGAAGATTATATTTTCAAGTTTGAAGAAAATAATGTGCAAGCCCAATTCTGTTGGGTTTATAATAGCTTGTTTCCTTAGCCTGTCCTACCATTTGTTTGATCTTGTTGGTCCTTTTTTATCAGGGAAAACAAGATCAGATGGAGAAAGATAAGTTGCAAGAGAAAATTGTATATTTTCCCAAAAGAGAACGCTTCAAATTTGAGGTTGAAGCTTCACCATCTACGGATTTGATCAGCTCATTACGGGATCAACCATCATCAAAAAGCCGCAAGTTAGAGGAGCATTCAGTTCAAGCTTCTCCCGGTAATGATTCAACAATTGTAAGCTTTCTTGTACTTCTGATTTTTCCGTGTATACTTCCGTGTGCTAACTTCAATGAAATTTATTCAAATTGAAACTAGCCGTGGTATCTTCGAGGAGCGTTATCCTAAAGAACCGCATTCAACTTGTTAAAGATTCCATCGAATCTCGCCAGTTCATAAAAGCTCTACAGCTTATTAACGCTTTACAATCCGAGTTTCCGCCTTCTCCACTTGTTCTGGTAATGTTGACCTCCTTCCAATACGAAATTCAAAGTCAAGTTTGTAAGTCAGTTCTAGTTTGAGTGTTAAATATTACTCTTCTATTCATTCCCTGTTATTTAGGCTCTGAAGGCACTTGTATATGAGAAAATTGCCAGTAAAGTTGAAGTATTATGTATTTGCTCGGATGCCAAGGACCACATGTTCTTTGATTTCTCAAGTCTTCCAGATGTGCTGGCAACATTAGATACTGTTTTCCAACGACTTGGTCGCTGTAAGTAATTTTCTCTTATTGTTCTGCATCAAAATGTATGTTAATTACACGAGATTTTATATCATCAAAGGAAACTAGCATCTCTATATTTCTTCTACATAGTGTCTGAACAAACCACTGCTGTCAGAATACGAAATGGATACAACAAACAAAAAAAGATCCAGTTGTTGTTGCTTAAAGATTAAAAAGTATTGTATGTGTAGTTTCCTAGGATACTCCGTTTTAATTACATTATGTACATTGGAACACCACCATGAGGGTAAAGTTTAGATACTTCTGTAGGTGTGTGGGTAGAAAGCTTAGAAGGTTCTTATCTACAGGAACAGTTGTCCTGCAATTTTGCAATCTGTCAATAGTTTCTGTCATGACGGCAGTAATTTCGCTTGCTAACGGCTTTTTTAATTTTATTTGTTGATGAATATTCCAGTGGATTTAGCGACAGAGTATTACGAACATGCTTGTGAAAAAGTTCATAACAGTTTGGAGCTGTTGAGGGGATTGTTTAATTGTTATTCCCGGCAGTTGTCATTTGCAAAGCAACTTAAGGTTAGGGGGTGTCTAAGAACCCAATATATGTTTGTTTTTTTTTTGGATCTGCTTGGTTGCTATTTAATAATAACTAATATAAAGGAAAGCGGTCTTTTTCGACCGTGGACACCCTGAATTCTTTCATATTCCGCTTTTGTTCTCAAGAAGAGAACTTTCTCCACCCACAAATCATCCTAGAACTCTCTTAATTTCTCAAATATCTGCAATCATCAGGGCTTCTCTTCAATCTCTTTAAGCTCATCGTATGTCTTCCCTTCTATGTAGCTCATCTGAACTGATCTATCATCAAAAGATTGATTTTTTTGTTTAAATTTCATCAAGCCTGGATCCTGTTTTTTTGTTAGAACTTTAATTGAAGACATAATCTTACTTTACTGTTTTGAATGGTAGTACATATCTGTTTGTGTCCATTCATTGTATGGACTGTTAACTTGCTTTTGTTTCCAGTTTTATTAAATTGATTCCAATCTATGTTGGCAGGTTTGCCTCAGAATGTATATGATTGTTCAGGAGGACAAGTTCCTGTACTGGGCTGTTTTCTGCGTTCAACTACAGGTTTTCTGGCAAAAGCACTTGGCTGTTAATAATACTTACATTGTTCGCTACATACATTTGTTAAGAAACTACAGTATATGTGTTATGTACCAGCGATATGACCTGCTTTGGTGCAGGTGCTTTTTCATTTGTTCAAGAAGGATGGATTGGATCATAACTTGGATGAACCGGAAGGTAAGTTTTTCTGTATTTGTTTTTTTTTTTCCTTTTAACAAAATTTAGTGCACAAATTCCCTTTTAAATGTCGCAACTATTTTGCAGCCTTCTTGGTATATATGTCGGTGATGGAGCTGCAAGAAATGTATGACCCTGTTCATGAGATTCTTTACAAGTTAGGTCCGACACTTCTAGTGGTCAAAGCTGATAAGCAGGATTTAAAGGTACTTTATCATACCCTATTTATTATCTTATTGTTGTAGAATTAAATAGTCACCGAGCAACAGAATTAAATAGTTACCGAAGAACAATTCGTCGAGTCTTGATTACATGTTGCAAGTCCACACGCTTTAATTAAAATTTCTACTTTTTGGTTTCTCGGTGAATTTATATAGGTACCCACAACTTCATCGATTTCTGCGAATATAGAAACCTTATGCAGGTTTGACTTGTATCACTCATGCTTATTGTACACTGTACAAGCATACTGCTGCAGTCTGAAGGAGCCATACTGAAACTATGACACTATAATCAAAAACTAATTGCTGACCCACAATCACTTGGCAATTTTACAAATGAATATATTACTTGATCACTAGTCAGATAAACTGCTCATGGTTCATATTCACTCAGCACTGTATTGCTTTTTTCCGAACAAGTTGTTTGATCTAGCAGTCATCTCTCGAGACATGAATAAATATGAGTCTGAACACTTGGGAAATAATGCATCTAAAGGCTTTTCATAAATAATCTAGTCTTTCCTTAGCTTTAAAGTACCACGTTCTTCATGATGTAAATTTGTATTTAATATATTTGTTGTTTTTCTTTGTTCCTTTGGTTGTTTGATTTTAACTTGACAGGAACGGAAGCTTCTTGCTTATTTGTGTGACTATGTTGCTGCGGTTGAGGCGTTTAAGAAAATATTATTGCTACGGTAACTTTTTTCATGTTAGGAAAAAGTAGCTCTTACATAGTTGCTACTGAGATTTATTTTCTTAAACAATTGAGTTTGTTATCTGTTTTAAGAGCTACTAATTCTATTTTTTTTATGGGTTTTCTGCAGGAGTCCTAATGATTGGGAATCTTTAATAGATGAGTTTAACTTTTCTGTTGAGGATGATAGCAACTACATGTATTTCGCGTGCAAGATATCCGAGTTGCCTAAGAAACAGGTAAGTACTCATGGTCCATTTATATTGTGATGATAACTTTCATTTCACACCTTCTTTTTCTATTTTTCTCACCTTTATGATTTATTGATTTATAATTAACATTAATTTGTAGTGTGGTTCACAAATCTTAAAGACACTAAAATTGTCAAACTTGGAGAATGAGAAGAAAATATGTCGTCTTGACAGAAAAGATAATGATGTGTTTGAGGAGGCTATCTATGAGTACTTCACCAGGTTCTTTTGAATTCGATATCTTTCTTTAGTAAATTAGATTTGCTTCATTATATAGTTTAAATATTGAAATTTAGAGATATTTTGTAAAAAGGTCGTATGTTTATAATCTAATTAGGGTCTGGGTGCAAGAAGATACAGTTGATGCATTTGGGTAGTAGACTAACCAAAGATCGTTAGAAAATCGTTAGCTGACTTTTTTTATTTTGCATAACACCCTGACCAGTAGTGTTGACAAGCGTTGACCGTTCAAATCTGTGAAAGCATATATCTTTCTTGTCCTTTCCGTCATCTTCTATTCCTATTCTCCAAATCGACATCTCAAATTTGATTCAGAACTACACTTGATGATTTCACAAAATGTTGATAAGCTGTTGCCATCGTTTTCAAATCACTACTTGAGTAGTATAAGAATCCTTCCCTAACAATTATTTCTTCACTCTCAATTTTGTTTTACCACTAACAAAACCAGAGTGTTACTGCATTTGCATAAATGACAACCACTTCTATATATGAATTCTCACTTTTTCCTTGTGAGTTTTCTGAAAGATTATATATTTTGCGGTTTTTATTTGTATTGTCTCGGGTCTGGATCAACAATGTTCAGGTAGGCTTGGTGGAGGCTCCGCCACCGGCGCTTGGCTCTGCATAAAGACCACCTTCTGTTTTTGATTGAAAAACATGGTTAATCACTTTTTTGCGTTACTCTCTTTAGCATTTTGGAACAGACACTATGTTTATTTCTCATTCACGAAGGTTATAAGAATCTGTAGCAAAAATCTCCAGCATTGGTTCATCTTCAAATATTATATAGCTTACTACTTTTGCCACTTAACTTGATGCATCTTGTGGGTGTTGTCCGCAGATAACTAACCAGATTCGAAAATAATACATACGCAATTCAATGTATACATATGGTGGTATCAAAATGCAGTTCAGGTGTTTGAGGAAATGTCAGCTGGTTAAATTTTAACTAAGTGAAGTATAATGTTATTTAACAATTTTTGGAGAGCAGTTTGGTAAAACATTTAAACGGTCAAAGCTAGTCTACGACCCAAACTGCATCTTCTTGGACCCAGACCCCAATTAGATCATAAACATACGACCCTTTTACAAAATTTCTCTAAAATTTATATGATTTTCATGTTAGCTAATTTCTAGAGCTAAATTTGTCCCTATTTTGTATGTGCAGAGTCGATTACAGAATTCAAAGGTTCTTTCAAATCTTTTCTAAGGGTGAAGTGTACTGGTTGGTAGACAGTCTTCTAAAGCAAGATGTTTTGACTATGGAATTGTTGAAGGAAAAGTTCAGTATGATATGCAACATCTCCAAGATACCCAAACATTTTGGAGATTTCTGTATGGGAGTTAAATCTGCAGTTCATGGGGCGACAATTGTTATAAAAACTAGTAAGTTCATCGTAATAGCTGCTGATGGAGAACTTACATCAGCTTCTTCCGACAATGCATTATTTCTCAATAGTGAAAAGATTAGGCAATTTGATGATTTATGTATTGCTATATCTGGAGTTTGGAAAACTTTGAGTAAAACAGTCAGTATTGTGCATAAGTGTATGAGACAATTGAAGAAAAATGGTGAAGGAAGGCCCACGGTCAGACAAATTGCCGAGTATATGGCAAAGGAAGATCCCATGTTGAATGGAGAGTTTGAAGTTATTATTTGCGCATTCGATGAGCTAGAGGTATGAGTTTTGCTTTTTCTGAAGTTAGTTTTTGTTTTATCTCTTGGTAGCTATTAGTGTGAATTCTCCATGCTTACTAATAATTTGAATGTTTGCTACTAACTACATAAAAGACACATGAAAACGTATTAGGATTGCCAGATTTTACGTTGTTGGTACATGAATAATACCTTGAGTGAATTAGAAGCACAATCAATTCCGTTAGTATAGTATTCGTGAACGACTCGCAAATTTGCAAATTAGGTTCAAAGGACACTCTCGAAGTGCAAAAGCAAAAAGAACAGATTACTGTGAGGGTAGAAAAAAGAGTGAGCTAACCTAATCATGCACAATCGTCTAAAGTGAAGGAGTACTAAAGTGAAGAGGGGTGGTTGTATGTTGGGTCTGACATGTAGTTTTAGTCCCACATTCATGGAGTACTAAAACGAAGAAGGTTGGTAGTATAAAACAACATAGAAGTCACCTTTCTCGACCTTTTGGCTAAGAACAGTCGTAGTGAAGTCACATCTCATGTCATACCTTTCCGACGTATTGGATTAAGGACAATCATAGTATCTGTTCTTATGAGTTTGATGTCTGATATGTGGTCTATTGGATGACACGATACTAATTCTATCTCTTTAATTGGGGGGGTCCACTACAGTAGCTTGCTACTGATGTCCTCAAGTGTCACCTCTGCATTACCTTTATGCAAAGGTTCGGCGCAGCTCTACGGATTCTGAATACAAATTTCTGTAACAACATGACACTGTGAACTTTAGGAAGGCATAAATAAGAGAGTGCAGTTTGGAAAGGGAGGAGTGCAGTTTGGAAAGGGCTGAAACGGTCCTTTTTCTTAGCTGTAATCTTTTTGCATGTTCAGAGTTTCCACTTTTCACACTTTCACCATGAGATTCTAGTTAATTTAACAAACGTGTAACTTTTGAGACCCAAACTGTCTCGTTAGACTATTTTAGACCATATCATTTTCTTCTTCCATCTATGTTTATCATATGGTTCTGAGCTTTGTGAACGTGGCAACCACAATAAATCTGCACTGAACAAATATTCTTAATTTGGTTTAGTTGTAGCTAAAGAAGCTAAATAGAAATGTTTGTTTTTGCTTCATTTTTCTGCAAAACAATTTGGAAAAAAGTTTCCCTAGGCTCACTCTTGAAATACTATTTTTCTAAGAAATGTGCTTGTATTAGTGCGTCAGATTAAGTGAACACAATCTAGTCTGATATCACCGGGTGTCAGGTTGTTATTTTGATGTTATGCTCTATTTGGTACTATGGATTTTGTTGCTCTTTTAAAAGATAAAGCAAATGAATCCGTAATTTGAAGGAGATGGAAGTGTGAACTGTTGAGCATACCAGGCTGATAATACCACGAGCCAGTGGTCCAGCGGTCAGGCTTTCACTTGGTTAACATTCAAATTTTTTTGTTATGTACGTTTAGAATCTTTCTTTACTTCTTGGTTATTTTGAAAAGTTCTGATTTTGTATCAAATCGGAAATAATCATTAAACAAAACATCATGCATTTAGTCGTAAAGTCATTTAATCATCAATCATGAGATGAGATGCATACAAAGTGTACGCCTTTGTATGAGATGCATTATATATTGTGTAATTTGTAGACTACGAGGTTTTACATTGTATGAAAAGTCAAGCTTGTATTTGGTTTCTCAATCATTTTATCCGGCGCTGTTTAGGTTGGCAAACCTCTTGTTCCATGCGTTTCATTTGCCGGGAATTTCTTCAATTGGGATCCAAAGCAATCCTTCTACTGTTCTGGGCGCTGCTCTAGTCATGCTGAACGTATCCTTTTAGAAGGAAATATTGGTCCAGATACCGGGCTTGCTGAAGTAATTTGTTGGGTTGAGAGAGCCTTAGTGTACACGGCTATGTTCGATAGCTGTACTGGAGGATTGGCAACCAGTTAAGTATCCACTATCTATACTTTTCTCGTGAGCAAATACTCTCCCTTTAGTTTAATTCTTTTTCTGTATGCTCTCCAGTTACCGTTATTGATGCTGACAAGAAAGTAAAGGTGATGGCTAAAGAATACATCCACACTACATTGTGGGAAAAACACCGTCATTTTTTTGAAAACAGGGTAAGTGAGTGATATAGTTGCAAGTTTACATTTGTTGAGAAGGCACTGTTTTGAAAACTAAATTAAGTATGTGGTCTCATATTCTACAGAAAACAAAGTTATCTGGATTTGCCAAAGAAAAGAGATAAAGAAGAGGAATGCAATCGTCATCATGGGTGTATGTCAGTAATCAATTTGGATGCTGCTGGATTGCCTGTGCTGAGACCTCTTTTGAATGGTAGTTCAGACCTTGTTTAGTAAATAGGCTGTAGTGGAGACCAACTATGTTGGAGTGTTTTGCCATAATGATCGTATGTATATATGATTCTCGCTAGTTTTATCATCACTAACGTAAAAGAGTCCCCTGTTGGAGATGGAATTTTAAAGAAAATTAAGTCTTCATTCCTATTTGGTACTTAACATTAAGATTTCAGAGATTCAGGGAATCATATTGCCAGAGGGAGATCTTAAACCCATTAACCTCCATTTTTTTTTTTTGGTGGATGGTGAGTATTATTGATGTTGATAAAAGTGATTACAACGAGGACCTCCAAATACTGAACCTGTGGAGCCCAAAGCTCATTATGGGCCACTTTGCCTAGCCTGGTTAGCTTAAATGAGCGGGCTTGGTCTTTTCCTTAAAATTAATAGCCTAGCCTGATACCTTCCTAAAGAACCCTAATTTGGGGCATACAAAAAAATTTGGGGGCATATGGAATAAGACAAAAAAAAGGGTGCTAATAGTATTTTTAGGGTGGCCTTTATCCCCCTCTTTTCAAAAATGCGAAAATACCCTTATGAGATTAGTGTTAAATTAGTGTTAATCCAATTAATTAGTTGTTAATGATTGTAGTTAGTTTAGTGTTAATTTAGGATAATAATTATCTTTTTAAAGATAATTAGTGACTTATTTTAGACAAAGAAGAAGGAGGAAAGAAGAAGGAGAGGAGGAAATATTTTTTTTTTTTTCTTTGTGATTATTGAGAGATGCAAATTCGACTGAGGAAGGTGAATCTTCATCACGTAAAGCTAACATATCAATTACGATGGAGATCCGGAGATGGCTTATTTGTTGGATTATGAAAATGATTTTACCCAAACTCAATCTCAAACTAAACTTTTTTCTCAAGCTTAAGATGATGACTTTTTGGAGCCAAATCCCGAAGATGAGTACATGGATGAGGAACCCAATTAATGCTAATAATACATAGGTATGGTTGTAGACGTTGTTTAATGTCCGTTTTGTAGCTTGAATTCACCAAATTTTTTGATTTTTGTATGTAATTCAAGAACAATGAGTTAGGTTCTGCAGATAATTTGTATGTCAACCTTGATAAATAAGAACAATTCGGTTTGTACGATTGAATTCTTTATAAGTAGAATTGTCATAGAATTATTTTCCCACCAAATAAATTTCATGGTTCTATTTAACGAGGATGTGCTAATGAGCCGAACTTCAAAGATCGGCTTTCAAATAGTATTGCGAATGAGCCGAACCTAACCCCAAACGATAGTGAAGTCTACTAATGGAGAACATCAACGTCCAAATTAAACTCACTCAAATCAATGATATATTATCTTCATCTTCAAGAGAATGAAAAGACGAAAACAACGCAAAAAGAATGAGGCCATTCCGACATCGGACGAAGAAGTTATGGCCAAAATAAAATTTAAAAACTTGAGAGTACAGAGATAAGTTCAAATAACTCATCATCACGAGTTAGCTGAACCTTCGGAGCCTACAAAACAAGATTTTCAAGTGTTTACAAGAGATAAGTTCGGCTTAAAAGTAATCTAATCGAGTCACCAACCCGACAACCACCTGGGTAAATTTCATTTGTCGGGTTGGGTAGGAAAGGTTGGCAAGGTATTAGCCGAACCCGACACCGTGATGGGGCAAAAATTGACTTATATCTCAAGAGAAACGGTTTCGGAAGGATTCTAAAGCCTAACTTTGAGAGCTCAATATAAGAAAATCCTTAAGAAGAGATCTTTCAATCTTTATCATCTCTTTACACCACATTTTATCATTCATAATATCTTCCACATCATAAAAAATACATCCAAAGGTCTAAAGCGACATGCATCAATTTTGAAATCAAGTTAGAGGTTCGCGATCACCACCATATTCATCATCCCGTCCTCCCTCTCCACCACCATCTTCATCATCACCTCATACTACACCCTTATTTTCATCATTATCAACCTCTTGTTCTACAGGCAAACATCCACCCATGTCATTTCGCCTTTTCCCGGCATGCAATTTTTTGGTGCCACCACCTCGAGGTTTGGGAGTTCTTGAATTAGAAGGAGTCACTTCCATTTTTGTCCTTTTAAGCTTCTCACTACACCAAATTCTCGGATTAGTAACAGCAATTCGTAACGGCTTATGGGCCGTTACGAATTTCCCGTTACAAATGGCCGTTACAAAAAATCGTAACAGCAGAGCCGTTACTAATTTTTTTAATTCGTAACAGTAAGGCCAGCCGTTACGAATTTTTTTTTTTTAGGCGTGCCAATCACACGCTTGGTCACACATGGGTCGTAACACTTGGAATTGGTGTGCGTGGCATTCACATGCGTGCTTTCTACCCTTCCATCTACACCGTGTATGCCCAAACTAATATCTCTATCCTTAATTCTATTCTCGAGATGCATCTAAACCCTAGATTTTATACCCACTCCACATTACTATCTCTTATCTCTTTCTCTTTGCCTCATCGTCCCTCTTCCTCTCCCTTTCATTGTTCCTCTTCCCCTCTCTCGATCTCTCAGAAGAAACAGGGTCGAAGAGAAACTAATTTTTCTTCTTCTTGTTGTTCTTCTTCTCTGTTGTTCTTCGTTTTTTATCTTCCCAACTTATTCTTTTCACTGTTCTTCGGTTTTTTTTATTCTCAAAAGCATGAACTGTGAAATCGTTCATATCAATTAAGAAGAATATGGAGAAGTAAATGGATCAGGAAGGTGTTACTGAGGGTGTGAATTTGATTTTGGTTAGGGTTCTTATTGATTGAAGAACGACGAATCGCAAGAAATAAAATTAGGGTTCGGAGTTTGTATTGAGTTGGTGCAAAATCGAAGGAGGTATTGGTGGATTGAATAACGTAAGAAGGAGATGGTGGAGATGTATTAACTCGGGTTATAAAGGATAGGGTGAATCGGAGAGAGGAAGTTAGGGTTTGGAAAATTAGACACCATAGTTTTGATTTTTTTTTTTTTTTTTTGACTCCTAGCTCAATCCTCCAAGAAGATGACGAGCACTAGTACTACAGTTTCTTCAGTTATCAACAGGATTTGGAACAATTCTAGCTCTTCTAATTCAACAACAACAGCCAGAGGCGGCAGTGCAAAATGTAATCATCATCATCATCTACAATTTGGGTTTCGAGCTAGTAACTCTATGCTGCTGCCTCGGTCTTCTTTAAAATCTCATCAAACACCAACTACTACTACTAGGACCAAGACAAACAACAGGAACAAGAACAATTCTCCTGGAAGACCTAAATTACAGGTTTTATTTTCATTTAATTTTTGATTAAAAATTGAATTACAATTAAATTGTGATTGTTGCTGCTGTTAATTGAATGATAAATTGGTGGTGATGATTGTGTGGGTAGGTTGTGTGTATGGATTATCCAAGACCTGAACTCGATAACACCGTTAATTACTTGGAAGCTGCTTATTTTTCATCCTCCTTCACTGTGTCTCCAAGACCTAATAAACCTCTCAATCGTTGTCATTGTTTGGTGCGAGGTAACTTTTACTATCTCATTTACTCTTCTAGTTTGCCCAATATGTTTATTACATCTCTACTTGGGAAATAAGTGTATCACCAAACATGTTTGTACATTCTACTTGCATTCATCAATTGACACTCATTCTCCAATTGAATCCTCAAATTATAGCATCACCCATTGTACTTGGGATTTACAGGACATCTCTCAATGTTGTTATTCTAACACACCGCTCACTTACTCGTAGGCTTGGCTGGTTTATCAACCGCAAAGTACCAGCGCAGATGCAGGACACAAACCCATACTGCTGGAAGCAAGAGATGTTCTCGGTGGAAAGGTAGCTTCCTTACTTTCTCTACTTGGTCCCCTTCACTGAGATATAGCTACGTGCTTCAAGCCTTTGTTACGTAATCATTGGATATCGCACCCTTTACCGAATGACCGAAGCCTTCACGGGTCAACATATAGATGCATATCATTTCCTCAAGGAGTTCTCGTTGGTTTGACGATTGTGGTTTAATCAATTGTTTAGGTAGCGCTTGGAAGGATGATGATGGAGACCTGTACGAAAAACCGGACTACACATATTTTGTGAGTTTATTTTCTTAAGCTTAGCATCCCGTGCGTACTTAAAATTCGGTAGCTTCCCATTTGCTTTTTTACCAAATGTTTCTTGCTATATCTCATTACTATGAAATTTCCATGTTATAAGTTCTACTTTCCGGCATCTCCTTTTGTTGAGCTTCATTTTAAGTTTCTACCGTTTCTTTATTTTTGTTTTTGTTTGTATGAAGTTCCGAGCTTACCCAAACGTGCGTAATTTGTTTGGAGAACTTGGTATTAGTGAAATCAGTCTCTAATGCTTCACTAATACCATGACATTTCATTAATTGAACAGGCTACTAGTAGATCCAACTAGTATCCGTCTAGTTGTTCGTGGCAATCCCATGACATTTCATTCTCGTCATTACCTACTAGTAGAGACCGCATAGTGAATCGAGAGAGAGGAAGTTAGGGTTTGGCTGTGTATAGCTCGGAAGAGGATGATTGCAAGGTGTGTAAGTTGCGGGGGAAGTTGTGTTTGGATTGATTGAGCTAAGCAAGACTTGTAGGTGAAAGTGCAGTAGGTGTATATGAAGTAATTCAGCTGAAACTGAGCTGATAAGGAATGATGGCGCGACTTTAAGCTTAGGTCGTGCAATGGTTAGCAATGTGTTCTTTAGATACGATTCATTGCTGAGATGCAGTCTAAATAGGTAACTAATTCGATTCTCTTTTTGTAAAAATAGATTTAGTCTTTTGTTTATTGATATTACCGTTTTACCAATGTTCTTCGAGGACCGGAAAAGTCTCCTTTGTTTTTGCTCAAAACACTTTCCGAGTTTCCTTATAGGTGTAAGTTGTTAAGTAAAGTTGCATCGAGTTCAGAAATTACTTTCACATAAATCCTTAGTGTGAATGAGGTTGAAAAAATATGCATGTCAATTCTAACCAAGTTATTAGGCTGCAGAAAGGCTCATTCGGAGTGAAGGGGAGCTCAAGATACATCTTGAAGAATTTCGTAAAGATCCTGAAATTTCTGATAAGGTATAGCATACGAGTTCTCTATTTTATATGCATGTATGAGACTGGTCAAGGATTTTGTTTGTTGTATCAATCAATTAAAGACATACATGCATTGATTTGTTTGCTTTTTGGACTAATCTGCGTCCGAACCTCTTTTTTTCAGATGACGCGAGGATGCGCTTATTTTGCTACAATTGACAACTCTTTAAATACCTTTACTTGGAATGAGTGGCCCTAACCTTTAATATTTCGATCCACTATAAACAGTTATGAATGTGAGCAAATCTTCTTATGTATTTATATGTACTTTGCTATTCCTTACATATGACGCTTTGGAGTTTAGAATATGTTCTCAATTCTCATGACTATTTGTGTCCCCGATACATATCGGGGGTCGAATCCAGGATTTGTTCAACTAAAGAAGGCGATTGAGCACCAAATGGTCGTCCTTCAATTTGGTAATGAACGATCGCTAATTTTATCGCTTTATTGGTTTTAAATTCTGAGAAGCCACTCTTGAAAGTTTAAAATGCTATTAGGTAGATGTAATGTACTCTTGTTCGATCCTTCTTCCTTACGTTCTTGACCACTAATTGATATTGTGCCATTTTATTTTTGAACATATCTTTTCGTATTCGATTGCTGTTCTTGGTTAATCTTCTCCACATGTATCTCCACATTTACTTAATGTTGCCTTTATTTTTATGATTAGGTCATTGAGTATGGTTAGAGCAGTTGAGGCAAAGTGTTGCATATTTGATACAAAAACACTAGCAAGAGAAGGCAAAAATTGTTATGTGAGTTTGTTTCTCGTTATGTCTTAGATTTCATTTGCTATTATCTTTTGTTTTGTCTTGTATAATTGCTCAGACCAACTGAACTTGGTTTTGCATCAGTGTTCTTATTTTTATTTGAGTTTCAAAACATAATTTGTATTCCACTATAACATTGTATTCCATTATGAACTGCTTGAATGAATCTGGAAAGATTAAAAGAAAGTATTGTTATTGAATGGGTGATATTGTATAATTAGATTGAATGAAATATTTTTATACAGGTAAAAAAAAATTGAATTCCTGTGTATTTCCGATCGAAAATGAACTGCCGGTCAACCTGACTGGTCAAAATTGGTCGTGTTGACCAATTTTGACCAGTCAAGGTTGACTGGCAGAATTTTTTGTTGTCAAAAAGTTCAGAATTGACTCGAGTACTGTTACAACATCCCTGTTGCAAAAAAATTAAGAACGTGACCAGAATGTTACCACGTGGCAAATTAAGACCATCAAGCACATTACGAGGGTCGTTACAAAAAAATTAAGTAATCGACCACAAAGCCGTTACAAAAAAATGTAACACCCACTTTTGCAACAAGGCGAGGGCCGTTACAACCCGTTTTTGTAACGGCCCGGTTCTGTTTCTAATCCCAGAATTTGGTGTAGTGTCTCTTTGAATTTTCCCGGATGGGTGCTAAAACAAATGATACACCTTAATTAATTTTCCAAACTATATAAATATGACTCTACTAAACAATGTGATAAGTCACCTATAAATGGACAAGTTTATAGGAAACTATTGGCCATACATACACGAGTAAAGTTCTAAGACATTCGATACTTATCAAAATGAGCGAACAATGTGCCCAACAGATTCGGCGCATTATCATACAAAAATATTATAAGCCAACACAATGGTTCTACAAGAATCGATTTTCAAAAATAAGCCGAACTGTTTCTTCGTCTGCAAAAAAAAAAAGTTCTTTTGCTAAATTTCAGTAGAACACTACTCTGGAACTTCCAAACCTGTAGGAATCATCGATTACATGTCGAAAATCAACGAAATACGAAAACCAAGCAATGGGTTTGTGGGAAATACCTTTCTATGTGCAATTTTAAAGAATCGGGCTCTATTTCTCGCTCTCCAACACCAATCAATCCACTATCCTCTTCATCACCATCTTTTCCAAAAATCCTAGATTGAGATGCTACAGAAGCAACACCAGGATTCGGCACCATATTTCTAGGGCATCGCAACACGAGGTGCCATTAATTTTTTTAATCGAGAACTTAATTGAACAAAGAAATTTTCAGAATTTTGTTTGTGTTTTTGGAGAAGAAGATGAGAAGAAGAGTGTGAGAGAAGGGTTAATTAGCAACAGTTAGTGAGTTAATTAGTGGGTGGTTAGTTAATTAGGGGATGGGTTAGGATGGGTTAATTAGTGGGAGAGTTTTAGGATTAGAATTTAATTAAGTGGAAGGGTAGTAATGTAATGTAAACTAGGCAGGGGTATTATAGTAACTTAAGCATCATTATGGCATCCCTTATAATTTTGCATTGGGTGCCATAATATCTCGTATGCCCCCAAATTTTTTTGTATGCCCCAAATTAGAGTTCTTCCTAAACAACCTGACCTAGTATCCGTTTGCATTATCATCATAGTTTGGGTTTTACGTTCAAGTATATTATTTCATGTTTTAGTTACATTTTTTGGTTTAAAATTCTTATTTTTAATTGCATAATTTTTTTTTATCATTATGGTTCATTCAGTTTTCAAACCGCAAACAGGAATTAAATCAGTCATTACAAAACTTTAGAAGTACCAAAAGCTCATAACCTGTTTGGCTTGCCTGATCTGGCCTGGTTAATAAAATGGGCTTCGGGCTAGGGACTCAAAGTAACTGTCTTTTCCAGGCCTGACCGGCTTGTCGAGATTTTTGGGTAGCTGAATAAATAAGTGAAATCTACTATTAGACCAATTTTTCCTATTATTTTCACCGTAAAACCTACATCGGAAAACTTTCATGTGCGTACCCATTTTCTTAGTTAATTTTTTTTCCTCACACTCATATTTTCTAAAATTATTTATTGGCTTCTTCTTCCTCGGTTTTTTCTTCTTCTTTGGGACTTCCTTTTTCCTTCGTCTTTTCTTTCTTATGATTATTTTTTTTTGCGAAGAGAACATGGTGAAACTAATCGAGGATAATCATGTTGTTGCCTGTAATTGATAAGATTTTTGGAAGAAGGTTCAAAGTGATTCCATTTTTATGTTTTAAATCTGTGATCTTATTTCAATTTTCCATGAGTAGAGCTGAGCTAATGGTGAAATTAATCGAGGTCTAATTCCATCTTTTTTTGCGTGAAGTTATTATGATTTGGTTGCGTTTCGATATAGTTTTCTTTTTATTGAGAATAAACCTTATTTGTTTGATACTGTAATTATGATTTGGAGAACTAGGTTTAATGAGAAATTAAGTTTAGGTTTGAAGCAGTGTAGTTAATATCGGGTATTAGTTTATCTCGGTCGGGACCGATACACTGGTACAACTTTTTATCGGGTATATTATCGTTGAAATATCGTTGCAATACCGGTCCTAAATTTTATACCTATAGTTTTTATAACAAATATTTTTCACACACTTTATGTTAAGTTATAAAAGATACCATCCATTTTAGGAAAAGAAACAAGTATTCATTAAAAACACAAGAGTCACTATACAAAGTTCGGGAAACAGAAGAGTAACTTCGATAACTAAAATTCGACTGAGATTTAGAGATTTATCCATTCCCTCCCCTAAAAGATCTAAACTACCCATTTTCACCTAAAATGCTTAAAATATCCTCATACCGAAGATGATGTATTTGCGGTGTCCTGAATTTGTGATTTGAGTTACAAGGAATATGGTAAGTAACAAGAAGATGATGATGTTATGGCCAAGAGGAGTTCAAGTCGAAGAAATCGAAGAAGAACGAAGAATAAGATAATGATGTTATGAGTGCATAACCGGTCATGCAAGTAGAGAAAATGTTTGCATAAATTGTTATGCAACGAGAAAATGGATGCATAACGCATTATCCGACGTATTTTTTTATGTAGGAAATACCAATAGGTCCTAGAAATAATATATTAGAGAGAGTCTAGTCCAGTTGACCTAGTCAACTGTCTGTTTGGTCCTTTTTGGAAATATAAATTGTAGTTTGGTCCTAGGGTGTACAATACCCATGCGAGATGACGTCATGGATAATGTAATTTTCATCTGGGAGTGACATGAATACCCTTTCAAAAAAATATATATAGGATTTATTAGCAAAAAATAAACCATTTTCAGATTCCTTTTATCTCTCCTCTCTAGATTCAGATCTACTTTCTCTTTCTTGTTTTTCTTTCTCTTTTTAATGAAGATGATGGTGTTGAAGTTGAAGAAGATGACAAAGATGTTGTTGTTGTTGAAGACGATTCGAAGGTGAAGGTAGATCTGAATCTTTTTTTTTTTTGATGTGTTTTAATTTGTTTTGATTTCTTCCTGCCGCTGTAACAATGGCGTCTCCACAAGAAACTCATGTTGTTGTTTCCGCTGCTCGTGTTGAAGATGAAGATGAAGATGATGTACTCTATTTTTTCTGCTGTTTTATGATGAAGATGAACTCTGTTTTGTTGTTGTTGTCAAAGAAGATGAAGATTGAAACGAAGATGACGAAGGCGATTTGTTGTTGTTGTTGTTAATGAAGATTTTGATGTTGTTGCTGCTGTTGAAGTCGATGAAGATGAAGATTTATGCGTTTTGTTGCTGCTGCTGCTGTTAAAGATGATGAAAACGATGATTAATTTTGATGAAGTTCATTTCTGGAATGAACTCTGTCTTTTTTTTTTGGGTTTTTATCAGGAGTTCATTTCTGGAATGAACTCTGTATTTTTTAGGTCTTTATCAGGAGTTCATTTCAGGAATGAACTTCGTTTTTTTAGGTTTTTATCAGGAGTTCATTTCTGGAATGAACTTTGTTTTTTTAGGTTTTTATCAGGAGTTCATTTCTGGAATGAACTCTGGTTTATATAAACTTTTATTAGGAGTTCATTTCTGGAATGAACTGCTGATAAAAGGTGATTTCTGAAAAAATAAGTAGAAATTAACAGGAGTTCATTTTGACGAATGAACTGCTACAAAAAATAAGTAAAAATTAACACGGAAGGTTACTTTGGTCCCTTTAATATTTTTAAAGAATTATGGACCAAATGGAAAAGGTGATTTATGAAAGGACTAAACAGACATGGAACCACCTAAAAAAGGACCAAACGATATTTTTTCCTTTTATATTAGCCGTGAAATAGAAAATTGTAATCTTTTATGCATCTAAAAAATGAATGGATAACCTGATATGCATCCAAAAATATGGTTTGTATAATGCATCAATTTTTCTGTATCCACTAAAATCAACCAAAATAGTGGCTAGATAACTTGTTATAGATGCATAATTTGTTATGCAGTCGAGAAAATAGATGCATAATTCGTTATGCGTCTGTTTTTTCTGTTGGATTCAGGCATACACAATGTTTTAGTGGTTGCGTAACTAAATTGGTCGATGTATATATCCATAAACCAAAATATGGGTGTATAAGGTGTTATGCATAATTTCTGATGTCCGCATATTGTGTTATGCATCTCTTTTGGTGGCTGCATAATGAATATGTAATAAGTTTTCGAATTTTTTTTCCTAAAAGAACTGTCACCTCCAATTTTTTCCTAAAAACTTAAATATGATGCTGTTGTTTATACTCGCTGGTTAGATCTCACTAAAAGTTTTCCAACGAGATGAAATTTATAAAATTCCAATGCGCGATTTTTTAGATTATTATATTTAATTTTCCTTACCAATTATACCACCGAAAAAATAGAAAGCATAACGAATTATATATGAACTTTTAATCATTTTGGATAATTTTGGGTGTCACGGAAAATGAAAAATATCTTGCACTTGATAACCAGAATAACATATTTTTTTGGCCCTTACCTTAAGTTCCCCTAGCTGAATATAAAAGAAACCTATTTTGAGGCATACCATGATTTTTTGAGGCATACTCAACTTTCAGCCGAACCTATGTTTTTGCCTAAGTTCGGCTGATAACTTCGAGGTTCGGCTGATAACTTTCAACTGAATGTATGCCTCAAAACATTTCCGTATGCCTCAAAACAGGTTTCATATAAAACCCTTCTAACCTGGCTTCAGGGACGGTATTAGGTGGTGGCTTACCCAGGCTGAAGCCCACCCCAAAATTTCTAAAAAGATGTTTTGTTAGTGTAATTTTTAACATTTGTAAAATTTAGCCCAGGTGCAAATTTTAATTTGCCCATTAATTGTTAAGATATGATTATGCGTGGAAGAAATCAGAAGATTTTGGAACCCGGTCCCGCATGGATTAATTTTTTAATAGCATCTCAACCGTTCAAAGGCTATAGGGAAAAATAAGTATTCATAAAGTTTCTTAAAATCAGGTATTGAATGGGCTCACTTGTTACGTGTCAGTTTGATAAAATAAAACTGTGTGTCAAATGGGGTGTCTTGTCCTTAACTAAGCAAGCGTTTGTCCACCTTTAAAAAAAAAAAAAAAGCAAGTGTTTGTCCAAAAATTCATTTTTCTTCTATGAAGTGACTACAATTTTATATATATCTATGTATAATCTAAAAATGCAGTGTATTCATGAGACAAAAATACAATATGTCATGACTTATTATGGAACCCACAATTGGGGGATATGAAAACTAATTGGGGGATATGAATTACTTCCCCCAACCCATGATTTCGGCTAAGGGGTGACCATTGGTTATGAAAATACTAAAATACCCTTCCCACAAAATAAAAATCAAAAACTTAAAATCAAAAAACAAAATCATATCCCCCATTTCCATCTCCACTTCTTATTAATCTTATTTAGGGGTGGAGTTTTGAAACCCAAATATTTCCCATTCCCTTTCAAATTCTAAACTCTCCCCACTCTATATCAAATTCTCTTCTCCTCACTTTGGAAACCAATTTTTTTTTTTTTTATTCGGGAGTGATGAAGATCATGCTGAAAGTGATGATGACCTTTCAAATTCTAAACTCTCCCCACTCTATATCAAATTCTCTTCTCCTCACTTTGGAAACCAATTTTTTTTTTATTCGGGAGTGATGAAGATCATGCTGAAAGTGATGATGACCTTTCAAATTCTAAACTCTCCCCACTCTATATCAAATTCTCTTCTCCTCACTTTGGAAACCAATTTTTTTATTCGGAAGTGATGAAGATCATGCTGAAAGTGATGATGACCATGCCGAATTGATGAAGACCATGCCGGTATCATGTTCCTAAGATATGGTCTTCATCAATTCCGGCATGGTCTTCATCACTTCCGTTTTGAATTTTTTCTGGTATTAATCAGTTTTGATTAGTAAGGAAAAATAAATCAAATAAAAAATGGCCGAGTTTTTCTCTATTTGTCTAGTGCACCATAAATTCACACCTTGACGCTGTCAGGTTAGTTATTATGGAAATCCACATATATGAATGTGATATTTGATGGCTTAGAAATACATATTCATTTGTGTAGTTGCGCAATCCAGTGGGTGATACCAAATCACCAGGGAAGTGACTCACTCGAGCTCAGCTGCTCTCTCATTATTTTAGTTCAAGTCGGTCCTATTTGAGCAGTAAGACTCATGACGGGCCCTTGAATTTATGGTAGACAGGCAATGTTGTGGAAACTTAGCATGTGTGCTTTCTGAAAAGATCAGAAAAGTTGATGTGATTTAAAGTCTTGAAGAAGTTATGAGTTTTAAAATGAAAAGTATATGTGCGAGACTTGACTTTAGTCGATGAAATTTGGAAGCTTCTGTTTCAACCTTCATGCTATTTTCAAGTAGGGATTTTTTATAAAATGCCCATGTGGGGATATGCAATTAAGAAAATGCCCACATTTTTTTCATTATATATTTAATGCCCATATTTTGACTTTTTCCATCCCGTTTTATTGAAAAAACGGCTAACTGAAGTTACTGCATACGTGGCGATAATCTGGTTTGAGAAAAGACATCCAAGCCCTGAATCGTCTTACTAGGTTGAGTTGGAACGGTGATTCAGTTTAGAATCGTCACCGAGCTAAGCTGTGAATTACTGCCGACTCGAGCTAAATCAAAACTCAAATGAGTAAATCACTGTTCAACTTCTTCCCCAACTTTCTGTCAACATAACCCTAATAAAAAATTTTGTATTCAGCAACAATTATTTTGAAATAAAATCACACCATTGAAAACTATCATATGAAAAATGGAGATTCAATCACAAAACAACTAAAGAAAAAAAACTGGATTAATCATCATGTTATTATTCTTTACTTAATTGGATCAAACAATCAACCAAAAAATATAAAATTATTCAGAAACACTCTCAAAAGCGAGAGAAACCCATCTCTGTTGATTGAAAAAAACCAATTTACAGTAATCAGAAGGCAAAAAACAAATGGGTTTGCTGCTAATGTAGATTTTCGTTGCTGCCATTTTCTCTTTACCTCCCGACGAACTGAATTTTATCCGTTCTTCCAAAATCAGAAATACCTCTGCAACCCTAAAATCAAACTATACCACTTTCGGCAATTGATAAAATAACAAAAGAAAAATTAAGTTTAAAGGAGTTCTTTACTGGCCGTCACCATTTTTGCAACAAACTCCTCAAGGATCGTGATTTAATCTTCATCAGATTTATAAACAAGATATATGGCAAATGTATCACTGCGAGAAGAATGAGTGATTCTCTGTTCCCCGACCAAAAGGTCCATAACACATATCCTAAAGTCTAAGCACGTGTAATTAATGTAGTCATTCCCTTCAACCACGTGTAGCCATCTCTGAAAATTAATCCTAGACATAGATTTATTAAGCCAATGGTCAGATGACAATAAGTTCTCTAGGGTAGTTTGGTAATTGTACCCACAAAATCTCATATCGTCACATGAGAAATTGACTAAGTCAACGAAATTTTACCGCTTTGACGGGATGGGACGGAATTGTTAACGGTATGGGCATTAAATATATAATGAAAAAAACGTGGTCATTTTATTAAATGCATTTCCCCACATGGGCATTTTATTAAAAATTCCTTTCAAGTAAACCATGGTCCATGAGAGTGGGAAGAGAGGGACTTCTCATGTAAGTCAGTCGTATATCTTTAGGAGTAGTCTTTACTCAACAAGATAATTCCACATGAATTTTTCTCGACATCAAATATCTTCAGCAGTAATCTTTACCTCCGTAGAATCATGGAAAAAAAACAAAATCAACCATAGACTTATAGTTGACTGTTGTTTGTGTCCCAACCAACATGACTTTTCTTCTACCAATAGCATCCTTTTGGCTTCATTTTTTTCATAACCGCATGCCAGGGTTGTTATTTTGATGTTATGCTCTATTCGGTACTATGGATTGTGTTGCTATTTTGAAAGATAAAGCAAATGAATCCGTAACTTGAAGGAAATGGAAGTGTGAACTGTTAGGCACTGATAGTGGCACGAGCTAGTGGTCCAGTGGTAAGGCTTTCACTTGGTTCAGATTTAAATTAATTTGTTATGTGTAATACATTATTGGACCGAGATGTAGAATGTGTCTGGATGGGGGAATGGAATCCCTTTCCAAGAGCTGTAATACATTATTGGACCGTTGTTACAAAGAGCTGTAACACGAGTCGGATATAATACACGAATTGTATTATTAAGGAATCAGTAACAAAGATATATTATCCAACAAAATCTTGACGATACTAATCATAACAAGCAGAAGAGAAAGATTAGAAGTAGTCTTTGAAGAAACATGATTCTAACTAAGAAATGAACTTTCTAGATTCAGTTAGTGATGGATGATCAATAATCCTGTACATTACATCCCTGTTTTCCACCACACAAATTAAACACCTTATCTTAATTAGAACTGGCCAGGGGAAAGTAATTTCAATCAACTACTCGGAAAGTGACTAAACACTATTTTTTTTTTTTTTTTTTTTTGTAGTCAAACTAGACGGCAAATCAACCACGCAAGTTGAGCTTGGTGGTGGGCACAGCATGGTGCATGCATGTATAAATGAAAACGGTCTAAAGTAGATAGAATACAAGATAAAATTTCAATAATTCAATCAAGACCCAACAACCCGGGCTTTACAAAGAGCTGTAACACGAGTCCCCAATTTTCTGTAATACACTAACTTACAGAGTCCCCAATTTTCTATTTTTCTTCTTTTTGTTGTTTTGGTGTTGGTATTACGGGTTGTAATACATTATATATGGGACCGTTGTTACAAAGAGCTGTAACACGAGTCTGATATAATACACGAATTGTATTATTAAGGAATCAGTAACAAAGATATATCAGAATTGGTTGACTGACCACCATGGTCCATGAGAGTGGGAAGAGAGGGACTTCTCATATAAGTCAGTCGTATATCATCAGGAGTAGTCTTTACTTCATGATTTTTCTTTAGAATTATTCTTCACTTCTGTATAGTTATAGTACTTTGACTGTTGTTTGTGTCCCAACCAACATGACTTTTCTTCTACCAATAGCATCCTTTTGGCTTCATTTGGTTCATCATGAATGAGAAAGAAGAACATTTCTTTTTCACAAAATTAATGGATTAACTGGTGTTGTCCTCCCTCTATAAATTTCACTTACAGAAATACCGGTTCTTCACGATCATCTCCAATGAAGTCTCTCCTCCAAGGTACATGGCTTCTCTTATTCTTTTTCATTTCGAGTCTTTTCGGATCTCAGTGTGTTCATGGAAAATGCTTGAAAGATCAGAGAGCTCTGCTACTCCAACTAAATTCTAGCCTAATTTATGATTCATTAGAGTTTTTTGGTGATTCTTACGGTATAACGTCAAAGCTCAGTTCTTGGAATGCAAACACCGATTGTTGTTCTTGGGATGGTATTAATTGTGATGGAGCTGGTCATGTTATCAGTTTAGATCTTAGTTGTGAGTTTATTTCGGGTGGAATAAATAATTCAAGCGGTCTATTCGGTCTTTTCTACCTCGAGAGATTGAATTTGGCTAACAACTTTTTCAATTCACCAATTCCATATGGGTTGGACCAACTTCTTAACTTGAGACACCTAAACCTGTCACAGTCAGGCTTTCTAGGCCAAATTCCGGTTGCCATACTACGTATGACAAGGTTGGTTACACTCGATCTCTCTTCCGATTTCTCATCAGTTTCTTGGATTGGAATTTCTAATTCATTGAGACTAGATGATCCAGATTTCGAAATGCTCACTCACAATTTAACAGGATTGAGAGAACTCTATCTAGATGGTGTAAACATATCTGAACATGGAAGCAAGTGGTGTCGCATCCTATCCACCTCGCTGCCTAAATTGCAAGTGTTGAGTTTGTCTGACTGTTCTCTTTCAGGGCCTCTCGACTCCTCTCTCTCACAACTTCAATCACTCAAAATCCTTCGACTCGCTCGTAATAATCTCTCAACAGTTGTACCTGATTTCCTTGCGGACTTCCCCAATTTGGTTTCCTTGGATTTCAAAAATTGTGAGTTGTACGGAGAATTCCCAGAAAGAATTTTTTATACAAAAACTCTGCGATATCTCGATCTCTCATATAATGAGCGTCTTCAGGGTTCTTTACCAGAATTTCCGACGGAAGGAGTGTTCCAGGAGTTGGTATTGGGAGTGACGAGTTTCTCAGGTGAATTGCCGCATTCAATCTCAAACCTTAATCACCTTCAACGTTTAGATCTATCATTCTGTGGATTCAGTGGATCAATTCCTGATTCAATTTCAAAACTTAACCAGCTTCAGGATTTAGAACTATCATATAATAATTTCGATGGTCTCATCTCATCAATATGTTGGCCTAAGAGCCTCAATCTGATAAACCTTTCCAGTAATCGTTTAGTTGGTCCAATTTCTTCGGATTGGATCGGGATTCAAAATCTGTTTTATTTGAGCTTATCTAACAACTCACTCAACGGTACAATACCACCGGTTTTGTTTACTCTACCTTCTCTAAAAATGTTACTACTTTCCACTAATGAATTTACAGGTCACCTTGGTGAGTTTTTCATTGGACCATCTTCTCCTATGAAGATGCTTGACTTGAGTGGCAATAAGTTGCAAGGATGCATTCCTGTGTCATTTTTTGAATTCTCCGAAATGAGTGTTCTCCGTCTTTCATCGAATAACTTCAGTTGCACATTAAGTTTAGAAATGTTTTTCCACAAATTCAAGAATCTCAGTATCCTCAATCTCTCATATAACAGATTTTCGATCAGTAGTACTGCTGTTGATAATTCTACACTATTTCCCCAAGTTCATAGTTTGTTATTAGGTTCCTGTAACCTGACCAAATTCCCCATCTTCTTGCAAAATCAATCTACACTACAGGAATTAGATCTTTCAAACAATCACATCCATGGAAAAATACCCCATTGGATTTGGAAAATTGACAATTTGAGTCTCTATCATTTAAATATTTCCCAAAACTTCTTGGAGGATCCTGACCAACCCTTTCCTTTCAATAGTTTCAAATCAATGGATGTAGTCGATGTCCACTCCAACAAGCTTCAAGGGAAAAACCCAATCTTACCAGCTGATTTTAAGATGTTAGATTACTCGATGAACAACATCACCTCCACGATACCAAATATTTCATCTTACCTTTCGACTGCTATATTCATTACTTATTCCAGCAACCAACTTAGTGGAAATATCCCTACGTGGATATGTAAAGCTAAACATCTTCAAGTTCTTGATCTGTCCCATAACAGCTTCAGTGGACCAATACCCCAATGTCTGGGATCAATGGTAAACCTCATAGTTTTAAATCTAAAAGGAAACAACTTGCAGGGAACGATACCAGAGACATTTCCAAAAACTTGTAGTATGAGAACACTCAACCTTAACCAAAACAGATTCGAAGGTGAAGTATCAAAATCTCTTGCCAATTGCACAATGCTAGAGGTCTTAGATGTTGGAAACAATCGATTGACTGGTACTTTTCCTTCCTGGTTAGAGAGTATGCAGCAGTTGCATGTTCTTGTGTTGCGGTCCAACCAATTTTTTGGTCCATGGGGAAATCAAGGAAGTGATTGCAACTTTCCAACCTTACAAATCTTTGACATCTCCAATAATAGCTTTTCAGGTATTCTATCAAATGAGTGCTTTTTAAGTTGGAAGGCCATGATGATAAATGAAGAAGAATCAGAATGGAACCGCAAGGATCAGATACTAAACTTCAATTTTTCATATCTGTATTATCAACAAACCGTAACGGTTACAAGCAAAGGAATGGAGTTGGAGCTGGTGAAGATCCAAAGCATTTTTACAAGCATGGACTTCTCAAATAATGATTTTGAAGGAGAGATACCAAGAAGCATTGGGAATCTCACGTCACTGTGCGTTCTCAATTTCTCAAACAACGCCCTGGCAGGCCCAATCCCATCAACTTTCGGGAAGCTCACACATCTCGAGTCGCTGGACCTCTCGCGAAACAAGCTAACCGGAGAGATCCCCTACCAGTTAGCAGCCCTATCATTCCTTTCTACCTTGAAACTCTCGTTCAACAAACTAGTGGGGAAAATTCCATCAGGCAATCAAATGCAAACTTACCCATCGAGTTCTTTTGAAGGAAATGATGGGCTGTGTGGAATTCCATTGTCCAAAGAGTGTAACAGTGTTTCGGAGTCACCACGAAATGGTTGGACGTCTAAGAATGATGATTATGAATTTGATTGGATATTATTCTTGGTGACGTTTCTGGGATTTGTGATGGGTGCATGCATGGTTATTGGACCTCAATATTTTTGGAAGAAAGGGAGAGAATGGGTTAACCAGCGTATCAACAGAATCCTCAATATTACTTGAGAGCTGAGATGACCGGAAGATGTAATCAAGATATTTAGTAAATAAATGCCTTTTCACTTCAACTTATGTGAAATTTGTTTGTTTTCCGTTTGCTATCATTAGCTTCTTTTTGATGAATATTAATAACTACTAGATATTTTTCACCTTATGTACTTTCTAATTTCAATTGAAATTAACTTGTCTGGATTCTAATTTAATGATGCAAATTTTGGCGGGGCTAAAAACAACCAAATCCTAACCAACTTAACCTTGAGGCAGTGCTTGTCTTACAATCATGTTTAAGGTCATTGCATATCTTTTTGAGGTGCATTTTGTTTGTGTACTTCCAACAATATAAGAGTTAAAACTTCCAACAATTTTTACGCATGACTTGAAGCAATGACAAAGACAGGATTTTAATCTGTGGAAAGCCAATTTCAAAAATTTGAAGGTGACAGACGTCTGACAGTATCACCCTGAAAGGTCTGATTATTTACCAACACAATTGGAGAAGTTCAAGGTCTGAGAATACTCCATCTCAAAGGTATAACACGTCAACAAGACATGTTATACTGACAAGATTGTTACCAAATTTCAACTCCAGAGCATCAGGATTCAATAAAGGACCGAAAGGCTTGTACACTGCTACCATTCTGATAATCCAAATTTGTGTATGCTCTGAGTGAAATCTTTAAAAGTCAGAGATATGATATCTAACGACAAGGATACAGCCTGCTAATGCTTCACGAATCAGTTCTACCAAGATGCCCATTCGTGGTAATAACAATTTCGTAGCATTTTCAGTTTCTGGAATAGATGGTATTAAATGGAATGAAACTAAATTTTTATTTATAGTATTTGGGTCTACCTCATTCTTCATCATTGTTGTGGATTCTTTTGCTGCACCCCAAGCACTGTTAATGAATGAGGAATCAAGCTCTTTTGCCTTCTCTGGACTTTTGATCTTCTCACATGCCGCATCTAGTGAGGGAGAGTTGAGTATATCATCAAATTTAGCTAGAGCAGCATCTAGTGTATCCTCATTCTCAACCGTGTTATAATACACACATGACTGCAGATAGGCATCTAGCTCCAAGCCTGGATATTGCTGTACAAGCAAGATAAATTTGTCAATAAGCATTCTTTGAATTTTTCCAAGTACCATAAGCTCAACTCAAGCAGGAATCAATCGTTGTCAATAATTCCTCATTTAGAGTTCTTTTCGGCAAGAGGGGTTATAATATGACTTGCTAGTTAAATCTGTCAGAACCAAGCAATGTTTATCAGAAAAATCAAGCAGAACTTAGAGATACCGGGGTTCTTAATTTCTGTACCATACTACCATTTACAAGATTCCTAAGTACATAACAAGTTTAACTAAAAAGTCTAAAGTATGAATGCATCATTTCCATAAAAACTAATCAAACAGTAAAATTTAAGTGCGCAACGTTAATCATTTGTTTACCATCACGGTCATCCAAGCTATCTAAGTTTCCGACAGTAGACTAAGATGGCGGAAAAAGTCCTCATTGAAATCCTTTCGCCCCTTAGCCACAACTGCATTGATATATGTTGGGCTCTGGTCTATCTCTTTGAGTAGCTCACTATGCCTTTCTATCTCATCATCAATCTACAATTCAGAACCACAACACATTCAAAGAATAGGCAAAAACCAAACGAAATCACACACACACAATATCACAATTACCTTCTTCTTCTTCACTTTCCTCCGCAGCAACACCCACTTCTGTTTCATACCATTATCGTTCCCCGCATCCGTTTGCGCTTTACATTGCTTGTAAAATTTGTCACTATACTTTTTCCATTCCTCTCTAAACACCAACAACTTCCTCCAATCTTTTGTGTGTGGCAACTTCACCAACAATTACATTGCTCAACTTCAACAGCAGCTTGAGTAGAACCTGAATGAAAAAGCACAATCAACCGAGGATGATGCAACACCAAATTTGGAAAGCAATTTAAATAATGTAGATGTTGGGCCTAGCGTGGATCAGTTGGACTCATTATCTTGTCCACCTGGATTTGGGCTTCAGAACACTAGTTCATCAAATTTTAATTTTACGCATTCTTCTCTTAGAAGTCTCAGGAAAGAGCTAAAGGAGAAAATAGGTGATCAGAGGTCTTCTTCTAACATTTCCAGTTCAGTTAACGGTGGCTCTCTTAAACTCAATAGTAATGATGAGGCAATTCAAGGTACGGCAAACTCAAAGACAAGCTGTTTTAAAGAGATTTCTCAAAGCATACCGTCTCCAAAGGATTTGGCAGGTGCTGAGATTGAGGAAGACTTAAACTCAACCAGTGGTAGTGGAAGAAAATCAAGCAAAAATCAGGAAGAGGATGCAATCATAGCTGGGGGACTAGCAGAAAATTTTGAAAGGTTTCTAGGGAAATTAAAGGAAAATGGCAGTGACTCAGGTGTGGTATTCACAAGTGCCGAAATTAGTTGTTCTCGTCTTGTGATTAAGACACTTCTTAGTCATGCAATTGCATTTAAAGATGAATTCATCAAAAATGGCAGGTGGGAACTGATTTGTGTTTTCTGTGGTATTTGTTTGGGTTTTATTGTTTCAATGTTTAACATTATTTCTTGGAACATCAATGGTCTTAACGATCCGGATAAGCGCTCGAAACTTAAGAAACTTGTCAAGCTTTGGAAACCTACCGTTCTTATTCTTCAAGAGACAAAGCTTAGTAGTTGCAACAATCTTATTGTGCGCCAATGTTGGGGTGCAAATCCTTGTAAGTGGATATGTTTAAATTCGTGTGGAAGGTCCGGTGGTGTTTTGTTGATATGGAATTCGGATATGATTGAAGTGGATGATTTTTTAGAAGGTATTTATACTATAAGCATTTCATGTCGCAATGTGGAGGATAATTTTAAATGGGTTCTTACCGGTTTTTATGGCCCTTGTAATACGAAGGAAAAGAGGAGATTTCGTATGGAGTTGGCTACTTTGCATGGCTATTGGGATGGTTTGCCTTGGTGTATCAGTGGAGATTTTAATGAAATTAGAGTAATGGGAGAAAGAAGAGGATGTCGTAGAGTCTCAAACTCGATGAAACTTTTTGATGAATTATGTAATGATTTTGAGCTTATGGATTTGCCGATTTCCGGAGCGAATTACACATGGAGTAGACCACCTAACAAGAATAGCAAAAGTGATCGTTTTTTATTTTCATCGGATTGGGGGAGCATTTTCCAAATCTCAACTTAAGGCGGCATGCAAGACCTTTTTCGGACCACTTTCCCATTGAATTGTGTTCTACGGTGACGGATTGGGGTGCTTGTCCAATTCGTTTTCAATTATCATGGCTTGAAAATACTAACATCATTTCTTTGATGAAAGAATGGTGGGAATATTTTTCTTTTGTAGGTACCCCAAGCGCATGTTTTTCCAAGAAGCTAATTGCGTTGAAAGAAAAGTTAAAGATATGGAACAAAGAGGTTTTTGGGAGTATTGAGTGGACTTTCGAGGCGCCTCTTGACAAGATGCAAGTCTTGGATGAAATTGGTGATGATAGAACTCTAACCGAGGTGGAAGAGGACATGCTCGTGACGGCGAAAGTTGAGTTTGAAACGGCTCATAGACGCAAGGAAATTTTTATTCGTCAAAAATCTAGAGTCAACGCGATTCGTGATGGTGATAGAAATACCAAGCATTTTCATCGTATATTGAGAAGGAATAGAGCAAGAAACAACATCAATAACCTCCGCATCAATGGTATATGGACCGGGAATAAAGATGAGATTAAAGAAGGTATTGCTAACCACTTTGAGGTAGCGTTTAAGGAAGTATCTAATCATAGACCGAGAATTAAGAATATGTGTCTAAAGAGTATTGATGAGAATGCTAGAGTTTGGTTAGAGAGGCCTTTTAATGAAGAAGAGGTGAAGAAAGTGATTCATGATTTGGGGGTGGATAGAGCTCCGGGTCCGGACGGTTTCCCTATGAAATTTTATATTGTTGCATGGGAGTTCATTAAAGAAGACTTAATGAAGGTGTTTAAAGATTTCCATGATAACAACATTCTCGATACTTCTCTAAAGAACAACTTTATAGCTTTAATTCCTAAGAAGATTGGTGTGGAGGAGGTTAAGGATTTTCGACCTATTAGCCTCATAGGAAGCATCTACAAAATTATTTCTAAAGTGTTAGCGGAGCGATTAAAGGTATATCTTCCTATATTAATCTCTCCTTCTCAATCTAGCTTTATTAAAGGGCGCCAAATTTTAGATGGGGTTTTGATAGCAAATGAATGTGTGGATTCTAGAATTCGCCAAAAATTATCGTGGTTAGTGTGTAAATTAGATTTTGAGAAGGCTTTTGATAATGTGAATTGGAACTTCTTAAATGAAGTCTTATTTAAATGGGCTTTGGAGGAGTTTGGCGAGCTTGGATACGGAATTGCTTATCATATTCGAAATTCTCGGTTCTTGTGAATGGTACAACTCATGGGTTTTTTTGGTAGCGAAAAGGGTATTCGTCAAGGTGATCCTCTTTCTCCTTTTCTTTTTACCATTGTTGGAGAGGTTTTAAGTCATATGTTGAGTAAGGCACAAGAAGTTGGTAAAATCTCGGGTTTCTCGGTGAAGGACGGGGGAACTAAAGTTAATCATCTATAATTTGCCGATGATACCATTGTTTTTCTTGATGCGAAGCGTGATCAAGTAGATTCTCTACGTTATTTACTTCTTTGTTTTGAACTAACTTCGGGCTTAAAAATCAACTTTGCAAAAAGTTGCTTGTTTGGGGTAGCTCTCGTCGAAAACATAGATGAATTTGCTAACATGTTGGGGTGTAAAAGGTCAAACTTTCCAAGTATTTATCGCGGTCTTCCTTTGGGTGATAAAGTTGATGGCTCGCAAAAGTGGGAGAAAATTTTGGAATCATGTGCTTCGAGACTTTCCTCTTGGAACGGAAGAACGATATCAAGAGGAGGTAAGTTGACTCTCATCAAAAGTGTTTTGGCTAGTTTGCCCATTTATTATTTATCAATCTTTCTTGCACCGTGCTCCATTACAAATAAGATTGATAAAATAGTAAGAAATTTTCTTTGGGATGATGATGCTAATAAGAAACGAATCCATAATGTGGGGCGATCCATAATCGTAAAATCTAAAGAAAGTGGTGGTCTTGGAATTCGGAAATCTAAATACATGAACTCGGCGCTTCTCAAAAAGTGGTGGTGGAGATTTGGAATGGAAAAGAATGCGTTTTGAAGAAAGATAATGGTGGAAAAATTTGGAGAATCATCAACCGGTTGGGAAACTCTACAACCGAAAGGGCCAAAGGGGTGTAGTTTGTGGCACAATATTTATAATGAGCTCGAGGATTTTAACAAACATGTGAAATTCAAGATCGGTGCGGGAAACGAAATTAGATTTTGGGAAGATCTTTGGACTGGAGATGTCGTCTTATGCAATAGATTTCCATTGGCATTTGAAGCTTCAAGAACAAAAGGGCAAGTGGTGGCTAGGTTATATGAGTTTTCAAGTAACGGCATCAAATGGAAGTTCATGTCCCGGAGTAGATATCCTCAAGCCATAATGAGGGAGATTGCTTCCATAAACTCATTAATAGAAGTGGTGAATATTCAAGAAGGGGTCATAGACTCTAGATTGTGGATGGTGGATGGAAACAATATGGTTGATGCTTACACGGTTAAGTGTGGGTGATTCTCTTTATGATCAAGGCGATACTAGCTTCCCAAGTGAGATTATTTGGAGTCGATATTATCTGTACAAAGTAAATTTTTTTCTATGGCTTCTTTACCATGAAAAGTTGATGACGACGGACAATCTTTTTAGAAGGGGCATGAATGTGGATAGGATGTGCTGTTTTTGTGAAGAAGAAGATGAAACAAGTGCCCATTTATTTTATGACTGTTGGCGATCAAAGAGAATATGGGATTATTTTATTGATGGATGCAACTTCAATTGGACTTACAATAGTAATATTTCCACAACCATAAAAGCTTGGTGTCATGATTGGGGTGATGAAAGACTTGACCGCATATGGAACAATTTACCGGTGGCAATTTGGTGGTGCATTTGGAAAGAAAGAAATTCTAGAATTTTCAATCACAAAAAGAGGAATTTGGAAAGTATAATTCGAGATATTAAGATTCAAGCCTACTTTTGGGCGGAGTCAAACACTAAAATGTTGGGTTTAACGGCTAATATGGTGATAGCTTTATGGGACTCATATTTTTATCGGTCACTTTCAGTTGGATTTGAAATCTTGGGTGGATGTTTTTTAAGTTCTCTTGGATATTGTTTATTTGTCCCTTTCTTTTGGTGATCGATTCCTTATTCGGTCTCCTTTTTTTTGTATCAGTTGTATTTATTGGGTTGAGGTACCCCCTTAAGTACCTCTTTTTCGATGAATCTTTTCCTATTGACCGATCAAAAAAAAAAAACAACAATCAACCGAATCTGACTCAGTGAGTTGAAATGACCGAGTTTATAAAACCTTAACTGAAACTAGAAATTAAGGGAGTGGGGGTACTTACTTGATTGAGCTCTGAAGCGTTGATGTCTTCTTCTGCTGCTTCTTCCATTTTTTGTTGGGATCCTAGTCCCACATTGGTTAGATGGGGCTTAATTGGTAGTTTATACGTTAATGGGTTCCCTCGTCTAGTCAACCGGTTTTCGAGTTGAGTTCTACCCATGGGCTTATGACGAATTTAGTATCGGTACCCTAACATTTGGTATCAGAGCCAACCACCACGACCCATGCCCGCTCCACGGAAGGGGTGACCTATAGGCTAGATTAAAGTGTTGGGGCCCTTCGGGTCAGTGTCGATAGAGTGGGCCAACGAGGACGTTGGGTCTGGAAGCGTGGTGGGATGTTGGGATCCTAGTCCCACATTAGTTAGATGGGGCTTAAATGGTAGTTTATAAGTCAATGGGTTCCGTCATCTAGTCAACCGGTTTTCGAGTTGAGTTCTACCAATGGGCTTATGACGAGTTTAGGGTAGGTACCCATGGTTTGGTGGAGATTGAAAATTGAAAATTCTAAGCCTGTTGTTGAATGAAAACCCATGGTTCTTTGGGGAGGTTTGAATCAGAGAGGGTTTTAGACAGTAAGTGAGATAGATGATGAAGAAGAAGGATTTTATCTGTGATATTGTGTAACAAATACCCATCAATTTTGATAGTTGTAAAGCTTAAGCCGTTGGATTGTCTTAGGAATGTCCTCTCAAATGGTGACGCTCACGTATCTCGAGTGTATGGGCCTGGGTTTAAACACTAGACATGTAGTCCAACAGCATGTGGTCGGTCGGTTACCGGAAGACTTCTGCTAACCCTCGAATTTGCCGAAACATAGGTTCGGTCCCACATTGTCTATGATATTTCTTTTTATAATTTTGTGCTTAGAAAACATAGGTTCGGTCTCACCAGAAACCTTATAAAATTTCAAAGGAAATGGTTAACTTCACAAAATTAATAAAAAAGCTTTATCAACCAAATCCTAATCATTCCTCATTGATAATAAGTAGTTAAGTACAAAAGAAATTTATACATCATAACAAAAAATTTCTTTTTTTTTATACGAAATGGAGGCGAACCTCTTATATTAAAAAAAATTCACGGTCGTTACAGGACAGACAAAATTTTAAAATACAACCACTAAAGTATAAAAGACAATGTATTCTGAGTTTAAGCTACCACCATCAACTCTACAGGCTCTCCACAGATCAAATGATTCCACCATTACAACCGTCAAAACCATCAAATGTCAACCACAAAGACACAAAACAGGGTTAAATGGACATATTTGTATTATAATTAACAATACCAAACAGTTTAACATACCTGCACAAGGCAAAGATGTTAGGATCGACTAGTGATTCATCCATTTCTCAAGGTTTTTCACAGGTAATTTAAATTGTCATATTTGGGTTGTAGATGACAATACCAAACAATTTAACAACATTGCACAAGGCAGAGAAGTTAGCAGGATAAACAAATGATTCATCCATTTATGAAGATAAAGATTTTCTAACTAATGTAACAAACTAAAACCAAAATAAGGTAGCATAAGGTAACAAAAAAGTTGTTACACATTAAGATTTTATAAATAGATAAGATAGAGGGGCGGGATCGGGTGACGGACTTCAAATGACAGAGTCTCTCACTGCACCCACACAGCCGTTGGATGTAACATTTTCGAATGGCTGAGATTAAAATAAAGAACACACGGGTTTTGGTTACTTATCCACGACCCGGTTAAATCTTTAGAAATATCTCGACTTTCTCTTTGTCTCTCGATTATTCCTTCACTTCTCTGCAACCGATGAAATGAAACCGGCCCAGTCAATCGATGAAATCGTTGATTTCATTTTCTATAGAATAGTTTTAATTTTAAAATATTAAAAGTGTTCCTCGATTTTCTAGGTGAGCTAGAGTTTTTTTTTTTTGTTTGTATTGATTTCTAAATCTATAATCCTAGGGTTTTGATATAGGAATTGGTTAAAACCTTCTTTAATTGATGTTCTCTAATTGATTAATAGTTGTTTAAAACCTAAAGAATTTTGGATTCATCGCAATTTCCAATCCCTTGCTCTTTTTTCATCTTGATTGAACAATAATCAAACTAGGATCCTGTGATGCTGCTTTTTTTTTTTTTTTGAAAGATCGCCGACAATGTGCCACCTACTGTTGTTTGGCTCAGTTTTTGGCATCTTTGTGACAGACTAGTGCAATAATTCACGAGAAGGACGATACCAAATTTTGACAGAGCTCCCAGCTGATTGATCAAAAAAAAATTGACAGACCTCAAGACACCGTTATCCCTTCGGCTAAGGAAACTTGATTAACTGAGCTATATTTTGGTAGATGATTCGTGGATTTTTAAGGTTTATGTACTGTATATGAAAAAAGAATAGAGTGGTAGATAAGCTGATTCGTGGTATTTTGAAAGTTTATGTACAATAAATTTCAATCATTGGTAGAACTTTTAGTTCTTTTGTTGCACAGAGTGGAAGAATGAACAAGGAACAGAGAGGAAGGTAGGAAATAATAGAAGAGAGATATAACGTGAAGAAAGTCAACAAAGTACTGCCCATTAAACCGGGTTTTGGGTAAGACGTGTGTTTTATTAATTAATCTCAGCCATCCAAAGTGATATAAATCAAGGGTCGCGAGAGTTTGTGAGAGACTCTGTCATTTGAGGTTTGTCACCCGATCCCGCCCCATAGATAATACATGTATAAATACAACATTTGAACCATGAATATGAAGATTTTTGATCCGACCATATAACAAAAGATGCTCAACCTATACATACTGACTTAGGTATTAGAATTGAACCTTTCATTGGTCTCAAAGAAGCAAAGTCATCTGTGATAAACTCACATTTCACCTTTTTCGCATTTGTTTCATCGTGGATTATCATACAATCTGTAAGAAATTCATCACCCATCTTGTTAAGAGGTATTATTTTCATAACCTTCATATATAAAAGAAGTTGTTGAAACCAAAAGAGTGAGTACATGGAAAATCAATTTATCTATCAAATTATAGATATTTGACTTACCAGTTTCAACCAATCGCTAATATAATTCAACCACAATAGTCAAGTTTCCAAAAAAATGGATCAATTGTAGATAACGTCACATTTGTAATGTTGTAATTGGCATCTTAAAAAACATACCTCTTGTTTTGTGAAATCTTCAGGGTAAAACTTTTTCACATGACCGCATAGGGAATCAATGTAAAAATACTTGTAATAAAGCACAAGTAGTTCCCTTGATTCCTCTGTGAATTGACTACTTATCTCTGTTAGGTGAAAATCTGTGACCAAGTTCAATATATCAACGCGATAATGATGTTCAATGGTAATATGTCTTGTTGCTTACAACAATGGCTCGTTCCCATCATATATCGATCTGAAAATTCGATTATTTGTTTTGTCACTGTGAGTGTCATAAGGGTGTCAATTAATATACATAAATTGTAGGTGTGCTCATGTAGTATAAAATTTATCCTTCTGCTAAAAGATTATAAGAGGGGGAACAAATTGAAGTACTCATATGGGTGGGTTTGTAGGGGAAGAGTAGTTTAGTGGGCCATATTTTGTTCTTGAAAATCATTACCGAAAAAAACATGTAGGAATTTTGTTCATGAAAATAGGGAATGAGGGAGGTGGCGAGTACAAAACAGTAGTTTAATGGGCCATATTTTGTTCATGAAAATCATATCGGAGAATGTAACATGAGAAAATTCCATACACCCATGTAGACAAGGTTCATTCAAATAGAAAATACATGTTTTTATCCCAAAAAACATGTAGGGACTTTTGCTTTTCATTAAAATAGGGAATGAAATGTATTAGAATCTCTTAATAGGGTTTCAAAGTTCGTAGAGATCATGAATATATTGTGGAATTAGTACACCTTACATAATAGGGAACGTTCAAAATAAAACAAAATATTATCATTTAGAAACTGCAACTAGTTGTAGCATCTTTGACGAGTATTATTCTCACCAGGTCGTGAAAGCTCTAAGTTTCCAAATTTTGTGCATCCGTTTTGGTAATGACTATTCCGTTTTGGTAATGACTATTACGTTTTTCTATTTACGTATGAATAATTACATTTTCTATTGAAGTGCAAGTTATTGAACATATATATGTGTTGTGCGGTCACAACACATATTACACGTACATACACACTTTGAAGAGCAAGTATATTGAAGTCCAAGATCATTGCAAAGACCAAGCCTGGTGAATAGAAGAAGCGATCTGTTGTAGTCCAAGTCTTCCTAGGTATAATTTGTTGTAACAAGTATTTTAGATTCCCAACAATATCGTAACAATTTGTTGTATTAGGTTTTGAATCCTTCTCATGTACATCATATAAATACTTGAATGAAAATACTCTAGTCTACACGCTTTGTGAGACAAGAAATATCTAAACCTAGAATTCTTGATGGTATCGCTTGATCCATCCTAGGACCGATTCTCACTTCCGCAATTTCATTCTCTCGATTTCTCACACAATGGTGAATTCTACACCTCAATCTCCACCTGAAAGTCCTGTTCATTCAAACCCAGAAACTCAATTTTCAGGAAACCCTAGGACATTAGATCCTTATATCATTCATCCCAGTAATAACCCAGCCACTGTGTTGTTCTCTCCGTTGTTGCAAGGTGATAATTACGGATCATGGGTACGAGGTATTACCAAGGCTCTCAACGCCAAAGGAAAACTTGGCTTTGTTGATGGATCACTCCCTCCTCCGACTGATGAGCTTGTCTATCAATGTTGGAAGCGCTGCGACGATTTGGTAGGAAGTCAAGCTTCTCAACTCTGTCGGCCGGATATACGTGCCGCCGCTTATATGCGCCCTCTTCCCATGCGATATGGAAAGACCTTCAGGTGCGATTTTGTATCTCTAATGCACCTATCTTATTCCGTTTGAAGTCTGCAATTGCTGCCATTCGACAAGAGTCGATGTCTGTCTCTTTGTATTACACAAAGATCAAAACATTATGGGATCAGTATGATTCCCTGGTCGCTGTTACTGAGGTCTTCATTTGCGGCGCTGGAAAGTCATTACTTGAGCGCCTTGAACGTGACAGAGCTATGGAGTTTCTCCAGGGCTTACATGATCGTTTCTCCAATCTCCGAAGTCAGATCCTATTGATGGATCCTTTTCCAACTGCTCTGCGCATCTTCAACATGGTGCAGCAGGAGGAAGAACAACAACATATAACTGCCAGCCCTCTTCCCAACATCGAGTCTGCAGCTCTCAATACTGGTCGTTATGCTGCACAACCTTCTGCTAGTCGCTCTGCTCCCTCTGCAAGTCACAACAAGAGGCCGAGACCTCATTGCGACTACTGTAATCGCCATGGTCATGTTAGAGACCGTTGCTATCGTCTTCATGGTTTTCCTGCTCCTTCTGCATCACAACCAGTTGCTGCCAACACCACCATTGCTCCTCCAGATCTTCAGCTTGCACATCAGCCTACGATACCTTCTTTCTCCGCTGAACAATATTCACGCATGTTGGCTCTAATCAACACTCCATCTGGAGATACTCCAATGGAACCAAGTGTCAACTTTGCTGGTAAGCTCCTAACTACATTTTTTCCTCAACCATGGTTTGTTGATAGTGGTGCTACTCACCATATCTCGCAACTCACTATCGTATTTCAGTTCTTACTCTCCTGTTAAAACTTTGATACAAATGCAACTTCCAGATGGAACCTTTTCTACCGTTAAACACATTGGTGAAGTAGTCTTCTCGCCAACTCTAAGATTATCAAACGTTCATCATATTCCGAACTTCAAATTTAATCTATTGTCTGTAAGTCAATTGACTCGAGCTTTGAATTGTGCAGTTCTTCTCACACACAATTCTTTTATCTTTCAGGACCTGTCAACGAACACAACGATTGGTCAGGGTGAGCTTCATGCGGGTCTGTATCAGCTACGGGTCTCTGCGTCATCGCCTAAAGTTTTGTTTAATAAAACGCCATTCGACGTTTGGCACTGTCGACTTGGCCATCCTAGTTTAGCTCGTTTCCGTTACCTTTGTAATTCGCATGATTATATGCATTCCAGTTTTTCTACTAGTTGCGATGTATGCCCGATGGCAAAACAAACTCGATTATCTTTTAATAAAAATAGTATTTCTTCTAAACGCTGTTTTGAGCTTATTCATTGCGACATATGGGGACCATTTTCTACTCCTTCTCTCACTGGTGCAAAATATTTTTTAACCATTGTTGATGATTTCTCACGTTGCACTTGGGTTTATCTCATGCATACCAAAAGTGAAACCTGCAAGTTTATCAAATTCTTTGCTCGTTATGTAGCAACTCAATATTCTACACACCTTAACACTATATCTACAGGTGTTTCTTTACCTTTTTTACCAATTTTGCAGCGAATCCAATCTGACAATGGCACAGAATTCCTTTCTCGAGAATTTCAGACATGGGTCATTGAGAATGGCGTTCATCATCAACGTAGTTGTACTTACACTCCACAACAAAATGGAGTAGTAGAAAGAAAACATCGGCATTTGTTGACTGTTGCTCGAGCTCTCCGCTTTCAAGCAAACTTGCCTATAACTTATTGGGGAGAGTGTATTCTTACGGCCACTTACCTAATCAACAAGATGCCTACTCCGGTACTCTCTAAACGTTCCCCCTATGAAATTCTTTTAGGTAAACAACCTGATTATCGTAATCTTCGTGTTTTTGGTTGCTTGTGTTATGCTCGCAACACTAAGATTACAAACAAATTCGATCCTCGTGCTATGCTTGGAGTTTTTCTTGGTTATCCATATAACCATAAAGGATACTGTAGGATCATAATATCGCAACGCATAGGGCTCGCGGGATCAATAAATGACGGTACCGCGAGGGAGTCGCAGGAAACTAAAATAAACGACGCGATGGGAAGACGACACACAAAACAACTGAAAGACGTGGAACCTGGCGAGGGTTAAGAAGTGTCACGAGATTGAATAGTTGTACACTGGCGACACTTCGCGAGACCTACCCGAAAATAAAGGATAGCTTAGCTGTCACCCACTATGTATTACCCTATATAAAGGGTCGAGTGAGTCTGTTGTAGTGGGGGATCTTTTTGGAAGTGTTAGGCAAGTCATTAGGAGAGAGAAAGTTTAAGAGTGTTCTAATTTCTAAGTGTAATTCTATTTTCTTGTGTAAACACTTCATGAATTCAATCAATAAAAGTTCTTGATCTTATACCTTCTAATGGATTAATTAAGCAAAATCGAGTAAGGGGTGTAGTGTGGGAAATCCTGCTACTACATATGCGCTAGAAAACAGGGACTCAGGCGAGAGATTGACGTAGAAATTGGAAGGAATTTGGATTAACAGAAAAAAGATTTGGAGAAGATACTCAAGAATTCATTGGAAAAGAAAGATGGCTAGAAGAAGAAATGTACAAGGGCAACCAACGATTGTAAGAAGAAGTGGGAGACTTGCTGGAGAAAGGAGGAATGAAATAGGAGAATCATCAAGGATGAATAGGAGAAATGATGGAGAAGATCAAAATCAGCCACCAGTCTCCCCTGTAGCAAACACGGCCGAGGATTATGATAGAGTAAGTGTACATACTTGGAGATATGATTCTGAAGACGAGAGAGAAGAAGTGGAGCAGGTTGGTGAACAATGGACAAGGAGGAGGAGAGCAAGAAATGAATGGAGAGATGAATCCGAGGTAACGAAGAAATCGCAAAGATTAGAAAGATTGAGACAAACAATACATGAGGAGAGACGGCTAGAGGCAGAAGAACGAGCAAACTTGACAAGACAGAATCATGAATTGAGGATGGAAAATATGAGGTTGCAAAATGGGAGATCTAGAAGTAGCGTGAGATCAAGTTCAAGATCGAATGGAGAAGAAAGAAGGAGAGTTTTGCCAACAGAAAGCGCCAATGAAGAAACACAAAATCCGAATATAGAGCATGGCGAGAGAAGAGAAGAAATAGAAGATCGTTATATTCCTCAGCCCGAAAACCTTCAAAATGAGCGGAGTAGGGAAAATCAAGGAAACATGCAACTCCAAGAATTGAATGACCCAGCTGCTGAAGGGAGAATAATCTTGCATGGGAGAGAAGAATTGAGAAGAAACCGAGAGATCGAAGATGACATTGAGAGACACTACATTGAACAAGCGCGACTAGCTCGCGAAAGAGAAAGAATGAGAGCAGAAATGGAAAATCAAGAGATGGAAGAAGCAATCCGGCAGAATAACCATGACAACCGAGAGAGAAGGGAACAAAATCGTACCAATAGAAATATTAATGAAGAATATGAGAGGGTGCAGATGATGAGAGCTGAGAGGCAACCAAGAAGAGAGAACAACCGATATAATGGCGTGCGAATTAACGAAAGAAACGAAGAAGAGCGCCGCGAGGAAAGAAGAGGAGAAAATAACGAGCAGGGAAGGTCAAAATAGACACGAGCGAAGAAGGAGAGAAGCGAGCTAAAAAGACCGGTAGAGAATCAAATTCTGAGGCAAATGAACAAATCTTAAGAGAACTGGCTGAAATGAGAGGATTACTGAATAATAGAAGGGAAGGAGGAAGGAGACAGTTAGACGAAGCCATTGCAGAAGCCGCGAAGAATCCCTTCACGCTAGAAGTACAGATGGGAGGAATACCTCCTAAGTGCAATTTACCTGCATTAACCAACATCTTTGATGGAACAACCTGTGCGATACAACATATTAAGGCTTATATGAGATGTATGTTACAATGGGAGAATCATGATGCCATATTGTGCAAATACTTCGCGTCAAGCCTAATTGGAGAAGCACTAAAATGGTTTGAGGGTCTACCAAGGAACACAATCACATCGTTTAACCATTTACAAGCCACATTCCTGGGAGCATACATAAGTAACAACTCTTCACGACCAGGCATTGAAGATGTATTCGGGTTGAAACAAAGGGTTGGAGAGAGCTTAAGGCAGTTGACAATAAGATGGAGAACCATGTGTAGCGAAATGGCAGGACGGGTTGAGGAAAGATATCTCATCCTCTCATTTGTGAATGCTCTCTTCGCGACTAACTTGTTATACATTCAAATTTTTAGAGTCAAAAATACAATCACGATGGCAGAACTGCGAGAATTACAGGAAGAATATATCACCTTAGAAGAAAGACAGAATGAAATGAATTCTTATCCAGTCGCGAACACAAACTCGAATGCTGCGAACGCAAGCTTGTTACCTCAACATCAATACAGTGGCGAGCACTTCGCAAGGACAGCAAGCAGGGAAGGCTGATGAGAGACAGCGGAAGATAGTAGCTATGGGAAGCCATGACCAGGAGGAATTTGAACAAGAAAGGAACTACTATAACCGTAACAGCAATAATAAGATTCAGAGGCTAGACAATGTGCAAGAAACTTATGGCGGACGAAGGCAATATAATCATGGAGGGCAGAGAAGCCGCAGAATAGTGTGGGAACCAATTAGGATGCCTCCATTGAATGCTAGTGTGGAAAAAATCTGGGAGGCTATACTTGTGATGGAAGAAGTACCAGCACCTTGGAACGCGGGGATGGAACCACCACCAGGCGACAGAAGTCATGAGTTTTGTTCTTACCATCGCTTCCATGGACATCAAACAAACGACTGCAGAAACGTAAAGAGAATTATTCTCGGGATGATTGATCAAGGGAAACTGAATCACTTTCTAAAAGGAGAAGAAAAGGCCAGACATTACCACCACCACCGAAAATGCACGGAACGGTGTCGGAAAAGGAAAGGAAACATTTGTGATAGAAATCGAACGAAAGCCAAAAATTTGAATTGCAACTCTATCGTCCACTCTTATCGCACAATCGAAGATTTTCATGACAACGTGCTCAGTAGAGTCTTTGCGAGAGATGCTGATGATAAAGAAATAATGAGCCTGGCGAGAACGACGCAGTTAGAAAAGTGGCAGCTGAAGACTATTTCTTTCTCTGCAGATGATGTGCCAAAAGGAAGAGAAACACATGATAGCCCGTTGGTTGTGAAGCTAGAGATTAACCCGAAACCAGTTGATGGAGAAGATGATGAGGCAGAAGCTTGCTTGGCGATCAACCGAATCTTAATCGACACCGGAAGTTCGGTGAATATTCTCTTCTACCATACTTACAAGACGATGGGAGGAAAAGATGAGGATTTGATCCCCTCTACATACAAGATATATGGCTTTAATGGCACTGCAAATAAACCAAAGGGAGAGGTTCGCATGAGAATACCTCTACAAGGATTATCAACTGATATTTTATTCTGTGTGGTTGACGTGGAATCTCCATACAATGCGCTGATTGGGAGGCCATGGATTCATGAAATCTTGGGAGTAGCGTCAACATATCATCAATGTATTAAATTCCCACATCCAAATGGCATTGGTATTATACAGGGAGATTGGAAGGAGTCGCAACAATGTCATGAAGTAGATGTAGAAAGTCATGAGGAAAGGAATGCCAAAAGAAAAGGTTGGAAACAACATGTGAGAGATGAGCAGAGAAAGGAAAAATTGATGGTGGATGCCATAGAAGTAAGGACTGAACATACCTCGCGAGGTGAGTGCCTAGAGACAGGCGAATATTATGGTAATAAAGAAGCAAAGGATATGAGGAGCAAAAGGCATAAGAAGTGAGCAATCAATAAAAGCAGGAGGCAGAGTAGCAGCTGGAGTAGTGATGTGCGAGAATCTCGCAACAATGAGTAAAATGAGAATTCGATTAAGAAAGAAAAGTGAAATACAACAAGTGAAACAAAACTATGCGAATACTTCGCAAACAAATATCAGCAAATGATGAAATATGAGTGATTGAATGATTTAACAAATATGAATGCGCAAAAGAATGGGACGAACCTTTATGGCGTACACCCTAGTTCGCGAATAACATTTCGTAAGAGGCAAATGTAAGACCTAAAGTACGTCATATAAGGGGGTATCTCTCGCCATGGTTCAGGGGGAAGGTTACACCGCTCCTGAAGCCTGAACCATGAAAATTTGGGGCCCATGAAAGCCTATCCGGAAGAGGTACCTTGGATTCCCAACTATATATGTAGGTTATACCCTGGTTGGGCGACCGAGGGTCTCTTCTTAGGAGTCAGTGTATGCACAAGGCGCCGAGGTACACGGTTGAGCCAGAGTGCCCGGGATGGATGAACCTACCCTGGCCATTCTTGGCAAGTCTTGGCATGCGTTGCACTCGCCCGAAGAAAACTCCACTTAGGGTGCAGTCTCGTAACCATAAACCATATAGGTATAAGGGATAAGAGGCTGCGAAAACAACTGGTTGTTGTTAAGACCGGATGGGAGGAGCTAGTCTTGTATGGCCGATGTTTCGCCTCCTTGAAGGGGCAACCTGGGAGATGATAAGGGCGACGCTCTCCATTAGGGGGTGTCAAAACAGACGCAAATGTCATGAGGCTTTGTTTTCGCAAGGAGACTTAGGCTTGTCATATTTGTGCAATGATCCTGCAGAGGCAATAATACTAACGCGAGGGTAAGGCGAGATCAATGGGTCTTTACACGAAAGTGTGCGGACGTCCTGCGATTTCGTCGCACGACGGCAATGTCATGGGGCTATGTGTTCGCAAGGATACATAGGCCTGTCATATTGTCGCAACTAAAACATCCTGCAGAGGCAAAAATACTTGAAAAATGATAAGGCAAGATCAATGGGTCTTTGCATGCAAGTGTAAAGACGTCCTGCGATTTTGTCGCAATAAAAGGTGGCAGGGGAAGACCTCTAATTATGGAGGTCTAACTCGGAAGACCACACAAAAATGATAAGGCAGGGTCAATGGGCCCTTACTTAAAAATGTAAGGGCGGCTTGCGACCTTGTCGCAATGATAACAGATAAAAAACATCTGTGAAGATAAGGAAAAGTAAACAGAATTCTTGATTTACAAAGATACCTGCGACTTCGTCGCAACAATACATTTCAATAAACAATAAAATTATTATTCAGCAACATACATGATGGCAACTAAAATCTTCCATCTGAAGATAAATAACAGAGGCAAGTATGGGAATGGAAAAGATGGAATATTGTTATTCATCTTCTGATGCAACAGTTATACATCGATACAGGGAAAATATAATGTAAGAGTTATTCAAGGGCGAAAAATCCAAGAAATACACTATGATAAGAATACAGAAATGTACAGATATTACAAGCAGAGAAAGAAAACAAAAAGAGTTATTTCTTTGGTGATTCTTCTTCTTCATCTGATTCTTCAGTCTGATTATTCTCATCGCCAGAATTTTCTCCTTCGCCAGCCTCGCTATCAGAAACATCGCCAGAATTCTCTTCTTCGCTAGCCTCGCTATCAGAAACGTCTGAGACAGGCAGATTCTCAGGAACCTTTTCAAGGAGACAGGGATATGAATGCAGAGGGATATTGTGGTCCTTACAAACATACTCCATGCCTCCATTGCGAAAACGAACAGCATCATTATTAAAGTTCTTTACTGTCGTTAGAAATTGTTTCTTCAACTTGGAATATCTGTTCTCGCGAAGGGAGAGATTCTTGGCGAGCTGTTCTTTTTCGGTTTCGAGTTCTTCAATTCTCACTGGAAAATTCCTGGCGAGTTGTTCTTTCTCAGATTCAAGCTCTCTAATTCTAACCTGAAGCCTCTTCTCAGATTCTGCAAATAAATAACAACAAGTTAATAATTTACAAGCAATACTACAGATGTAAGAAGTAGTAAGGTGTAACAAATAACCTTCTCTATCGAGATATCATATCTTTAATCAAGGAAGTATGCTCGGCGTGAAGACTAACATCAACACCTAGGTTATTCCCGGCATTATCTAAAACTTTCGCAGCCCCGTAATTCATCGTCACTATTTATAACAAGGAGGGAACGAATTTGATCTTCTCGCTCACTAAGCAAGGAATTCCGCGAAGCAATTCATCCCGTTCAATTTGTAGTTCAAGGAGAGATTTTTGAAATGTTGCTAATGCCTGTGCACCATTGTTAGCAATGCGATCTTTATCATCTATATGGTCACTAACTTTCTTCCTCAAAATTTTGATTTCTGTATTGGACTCGAGAAACATTCGTTTAAATTGGTTGGCAGCACTTAAACCAGATCTATGTTCAATTTCTAAAAGACGATATTTGGTCTGAAGTTCATTTAATGAAAGGGAGTTAATTTTGTTTGATGAACTACTTAAAGAGTTGTTGAGGTGAGCGAGAAGAAGGTTATTATCCATAGGGTCAGGAAATGTATGAAGAAGAATAGCCTCATCGGAGAGATTATATACATCTGCGAAAGTAATAAGTTAGGTAGCAATAGGCGACCATTAAAATAAAAATAGTAAAAGGAGGTAAAATTTTATACCATAAAGTTGCTGGTTGGCGTTTTGAAGAGTGGACACCTTATTCTTTTGGGAGTCAAGTTCGGTATTTAACTTTTGAATTCTCTCGTCTTTATCGCGAGATGACGCGGCTTCAGTCTCTAATTCTTGAATCTTCTTGCTCAATTGCAAATTCTTCTTTTCAAGATTGTTGCGTCTTCTCTCAAGGTCTGAGGCAACTACAAAGGAAGATCTTCCAACCTATAAAAGAAGATAGAAAAATCATTAAAACATATATATATACTTAAACAATTTAAAGTTAGCAGGAAGTATGACTTGTACACATACCAGAGACCCAAGTGCATTCAAAAGGTCGGGAGACACAACTCTAGAGACTCCATTGAATGAATTATTGCTTTCCAAGAAAGCAAAGATTACACACGTTTGAGCCCCGCAAAGAGAAGCTAGGGGAGCATCTCCCATTCCTTGGAAAACAATCGAGAAAATGCTTTGGATAACCGATCCATGGAAGAATCGGTCGATGGAATCTTCTTGGCGAGAGAAGGATTCGATTCATGATTATCCTCGTCGAAGATTCGAGCTTGAGCTAAGGCGAGAAGAAGATTGGACCTTTCGCTTCTTAGTTAAGGGGGCGAGGGATTTACCCTTGCGAGCGACAGGTTTACCTTTACTTTTAGTCTTCGCAGCAATAGTTTCTTCAACTCCAACCTTCGCATACACGTAAAGATAAGAAACAAGAGGCAACAATACTTGTTTTAAATAAGAAGAAAGGAAGTGATTCTTACTTCACTCGTAAGCGATCGAAGCAATGTCAAAGTATCCTCCGACGGATCCTTTTGTAGCTTCTTCTCAACCTGGCTATCTGAAAGATTTCACAAACTTAGCAATTATAGAAAGAAAGTTGCAAAAGTAAGATTTGAAGTCGGAGACATACCTCTTTCTTCTTCTCAGGCCATTTGAATTCCCAAGGATGATACTCTGCGAGATTCGCAGGAAGAACATGCGGGCCCGCGATATAAGGACCATTTAAAATCAAGGGTACAACCCACCATTTCTCATCTTTGGAGTGGCGAGGAGTAGTATTATTACCCGGGTGCCAATCAATATCCTGCATGACCAATTTATCCTCGAGACATTATCCTTTTTCTTCAGCGAACACCCCAAATGAGATTTCGCATTCACCATAGTTATCACCGAGTAATTTTCAAAAAGTTTTCCACAAGTGTATTTCTCAACAGTCTATTTCCAAGTCTGCGAATTTGGGATTTCGACGAGTTAGAATATAAAGACCCTTTGCCTGCACCGCGTACGCGAACTCAAGCATCGAGCGAATACAATCGCCACTTAATTGATAAACGATAAACCGAGAGAATTTTTCATGGGCCAAAATTTCATAAAATAAGGGCAACTCAGGATTGTACAAGGGAATAGGAAGTCCCGCGAGAAGCTGACCGAGCGAGACTATAATCTTTTGATCATTACATTGATGATCAGAGAAAAGATTTGCAGAAAGAATGGATGAAGGTTCTTGATCAGGAATGGTTGAGAGAGTACAACCCTTCTCGAGCAACTTCTGTTGAACTTCTTCAAAAGAAGTTTTATATGCACGACTGATGGAAGCCATTTATCAGTATGGGAATGGATGGAAGATTGGAGATTAAAAACAGCGCTAGAAAGAATAGAGAAAAGCTTTGCAGTAGCAGGAGCGCAAATTGCGGAAGGAGAGAATCAAAGAAAAGTTGCAGAGACAAACTAAAAGATGAAAAGGAGGAGAAAAGAAAACTATATATAGGGGAAAATAGCCTCGAGAAAAACGAGGTCATTTAATGCGAAGAGACATGAACGGTCAAGAAAAAGTGGTTGAAAGAGACGTGTCAAGAGAAGACATTAATCATCAAAATCCGCGTAAAAGTATAAAACTGAAGATTCTAAAGACAAGCAGTCGCGGCAACAATATTGTAAAGAAGCTCCGGAACTTCACAAAAGAATAGAGGCAAGTACGTACTTTTCAAGTACAGTATTCTTCTGCTCGTTCCTTCATCAACAAAGATCAAAGATTACTACATCAACAGATTTTTCCTTCAAGATCGCTCTTCAAGCAATATTCAAGGAAAAAGAGGCAAGATGTAGGATCATAATATCGCAACGCATAGGGCTCGCGGGATCAATAAATGACGGTACCGCGAGGGAGTCGCAGGAAACTAAAATAAACGACGCGATGGGAAGACGACACACAAAACAACTGAAAGACGTGGAACCTGGCGAGGGTTAAGAAGTGTCGCGAGATTGAATAGTTGTACACTGGCGACACTTCGCGAGACCTACCCGAAAATAAAGGATAGCTTAGCTGTCACCCACTATGTATTACCCTATATAAAGGGTCGAGTGAGTCTGTTGTAGTGGGGGGATCTTTTTGGAAGTGTTAGGCAAGTCATTAGGAGAGAGAAAGTTTAAGAGTGTTCTAATTTCTAAGTGTAATTCTATTTTCTTGTGTAAACACTTCATGAATTCAATCAATAAAAGTTCTTGATCTTATACCTTCTAATGGATTAATTAAGCAAAATCGAGTAAGGGGTGTAGTGTGGGAAATCCTGCTACTACAGATACATAGTTTTGGATTTATCTACCAAGTCTACTTATATATCTAGAGATGTTGTTTTTCATGAACATCTTTTTCCTTTTAAGGATGCACAACTTACTACTGGTGACTCTTTTAAAACCGTAGTGCAAGAAGAATTTTTCTATGATGACCCTCCTATTAACAGTTCACAATTGCAACCTGCACAAACTGTTACTCGTTCAGGTCAGCAATCTTCTATTTCACCTTTGCATACTCTTACTTCAGAGACTGACAGCACATCAAATTTGAATGTCGTGCCTTCTCCAGTTCTGCATCCTAGCTCTACTCCTGCTAATGATTCCATTCTTCCTATACCAGAACCTGCGTTACGTCGTTCTACTAGGGATCATCATCGACCACCACATTTGAAAGATTATATTTGTTCTGTTACACAATGCAATTCATCATCTCTTTATCCTCTCGACCGATTACATTTCTTTTGATCGGTTCTTCGCACAACACCGTGCTTTTCTTTCGTCAGTACTCACCAATGACGAACCACGCAATTTTACAGAAGCCATCAAAATTCCGGCTTGGCGTGATGCAATTGTCACGGAACACACAAATCTCCAAGACAATGATACTTTTACTCTCACTTATCTTCCGCCTGGAAAAACCGCCATTGGCTGCAAATGGGTTTTTAAGATTAAATATAAACCCAATGGGGATATTGAACGTTACAAAGCACGCCTTGTTGCTAAAGGTTACACACAACTAGAGGGCATTGATTATCATGATACTTTTGCCCCAGTTGCCAAATTAATCACTCTTCGTGTTTTATTGTCTCTGTTGCTTCTATTCAAAATTGGCCATTACATCAACTTGATGTTAATAACGCTTTTCTGCAGGGTGATCTCCTTGAGGATATTTACATGAAAATTCCTCCAGGTTTTCAAAAGAAAGGAGATACTCGTGTTTATAAGCTCAATAAATCATTATATGGACTCAAGCAAGCATCTCGTCAATGGTTTGCTAAATTCTCTGCTGCCTTAATTGATCTTTGGTTTTGTTCAATCACGTGCAGATTACTCACTTTTCACTTTTCACTCTGGTAATGTTTCATTATATGTTTTGGTTTATGTCGATGACATTATTATTACAGGGAATAATGACTCCGCCATTCAATCACTCAAAACCAAACTTGAGTCCCAATTTTCACTTAAGAATCTCGGTCGATTACAATACTTTCTTGGTATTGAGGTTTCTCGATCTCCAAAAGGTATCTTTCTTTGTCAACGTAAATACATTCTTGACATTGTTAAGGATTCTGGACTTTTAGGTGCTAAGATTGCTCCTTCTCCCATGGAACAACATCTTAAGCTTCTTCCCAATTCTGGTACTCCACTACCAGATCCAAGTATCTACCGGCGCCTTATTGGTAGACTACTTTACCTTCAGGTAACTCGTCCTGATATAACTTATTCAGTTAACTACTTGAGTCAATTCATGCAGCAACCGTGTTCTAGTCATTTGGACGCTGCTCATCGCGTAGTTCGCTATCTTAAAGGTACCGTTAGCAATGGCATTTTTCTTTCTGCCACTAGCTCTTTGTCCCTTGCTGGTTATACTGATTCTGACTGGGCAGGGTGTCCTACAACTCGACGTTCAACAACAGGTTATTTTACAATGCTAGGCGATAGCCCTATTTCTTGGAAATCTAAGAAACAACCAACTATATCACTATCTTCTGCCGAAGCAGAATATCGGGCTCTTGCAAAACTTACTTCAGAACTGCAATGGTTACATTATCTCTTTCAGGATCTTCGTGTTTCTATTCCGAAGCCTATTCCAGTTTATTGCGACAATCAAGCCGCTATTCATATCTCTGAGAACCCAGTATTTCATGAACGGACAAAGCATATCGAAATCGATTGCTATTTCGTTCGTGAGAAACTTCTATCCGGTCTCATCAAACCTACTCACATTCCATCAGCTGATCAATTAGCTGATCTGTTTACCAAACCACTGGGTGTGGATCATTTTAGACGTCTTTCTAGCAAGTTGGGTCTTCGTCCTGACTCTACTCCGACTCCAACTTGAGGGGGGGTATTGAACATATATATGTGTTGTGCGGTCACAACACATATTACACGTACATACACACTTTGAAGAGCAAGTATATTGAAGTCCAAGACTCATTGCAAAGACCAAGCCTGGTGAATAGAAGAAGCGATCTTTGTAGTCCAAGTCTTCCTAAGGTATAATTTGTTGTAACAAGTATTTTAGATTCCCAAAGAATATCGTAACAATTTTTTGTATTAGGTTTTGAATCCTTCTCATGTACATCATATAAATACTGAATGAAAATACTCTAGTCTACACAGTTTTGTGAGACAGTAAATATCTAAACCTAGAATTCTTGACAAGTGTTTATTTTTTTTAATAAGATTAAATGAATTCCTTCAGTTAGTTTTTTGTCTTAGAAATCTAGTTTAGTGTTCTAAAAATTTGTGTCATTGTATTAGTATAAGCTCTTAGTATAACTTACATTTTCCCTTTTGCATTCTAGACATGTTTTACGGTGCGAAATTCACATTCAAGTTTTTAAACCAGTTCTTGTTTTAGTGATAGGTTTACCCCTTTATTTATTCTTTGTTTGGTAGGCTTTGAAGGCACTTATATAATTGTTGATGGCGGTTTTTAAACAAAGTGTAAAATCGTAAAACCCCAAATAACCTAATGTCACCGGTGACACATTTATTAGGACATTTAATGCATGTAGTCAGTAATTAATAGGGGGTATTTTTTCAAATTAGGGTTACAACGAACAAAACCCTAATTCCCCTCCGTGCCAATGGTAAATCATGCCAGCCACACCTAGCCTAAGCTAGCCGCACCTCTGTGCCAATGGCAAATCATGCCACCACACCAAACGCGCCAAAACATGCCAACCATGCTAGCCGCACCTCCGTGCCAATAAAAATCATGCCAGCCACACCTAGCCCAAGCTAGACGCGCCATGCCAAACGCACTCTGCCTTGGCCCTAGCTATGCTAGTCACACCAAACGCGCCAAAGCATGCCAACCATGCTAGCCGCACCTCCGTGCCAATGGCAAATCATGCCAGCCACACCTATCCCAAGATAGCCGCACCATGCCAAACACACTCTGCCTTGGCCCTAGCTACGCTGGTCACGCCACGCCAAACACCCTTACCTTGGCCCTAGCCGCGCCATGCTAAAGTAGCGCCCGCACTTAGGCTTGCAAACCGTGCAACCTAGGCCAAATTGGCCACGCATTCCATTGGCACATGCCAACACGCCCGCTGGTAGCTTTTCTCACCAGGGCGTGGCCCTAATGGCCGAGCATGCCATTGGCACATGCCAACACGCTCGCTGGTAGCTTTTCTCACCAGGGCGTGGCCCTAATGGCCGATCATGCCATTGGCACATGCCAACATACTCGCTGGTAGCTTTTCTCACTAGGGCGTGGCCCTAATGGCCGAGCATGCCATTGGCACATGCCAACATGCTCGCTGGTAGCTTTCCTACCAGGCCGTGGCCCAAATTGGCCACGCATGCCATTGGCACATGCCAACACGCTGGCTGGTAGCTTTTCTACCAGGCCGTGACCCAAATTGGCCACGCATGCCATTGGCACATGCCAACACGCTCGCTGGTATCTTTTCCTACCAGGCCGTGACCCAAATTGGCCACGCATGCCATTGGCACATGCCAACAAGCTCGCTGGTAGCTTTTCCTACCAGGCCGTGACTCAAATTGGCCACACATGCCATTGGCACATGCCAACACGCTCGCTGGTAGTTTTTCCTACCAGGACGTGACCCAAATTGGCCGCGCATGCCATTGGCACATGCCAACACGCTCGCTGGTAGCTTTTCCTACCAGACCGTGACCCAAATTGGCCGCGCATGCCATTGGCACATGCCAACACGCTCGCTGGTAGCTTTTCCTACCAGACCGTGACCCAAATTGGTCGCGCATGCCAGTGGCACATGGTAACACGCTCGCTGGTAGCTTTTCCTACCAGGATGTGAACCTAATGGCCGAGCATGTCATTGGCACATGCCAACATGTATCGCTGGTAGCTTTTCTTACCAGGACGTGGCCCTAATGGCCATGCGTGCCATTGACACATGCCAAACACGCACGCTGGTAGCCTAACTTGCAAACCGTGCAACCTACCACCATGGCATTCCGCACGCGCCATTGGCACATGCCACACACGCCACTAGCAGCTCTGGCATTGCCACTTACACTCAACGTACAACCTACCACCAAGGCATTCCACACACGCCATTGGCACATGCCACACATGCCACTAGAAGCTCTGTCATTTCCACTTGCACTCAAGGTGCAGCCTGCAACAAAGGCATTCCACACATGCCACACGCGCCACTAGCAGCACCACTTGCACTCAAAGTGCAACCAACACTCGAGACATCAACACAAACTGGGGGATGCTTTCCAAGGTCTTGGTTTGGCGGTCACAACATGCAGCGTACACTACGCTCACATTAAGAAAGCGTGAATAGGAATAAAGCGGTCAAATAAATAAGGAAATAATGGTGAAAATGTTTTCACCCATAAACACCATGCGGTTACCACCTCCTCCCATTATTTCACCCTTTACTCTCTTCCTTCATGAGGCCAGGGTACGTTTCAATCTCGACTTGTATAAATAGGTCTTACCTATTTCCACCAGACAACAAGTCTCGGTCAGGTGAACCATACAACACTCTCAGAAAAGGCAACTTTGCAAGCTCTCCAAAAGCGTTCATCTCTTGCAAGCTTCCTAAGCTTTCACTTTCTGATACAAGTCGAAACACTACTCTCCCAGAATTATTCTGGTCTCAACACCTTTCTTTGCTTCCCTCCCCAAATCAACCCTTCTCCTCCACTTTGTGACCGAAGCAAGTCTGGAACGGCCATTTCTTGGTTTAGGCCGGACTTGTACAGATTGATCTCTCGAATCTAGAAAGTGCTCACGTGCAGCACATTTGTTTAGGGTTTAAACCAGTTTCTCACTCACCTACCGAATTTACCAAAATCGGCGGAAACGATTTACCCATAAACAATAATATATCTAGTTTCCTAAGATTCTCCCATGTTTAGTTATTATATATTATATGTGTTTTGAAAATAGGAAATTATGTAATCCGGCTCACCATATTGCTGCATACCTTGTTGCACACATTGGAAAATTTAGGAATTTCGTTTCAAATTGATCTAGCATCACCGTGAATATAAAATTTAGATATTTTTATAGTTGTGTTGGTTTGAAAGTTTGGAAGTTCTAATTTACAAGAACAGTTATAGGGTGCTTTTGAAATTTGTTGAACATTGTTGTCACAACAGTAACAACTTCATCCTCTAACAATTTTTCTTGTTTTTATTTTATTTTATTAATGAATAGTAGAGTGGATATGGAGACCAGTTATCACAAACATGCTTATAGGGAAATTTAAGTATAATGTTCGAATCTTTATTTGTAAAGCAACTGAAGGTTAGGGGATGTGCAAGTACCTGAAATATATTCTAGTTTCATTTTTATTTGGATATTCTTGTTTCTCATATTCTTAATTCGATTTAATTGTATGTTTGAAGGTTTCCCAAAAATGTATAAGCTTGTTCGGGAGGGTTATTTTTGGTTATTTCGGTTTTTTTTTTTTTGGTTATATTCAACAAGATGCAATTATGTGTTAATATTGTTTACATTTGTATGTTGTCACAAAATACATCATGCACATACTTTCTTAAAACTAACAACATATGGATGTACATGTATTTACTTATAAGTGGTCGCTCATAACTCGGTTTTTAATTGCTTTGGTGTATGTGCTTTTTCGTTTGCTCAGAAAACAAATGGTTGCTTATAACTTGGATTAACTAGAAGATAAGTTTTTTTGTATTATTTTTTTACTCTGATAAAAAAACAAGATTAGGTGCATAAAAACCAATTTCTTTTGTTATTATTGCAGAATTCAATAGTTGTTGACAACAATTCGCCGAGTCTTGATTATACTCTGCAGGTCCACACATGTTCATTAGAATTTCACTTTTAATTCAATGAGGATAAACTAAGTTTCTAAGTTTAAATTCAAATGCTTACCAAAATTCTTGGTTTACTTTAAGTAATATACATCGAAGTTTGTAGTGATTGGTTTAATGATGCATTTTTATAGCCAGGCACGACTTAATGGCATGAAGGAAATGAACAAAGATTACTTTTGAGAGACTAAATTATTATACAAAAAAAATTGCTTTGGAAAGATGTGTAGCTTTATTGAGAGTTCTATTAAGCTGACTAGTTTCCAAATTGTAAATATGTTTTATACGTTATATAGTGCATTATAACAAAATTGGAATTGCAATAATGTTTTTGCTCAAATTGCAAATGAACTAAATATATAGTGATAAATATAGACAATGTACATCTTATAAAAGGAGAAGGAGACACAAAGTAGGGGAAGAAGAGGAGAGAGATTCTTATTATTATGTGTGTAAGATACAATGTTTAAGCCTCTATTTATATAGATAGAAGACTTGGTGTCCAAGATATGTAAACCCTAAACTTAGACACGAAGGGCATCTTAGTAAATAAACTTGGTTTATAACACTCCCCCTGATGACCACTGTGGCTAAGTCATTACAAATATACCAGGAAAACTCAAAAGAGAAAAACCTGAAATTGCATAAGCATGTAAAGACTCGAAACAGTGTTGGACACGCAAATGTTGCCTCATTAAAACCTTGACAAGGAAAACCCAGTGGGACGAAACCTTGACGAAGGAAAAAGAGTACAACGCGATAAAGTCCAGTGAATGCACCTTAATTTGATGATGGCGCTCCCCCTGATAAATACTTCAGTCAAGTCTTAGTGTGCAAATCTTTGAGTCGAGACTTTCCAATTTTGAAGAACGAATTTCTTGAATGCAAAAGAGGACTGTTCTTTCTTGAAGATGTCGGATAGTTGATGAAGTCTTCATTTGTGTTGCACAAGCAGTAATGCCTTCGATTAATACTTTTGCGGAGTCTACATTCTTCTTCAACATATTGAGAACTTGTGTTATGGATTGCTAGCTTCCCGAGATGATGTGCAGAAGTTGTTGATGTAGTTTCTTCAACAAAGTGCCAATATGCAGTTATAGTACCATAGGTGAGTAAAGTTTGTGATCATACCATATATGGATCAAAATGATATCCAAATTTCTAAGGGTTCTTATGTTGATGTGGTCTAATAAAACAGAATGACCTAGTTAATGGTGGGAATCCACCAAATAACCAAAATTATACAACTCCCCCTTGGATGACCACCATGTTGAATAAATTGCTTCACTAAAACCTTGCCAATAAAACCCAATGGGAAAAAATTTGGACGAAGGAAAAAAGAGAGCACAAATATCAACATTTTGAAAGAAAACGTCAACAAGATGTTGCCTCGTTAAAACCTTGTCAGGAAAACCACATGGGACAAAACCTGAAACGAAGGGAAAAGAGTACAAATTTTGACGTAAATATGGATGCTAACCCAACTATATGAGTTTTACAAAAGAAAAGCATCAAAATAATAACTCTAGTCTATTTCAAAGACGAGTTTAAGCTAGCATAATTCCAACTGCAGTTTTGAGAAAGAAAGAAAAAAGAATTTATGCCGCTAAAACGTGGATTTTTGTGTTTTTAAGGACTCCTCAAGAGACCCATAAAGTTGATAGCATCAACTAATTAATCCGGATTTTTGGTTTTGTACCAAATTTCTTAAAAAACACATGAAGGATTGTTAACTTGACATAATCAAGTCAAGTGGCTACCGGAATATAATTTGAATCCTACAAGGATTACAAATTTGAATATGTTCTCCGACTACATACGAGTCCTTCAAGGACTACCACGCTAAATATGTCTTATAAGAAGAACACTTGTTGAACCAATCCTAGGGTCTGATCAAAAAGAAAACCCTCAAATCGTTTTCACAACGAACGTATTTCTCGTATAACGCATTACGACTACACCAACCTGTAAGTAATAGGCTTGGCAATTTTAAGGTGTTAAGTCTTGGATCCAAAATTGCGTTAATCGAGAAATTATAATAATCCAATCGATATGGATTACATGCCAACCAATCACATATGTCGATATCCCTCTCGCAGAGGTGGGGTTCACAACCACCATCATTTATTATTTCAAAAGATAATATAAACGAATATTCGACAATTTATAGCTTACTACGATCCCACATAATTCCCAAATGTATGCATACTTTGAAAAATTCAAAATTTATCGGGTACCGGTGCCCATGGGCGTTATAATCACTTTTATTCAAATGAGGAGATATGAATTTTGAGAATGTGAATCGTATTATCACGATTCTGTTGGAGCATATTTGTAGCCTATATAACAATGCTACATGCTTGCTATAGATGTGATTGGATTTGTCTTTTCAAATGATATAAGCTTATTGGAAAGCTAAATGAGATTCTTTCACGCCTGTTTAATGGCAGCCTTTTTGATTTGATCATGATGGGAGAGGACTGATATAACCTTTAAGTTAATTAATGTCATCTTTTGATATTGTATATAGTCTCCCCGATTATGGCGGAAATAATTGTATCTCATATACGAAATCAATTTTCGTAAAGTATTATCCGATTAATTCGAGGACATATACTTAGAATAATTTTTGGATTTAAACAATACCAAAGTTGGACAAGAGATACCGAATCCAAGAATCATTAAAAATTATCCGAAAATGTAATCCACTTGATATACAAATTGAACAAAGCATGGATTTTATTGGTTACAACCAAAAAAGATACAAAATATGCAAATAAATCTCCAAATAATTCCATGACCTCAACGACATGAGATTGTAGACACTTTATTTTTCAAAAGAAATTAAATTCAAGATCAATATAGTCACAACAATGACTAATAATAATGGCTAACAAGCCGGGTGCGCACCCTTTGATCTTTAGTGTCTAATTCCAACTACAAGTAGAACTATTTCAAATTTTGGAGAATATTAAGATGAAAAAATAAAATAAAGATTGTTCAATATCTCTAGGGAATGCAACAATTCTTAATTTCATCGGTGTTTGCAATTCCGAATACCATAATAACGGTATCTCATTCTGAAGTCGATAGAGAAAACCAATTTCAATTGGCTTATATGATTCTTTTTAAGAAAATAAAGAAATCATAATCGTTAATTAATCTTTGTAGAGCTAACCCAACTTTTTGTTGATGAAGATTTCTCTAGAGGAATAGAAATCAAAAAGAAATTGGCCAAAAATACTAATAATGCCAATTTTACTTCTCATTATAGAGAATTTATGGAGAAATCTAATACCGATTGGTAAAACGATATACCAAAATCATATCGGCGACTAGAAAAAAAAAATTCGTTTACTATGGAAAATCCATTGTGTGGTAAAGAGTGGTTTTGGAAAAGAATAGAAACCAAATACGAATCACATGATCATTGTTCAATGGACAATGATACCAATATGAATTGGCCGGAGGTTTTTCAACCATGCACATGATTCGTTACCACAAAAGTAATTAGATTTTGGTAACACCAATTTTGATGATTACGGTTTCATTAAAGGAATAGAAACAGAAACCATCTTTCCATGAATTTTATTTTCTTTCTCTTTAAAAAAAAAATAGAAAAGAAAAAATATCATACTTTTTGAAAAAATTGATCACCCACGTCTCATAGATATAAACAATGTATTTTAGGGTTAATGGATGGATTTTATGAACTCAGTGCATAAATTCCTTTATCATCAATAAAACAAAAATAATAAATCAAACAAGAGGTAATCGTTTGATTATGCATGTTACGTACCATTTAAAATATTATATGCAATCGGCATATAAGAAAATTTTGTAAAGAAAAAAAAAAATCCGTTAGCACTACAGATTAGCTAAATTAAATCATTCATAGTGCTCTGGCGGCTCGAGACTTGTGGTGCTCAAGAACAGACGTCCGTCAAACTCCAAAGCAAAAAATCTTTGATGGAATCCATGGATTGATTTGAATCGTCCCGTAGACCTGACTGTCAACTAGTAGGATAGGATTAGAGAATCAACATGTCCCGCTGTCCCTAGCATATTGTAAGTGCTACTACGGGATCGGATTTGATATTTTAATATCTCTTCTCTTAGAATTGACGGAGAAGAGAAAATAAATATCAATTGATTTATGCGGTTCACTGAAATCGTATAGACGATTGAAAAAGAAAATGTTTTAGTCATCGCATATGGACAATCCATTTTATGGTTGATTTAATGGTTTCTTGTAAAAGAAAATTGAAACCATACAGAGAAATCACATGATCCTTATCTACCGCACAAAGATACCAAATTTAATTGGCCTAGAGGTTTTTCAACCATGCATGTGATTAATTATCGTAAAGGTAAGATTGGTGATTACAGTTTCATTAGGGAAATAGAAACTGTAAACCATCTTTTGATGGAATTATTATTTTTTTTTTCTCTCAAAAAAAAATAGAGAAAGGAAATCAAATTTATTTGCTAAAAATTGATCACCGGCGCTTATTTCGGATTCACCAATGGATATCAATTGCTCCAAAAAAAAAAAAATGGTTACATTAATAACCTTGGAGGTGGAAGATAGGTAAACAAGATCCATTGACCTTTGATATTTTACCACGTTTATAGAGATCGCGGTAGATTAAATTGATATATGCGAATCAATAAACCATTAGGTGTACGTATTACAAACTTAAAAGAAAATAATATATAGAAAATCGAATTTAAGAACTTATTAAAAGCATTACGTAACCTGTTTGCTGCTCCTAAATCATCGTTCGTAGGCCATTAAACAACTGACGTGAGTTAGAAGACTTATGGAGACAAGTCTTACACCATGATCACGTGCATAGTTGATATCTTAAGGTTTTATCAACACCCATCAGTTCATATCATTCCTACAAAAATTACAACAAGTAGTTACAACTTTAAAAGTGATGAATCATACATATAACATTAAATAAAGAATATAGCTAGTGTCGGGAAAGAAAAACAAAAAAATCCTTCTTCCGTCCTCTTTATGCAGACGACTTTGCATATCCATCAACTGTATATTTTTGATATGGTTTCAATCTCTGGAGGTTGCTTATGGCTGACGGCTTTTATCATGAGATGCTCGGTGATTAGAGCTTCGTGCGTGATAACGTCTTATAAAAGGAGAAGGAGACACAAAGTAGGGGAAGAAGAGGAGAGAGATTCTTATTATTATGTGTGTAAGATACAATGTTTAAGCCTCTATTTATATAGATAGAAGACTTGGTGTCCAAGATATGTAAACCCTAAACTTAGACACGAAGGGCATCTTAGTAAATAAACTTGGTTTATAACAGTACAAACATATACAAGAATGAAACTTATATGGTTAGGACTAATAATATATATTTTACATCACTCTTTCTCTTTTTCTTTTCCCAAAAAAATAGTATATTTTTATGTTAAATGTGTTAATAGAGGTTGTGCAAGTTTTCGCATTCTCTTGCATCTTATATGAGATAGAGATACGAGTGAGTTTACTTTTTCTGAAGTCAATTTTTGTTTTATCTCTCGTTAGTTATTAATGTGAATTCTCCATGCTTACTAATAGTTTGAATGGTTGCTATTAACTACCTAAAAGGCACATGATAACATACTAGAATTGCGTGTTGGAAATGAGTAATAAAATTATTATTGTCAAGAGGTCATTTTGGTTTAGAAATAATTTTTTTAGGATTTGGTTTAGATTATCCAACCTCATGTTGCATGCGTCTTATTTTTCCTGATTTTCTTGAGTGGAGATCACCTGAAGAAATGTTTTTAATATTTCAGATGTTGTTCTTCTTGTGCTGCATCTGAAGATTCTGAACACATCCTATCGGAAAGAAATGTTCTTGCAGACATGGGGCTCGCATAGGCAATTTGTTGGGTTGAAAGAGATCTAGCGATATTTGTATTCTCTCTAGTCACTGTGATTAATTATAATAAGAACGTTAGGGTGATGGCTAGAGAATATATACACAGTACATTGTGAGAAAGACTTTATCATTATTTTAAAAGCAAGGTAAGTTAGTGATATAGTTCCAAGTATTATATTATGGAAAATACACTTTTTTGAAAACCTAAAGTAAATTTGTGGTCTCAATTTCTACAAAAAGCATAATTATCTAGATTTTAAGAAGAGTCGAAGGGGTGAGATAAAAAAGAGGAATACAATCATGATGATGCTGATGTTTTGATCCTTATGAATCACAATCCATTATATGGCGGATTTTAAGGGTAGCATCTGTTTCTGATCTAATATTGAATAGATGCGCGAATGAAAAGATTGGATGCGGATGAATCTAATGGAATTCGTTTATAATCGATATTTAAATATTAACATTCACATTAATATGTGATTATTGTGGCCACTGACTGACCACCTCGCTTAATTAGTCTTTTTTTTTTGATATATATCGGTACTTAATTAGTCTTTTGATTCTTTTATCTCAAATCCGATTGAATGTCTTATATCCTTCAACCTAGTGCTGAATTTTTCTTATTTCATGTTTCTGTCTGTTTATATTGTGATCGTACGTTTTATGTACAATTTGCCTGACTGAGCCTGCTTATTTTTGCCGGTGAGGTATCTGAGCCTATAACACAAGCTTCATTCTCTTAGTTGAAGTAAGGTAGGAATTTGGCAATCCCTTAAAAACTCCCGTCATAACTGATGTCATTCCTCAACACTGCGCCTACCCTATAGATCCTTTGATAAGGTGCTTGGAGCACCAGAATGCATTACAGGCCATAGATGCAATTATTTAACAACTTAAATTAGTTTAAGTTATGATTATTACTCATTAACAGCCTGCTTTTCACATACAAACTTGATTTTTACATTTTCACATAAAAATTAATTCGCATACAAACTGGAAAAGAAGAATCTTTAATAAAGAGACGCTAGAAGGCTAATTATCTAAGATGTACTACCTCCGTCCCACTATTAGTTGACCTAGTAGCACAATTTAGAAATGATTTATCTCTCAAACTATACCACGGATATTCGTAAATTTTATATCATTGGAAAGGATTTTAAAACACCTACGTAACGAATATAAACATGAGTATCAAATTATATAAAATCAACTACTAATGAGACAAAATCAAAAAACAAATAGGTCATCTAATAGTGGGACGGAGGGAGTATTAATTAAGAGAACAATTAAATCTTCACCGACGAGAGGGTAAGATTCCCGTTTTTCCAACTCTCTTAAGCCTGTGACATTTGAGACCAGCTTGCCATATCTCTACTACTGGTAGAAACTCGAGTTTGGGAATCTCATATACCCTTAGCAATGAGCACAACCCATCTTATTAATAGAAGGAAGTGTCGACGTTGGTACCATTCTCAAGTCATGACAAAAAAATAATCCTCAATTCCTCGGGATTAAGGTAATAACAAGGTCCAGGCGAAATTGTTGTTGGAGGTAATTATAAGCTGTTCATATGACCAATTCCAAAGCTGGATCTCCACCAAATTTGGCAAAGACGGTGAAACTTGATTACCCATAAACCATGATGGGAGCTTCATGCCGGATAAAGATGAAATACGATAAGCATATTTATTATTTAACGATAAGCAATGTTACCACTAATCTTATTCTTCTTATATTCTGTAGACATATTTAACGATAAGCATCAAAAGGAAGACTAGAATTGAAAATAGATAATTAAAGAAATTGAAAATTGTTGTTCACTAGTGTTAAAATGTGTTTGGTGTTGGCATTACGGGTTGTTGAGATTATTAGTCCCACATTGTCGGGGCATCTAAGATCCTGCGATTTATTATCCCTTAGGGCCTCTCCACTCATTGCCAATTGGTTTTGAGTTGGGATGCCCGTATTCTAATATGGTATCAGAGCAGGCTATTTGCGACGAGTCATTTGACAGCGCCTTTACTCCGCGTCACCCGATTTAATTGTCCACGTGTTAGACCCAACAAGGCTACACGTGAGGGGGCTTGTTGAGATTATTAGTCCCACACCTTTACTCCGCATCACCCGATTTAATTGTCCACGTGTTACACCCAACGAGACTACACGTGAGGGGGCGTGTTGAGATTATTAGTCCCACATTGTCGGGGCATCTAAGATCCTGCGATTTATTATCCCTTAGGGCCTCTCCACTCATTGCCAATTGGTTTTGAGTTGGATGCCCGTATTCTAATACGGGTTGTAATACATTATTGGACCGTTGTTACAAAGAGCTGTAACACGAATTGTATTATTAAGGAATCAGTAACAAAGATATATTAGAATTGGTTGACTGACCACCCTTCTTGATATTTTCAAGTAAACCATGGTCCATGAGAGTGGGAAGAGAGGGACTTGTCATGTAAGTCAGTCGTATATCTTTAGGAGTAGTCTTTACTCAACAAGATAATTCCACATGAATTTTCCTCGACATCTAATATCTTTAGGAGTAGTCTTTACTTCTGTAGAATCATAGAAAAAAAAAAACAAAACCAACCATATATATCGAGACGAATTTTCTTCTACCAATAGCATCCTTTTGGCTTCATTTGGTTCATCATGAATGAGAAAGAAGAACATTTCTTGTTCACAAAATTAATGGATAAGCCTAAGCTACCCGGTGTTGTCCTTCCTCTATAAATTACACTTTCAGAAATACCGGTTCTTCACAATCATCTCCAATGAAGTCTCTCCTCCAAGCTACATGGCCTCTCTTATTCTTTTTCATTTCGAGTCTTTTTGGATCTCAGTGTGTTCAAGGAAAATGCTTGAAAGATCAGAGAGCTCTGCTACTCCAACTAAATTCTAGTCTTATTTATGAATCATCAAAGTTTCGGGATGATTATTTTCGTGATTCTTACGGTATAACGTCAAAGCTCAGTTCTTGGAATGCAAACACCGATTGCTGTTATTGGGATGGTATTACTTGTGATGGAGCTGGTCATGTCATCAGTTTAGATCTTAGTTGTGAGTTTATTTCTGGTGGAATAAATAATTCTAGCAGTCTATTCGATCTTTTCTACCTTGAGAGATTGAATTTGGCTAACAACATTTTTAATTCACCAATTCCATATGGGTTGGACCAACTTCTTAACTTGAGATACCTAAATCTGTCACAGTCAGGCTTTCTAGGCCAAATTCCAATGGACATACTACGTATGACAAGGTTGGTTACACTCGATCTTTCTTCCGATTTCTCATCAGTTTCTTCGATTGAAATTGCTAATTCATTGAGACTAGATGATCCAGATTTCGAAATGCTCACTCAAAATTTAACAGGATTGGTAGGACTCTATTTAGATGGTGTAAACATATCTGAACATGGAAGCAAGTGGTGTCGCATCCTATCCACCTCGCTGCCTAAATTGCAAGTGTTGAGTTTGTCTAACTGTTCTCTTTCAGGGCCTCTCGACTCCTCTCTCTTAAAACTTCAATCACTCAAAATCCTTCAACTCGCCGGTAATAATCTCTCAACAGTTGTACCTGATTTCCTTGCGGACTTCCCCAATTTGGTTTCCTTAGATCTCTTTGATTGTGAGTTGTACGGAGAATTCCCAAAAAGAATTTTTTATGTAAAATCTCTTCGATATCTCGATCTCTCAGGTAATAAGCGTCTTCAGGGTTCTTTACCAGAATTTCCGACGGAAGGAGTGCTCCAGGAGTTGGTATTGCGAGGGACGAGTTTCTCAGGTGAATTACCGCATTCTATTGGTAATCTTAAACTCCTATCCCGCTTAGACCTATCATTCTGTGGATTCAGTGGATCAATTCCTGATTCAATTTCAAACCTTAATCACCTTCAAAGTTTAGACCTGTCATTTAATAATTTCACTGGTCCAATTTCTTCAGATTGGATCGGGCTTCAAAATCTGCTCTATTTGAACTTAGATTACAACTCACTCAACGGTACAATACCACCGGTTTTGTTTACTCTACCTTCTTTAGAGTTGTTACTACTTTCCACTAATGAATTTACAGGTCACCTTGGTGAGTTTTTGGTTGGACCATCTTCTCCTATGTCTACGCTTGATTTGAGTGGCAATAAGTTGCAAGGATGCATTCCTGTGTCACTTTTTGAATTCTCCGAACTGCGTGTTCTCGGTCTTTCATCGAACAACTTCAGTGGCACATTAAGTTTAGAAATGTTTTTCCAAAAATTCAAGAATCTCAGTTCCCTCGACCTCTCACATAACAGATTTTCGATCAGTAGTACTGCTGTTGATAATTCTACACTATTTCCCCAAGTTCAATTTATGTTATTAGGTTCCTGTAACCTGACCGAATTCCCCATCTTCTTGCAAAATCAATCTAGACTATATTCATTAGATCTCTCGAACAATCACATCCATGGAAAAATACCCCAATGGATTTGGAAAATTGGCAAAAAGAGTCTCGGTAAATTAAATATTTCTCAGAACTTCTTGGAAGATCCTGACCAACCCTTTCCTTTTAATAGTTTCAAATCAATGGTTATAATCGATGTCCACTCCAACAAGCTTCAAGGGAAAAACCCAATCTTACCATCAGCTGATTTTGAGATGTTAGATTACTCGTTGAACAACCTCACCTCCATGATACCAAATATTTCTTCTCACCTTTCGGAAGCTATATTCATTTCTTATTCCAGCAACCAACTTAGCGGAAATATCCCTACGTGGATATGTAAAGCTAAACATCTTGAATTTCTTGATCTGTCCCGTAACAGCTTCAGTGGACCAATACCCCAATGTCTGGGATCAATGGCGAACCTCATAGTTTTAAATCTAAGAGGAAACAACTTGCAGGGAACTATACCAGAGACATTTCCACAAACTTGTAGTATGAAGACACTCAACCTTAACCAAAACAGATTCGAAGGTGAAGTAGCAAAATCTCTTGCCAATTGCACAATGCTAGAGGTCTTAGATGTTGGAAACAATCGATTGACTGGTACTTTTCCTTCCTGGTTAGAGAGTATGCAGCAGTTGCGTGTTCTTGTGTTGCGGTCCAACCATTTTTTTGGTCCATGGGGAAATCAAGGAAATGATTGCAACTTTCCAACCTTACAAATCTTTGACATCTCCAACAATAACTTTTCAGGTATTCTATCAAATGAGTGCTTCTTAAGTTGGAAGGCCATGATGATAAATGAAGATGAATCAGAATGGAACCGCAAGGATCAGATACTAAAATTCAATTTTTCTGAATCGGATTTTTATTATCAACAAACCGTAACGGTTACAAGCAAAGGAATGGAGCTGGAACTGGTGAAGATCCAAACCATTTTTACAAGCATGGACTTCTCAAATAATGATTTTGAAGGAGAGATACCAAGAAGCATTGGGAATCTCACGTCACTGTGTGTTCTCAATTTCTCAAACAATGCTCTCACAGGCACAATCCCACCAAATTTCGGGAATCTCACACATCTCGAGTCACTGGACCTCTCGCGAAACAAGCTAACCGGAGAGATCCCCTACCAGTTAGCAGCCCTATCATTCCTTTCTACCTTGAAACTCTCGTTCAACAAACTAGTGGGGAAAATTCCATCAGGCAATCAAATGCAAACTTTCCCATCGAGTTCTTTTGAAGGAAATGATGGGCTATGTGGAATTCCATTGTCCAAAGAGTGTAACAGTGTTGAGGAGTCACCACGAAATGGTTGGACGTCTAAGAATGATGATTATGAATTTGATTGGATATTGTTCTTGGTGACGTTTTTGGGATTTGTGACGGGTGCATGCATGGTTATTGGACCTCAATATTTTTGGAAGAAAGGGAGAGAATGGGTTAACTAGCGTATCAACAGAATCCTCAATATTACTTGAGAGCAGAGATATGATGGGAAGATGTAATCAAGATATTTAGTAAATAAATGCCTTTTCACTTCAACTTATGTGAAATTTGTTTGTTTTCCATTTGCTATTAGCTTCTTTTTGATGAAAATTAATAACTACCAGATATTTTTTCACCTTTAGTACTTTCTAATTTGAATTGAAATTAACTGGTCTGGATTCTAATTTAACGATGCCAAATAAGAAGCTAATTAGGCCGACCGAGCGAAGGGAGGGAGGACTCTATATATGGCGACTTTGTGTACTGTGACACATGATTTTTTTTTCCAATTTGAAGAAAAAGATTGAATTTTGGTGTCCCAAACAGATTTCAATCAACATTGAAAGGACTAAAGTATCCCTCCACATTTTCAATCATTTCTTAAATTGGTGTAAATACAACAGAAACGGAAGGTTAACAGCGTAAATTTGGCAGTCTGAAAAAAGGACACGGAGGTTGGAAATATGTTAGTTGTTGAAGGAGTTTTGGTAAAAAACGAGGTAGAGGTCCTGGGGTCGACTCCCGCCCACCTCCAAAAAAAAAATTCAATCCGTTTTCTGTTTCCTTTTTTTTCCTTTCTTTCTTCTTCGTCTTCTTCTTCTTCGATTTCTCCTCTCTGAACTCTGGTGATTTTGGTTCAAGTTTGAGAAGTTGATTTTGATAACGCAAAGAAATGATGGGTCTTACCTGAATTGGATGTTGCAGCAGTTAAATGTGATGAACGGAGAGTGTTTTGGTCTATGTTAGGGTTTGAAATTGAATTAGAATCGAGAGAAAAAGGGGAGACGCTGTTAATGGAGAAAACAAGAGCATTCAGAGAGAGAAATCTAGAAGATGAAGAAGAGAGATCTGCCACAGATGTAGAATGAGTTTGTGTTTAAATCACTTGATTTGGAAGAAGAAATTGATGGTGATGTTCTCAATTGATGAAGAAGATGAAGAGGTTTAGATGAATGTTAGGACAGGGGTTAATGGGTTCTCGAATTCAATCAATAAAGGTGATGAATTGGGAAAGAACTGTGAGTTTAGTGTTCTGAAATTGCAATTAGGGTTTTAAATTTGATTCGAGTTGATGATGGCCGCTGTTGTGAATTGAGTTAGCTGTTGGTCTTGAAATTGAGTTAGCTGTTGGTCTTGAATTTGAGACAGGAGGAGTTCTTAGAGATGCTGTAGAAGAAATCGTTGTTCAGGTTTGTTTGCTTAAATTTTCTGTTTTAGGTGTTTTTGTTTTGTGTACTCAGGTTGGGTTTACCTGTCTCAGATTCATTGTTTTACAGTTTATCTGTAGTTCTAGAAGAATGGGTTTGATCTTGGATTGATTTCTGGCTAGATTTTTGGTCATTTTCTAACAATGATTGACAAATCTAAGGTGGAACGGATCATCTTTACCCACTTCCTTTATCACGAATGTGTTCATCTCTTGAAAGACATAAACCACAGCTTATGTAAATATGTGATCCCTAAACTAGCTGTGTTGCTGCATAGTATTTTGAAAAAAATCAAATAATCTGAAAAATATACCTCAATCGGTTTGAAATTTGTTTTTTTATGCGAGAAGCCTCTGAGCTTATGAATTTTTGGTTATGGATTGCAGGGCCGCGTAATACTGGGTATTTAGTCATTTGGTTTGTGTTGTTGCCGTCGGAGATTCTAAGGTTGCATCGTTTTTAGTTTACTTGAATCTTTTGGCGTTGATGAGTCCCCAAATGGAGCTGGAAGAGCAGTAATTGAACTTGGAAGTGTGGTTGATGGTCCAGTAGAAGGTGTAGGTGCTCCTGCCACATGAGGTTGGTGTGTTGCAACTAGCATTGGTGACAACCCCTTTTGGGATCTGCTGTACAGGTAAAATATCATCCTTTGAGTTCAGTGATAACTGAGAAATTGGTTTTTGGCTCATGGTTCCAATGCGTGTTCCTTTTGCATCATAGTCCAGCAGATAGGGAAAGGGTTCATTTCTTGACTGAGACATGTTTACGATTTATAATTGTGAAAGCGTCTTGAGGTACCCAAGAGAATGAATCATTGTTCAACATTTCGCTCTCTCTTCTTGAGGAACTATGCTTTTCATATGCGTATCTATTCAATATTAAACATGTATATCTAAGTTTGGGTGGTTTTAAGTAGTGTCGGTTTTATCACCGAAGTACAATTGGAACTATTCCATTAGCAACTGAGCCAGACCATGCTTATATATAGCTTATTAATCTGTGAGGGACTCGTTCTGTAAATATTTCTTGGCGATATTAGGTGATGTTCTTTTAGTTATGCTATCAATTTTCGGTGAACTGAAACTATCTGGGGTGATCCCTATATTGAGGTTACTGTGACCATCATATCCTATTTGTTCTTACAGTGGCAATAATATTTCTTGTTATTTGCAGTATTGGGAAAGTACCAGATTTGGACTCAATTCTTGCAAGGCTTGTGGAAGCTGTGTAAAGAATACGAATGTGACGAAGGTATTTTAGTGTCAATTACTTAACATCTGACTTGCGACGGGATATTATGGAAGAGACAGGAAATTACGATGGAGGGAAATTGCAGATTTCGAAGTGTCCTTGGTCAAAATTTTGCATCATCTGAACCTCGTCAAATTTTGGGCCATTTTTATGAGTAAACAAACTTAACCGTCTTTCTTTACAACTATGTTTGCATTAGTTCCTTGGTAATTGGCTGAAGAAGGAATGGAGTTGTGATGTGGTGTTGCAATTTCGCTTTACAAATTTACGAGTTTGTCTCCGTGCCATTATTGCGGAATTCAATTGTGATTACAAATTTAGTTTTGCGTCAATTTTTTCGGTCGGCCGTCCCACCGTGGCAGCGGTCATCTAGTTATGAGGATAAAAAATTGTGATCCTCATTAAAAGCTGTTTCTTTGGGCTGATACGGCGGGGCTAAAATGCAATATAGGTTGATATATTGTTGTACACAACAATATATTTGATGGAAGTACTTCCGGTATAGCTAAATGCAAGTAAGTTTGCTAGGGGAAATTGGCAATACTACTACTCCTTGGGTTTTTCTTCTTCTTGTTAGTTGGACTTTAAGATACAAGTCTAGGGGATGTCCTATGTAAAACCCGACATATTGAATTAATTACATTGGTCCCAAATTCATAAATATGTGTTGAATATGTAGGTTGTGACTCCTGCCTACAGGTAGGTAAGACGTTTCGGAATGGTACTGTCGGCAGCGCACAAGTGGGCAGGATTTTGATGGTCCATATCCGTAAGAAACTTAGCCAAGTTTATAAAGTACAATAAAGACCCATTTATCAGTTTCAATTTCATATTTACAGACTCGTAATTCATTGTTTTGAGGCTAAACTTTGACTATTCTGCTTTAACTTGCAGAGGCGCAAGCTGTTCAAGTTATTCCCATGGTTGAAGAAAAAGTAATCTGTGTGGTGAAATTCACAGTTTAGCTCATTTGTCATAAAGTGATATACTTTCTATCTTTTAGTAGGAAATGAGGATTTTAGCTGCAGCTGTACATAAATTCTAGTTAGCGCTACACGAGGAGCTAGACTTATTTAGTTTTGAACCGGTTTCATTTATTTATTAACCATGTTTCAGGAGGTTCGGGTTTTATGTCCCTTCCTATTTCTGTTTTGCTAATCAGTTCATCTTGAAGAATTACTTAAGCTTCACAACTTTGTTTTTTGGAATTATTTTCATTTAGATTCAGATTCGTAGTCTAAGAAAATGGAACATGCAACTCTTTCGACACATGGAGGCATGAATTTGCTGTCTATCAGTTCGAATTTTTGGTCATGTGACGCAACGGCTTCCATGTAATCAATACATAATTAGCTTGATTTTCTGCTTTGTGTTCAGAAGCTTAGACGGTTTAAATTAGAGCAACTACTAGGCTACTTAAATGATGAGTGAAAAAAACGCAAAAGATGTGCCCCTTATCTATGTTGTCAAAGGCGAGCTAGGCGCTCTCTGGTGCCTCCCTTCAAATCAAAGATGCTGAAGAATGCATTTTGTACTCGAGGGTTGTGTAATCAACGACTGTGCTACTGATGAACCAATAGAGGTGGACCAAATCTTCCCTCCACTATAGGATTTGTTAGGGGTGGGGGTTTTAAAACATTGAATGTGTCCCAAAATTAGCATCCAATGATTAGATTTTGATGGTCCAAAAATGGTACCCCAATTTTAGTTCACCCATAGCTTTTCTGGTGTAGTCAAGGTGCTCAATTCTCATCACTTAGATCGCTGGCTGAAAATAACTATGTCACCATGTGCTTGACTAGACCTCCAGTATAGCTGTTCACAGCAGCTACCATGATCATTGCTGTCCCCAGTGGGATCAAAATATTTAGTTGGTTAGAGAATCGATGATTTCGATTTTTTCTTACATACAAAAAAGAATTTGGATTTCTTATGTACAAAAAAAAGAAAAGAAAATGAAAATCATGGTCAGTATCTCATGTTACGACACCAACACTTTACCTGTTTTCCTTATTTATCTCTTACCGTAATTAGTTGATAGTTTCCCTGTTTTGATAGACTTCTTTTATTAGTTTGGTTTCCTAGTTTTGCATTACTTGGTTTGCACGATCCATGAGTTATAAATACTCAATTGAATCGATTGTAAAACTATCTATCTATTGAAACTCAGTTTAATTAATCGTTTGCTTTCATTATTGGTTGCTCACCCCAAAGAAAAAGGGTTTTATCTAGTTCTTTTGCCTGTTTCTTGCTTATCATCCATTGTTAAAGGTCTTGTACCCTAACATCTGGATCAGAGCCACTTTCGATCAAAAATACCAAAAAATACACCAAATTTTTTTTTTCTCAAAGATGACATATACAGAGGATTTATCAGCTTTACAGGACAGCATTAATGGTGTTGCTGAGAAGTTGGATATTCTTACTGAAACTATCACCAACTTCTATGTTCTAGATGAAGATACGCAGGCTAAGAAGGCAGCCGAAAAGCTTTTGCAAAAAGAACAAGAAGGCACCGCTCTTGCTGACAGGCTTACCACATCCTTGCGTACTCTATTTACCGAATTTTTTCCTCCAAATCGTCAAAATAATGGCGCTGCACCTCCACCACCACCACCACCGCCACCTCAAGGTAATCAGGGTGTTCAACAACTGCGACCTAACTCGGTTAATATCAAGTTCCCTACTTTCAATGGTGAGGATCCTGATGGTTGGATTTTCAATGCTGACCAGTACTTTAGTGTATATAACAACTCTGACGCTCTCAAAATCATTGTTGCTTGTGCACATCTAAAAGGAGAGGCCAATATTTGGTATCGATGGAAGAGAACCAGAGTTGTTGTGACAACATGGCTAGAGTTCTGCAATTTAATTCGTGCTCGATTTAACCCTGAAAAGTTTGTTGATGCTCGCCTAGCCATTAGCACCATGGAGCAAAAGGTACAGGTTCATCAACATATCTCACGAGTTTGAAAAATTACTAAACTTTGTTGAATTTCGGAAGACTACTTGATCGGTTGTTTTATTCGTTCCCTTAAACCACATATTGGGTCGGTAGTAAAACTTCTTGCACCTCACACTTTGGATGAGGCTTATACTAAAGCAATACATCAGGAGGAAGCCTACGCAGCTACCCGGATTATACCTAAACAACCATATCGACCACCTCCTTTTAGACCACCAATTACTCTCCCACAAAATCAACAGCAACAGATTTTACCATCTGGTTATAGGAGATTGTCACCAGAAGAACAAAGAGAAAGAAGAGCTAAAGGTATGTGCTTTAAATGTGATCAACCATACAGACCAAATCATGTATGTGTTAGTCCTCAATTAACTATCTTGGATATTGAGGACACTACAAAAGAACTTCCCATACAAGCTATGGATTCTACTTCTGCGTCTGATATTGATAACTCATTGGAAGATGATTCTACGGTTGAGGCTGCACCAACTATTTCTTTGAATTCACTCATGGGTTCTCCCTTTCCTACGACAATGCGTATTACAGGTTCCTCTAAAGCTCAACCCATTACCGTTTTAGTAGACTCTGGTTCTACTCACAATTTTCTCAGCCCATCATTCGCTAAACAATGTGGTTATCCCATTCAATCCAAAGATACTTCTCTTCGTGTTACTGTGGGTGATGGTGGCCATATACACACTCAAGGAACCTGCTTAAACATACCAGTTCAACTGCAAGATCACGTGTTTCAAATTGATTTTCATGTCCTGGCTGTTAGTGGTTGCAATGCTGTTCTAGGGGTTCAGTGGTTGCGTACTTTAGGACCTATTGAATGGGATTTTGAGAAACTCTTAATGAAGTTTAAATGGAATGGTGCACACATTCAATTAGTTGGTAATAATTCTTCAACCTTATTGGTTTTGGATATTGCTCCCATGCAGAAGTTGCTGCGCAAAGAAATTTATGGTGTATGTTTTCAGTTGGTAGCATTAAATACTTCAGAGTTAACTGCTTCATCAGTTATGGCACCTGAGATTAAAGATTTGTTATCTACATTTATGGATGTATTTAATACCCCAACTTCTCTGCCTCCAGCTCGATTACATGACCATCGTATCCCATTGGTACCTGACTCAACTCCTGTCAATGTACGTCCTTATAGATACCCTCACTTCCAGAAAGATGAAATCGAGAAGATCATCTCTGAACTCAAACAGGCAGGGTTTATACGACCAAGTTCTAGTCCATTTTCTTCACCCATTTTAATGGTTAGAAAGAAAGACGGATCATGGAGGATGTGCGTTGATTACAGGGCTCTCAACAAGTTAACAATCAAAGATCGATTTCCTATACCTATGGTGGATGAACTATTAGATGAGTTACATGGTTCCATTGTCTTCACCAAGCTTGATTTACGTTCAGGCTATTACCAAATTCGTCTATATGGACCCAGATATTTCCAAGACAAACATTTCGAACTCATGACGGTCACTATGAGTTCCTTGTAATGCCTTTTGGGTTGTCTAATGCACAAACTACTTTCCAAGGATTGATGAACCACTTATTTAGGCCATACTTGCGGAAATTGTCTTAGTTTTCTTTGACGATATCCTAATTCTGACAAAGTGCATGTCTGATCACATTCAACACTTATCTATAGTATTTGAATTGTTACGACAACATCAGCTTGTACGTCAAAGAGTCAAAGTGCACTTTTGCTCGGCCTTGATCGATTATCTTGGCCACGTTATATCTTCTAATGGGGTTGCGGTTGAGCAGATAAAATCGATGCAGTGTTCTCTCTTGGCCTATACCTACCACGATTAAGAGTCTAAGGGGATTTTTAGGATTGGCCGGCTATTATCGGAAGTTTGTGAAGAACTTTGGTAAAATTTGTGCACCTTTAACACAACTTGCTCAAAAGGATGCTTTTTCATGGAATGAAGAATCCACCATTGCCTTTCGTGCTTTACAACAGGCATTGACAACTACACCAGTTCTCATACTTCCTGATTTTACAAAGGATTTTTATTTAGAGTGCGATGCATCTGGGAATGGACTTGGTGTTGTTCTTATGCAGTCTGGACGGCCGATTGCTTATTACAGCAAAGCATTATCAGGTAAAAACTTAAATCTTTCAATTTATGATAAGGAAATGCTTGCAATAGTTTCTGCTGTGCAAAAATGGAGACCATACTTGCTTGGGAAGCATTTTAAGATTTACACAGATCATCATAGTTTGAAGTACTTCCATGATCAACGCATATCTTCGATTGAGCAACAGAAATGGGTTTCTAAACTGTTGGGTTACGATTATGAGATCGTATTTCGTAAAGGAAAGGAGAATGTAGCAGCCGATGCATTATCTCGTAATCCAGGAATGTGTCTTACTGCTCTCTCTACGCCTATTTTCTCAGGAGTAGATGAAATCATTCAAGAAAGTAGAACTGCTCCAGAATTTAGTGCTCTCATTGATCACTTACAGCGTGACCCTGGTTATCATGCACATTATTCTTATACTGATAAGATTCTACGTTACAAAGGCAGAATTGTAGTAGCTTCTTCTTCACAATGGTGCTCCATACTTCTTCAAGAATTTCATTCCAGCCCAGTTGGTGGACACTCAGGGTTTCTTCGCACTTATAAGCGTGTTCAAGCAAATTTTTACTTTGGAAAGGGATGAAACAAGCAGATCAAACAATTCATCTCACATTGCGATGTTTGTCAACGAAGTAAATCAAGCAATTTCACCCCTGGATTATTACAGCCGTTACATATTCCAACAGATATCTGGTTAGATATATCAATGGACTTTATAGACGGTTTTCCACCATCTCAACGAAAAACTTCTATTTTAGTAGTGGTGGATAGATTGTCCAAATACGCACATTTTATTGCATTGGTGCATCCTTATTCAAAGATCTCGCCATTGCAATTATTTTTGTGCAAGAGGTTGTTTGACTGCATGGTATGCCAAGAACCATTACTAGTGACCGAGATCCGATATTTATGAGTAACTTTTGGGAGGAATATTTCAAGCTCCAAAAAACACAATTATGTCGCAGTTCTGCTTACCATCCACAATCTGATGGTCAAACAGAGGTCACTAATAGAACTCTAGAGTGTTATCTTAGATGTTTTGCAAGTATGAAACAGAATGATTGGTTTCATTTGGCTTCCATGGGCTGAATGGTGGCATAACACCGGTCACCACTCGACCATTAATATGTCTCCATACCAAGCAGTTTATAGCAGATTACCACCATCAATTTCAAGTTACCTTCCCGGTTCTACTACTTGTTCATGATGTTGATATCAAGTTAAGGGCTAGGGACCACACACTTGAAGGTTTTGAAACATCATCTTGAAGTCAGCTCAATCTAGAATGAAGACATTTGCGAGATGCACATCGATCCGAAAGAAGTTTTGTTGTGAATGATTGGGTGTTTTACGACTTCAACCATATCGTCAGTCCTCGGTTACTCGGCAATCTTTTTCAAAGCTCTCTCCCAAATTTTATGGCCCTTTTTCATCATTGAAAAGATTGGAGAGGTTGCTTACAAATTGCGGACTCTGTTGAAAGTCGTATTCATCCGGTTTTCCATGTATCGCAACTTAAGCTCAAACTAGGATCTTCTGTTCCGATTAATACGCTTTTGCCCTCTTTGTTGTGGATTACGATAATGGGAACTTATATTGTCTTGGATGACAAATATACAAGAAAGGACATCACGCAGGCACTAAGTGGTTAGTGCAATGGAAGGATCATTCGAAAGAAGATGCTACTTGGGAAGATGCAGATGAATTGCTCTTTCGTTTTCCAAAATTTCAGGCTTGAGGACAAGCCATTTTTCAGGCGCAGTGGGATGTTACGACACCAACACTTTACCTCTTTTCCTTATTTATCTCTTACCGTAATTAGTTGATAGTTTCCCTGTTTTGATAGACTTCTTTTATTAGTTTGGTTTCCTAGTTTTGCATTACTTGGTTTGCACGATCCATGAGTTATAAATACTCAACTGAATCGATTGTAAAACTATCTATCTATTGAAACTCAGTTTAATTAATCGTTTGCTTTCATTATTGGTTACTCACCCCAAAGAAAAAGGGTTTTATCTAGTTCTTTTGCCTGTTTCTTGCTTATCATCCATTGTTAAAGGTCTTGTACCCTAACATCTCAGTTCAGATTCCCCTTAGCACTTGCCAAAGAAAATCCAACTCAGCTCAGGTACCCCTTACCAAATTATCTGAGCAGCAAATGAAGCCGCCGTCGCTGCTCAATTGGAGGTCCAGTAAAGTCGTCGTTGCCAACCGCCTACCTAACACCATTCTTTCAAGTTTTTCCTTACTTGTATGCTATTGAACTGTTCGATGATTTGCTTCAATGATTTTAATTTCTTGCTTCTTAGCTTCCCAGCAAATTAGACATGTTGATCACAACTTTTGGGAGTTTATGTTGGCATTTTAAGAAGCTTGCACTAAAGTATGGGTGGGAACTTGAAAATGTCTATATCTGTTCTTATTGGAAAGGTAAATTGATTCTAACATTTAGTAGGATTTGCTTAAACATTTATTTCTACTTGTAAATCGGGATTGCTTCGTGATCTTACCTGAGCAGTAAAAGAAGCCGCTGCTCTCAATTAGCAATCCAGTAAAGACGTCGTTGCCCACCTTTGCCGGTGCTCTGGTAGCGTCATATTTTCCAGTTTATTTGTATGTTATTCAAGTGTTTGTTAATTTGCTTCAATGAAATCAAAACTTCTCTTGTGTTTGGATTTTCATTTTCCTTACTTGAATTTTGGTCTGGGTAGGCGTTGACATTGTGGAAAAGCTTGCATTAGAGAGCGAGTGGGAACTTTTATCTGTTATTATCGGAAAGGCTAGATGATTCTAATTTATTTACTTGGTATATTTTTTGTTGATGTATGTTGAATTTTATAGGAATTGCTTAAGTATGTGACTTTGACACTGATCCAGAAGAATTCACCCTGAAAAACTGTCCATTTGTCATAAGATATCCAGACGAATTAAGTATTCTGCCGACACTGGTAGTTTCTGATTCCCTCTTGTGAATTTGACATTTTACCAGTTAAACCTCTCTACCCTTACCTTCTGCCAAATTGAAAAAGTGAAAGTATCACTTTTTCTAAAACGGAAGTAGTATAATAACTTCCCATACTATCAAATCTATAAACTTACAGAAACCACATTTTGTGTTCCATATTGTCTCTACCTCGTGATCAACTTCACTGTTTCACACCCCAAAAATACAAAAATCTCAACATGAATATACTCTTTGAAGTAGAGAATCCAAACATGAGAATCTGATCTTTGGAAATGATCAAATTGGGTTCTGATTAAGATAACATGAAAGAGGAGAGAGAGAGAGAAGGGAGAAGAAGGGGAATGAATAATAAAGAAATGAATTGAAATGAAGAAGAAATTTCAAGGAAGGGAGGTAATAACAAAACTACAGCTTATTTGAATAAATCCACTAGGTAGTCCAATAATACGAGTTCGACTATGTGCACCCGCGGGTGCACATTCCGTACACTGTCATAGGTTGAGATTTAACCGACGTTTCTAGCGTCCAAGATTTATTATTTCGTTAAAAATTATTTATTAATTATTATAGTTTTCAAGATTTTCTCTTTCCTAATTAATTCTTCTCTCATCTTAGTTGTCTATCTCTCTGGAAGAAAATGGAGTTTGCTTCTTATTTATGTTCTGGAAATATCTGATGAAAGGTTCATCGAAGTGATAAAAGGAAAAACTACAAATTTTTCTTAGAAATTTGGATACTTTCTCCATTAAACCTGATTAATATTGAACCGTTCATCCCCAATTTTTAGAAACATGTTCACGAATTTGACAAATTGATATTACCTCTTCAATTGAATGAGAAACAAAATTAGATGATGAGTTCCTTATAAGAAACATTAACATGCTCAGATGAGTTTTGGGTACAACATAGAAAAGATAAAAAATACATCCAAATTAAGAAGAAGGGAAAATATTTCCAGGGTTGAATAAGATCATGATTTTATATTTTTTCAATTTTTTTATAATGTACGCCCATTAGACATATTACTGACATGAATCAAATCTATAGATATAATTATGAAAATCCCTAATTTTCCTCGAAAATCTTCAAAGATAGTTCCGTAAACTAAATATCCATGGTCCAAAAGAGAGAAAATTAGATTCAGTAGTATTGGTGCCGTTGGAATCAAGTATATACAGATTGAAATCAAAGTTAAGATCGAAAGAAATTAAAACCAGGGAAATAAAAAAACGGGAGGAGTTTGATAAAGAGGAGAAAATAAGATATATTCATATTAAATACATATGTGTTGTCTGTAAAAAAAATAAAAAACTGTTAGAGGGATTACAATAACGATGGGAGGAATGTGCACCCCGGTTAACAAGGGGTGCACAAAGTCGGACTCCAATAATACACCAGCTAAAACTCCACAATAACCAATCTCTTGCGTTTACATGTTATTAAAAGAAAACATGTGAAATGTGTTTCCTACCCAGAAGTTGATAAATCTATAAAAATAAAACATACCAAAACAGCTTCAGTTTAGATAATCCAACGGCTGAATTTGAACAGATAGTGATTAGATATATAGGATAGTGCTTTGATTCAAAGCAAAGATTTATAGTTAATAAATCCATTATCTTTGACTTTTTTCCATCTCAATCTCCACCAATTTTGACATATACTTCTCTCTCTCCTCTATGATGTTGTAGACTTTCTTTGAAACGTTTCCATTAAAATCATAATGGCGTTTTGGTGGCTTTTGAAGCTTTTCTTGGTAGAGTTAGTTTTTTTCATCTTCTTGCTTTTACTTATGCCTTATTTTTATATTTTTAAATTTCCTTTCGGCCGGAAAAGACCTCCTAATGTTCCTTCGAATGATGTCAAATCCTCTAAAGGTATTAATTCTCAGTTTCTGTGTGTTATTAGTACAAGTTTTAGTAGTTCTCTGATCATTATTTATTACTGCAGTATCGGATGACAAAGAAGCAAGTACCTCCAAGAAAGGTTCTTTTGAACTAAATTCTAAAGAATTTTTCAACCCGTGGGAGAGCTCTCAAAGGCTAGATGAAAATACAAAACGCAAGGTGCCGTTGTTACACAGCTCTTAAGCTATTTTTTTAATTTTCTCTTTCTGGAATGGTTACAACTACTTGATTCACCTTTAACAACTGGGAGCAGTAGTTCAAATCCCTGCGCCGACCGTTTCTAATCGGGAAAGAAAGAAGTAATTCCTCTGGTGAAATGTAGTTGGTCAACCGTCAACTACAAAAACCAGTAGACTTTTTCTTCTTTTGTGTGGTTGTTTCTCTCTTCCATGTATAAGCGGGTGACGGTAAATATTTATTTATTAGCATTTTTTTCCGGAGGATTTTTATTAGCATTTGAATGTTAATGCATATATTATTTTGAGAATAATCTCACATTGTGTTAGTGTTCTTGATTCTACTGATGATACCCTCTTTTTCTTTACAAGCCAATTTTCAAGGAGAGTTTGATCTGTGGAGTTCGATAATAATCATACTAGTTCATTTGAGATTTGGTTCAACAAGTGAAAGTCCTAATTCTTATGTCCAATAAACAGGAGACCATCGTCGGAACAAATACAGAAGGATCAAAGGTAAGATTGCTCTACAATCTTGATTTATTGTGAATGTGCTTCATTTCTTGCTCTTTTCTTTCTGGTCGGAAAATTTTCACTGTTGTTGCATCAATTTTTATTTACACATAAAAATAGAGCATCCTCAAGATTGCATCTGAACGGCAAAAGTGCAGAACATTATTGATAGATAACCAAAGTACCAAACTGAGGCAACTGTTTCCATGGCAGCAATAGCACCACCAGTACAGAATCCATTTATTGTGAATGTGCTTCATTTCTCTCTTTCTTTTAAAACCGGAAATGTAAAAGCCTAAACTTCGACTTTGCTAAGTCATGAAATATAGAAAAATTCCCTATCCCATGCTTTCATAATTGTCCTAATAGTAAATAAAGAGGCATTTGGTCGCTTTTTTTTTCATCACTGAGAACTTCATTAAAGTGGTGAAACGGTGGAAATCACAGGCCATTCTTTTTCATGTTAAAAGAATAATAGGTATCCAGTTGATTACTAGCATGTGTTTTGATGGTTCCAACCCATCACAGTGTTAGAATTTTAACAATGCGTTTGCAACTATATCTGAAACCCCTGTTGAATTTTTGTTTGGCAAATGGTGGTATCTACTTAATATTATTGAAAATCGATATAATTACTGCAACTGTTCGTACTTTTGTCACACTCATAAAAGTTTGTTATGCGAATGCATAATAACTTCACATTTCTGATGCGGCAGAGTAAAGAAACTCCCACATCACACAGGGATGACGGAAATCAGACTCGGGATAACTCTAATTTTCCTAATGGGGATGATGAAGAAGAAAATGCCTTCAGAAAAGACCCTTTGGGAGTCTATTCTACAGAAGAAAGGTACAACCAGGAGTACAAGGAATATATAAGACGTGTGGTGCGTTGTTACACAGTTCTTAAGCTTTTTTTTTTTTTTTTTTTTTTGGAATGGTTACAATTATTTGATTCACCTTTAACCAACTGGAATATATAAGTAGTTCAAATTTCTACACTGACTCCTTTTAATTATCATTTTCTTTTTGTTTTTGAATTCCTCTGATGAAATATAGTTAGCCAACAACTAAAACCAGCTGTAGACCTTGTCTTTTTAATAATAGCCAGTGACGGTACATACAATATACTCCATTGAGTGATCATACACATATATGTATGTATTTTGCGAAGTTCGCTATCCATGTCCCCATTTTCTAATTTTTTAAGTTGTCGTGTCATGGTACTGTACTGGACACAGGACACTGACACCATGTCCGTATCGTTGTAAACACAGGTTGACTTGAGAATAATCTCACATTGAGTATGTGTTTTTGGTTTCTCTTAGTGACAAGTCTTACATAACTCTGTTCTTGCTAGACGGTTTTTAGGGAGTCGTATAGTTCGATTTAAAATTGGTTCAACAAGTGAAAATCCTAATTACCCGATTTTAGAATTTTCGTCTGGCAAAATGGCTGTGTAACTACACAATGTTACTGAAATCTGATCTACTTACTGCAGCTGTTCATAGCATATTTATGTCATACTCATAAAGTTTATTTTTCTAAGTGAAAGTTCAACGTCGTTTTTGATGTGACAGGTTGATGAAACTCCGTATTATGGTAGAAAGACCCGTCGTAGAAGACCAGTTGCAGAGTCTAATTTTTCTTATGTTGATGAAGGAAAAGCCTCCAAAGAAGGCTCTTCTGGATTTATAGAAAATTTCAACCAGTGGATTCGAGGGCTAGACATTCGTCGCAAGGTGCCGTTGTTACACAGCTCTTAAGCTATATTAATTTTGTTGTTGAATGGCTACAACTACTTTAACCAACTAGGAACAGTAGCTGGAATCCCTACGCTGACCCTCTTTAGCAAAAGAAAAAAAAAACTTAAATCCTCTGATGAGATCTAGTTGGTCGTCAGTAGACCTTGCCTTCTTTCGTGCGGTAGTTTTTTTTTGAGTTAATTAGTGTTTGGGTCGTAGGTTTCAGTACTATTTAGTGTTTGGGTTCTAAATTTGTCCGTTGATGGCTTTGGGTCGTAGACTCGTTAGTCAAAACGGTCAAATCGTCAAACTTTAGTTAGAGTTAATTTCAGTTAGTAAAGTTATTTACACAGTTTGCCACTCAATTAAAATCACCATTTCTGTTTCTCCATCGAACTCAAAATCGAAGTCAGAAAAAGTGTAAAAAAACCATCAATCGGCTAAAGATCAGAAAAACTAACCATCCACTCAACAACTCAAGACCCTAAAATTAATCAACTATTACCCATTGTTGTGTTTAAGAATTTCTCCATTAACCATTCAATTAATCAACTCAAAATCATAAAAAATAAATAAAATCAAAATACTAAATTTGATACAGAAGAACCCCAATTAATGAAAATCCCAAATTGAATCAATAAAAAATAAAGAATCATAAATTCATACACAAATACAACTACCCACCTCATGATTTAGTCATTTTCTTCTTCTCCCTGTAGCCATGGACTATCTTCTTCACCAACAAAATCCTAAACCTAGAATCATAATACTCGAATAAGTATGATAAGAACAGACAAATCTACTTCAATAAAAAAAACGGAAAAATAAAATTTGATTTCCCTAATTTAACCAAAAACGGAGAAGAAGATCGGTTAATGCAATAGCCATTTGTGAAAGGACAAATAGCCCCACATCGCTATAATCCGCTTAATTAACTTAAATATAATACGGAAGGGCCGCTCCACCCGTTGCCAATTGGTTTTGAGTTGGATGCCCGCAAACTTTAAACATTGTACCAGAGCTAGCCCCAGACCCAGACCTGCGTATGCCGGGTGTAGGCCGAGTTACTGGCCGAAGTGTTTAACCGATTTTGTCACTTGTACACCCGGGGTGTAGGCCAGTGTCGATACTGGCCGAGGTGTTACCCCCTGATTTAGTCACTCACCTGTGTACACCTGTTACCGATGGACTGGTAACTCATACGTAGGTCCACGTGTGAGGCCCAGTGACTGGCCTTACACGTGAGGGGGCGTGTGAAAGGACAAATAGTCCCACATCGCTATAATCCGCTTAATTAACTTAAAAATAATATGGAAGGGCCGCTCCACTCATTGCCAATTGGTTTTGAGTTGGATGCCCGTATTCTAATACCATTGATGAATACTATTTTGTATCTACGGATACCGGGTTGCATCGAACGAATGGTGAATGCAAGACTCTAATACCATTGATGAATACTATTTTGTATCTACGGATACCGGGTTGCATCGACCGAATGGTGAATGCAAGACTTCATTTCGTCATTGGAGAGCTATTGAGGATTAAGTAATCCACAATATTTGGTGACATAATTTTGGTGATTTAATTTTGGTGATTTTGATCTTGAGAACGATGTATTGTTGAAACAACAAGGGATTGACTTTCAGAACAGTAAAGACGATAAAACAGACTCTGTTGGATTTGTCAAACATTTAAACGCAATCTATAGATGGCAAACTTGTAAATAAAATGCGTAACGGGATATAAATGGGCGTGACTTTAACAGTTAAAGCATTTGACCAGATTGACTAACGGCTCTACGACCCAAATACTAAAATGGACAAACTTACGACCCAAACACTAAATAATACCAAAATCTACGACCCAAATACTAATTAACTCTTTTTTTAAAAAAAAAATAGGCGGTGACAATACATATGTAATTGATCATCAGTGTGATGTGTCAGTCATTTGTTAACATTTGAAATAATCTCCACAGTGTTGGTGTTTTGGTTGTATTGATGATAAGCCTTAGACATCTCTTTCCCTACGAGCTGGTTTCCAAGAATAGTTAGATCCATGGACTTCAATGATAATGGAAAAATTGGGAATATGTTCCGTTTTCACTAATTGGTTTGGGGATCTATCCCATAACGAAAAATATTAAGGAATATGTCCCAGTGAGAGAAAATAACCGTTAAATGGTTAACCTCCACATGTGTGCGTTTACACATGTGCCCAATTTTACATTTTTATCCCTATCCTTCTCGGTAGAGAATCAAGAGAAACCTGCATAGGGAAATGGAGGCAGAATTAAAGGGTAATCGTGCATTCATAAAAAAAAAATCACTTTCTCACTTCTTGCTTTCTTTGAAACTAGAGCTGTAAAATCAGCTCAAAATCTTTACTCTGATGATCCACTACTCGATACATAATATAATTGATCAATTATAGTTTCCGTCTTTCGGGTTTGATTTTTAAAATGAATTCTTCATCTGATCGATCGGGATAGACAAAGAACTATACCTTTTCCCCCTTTTAGTTTTTCTGGATCTGTTTCTCTACTGAGAAGAATCTACGCTTTTACTTTGTTTAAACTGGAGGTGGAATACACCTCTTCACACTATGAACAATCATCCAGTTTACAAACTTTACCTCGAAAATTAATTTCTGTCGCTCAAAAAAACTGCTAGTCCATTTTAGATATTAGTATAAAACGGGTCCAAGAAGGGGTGGTGATTGTCAGTCATTATCAACAAAGGAGGATTATGAAGACACTTTTGTTATGAGAAGCTTAACCTTTCTGTGTTCCTTCAGACAAGGACCACGCATAAGTAAGAAAAACAAGAAGCATCACTATGAAAAGCTATATAATCATGTTTTATAAAATATCTGGGCTGGAACTACTAAATTAAAATACATACAAGACCTAACCTAAAGAAAAAGAAGGAAAACAAGAGGATCGAGGAAGATTGTTGCTATGCATAAAAGTGTCATTCAGTCAAACCTCTTCTAATACTTGAGGCATTTTGTACTGTTCGCATATAAAAACGTAATGCACCACAACATCCCAGACTGCCAACAACAGTTATCAAAAAAAAAAAAAAAGCAGAGTCACACAGCTTGAGTTCACAGAAACATATGGTGATGTTTGGCAGTGATATTCCCATTTAAATGATAAAGGGCAAAAGAGTCAAAGTGGGCAGATGTGTAAACTCACACATGTGGAGGTTAATCATTTAACCATCATTTTCTCTCACCGGAACATATTCCTTAATATTTTCCGTTATGGGATAGATCCCCAAACCAATCAATGAAAAAGGGACATATTCCCAATTTTCCCAATGATAATCATAGTTTTTTTCAAGATTTGGTTCGACAAGTGAAAATCCTAACTCTTAGTTTCCAATAACAGGATAGCATCTCCACGAAAAATACCGAAGGATCAAAGGTAAGATTACACTACAATCTTTATATATGGTAAGTCCCTAAGTTTAATTCATTGTAAATGTGCCTCATTTCTTACTCTTTTGTTTCTGGTCGGATATTTTTCACTTTTTTTTTTGTTTTATTGTTGCACCGCTTTTTGTTTGCACATAAAAGTAGTGCATCCTGAAGATTGCTCTCTTGCTTTTAAGACCCAAGGTCCCTAAACATAAGAGTCTAAACTTCGGCTTTGGTATGTCATTATTAAGCCGTGGAGATATTCCCAGTCTCATGCTTTTGTTATTTGTCCTAATAGTAAATTAGAGAACATAAATCTTAAAGAAATATGTCAAGGATGCAGCTCTCTTTCTGAAACTTTTAATGAATTTTCGTTCGGCAAATGCCTGTACTATTCACTAGTTTTGAAAATTGATTTTCTTACTGCAGCTGTTTGCAGCATATTTATGCCATACTCATAGTATATCCTTTGAATTGGAATCTTAACGTTGTTTGTGCGGCAGATTGAAGAAACTCACACGTCACCCAATGTTAGAATGCGCGATAAGGGAAAAGCAGTTTCAGTTGACAACTCTAGGGTAACGCTAATTCTTACAAAACTTCTATCTTGAAACTGTTTTCTGTTGCTTAGTGGGTTTAATAGGCTTATTCAATTAGTTTTTTTGTTAATGGTCATGTGTTGTTGTTCTCTGAGTATATATGGTGCATCTGAAGTGCATTTACTCTCGACGTGTTTCAGTCTCCACTGTTAGAAATCAGCTCCTTAATCATGCTTACTACTTTATTATTAGCTATAAACAAACTGTTTGTAAACATAGTTAACACTTCCTGCTGATAGACTGTTTTTTATATACTTTAGGATCACATATTCTATATCTTCATGTCAATAGATAGAAAGTTTAAGTACATACCTTAGTTTATAGGAAAAAAGTAGAACATGAAAGCTTGTAAACCTTAGCTGTTAATGCAATTAGATAAACTTCCACTTCTATCTTTTCTTGTTGTTGAATGATGGAATAAGTTTTCTTTTAAACAAGATCTAGAGTGGAGTCCAACTCATGCTATGTAGAACATGTGTCAATCAACCTACCATCATAAGTTGAAAAACAGTCCTACAATATAAGATATTAACCAATATGCCATTCCTTATCTTAAAAACAAGATAAACAATACATAGCATTACTCACTGATTAGTATTAATGCTAATCCAGATTAATTAAAACCCAAAGCATGTTTTATTGCTAAACCAACTCAAACTCTAACATATCCCACTTTGGAAAGCAATTAATAAAACCTTTTAGTTTTTCAAAAATCATTTCAAAACCGACATGGATTAGCAAGTTGTAAAACTGTAGGCGGCCACCAAATTTTTAAAAAAATAATTTTAATCAATGAGTAAACTGTCATGTATAACCTTATCCTTAAGACCAACAATACGCTTGATTTCAACAATAAAGACCCACATACCATTTAAAAGATACATAGACCGTTTCCATAAACAGAAAACTAGGCGGATTATCAATCTCGAGTTAATCTTTACTGGTACATAGCTTGTTGTGGATTTCAGACTATCCGAACCTAGGAAATCAGAATCAGAATAACATTCAACTTCCAATTCTTCTAATCTTCTGTAAACAAGCTGAAAATGCTTTGTTCGCTACAAGTATCGAAACACTTTCTTCACTTCCTTCCAATTAGGTTCTCCTGGATTGTATCATGGCGTACATTAAGCTACCAACTGCTGATGCATACCGTTTCGAATCTATACGGCTCCTCTCAAAATCTGATTTTGGACACTGCAGTTTGTTAATAAGGTCACCTTTAACAATAGGTGCTTCACCCGCTGCACAATTCTACATTTCAAACCTTTTGAGAACTTTATTGACGTAGGCTTCTTGAGATAAACCTAACAAACCCATGTTTCTGTCACGGTTTATCTTTATACCTAAAACATAAGAAGCTTCTCCTAAGTCTTTCATCTGAAAGTTAGTTGAGAGAAAATTCCTAGTATCATACAACATGTGAAGATCATTAGTATTAAGCAAGATATCATCAACAGGGAGAATCGAAAAGATAAACTTGCTCCCACTAGTTTTCAGGTATATACACCTATCTTCCTCGTCTTCAACAAAACCAAATGAGGATATTACTTGATCAAATTTCATATACCATTTTCCTAAAAGCTTGTTTCATCCCATATATAGATTTCTTCAAGCAACTGACTTTTCTCTCTTGATCTTTAGATGCTAAACCTTTCGGTGGTACCATATAAATTTTCTTATCTAGATCACCATTCAAAAAAGTTGTTTTCACATCCATTTGAAACAATTCCAGATCAAAATGAGCTACCATTGCCCTAATAACTCTAAAGGAATCTTTCTTGGAAACAGGATAAAAGGTTTCTTCATAATCAATACCTAGTTCTTGAGTATACCCTTTCGCAACAAGTCTCTCCTTGAATCTTTCGATACTCCCATCAGCATTACGTTTGATTTTGAAAATCCATTTACATCCAACTATTGTTGCACCTTCTGGCAGATGCACCATATCCCATACTCCATTCTTATCCATTGATTCTAATTCTTTATCTATGTCTGGAAGCCAAGAGAGCGAATTCTTTCCATTCACTGCTTGTGAATATGTCAATGGTTCTTCCAAATCATCAATAATTTCATCTGATTCTACAATGAAAGTACACAATCCAGGTTTTATGATAGTTTTTCTCGGTCTAGTAGATCTGCGAAGAACTATTTCACCCTTTTTTGCAGCTTTAGATGATCTGGAACATCAATAGTGGATTCCTTTCGAAAAGAAGTTTCAACATTTGCAGGATAATATTCTTCTTCAAACACAACTTGTCGAGTTTCACTCCCACTGATTTCATCATTCTCTAGAAACTTAGCATTATTAGTTTATGTTATTTCGAAAGGTCTAGATGGACAATAAAACCTGTATCATTTTGATTTGTTTGTGTAACCAACAGGGAAATAACTTGTAGTGCGAGAATCAAGAGATTTTTCCGAAGGATTATATAGCCTAGCTTCCGCTGCGCAACCCCAAACATGAAAATGATTTACACTAGGCTTTCTACATGTCCATAGTTCATAAGGAGTCTTTGATACTGCTTTAGTAGGAACACGATTCAGTATGTATGCCGCTGTCCGTAAGTCTTCTCCCCAAAAGGACTCAGATAGAGTAGAATTCCATAACATGGTATGAACCATGTCTTTACAGGTTTTGTTTCACCGCTCTGCTACCCCATTTTGCTCCGGTGATCCAGAATTGGTGAATTGAGGCACAATTCCATGCTCTCGAAGAAAATCCAGTAATTTTCCATTAGATTCTCCAAAAGAATCTGCCTTTCTGTAGTATTCACCTCCATGTCATATCTGAGCACTTTAAGCTTCTTGTCAGTTTGATTTTAAACTTCTGCCTTGTCAGTTATGAAAGCTTCAAGAGCATCAGACCTTTCCATAATGAGATAGACATACTCGTAGCGAGTACAATCGTCTATAAATGTAATGAAGTATCGCTTCCCACCTCTAGCAGGAATAGAAAAGGGACAACATATGTTTGTATGTATGATTTCAAGTAAATCTTGACTTTGTATTGCTGTCTGCTTTCTAGTTTTCACAAGTTTTCCTTTAATACAAGCGATACAAGTGCTAAAATCTGAAAAATCCATCTTTGGAAGAATACTTTCCCTTATAAGTTTTTCCATTTGTTCTTTAGATATATGTCCCAAACGTTGATGCCAAAACATGGAAGAGTTATCTGAATTTAAGCTTCTTGTGGTGCCTTTAGAAGTATCAACATTCATACACAACGCTGAATTTACAGAACTGAGATCAACATTTAACTTGTAAAGATTATCCACATTCGGCCCAAAACCAACCAACTGAGATTTATGATACATACTGAAACAACCACCACCGATAGAAAAAGAAAATCCCTTAGAGTCGATTCTACCAACTGATATTAAACATCTTCTGACAGTAGGTACGTGAAATACATCAAAAAGATCCAAAAAATTTCCGGTGTCCAGCGTTAGTCGCTCATTCCCAATGGCTTTAGCTTCCACTCCTTGAGCATTTGGCATATATAGACACCGCTCTTCTTTACTTAGTTTTCTCTGGCTTTTGAATGCGTGCAAGGAACTAGCAACATGAATGGTTGCTGCAGTGTCTAACCACCAAGTATTCAAAGGAGTATCGACAAGATTAATCTCAAAACACATCATATGAAAGTCAGTACCTTGTTGTTTCTTTTTCAACCAATTCTTATACTTAAAGCAATCCTTCTTCATGTGCCATGTCTTCTTACAAAAATGACATTTAAAAGGAAACTTCTTATTATCATTATTAGTTTCAGATTCATCTTTCGGAGTTTCTTTTTATGCTATTGAGGTTTCTTACCCTTTCCTGTTTTCTTGAAGTTTTTCTTGTTGGGACCAACAGTAGTAAAATGTGCGTATTCCGTTGTTTCACGTTGCTGTGTTTCTTCTTCTTGTACACAACGAGCAATTAACTCATTTATATCCCATTTTCTGTCGCTAGTATTATAATTAACTTTAAAAGTCTCAAACTGTATCGGAAGTGAATTAACCGCATGTTGCACAAGAAAATCATCTGTAAGATTCATATCCAGCCCCCATAGCTTGAAAATCAGACCTGCCATTTGAAGTATATGATCCCGGATACTGCCTTCACCACTATACCGCATAGAAGTTAACTGACCCATGTGAGTACCAATCATAGACTTCGCCGAACTTTGAAACTGTGACTGAATAACCTCTATTAGCTCTTTAGCCGTATATTTTAATGGAATTCCACCTCTAAATGGCATTTGGAATCGCACTACGGATAATCGTAATGCTCATTCTGTTTGCCTTTTCCCATTTCTGCAAATCTAGTTTTTCATTTCTAGTGGAAGTGTCGACAAGCATGTCTGGTTTAGGTTCTCTTAGAGCAATATCATAATCCAAATGACTGAGAACTATATCCTGATGTGACTTCCATTTCAGGTAATTTATACAACTAAGAGCTCAATACCAGCCAAGAGACCTTGAATTTGTGAAGGATTCATTGTTGTAACTGAAAAAATACATGTATGAATGATATACATGTGTTTAAACATAAGGAATCATTATAATACTTCAAGATGTTTACAACACCAGCATATGAAACTTCATATAGCACAAATCAGAACTAACAATTGTTGTTGAAACTTCATGATAACAATATTTTGATTTCAAACTTGATATAATCACAAATTCACCTTTGGGTAAATTTGTGATATACCAAGTCTTGAACACAGTAACAAGACTAATCAGCCTATGCATAGTATTCAACGAAACTTTTAAACCTTTGGGTCGAAAAGATCTATCATTTATTATGTATAAATAGAATATCTTGCTCAATTACAGATGTTACAAGTATGATTAACCTTTGGGTATCGTCATACGAACAACATCTGAAACGCAAGTTTACATAGTCCTTTCATAACGAAAATATGTAGCTTTTATCAGCTCCGTAAGTATCACTTTGGCGACACATAGAAATTATAAAAGTCACACCAAGACTACTAGAAAGCTTCAAATAATTCTTCAGATCAGCCTTGTAACATAACAACAACCAAACACACATACTACATGGTTTGGGTCTTAGGAATTTCATGTTCAAGCTAATATGTGAATTGTTTTCATTTTGTAATATTCAACTACTAAAACATGTTATGTAGAATATGTTATACCTAGGCTCTAATACCAATGTTAGAAATCAGCTCCTTAATCATGCTTGCTACTTTATTATTAGCTATAAACAAACTGTTTGTAAACATAGTTAACACTTCCTGCTGATAGACTGTTCTTTATATGCTTTAGGATCACATATTCTATATCTTCATGTCAATAGATAGAAAGTTTAAGTACATACCTTAGTTTATAGGAAAAAAATAGAACATGAAAGCTTGTAAACATTAGATGTTATCATTCATCGCAATTAGATAAACTTCCACTTCTATCTTTTCTTGCTGTTGAATGATGGAATAAGTTTTCTTTTTAAACAAGATCTAGAGTGGAGTCCACCTCGTGCTAAGTAGAACATGTGTCAATCAACCTGCCATCGTAAGTTGAAAAACAGTCCTACAATATAAGATATCAACCAATATGCCATTCCTTGTCTTAAAGACAAGATAAACAATACATAGCATTACTCACTGATTAGTATTGATGCTAATCCAGATTAATTAAAACACAAAGCATGTTTTACTGCTAAACCAACTCAAAGTCTAACATCCACGACTTGGAATCCTACTACTTCAAGTTCGTTTCCTAAGACGTTTTGCCAAAATCTATATTATTGGTGTTGTAGGAAGGTGAAAAAACAACAGTCCTAATCCTTGAGTGTTTTGAAAACTGCCTCATTCCCCCCTTCTCTAATTGAGTAAGTTTAGGTGCATCACCATGCTTTGAAGATCTTGAAATAAGGTTTAAATAAACTGTTCTCTTTAATTAACTTTACCTTCCAAAATGACATCATGTATAGGATGTCATAGTTTTGAGTGTACGTAGTGATATACAAGGCACACCATTTAGGAAACTTTGTCTCAGCTTTTACATTAGTATGTACAGATCCTGATTGTTTTCTTCCAAAGATTAGATGCATGATACAATTGCAGATTCACAATTGCAGTATGATAGCACTGGCAAACGGTTGCCAATCAACCTCGCAAAACAAAGGGAACAAATTCCAACTGTTGAAGAAAACATTGATGTCAGGGCCAACATTATTTTCCTTGACAGAGATTATTTAGCGGATTCTGATCCCCATATCCTGCACGAAATTAGTTCAACAATGTCTCCTTCTGAAAGTTCGACTCAAGGGGAAGATTCTCGACAAAAGAATACGGAAGCCGATCCTAAGGTATTTGTGGTTAACAAAATAAATTTCCAGCGGAGTCATCTAATTTGCTATTACTACTTTTCCTCTTTATAAATAACTTGTATTTCAGTTAATAAACCAATGCACATTGAGCTATGTAGAGCAATGTCAACCAACCCTATGATAAATATCACTGACATATTTATAGAGTTTAGAGTACTTCTTTTACCTGAACTCGACTGTTCTTATTTAAATTTCAGAAGCGCAGGTGGTATAAGCCGTTCTCATGGTGGCAGAAAAAATGACATGTGCAATGGAAATCACATTTTGAGGCATTAGCTAGCCAAAAAGGGGGCCTAAATTGCTACTAGCTAGCTTTTAGGAGGCAATGACGATTTTAGCTGCAGCTGTACAGAAATTTTAGTTACCAGACTTACTTTAGGTTTGAGCTAGTAATCTTTGAGTGGACACTTTTTTGTTAATGGCATTATATATTTAGCTTTATCTTGATGGACTGAATGAGAAGCGCTAGTGTTGTTGTGGTATTTAGCTTTATCTTGCCTCATAACTGTGAGGTCCGGACTTCGAGTCCAGCCGCAAATTATGTGTTAGTTGTGTTATTTCCCCCCTCACCCTATGGAGATTGTCAGGAGGGCAGACTCGGTGCCCCTTATCACAACTAGTGTGGTCTGTGTGTCATTTCTTCTTGTGTATAAAATTTGGAAAGCAACCTTAAAATCAAAATCCATCTACTTGTCCATGAAGATGTTGCCCACCGTCGCCGGTGCGCTGGTAGCGTCATCTCCTCTAACTAGTTGCTACGCCCACGCGTTGCACGGGCCCAAATATTTTGCAGAGAAAAGTAAGTTTTCACTCGGCCACTGTTAACTGTTAACAATGTTTATATCCGGTTCAACAATATAGGATGCATCACATAGAAATGAAAATAAATAAGGTGACAGAAAACATCAGTGAGTTGTAAAAGCCACTGGATTCGCCAATCCGTCTGATAGCCGACGAATACACTGCCGTAATTTGTAGACATCAAAGTGTTTTCACCGTTTCATGACTGCGACTGCAATATTTCCTCCGCTTTGGATGAATTATTTTAAATTGTATACACCAAAAAGGGCATGTCAACATTATTTGGGTCGGCCATTTTTATGGATAATATACAACATATATAAAACAAATGTAGAGTGCAAAAATACATTCATCAAACTTATATCATTATATTTATGATCTTGGCACTTCTTGCTTACAGATTTCTCTCTACTTTACATTTATGAGAACAAACACTACATAATTTTGATGCATTCAGTGGTATCCTTGGTGCTGGATAAAAATTCGAATGAAGAACATGTACTTGAATAAAGTTGAACAATTGAAGAATGACTAACTATCGAGCATTACTACTACTCTGATGCAGAAGCAGGTTCCTGCTAGATAATTCCCTAAGCTTGGAACACATACTGAGGGAGAGTTCCATTGTCTGCCTATAAACAATATAGTTTAGTCTCATAGAAGCAAAAAAAATATTCCACATAACTACTATCAGTAACATGAAGAGGAGGCCAAACCTCGATCAAAGAGACGTCTGCTCTTTGCATAGTCACCGTTCATGCAATATCCAATTGAGTGCACCAGCCCAAGAAGCTACAGAAAAACATTGCAACCTTCAAGGTGTCAACAATAAACGTTAGTATATAGAAGCCAAATATGCCATTCGATACACATTTTAGAATATACGGTGCAACAAATTTATTATTTACACACCGACAAAAGACAAAAATATAAGCAATAATAACTCGATTATAAATTGTAGTTTCGTTTGTACCCAAAATTACTTTTGGGCACGAAACACGATGAATGAATAGTTTTGGTGAGTATTTTGGGTTAGGGGTCGATTTGAAGAACAAAATGAAAGACAAAGGTTTTACGTGGTTCTAAGCATGGTTTGCCTACATCCACGGGTGAATCCCCTTGGGGAGTGGTGTTTATTGATAATAGAATTACAAATCTATTTTTTCTCCTCTTTTCCTCTTATTCGCTACCCCTATTTATACGCTTTTATATCTAAATATAACATAAATTACATTAATCTTGCTCATTCAAGCCACCATCATCAATTCTGTATGAAACAAACAGTAGTTAATTCTCGCATGTATGAAATCGCTCGCCTAGAGTACTTCGCATGGTTGAAATCACGCCTTTAGTATTGCATGGTCTGAAATCACGCTTTAGTATTGCATGGTCAAATCATTGCAATTAGTAGCGCATGGCCGATATCACGCCTTTAGTATTGCATGGAATTCAATGGATGAAATCTGTTGGAATTCAATTCGCATAAATGATTGTCAAGTATTGGTGGACACTTGTCGGTGAACAGCTGACTCCATGGGCAAGGACTGGCTTGATGGTTGACAGACATGATGGCTGGCAGCGTGGATGGAGGCTGGCTGGCAGCATGGTTGGGGACTGGTTGAAGTGCGGAAGAATTTTTGGCTAGGAATTGGTTAGCAGCATTGCTGGCTACAAGACTGAAAATTGGCTAGGGGTGCGACTGACTTCGATAGTTGACCGACGGTTGACTTTGACTATTGACCAGCCATTGACTTTGACCATTGACCTTGATCGGACGTTGACTTCGATAGTTGACCGACTTTGACCATTGACTGGTCTGAGGTGCAGATCGGTGGGCTACCTTGGTTGATCAGTTAGTGGGCTTGGATGAGGACCAAAACATGATTCAAGTATCAATTTGGCCCATTAAGTGGTATTTTTACTTATGGTACAAACATCGCACCCTCTTAACCTCCAACTTGTTGGGGGTTAAGAAAAATTTTGTGTTCCTTAGTCAATGATAAATCTCGCCCCCAAGTGTGGACTATTGATATTGAGGTGATTGGAGAACTTCCCTTGTTGTTTGCGGAAATCAAGACGCCCCCAAGAGTAAATTTATGTTGCCGAAGCGTAAATAGAAACACCTTCGTTGATTGTGGAGATCGTAATCAAGTCGCCCCCAAGTGCTGTAAAAAACAAGACTGAAGTGATGCAACAGAAGCTTGATAATGGAGCAGAGTGGTGTTGGAAATGAGCGGTAACAATATTGAGTGAAATCGTTTCAAGTTGTGATGTGATCACCGGATCACAGGAGTGACGAGCAAAATTGAACTGCAACAGCTGCGATCAGCTGGAATGCAGCAACGATGAGCATGATTGCAGTAGCTGCGGTTAGCTGGACTGCAAGAATTGCGAGCAAAACCGATCGCATCAGCGGTGATCACCGGAATGCAAGAACAACGAACGGTTGTATCTGCAATGGCCGCGATCGATCATCTGGACTGCAGAACTGAGCATAGCTTTGATCGCATCACCGTGATCACCGGAATGCAGCAACAACGAACGAAGTTGTACTGCAGCAGCTGCGATCAGCTGGACTGCAGGAACTGCGAGCATAGCTGGACTGCATCAGCTGTGATCAGCTGGAATGCAGCAACAACGAACGAAGTTGTACTGCAGTAGCTGCGATCAGCTGGATCACAGAACCGCGAGCATAGCCGATCGCATCAGCTTGTGATCACTGAATGCAACAACAACGGAAAAGCTACACCGCAGCGAAGCTGCGATGAGTCGGACTGCAGAATCGCAGCATAGCGGACCGATCGGTCGTGATCACCGGAATGCAAGCAGCAGCAACGAACAAAGTTACGCTGCAGTAGCAGCGATTAGCTGGACTGTAGCAGATGCTGAGGGACTTGGTTTAAACAGCTCGATAAACATAGGTGTAACAGTTACGAATAAAACTAGACAGCATCAGTTGCGTCCAACCGAGTGCCACTGCAGACCGCATCAGGGCCAGCGTCCAACCGAGCACAGAATCTGTAAGCAAATCGACTGCATCAGTTGCGTCCAACTGAGTGCAGCAGTTGCTTTTGAACTGAAGTACAAAAATTCAATCAACATAATTATAACAGTTTAACATTACTGATTGTAAAAATTGCGTAAAAATATTAGGGTGTACGCTCGCCCCCTCTTAATCCTACAACTCGTTGGAGGACTAAGAAGTTTGGGTTACCTGAAGTTTCGATTTTCAGGAGCTTAATTGCAATTAGGTGCTATGTAACTTGCCCCCAAGCGTATGAAGTGTTACACAGCTTGCCCCAAAAGAGTAATTTTAGACCACGAGGTGTTACATATCTCTCCCCCAAGTGATGGTCACCATGTTGAAGTGATATGCAACTCGCCCCCGAAGATAGTAATTGTCATGTCGCTCAATGCTTGCACAAGGGTGCACTGCCTTGCTGCATTTTGCTCGCACATGGGATTTTGAATATGTCTTCTACCTGGAATTCGCGTGGGGGGCCAATCCCACTATTCCAGATGCGCGCAGAATTGAAATGTGTGCATCCCCTCGTTGAGAAGATGCTTGCCACATTAAAGGTGTCTTACCAAAAGTATGCATGAATATATGAAAAGATGCAAAAATATGTAGATTGTATACTTACCTTATTGAAAATATTGCTGCGACTTCGCTTTCGAAGTGATTAGGATGCCCACTGGCTATGTAGGTGCTTTTAAGCGACGATGATTAGTATAGTTGCCTTAGCGTCTCGTCTCGACTTAGTAATTGATTTGTCTGAGGGACTGGAATGCACCAATTAAGTCCAAGTCGGATCGAAGACAAATTGCCACAGAATCGTATTTCAAAGAACTGTGATCGCCTACACCGCAATGATTAGTTTCGCAAAGCCGGATCGAATCGATTGAGAGGAAACCTCTATTGAAACAAGTTTTTAGGGAAAATCGGACTTCTGACAGTTCCCTCTGGATCAGGGAATTAACAAGGATCGCGGTACTGTTCGATCAACGAGCCAACAAATTTTTCTTTGAAACTGATTACAATAGTTCGATCAACTGATCGTAATAGTTATGTGGAAAAGGACTGCAGCAGTTCGAACAACTGGACTGCAGTATTTTCGGTGGTGATTGAATGTGACCGTTTCTGGTGCTGTCATTTTACATTTCTAAAAATTTTAACTTTCTCCGAAAATTGGAATGTTGCCTTCACGACCTTGGTAATTGACATACGATCTCATCGGGCCGACAATCACTCAGTTTGGATGCAGGAAGAATAAGGTATCGAGGAGACAAAATTGGTTGGTCAGCGCCTTGCTCTAACATGTCGATGACGTGATTGTACCCAAAAAATATCATTCTCCAATTGCAAAATTTTACCTTCATTTCGTAGGATATTGAAATGCGATCGCAACGAGCCAAAAATCATCCAATTTGGACGTGAGAAGATATCAACGAAACAAATTCTTAGGCCAAGCCCTAGTGGGGTGTACATATCCGCAAGGCAAGAGAAACTGGGCGGAATAATCCGAGGGCTACGGGATTAAGTTGCGCCGCGTTCCATTGGAACAGGGCTACGGAATTAAGTTGTATCGCGCAGCACCGAATCATACTCTCACATTAATCGCCGATTTTTTCAGCAGCCAATTAATCGGCATTTAATCGCCGAGTAATCGGCGATTGCCGCTCGCCGATACCGCCGGCCTAGTCTGCCGCCGCTCGTGATGGCCGCCGGCTTGGGCCGCCGACTTTTCAGCAAATTTTTTTTTTTTTTTTTTTTAATTTTGAAACGTTTCGCCACGCTTTTCACGAACTGTTGCCTTTTGTCTTGAAATTTCTGAACGGCCGTTGGTGGTGTTATCTTTCTCTTTGACCTTTTGCAACATTTTTTCCGGGCTGTTGTCTTTTCTCTTCACAATTTCAAAGAACAGGTTTGTTGAATCATATCAGTTTCTCATGGAATTTTCACCATGATTTTGTTGCACTTTTGTGGTCCTTTCTGGAATTTTCTGAGATGCTTTTCTGGAGGTTTTCCCTCGGGTATTCAGGCACCTTGAGATGTGGACAACTTCACCACTTTGCGATCATAACAGTATTGATTTTGTCATACAACAAACTCGAACAGGTGGATAATGCGTTATTTGAGAAGCAATTTTTTCGGACTTTGGACTTGAACATGCTGCGGATCGAACATCCTGACAACAACCTTGGTGGTTTTCGCAGTGAATCAGCTTTGGTGGCTTCTGGTCTGCGATCTTTGGGCTATAATAATTGTGATTAATCGAATCAGCAGCTGCGCGATCACCGGACGGCAGATGATAGAAATCGAAATCGGATTCAACCATGTCGTGGATCGAATATCCTACAACAGTTTTGATGGTATTTCACTATATCTTTTTGCCGCGGACCGAGCGTCCCAGCAACATTATCATCAGATTTTGTAGTGATGTGATTTTCAGTGGTATCCACAGGTAATAGCTTCAGCAAATCTGAAACGGCGAATCTTGATTGCAATGATTCGATCTACTTGGATCGTAGTATGTGCGATTATACGGTCAGCAGCTAGCCTACGATCACCTGGATCATTCACATGATCAAACCGGATCTGCAGAAATACATTCATCAAACTTATATCATTATATTTATGATCTTGGCACTTCTTGCTTACAGATTTCTCTCTACTTTACATTTATGAGAACAAACACTACATAATTTTGATGCATTCAGTGGTATCCTTGGTGCTGGATAAAAATTCTAATGAAGAACATGTACTTGAATAAAGTTGAACAATTGAAGAATGACTAACTATCGAGCATTACTACTACTATGATGCAGAAGCAGGTTCCTGCTAGATAATTCCCTAAGCTTGGAACACATACTGAGGGAGAGTTTTATTGTCTGCCTATAAACAATATAGTTTAGTCTCATAGAAGCAAAAAAAAATATTCCACATAACTACTATCAGTAACATGAAGAGGAGGCCAAACCTCGATCAAAGAGACGTCTGCTCTTTGCATAGTCACCGTTCATGCAATATCCAATTGAGTGCACCAGCCCAAGAAGCTACAGAAAAACATTGCAACCTTCAAGGTGTCAACAATAAATGTTAGTATATAGAAGCCAAATATGCCATTCGATACACATTTTAGAATATACGGTGCAACAGTTTATTATTTACACACCGACAAAAGACAAAAATATAAGCAATAAAAAATGATTATAAATTGTAGTTTCTGTTTGTACCCAAAATTACTTTTGGGCACGAAACACGATGAATGGATAGTTTTGGTGAGTATTTTGGGTTAGGGGTCGATTTGAAGAACAAAATGAAAGACAAAGGTTTTACGTGGTTCGGCATGGTTTGCCTACATCCACGGGTGAATCCCCTTGGGGAGTGGTGTTTATTGATAATAGAATTACAGTCTATTTTTTCTCCTCTTTTCCTCTTATTCGCTACCCCCCCCCCCTATTTATAAAGTTTTATATCTAAATATAACATAAATTACATTAACTGCTCATTCAAGCCACCATCATCAATTCTGTATGAAACAGCTGTAGTTAATTCTGCATGTATGAAACTGCTGCCTTTAGTACTGCATGGCTGAAACTGCTGCCTTTAGTATTGCATGGCTGAAACTGCTGCAATTAGTAGCGCATGGCTGATACTGCTGCCTTTAGTATTGCATGGAATTCAATGGGTGAAACTGTTGGAATTCAATTCTGCATAAATGATTGCTGGCAGTATTGGTGGACACTTGCTGGCTGAATAGCTGACTCCATGGGCAAGGACTGGCTTGATGGTTGACAGACATGATGGCTGGCAGCGTGGATGGAGGCTGGCTGGCAGCATGGTTGGGGACTGGTTGGCAGTAAGGAAGAATTTTTGGCTAGGAATTGGTTAGCAGCATTGCTGGCTACAAGACTGAAAATTGGCTAGGGGTGCGACTGACTTCGATAGTTGACCGACGGTTGACTTTGACTATTGACTAGCCATTGACTTTGACCATTGACCTTGATCGGACGTTGACTTCGATAGTTGACCGACTTTGACCATTGACTGGTCTGTGCAGACTGGTGGGCTACCTTGGTTGACTAGTTAGTGGGCTTGGATGAGGACCAAAACATGATTCAAGTATCAATTTGGCCCATTAAGTGGTATTTTTACTTATGGTACAAACATCGCACCCTCTTAACCTCCAACTTGTTGGGGGTTAAGAAAAAATTTTGTGTTCCTTAGTCAATGATAAATCTCGCCCTCAAGTGTGGACTATTGATATTGAGGTGATTGGAGAACTTCCCTTGTTGTTTGCGGAAATCAAGACGCCCCCAAGAGTAAATTTATGTTGCCGAAGCGTAAATAGAAACGCCTTCGTTGATTGTGGAGATCGTAATCAAGTCTCCCCCAAGTGTTTTAAAAAACAAGACTGAAGTGATGCAACAGAAGCTTGATAATGGAGCAGAGTGGTGTTGGAAATGAGCGGTAACAATATTGAGTGAAACTGCTTCGCAAAGAATCGTGATCACCGGATCGCAGGAGTGACGAGCAAAATTGAACTCGCAAATACTGCGATCACCGGAATGCAGAACGATGAGCATGATTGCGAGAGGCAGCGGGTAGCTGGACTGCAAGAATCATGAGCAAAATCGATCGCATCAGCGGTGATCACCGGAATGCGCAACAACGAACGGTTGTACCGGCAGCCGGGCCGATCACCGATCAGAGAATCGCGAGCATAGCCGGACCGCATCACCGAATGCAACAACAACGAACGAAGTTGTACCGCAAAGCAACTGCGATCACCGGACTCGCAGAATCGCGAGCATAGCTGGATCGCATCACCGTGATCACCGAATGCAGCAAACAACGAACGGTTGTACGTCAGAAAGCAAGCGATCACCGGATCGGCAGAATCGCGAGCATAGTTGACCGCATCACCAGATCACCGGAATGCAGCAGAACGGAAAAGCTACACCGCAAAGCAGCCGCGATGAGCTGGACTGCAGAACTGCAAGCATAGCTGGATCGCATCACCGTGGATCACCGGAATGCAAAGAAGAACGAACAAAGTTACGCCGCAGAGAGCGCCGATTAGCCGGATCAGAAAGCAGATCTTGAGGACTTGGTTTAAACAAATTTCTCGATAAACATATGTGTAACGATTCTTAATAAAACTAGACAAAGATCAAAGTGCGTCCAACCGAGTGCCACCCGGATCGCATCGCTGCGTCCAATCGAGTCTGAGAATTCGTAAGCAAAAACGGATCGCATAAGTTGCGTCCAACTGAGTGCAGCAGTTGCTTTTGAACTGAAGTACAAAAATTCAATCAACATAATTATAAAAGTTTAACATTACTGATTGTAAAAATTGCGTAAAAATATTAGGGTGTACGCTCGCCCCCTCTTAATCCTACAACTCGTTGGAGGACTAAGAAGTTTGGGTTACCTGAAGTTTCGATTTTCAGGAGCTTAATTGCAATTAGGTGCTATGTAACTTTCCCCCAAGCGTATGAAGTGTTACACAGCTTGCCCCAAAAGAGTAATTTTAGACCACGAGGTGTTACATATCTCTCCCCCAAGTGATGGTCAGTCATGTTGAAGTGATATGCAACTCGCCCCTCGGAAGATAGTAATTGTCATGTCGCTCAATGCTTGCACAAGGGTGCACTTCTTGCTGCATTTTGCTCGCGCATGGGATTTTGAATATGTTTGCTACCTGGAATTCGCGCGGGGGGGCCAATCCCACTATTCCAGATGCGCGCAGAATTGAAATGTGTGCATCCCCTCGTTGAGAAGATGCTTGCCACATTAAAGGTGTCTTACCAAAAGTATGCATGAATATATGAAAAGATGCAAAAATATGTAGATTGTATACTTACCTTATTGAAAATATTGCTTCGACTTCGCTTTCGAAGTGATTAGGATGCCCACTGGCTATGTCGGTGCTTTTAAGCGACGATGATTAGTATAGTTGCCTTAGCGTCTCGTCTCGACTTAGTAATTGATTTGTCTGTGGGACTGGAATGCACCAATTAAGTCCAAGCTGGATCGAAGACAGTTGCCACAGAACTGTATTTCAGCAGCTGTGATCAGCTACACTGCAACATTTAGTTTCGCAAACTGGACTGAATCAGTTGAGAGGAAACCTCTATTGAAACAGTTTTTCGGGAAAATCGGACTACAAACGGATTCGACCCTCCGGGATCAGTAGGAATTAACAAGGATCATGGTGTTCGATCAACGAGCCAACAAATATTCTTTGAAATCGATTACAATAGTTCGATCAACTGACTGTAATAGTTATGTGGAAAAGGACTGCAGCAGTTCGAACAAATGGACTGCATTATTTTCGGTGGTGATTGAATGTGACCGTTTCTGGTGCTGTCATTTTACATTTCTAAAATTTTTAACTTTCTCCGAAAATTGGAATGTTGCCTTCACGACCTTGGTAATTGACATACGATCTCATCGGCCGACAATTACTCAGTTTGGATGCACGAAGAATAAGTTACCGAGGAGACAAAATTGGTTGGTCAGCGCCTTGCTCTAACATGTCGATGACGTGATTGTACCCAAAAAATATCATTCTCCAATTGCAAAATTTTACCTTCATTTCGTAGGATATTGAAATGCGATCGCAACGAGCCAAAAATCATCCAATTTGGACGTGAGAAGATATCAACGAAACAAATTGTTAGGCCAAGCCCTAGTGGGGTGTACATATCCGCAAGGCAAGAGAAACTGGGCGGAATAATCCGAGGGCTACGGGATTAAGTTGCGCCGCGTTCCATTGGAACAGGGCTACGGAATTAAGTTGTATCGCGCAAAGACCGAATCATACTCTCACATTAATCGCCGATTTTTTCAAAGAGCCAATTAATCGGCATTTAATCGCGAGTAATCGGCGATTGCCGCTAACCGATACCGCCGGCCTAGTCTGCACGCTTCTCCTCCGTCCGATCGCCGCTCGTGATGGCGGCCGCCGGCTTTTTTTTTTTTTTTTTTTTTTTTTTTTAATTTTGAAACGTTTCGCCACGCTTTTCACGAACTGTCGCCTTTTGTCTTGAAATTTCTGCAACGGCTGTTGGTGGTGTTATCTTTTCTCTTTGACCTTTTGCAACAGTTTTCTGGGCTGTTGTCTTTTCTCTTCACAATTTCAGCAACAGGTTTGTTGAACTGTTACCGTTTCTCATGGAATTTTCACCATGATTTTGTTGCACTTTTGTGGTCCTTTCTGGAATTTTCTGAGATGCTTTTCTGGAGGTTTTCCCTCGGGTATTCAGGCACCTTGAGATGTGGACAACTTCACCACTTTGCGATCATAACAGTATTGATTTTGTCATACAACAAACTCGAACAGGTGGATAATGCGTTATTTGAGAAGCACTTTTTTCGGACTTTGGACTTGAACATGCTGCGGATCGAACATCCTGACAACAACCTTGGTGGTTTTCGCAGTGAATCAGCTTTGGTGGCTTCAAAGCGATCTTTGGCTATAATAATTGTGATTAATCAATGCAGCAGAATGCGATCACCGGACGGCAGTGATAGAAATCGAAATCGGATTCACCATGTCGTGGATCGAATATCCTACAACAGGTTTTGATGGTATTTCACTACATCTTTTTGCCGCGGACCGAGCGTCCCAAAGAACATTATCATCGATTTTGTAGTGATTTGATTTTCGATGGTATCCACAGTAATAATAGCTTCAAAAATCGAAACGGCGAATCTTGATTGCAACAAATTGCGATCTCATCGGACTCAGTATGTGCGATTATACGGTCAGCAGCAGCTACGATCAGCTGGACTGCGACTGTTATGATCAAACTGGACTGCAGAAATACATTCATCAAACTTATATCATTATATTTATGATCTTGGCACTTCTTGCTTACAGATTTCTCTCTACTTTACATTTATGAGAACAAACACTACATAATTTTGATGCATTCAGTGGTATCCTTGGTGCTGGATAAAAATTCTAATGAAGAACATGTACTTGAATAAAGTTGAACAATTGAAGAATGACTAACTATCGAGCATTACTACTACTCTGATGCAGAAGCAGGTTCCTGCTAGATAATTCCCTAAGCTTGGAACACATACTGAGGGAGAGTTTTATTGTCTGCCTATAAACAATATAGTTTAGTCTCATAGAAGCAAAAAAAAATATTCCACATAACTACTATCAGTAACATGAAGAGGAGGCCAAACCTCGATCAAAGAGACGTCTGCTCTTTGCATAGTCACCGTTCATGCAATATCCAATTGAGTGCACCAGCCCAAGAAGCTACAGAAAAACATTGCAACCTTCAAGGTGTCAACAATAAATGTTAGTATATAGAAGCCAAATATGCCATTCGATACACATTTTAGAATATACGGTGCAACAGTTTATTATTTACACACCGACAAAAGACAAAAATATAAGCAATAATAACTGATTATAAATTGTAGTTTCTGTTTGTACCCAAAATTACTTTTGGGCACGAAACACGATGAATGAATAGTTTTGGTGAGTATTTTGGGTTAGGGGTCGATTTGAAGAACAAAATGAAAGACAAAGGTTTTACGTGGTTCGGCATGGTTTGCCTACATCCACGGGTGAATCCCCTTGGGGAGTGGTGTTTATTGATAATAGAATTACAGTCTATTTTTTCTCCTCTTTTCCTCTTATTCGCTACCCCCTATTTATACATTTTTATATCTAAATATAACATAAATTACATTAACTGCTCATTCAAGCCACCATCATCAATTCTGTATGAAACAGCTGTAGTTAATTCTGCATGTATGAAACTGCTGCCTTTAGTACTGCATGGCTGAAACTGCTGCCTTTAGTATTGCATGGCTGAAACTGCTGCCTTTAGTATTGCATGGCCGAAACTGCTGCAATTAGTAGCGCATGGCTGATACTGCTGCCTTTAGTATTGCATGGAATTCAATGGATGAAACTGTTGGAATTCAATTCTGCATAAATGATTGCTGGCAGTATTGGTGGACACTTGCTGGCTGAACAGCTGACTCCATGGGCAAGGACTGGCTTGATGGTTGACAGACATGATGGCTGGCAGCGTGGATGGAGGCTGGCTGGCAGCATGGTTGGGGACTGGTTGGCAGTGCGGAAGAATTTTTGGCTAGGAATTGGTTAGCAGCATTGCGGCTACAAGACCGAAAATTGGCTAGGGGTGCGGCCCGACTTCGATAGTTGACCGACGGTTGACTTTGACTATTGACCAGCCATTGACTTTGACCATTGACCTTGATCGGACGTTGACTTCGATAGTTGACCGACTTTGACCATTGACCGTCCAATGCAGATCGGTGGGCTACCTTGGTTGACTGGTTAGTGGGCTTGGATGAGGACCAAAACATGATTCAAGTATCAATTTGGCCCATTAAGTGGTATTTTTACTTATGGTACAAACATCGCACCCTCTTAACCTCCAACTTGTTGGGGATTAAGAAAAAATTTTGTGTTCCTTAGTCAATGATAAATCTCGCCCCCAAGTGTGGACTATTGATATTGAGGTGATTGGAGAACTTCCCTTGTTGTTTGCGGAAATCAAGACGCCCCCAAGAGTAAATTTATGTTGCCGAAGCGTAAATAGAAACGCCTTCGTTGATTGTGGAGATCGTAATCAAGTCGCCCCCAAGTGCTGTAAAAAACAAGACTGAAGTGATGCAACAGAAGCTTGATAATGGAGCAGAGTGGTGTTGGAAATGAGCGGTAACAACATTGAGTGAAACTGTTCTGCAGCAGCTGTGATCAGCTGGACTGCAGGAGTGACGAGCAAAATTGAACTGCAACAGCTGCGATCAGCTGGAATGCAACAACGATGAGCTTGATTGCGATGCCGCGTTAGCCGGATCGCAAGAATCGCGAGCAAAATCGATCGCATCGTGGTGATCACCGGAATGCGTGAGAACAACGAACGGTTATCTTGCGGTGGGCCGCGATCACCGATCAGTAGAATCTATGAGCATAGTCGACCGCATCAGTTTGTGATCGGTGGAATGCAACAACAACGAACGAAGTTATCTGCGAGAGCTGCGATCAGCCGGATCGGGCAGGAACTGCGACATAGCTGACTCGCATCACCGTGATCACCGGAATGCGGAACAACGAACGAAGTTGTCTTTCGGAATGCGATCACTGGATCGCAGAATCTGCGAAACATAGCGCGGACTGCATCAGCTGTGATCAGCTGGAATGCAGCAGCAACGGAAAAAGCTACACTGCAGCAGCTGCGATGAGCTGGACTGCAGGAACTGCAAGCATAGCTGGACTGCATCAGCTGTGATCAGCTGGAATGCAGCAGCAACGAACAAAGTTACGCTGTCAGAGCGATTCGATTAATTTTATGCGAGAGATCTTTGAGGACTTGGTTTAAACAATTCGATAAACATAGGTGTAATGATTCACGAATAAAACTAGACAAAAGACATCGATTCGTCCAACCGAGTGCCACCCAGATCGCATCGATTCACGTCCAATCGAGTACGTAATTAAGTAAGCAAAATCGATCGCATCGATTGCGTCCAATCGAGTCTGTGATTGCTTTTGAACTGAAGTACAAAAATTCAATCAACATAATTATAATAGTTTAACATTACTGATTGTAAAAATTGCGTAACAATATTAGGGTGTACGCTCGCCCCCTCTTAATCCTACAACTCGTTGGAGGACTAAGAAGTTTGGGTTACCTGAATTTTCGATTTTCAGGAGCTTAATTGCAATTAGGTGTTATGTAACTTGCCCCCAAGCGTATGAAGTGTTACACAGCTTGCCCCAAAAGAGTAATTTTAGACCACGAGGTGTTACATATCTCTCCCCCAAGTGATGGTCAGTCATGTTGAAGTGATATGCAACTCGCCCCCGGAAGATTGTAATTGTCATGTTGCTCAATGCTTGCACAAGGGTGCACTGCCTTGCTGCATTTTGCTCGCGCATGGGATTTTGAATATGTCTGCTACCTGGAATTCGCGCGGGGGGCCAATCCCACTATTCCAGATCCGCGCAGAATTGAAATGTGTGCATCCCCTCGTTGAGAAGATGCTTGCCACATTAAAGGTGTCTTACAAAAAGTATGCATGAATATATGAAAAGATGCAAAAATATGTAGATTGTATACTTACCTTATTGAAAATATTGCTGCGACTTCGCTTTCGAAGTGATTAGGATGCCCACTGGCTATGTCGGTGCTTTTAAGCGACGATGATTAGTATAGTTGCCTTAGCGTCTCATCTCGACTTAGTAATTGATTTGTCCGTGGGACTGGAATGCACCAATTAAGTCCAAGCTGGATCGAAGACAGTTGCCACAGAACTGTATTTCAAAGAACTGTGATCACCGCACTGCAATGATTAGTTTCGCAAACTGGACTGAATCAGTTGAGAGGAAACCTGTATTGAAACAGTTTTTCGGTAAAATCGGACTACAGCAGTTCGACCCTCTGGACTGTAGGAATTAACAAGGACTGCGGCTGTTCGATCTACAGGCCAACAGCTGTTGCTGTGAAACTGGATTACAATAGTTCGATCAACTAACTGTAATAGTTATGTGTAAAAGGACTGCAGCAGTTCGAACAACTGGACTGGCAGATATTTTAATGGTGATTGAATGTGACCGTTTCTCGTCTTTGTCATTTTACATTTCTAAAAATTAACTTTCTCCGAAAATTGGAATGTTTCCTTCACGACCTTGGTAATTGACATACGATCTCATCGGGCCGACAATCACTCAGTATGGATGCACGAAGAATAAGTTACCGAGGAGACAAAATTGGTTGGTCAGCGCCTTGCTCTAACATGTCGATGACGTGATTGTACCCAAAAAATATCATTCTCCAATTGCAAAATTTTACATTCATTTCGTAGGATATTGAAATGCGATCGCAACGAGCCAAAAATCATCCAATTTGGACGTGAGAAGATATCAACGAAACAAATTCTTAGGCCAAGCCCTAGTGGGGTGTACATATCCGCAAGGCAAGAGAAACTGGGCGGAATAATCCGAGGGCTACGGGATTAAGTTGCGCAGCGTTCCATTGGAACAGGGCTACGGAATTAAGTTGTATCGCGCAGCACCGAATCATACTCTCACATTAATCGCCGATTTTTTCAGTAGCCGATTAATCGGCATTTAATCGCCGAGTAATCGGCGATTGCCGCTAACCGATACCGCCGGCCTAGTCTGCCGCCGCCGCCTCCGATCGCCGTTCGCTGCCGCCGCTCGTGATGGCCGCCGGCTTTTTTTTTTTTTTTAATTTTGAAACGTTTCGCCACGCTTTTCACGAACTGTCGCCTTTTGTCTTGAAATTTCTGCAACGGCTGTTGGTGGTGTTATCTTTTCTCTTTGACCTTTTGCAACAGTTTTAAGGATGTTGTCTTTTCTCTTCACAATTTCAAAGAACAGGTTTGTTGAATCATTTACCGTTTCTCATGGAATTTTCACCATGATTTTGTTGCACTTTTGTGGTCCTTTCTGGAATTTTCTGAGATGCTTTTCTGGAGGTTTTCCCTCGGGTATTCAGGCACCTTGAGATGTGGACAACTTCACCACTTTGCAATCATAACAAATATTGATTTTGTCATACAACAAACTCGAACAGTGGATAATGCGTTATTTGAGAAGCAATTTTTTCGGACTTTGGACTTGAACATGTTTGCGGATCGAACATCCCGACAACAACCTTGGTGGTTTTCGCAGTGAATCGGCTTTGGTGGCTTCTCGTCTGCGATCTTTGGGCTATAATAATTGTGATTAATCAACTCGCAGCTGCGATCAGCTGGACGGCAGTGATAGAAATCGAAACTGGATTCAGCCATGTCGTGGATCGAATATCCTACAACAGTTTTGATGGTATTTCACTACATCTTTTTGCCGCGGACCGAGCGTCCCAGCAACATTATCATCAGATTTTGTAGTGATGTGATTTTCAGTGGTATCCACAGGTAATAGCTTCAGCAAATCTGAAACGGCGAATCTTTATTGCAACAGTTGCGATCTACTGGACTGTAGTATGTGCGATTATACGGTCAGCAGCAGCTACGATCAGCTGGACTGCGACTGTTATGATCAAACTGGACTGCAGAAATACATTCATCAAACTTATATCATTATATTTATGATCTTGGCACTTCTTGCTTACAGATTTCTCTCTACTTTACATTTATGAGAACAAACACTACATAATTTTGATGCATTCAAAGTGGTATCCTTGGTCTTGGATAAAAATTCTAATGAAGAACATGTACTTGAATAAAGTTGAACAATTGAAGAATGACTAACTATCGAGCATTACTACTACTCTGATGCAGAAGCAGGTTCCTGCTAGATAATTCCCTAAGCTTGGAACACATACTGAGGGAGAGTTCCATTGTCTGCCTATAAACAATATAGTTTAGTCTCATAGAAGCAAAAAAAATATTCCACATAACTACTATCAGTAACATGAAGAGGAGGCCAAACCTCGATCAAAGAGACGTCTGCTCTTTGCATAGTCACCGTTCATGCAATATCCAATTCAGTGCACCAGCCCAAGAAGCTACAGAAAAACATTGCAACCTTCAAGGTGTCAACAATAAATGTTAGTATATAGAAGCCAAATATGCCATTCGATACACATTTTAGAATATACGGTGCAACAGTTTATTATTTACACACCGACAAAAGACAAAAATATAAGCAATAAAAAATGATTATAAATTGTAGTTTCTGTTTGTACCCAAAATTACTTTTGGGCACGAAACACGATGAATGGATAGTTTTGGTGAGTATTTTGGGTTAGGGGTCGATTTGAAGAACAAAATGAAAGACAAAGGTTTTACGTGGTTCGGCATGGTTTGCCTACATCCACGAGTGAATCCCCTTGGGAGTGGTGTTTATTGATAATAGAATTACAGTCTATTTTTTCTCCTCTTTTCCTCTTATTCGCTACCCCCCCCCTATTTATACAGTTTTATATCTAAATATAACATAAATTACATTAACTGCTCATTCAAGCCACTATCATCAATTCTGTATGAAACAGCTGTAGTTAATTCTGCATGTATGAAACTGCTGCCTTTAGTACTGCATGGCTGAAACTGCTGCCTTTAGTATTGCATGGCTGAAACTGCTGCCTTTAGTATTGCATGGCTGAAACTGCTGCAATTAGTAGCGCATGGCTGATACTGCTGCCTTTAGTATTGCATGGAATTCAATGGATGAAACTGTTGGAATTCAATTCTGCATAAATGATTGCTGGCAGTATTGGTGGACACTTGCTGGCTGAACAGCTGACTCCATGGGCAAGGACTGGCTTGATGGTTGAGAGACATGATGGTCGGCGTGGATGGAGGGCCGGGTCGGCAAAGCATGGTTGAGGGTTGTTGGCGATGCGGAAGAATTTTTGGCTAGGAATTGGTTAGCGGATTGCGGCTACAAGACCGAAAATTGGCTAGGGGTGCGATCGACTTCGATAGTTGACCGACGGTTGACTTTGACTATTGACCATCCATTGACTTTGACCATTGACCTTGATCGGACGTTGACTTCGATAGTTGACCGACTTTGACCATTGACTGGTCTGTGCAGACTGGTGGGCTACCTTGGTTGACTGGTTAGTGGGCTTGGATGAGGACCAAAACATGATTCAAGTATCAATTTGGCCCATTAAGTGGTATTTTTACTTATGGTACAAACAGTTTCCTATTTCACCTTCAAGCATAGATACTCCATCTGTGCTTGACGTTTTCTGGCTTGAAGTTGGAACTAAAATTAAAAGTTTCAAATGTTTTAATGGAACACCTAGTGTTGCCAAACTTTACATGCACATTTATATACTTCAGAGAACTTTCCTTATTGGTTTCTCTTTTCTAAGTCAGACAGTCAGAGATGAGTCTCATGTGAGGCATGAGAGTAAGTGCGACAATCATTGGCTGATCGAAAAGAAGAAACAAAAAAACACTATAAGTAGAAGTAGAAGTAAAGGAACTCACACCCATCCATCTGCATCAAAACACCATTTGCGTCATCCGTCATTGGCGTAGTTATCACACCCTGCTACGAAGGATTAGGGGACATGTCTATTTCGATTCCTTGGTGTCCGGTTTCTTTCCCAATTTTTTTGTTGATCATTTAATAATAGTTGAAAGAGAAACTAATCAAACCGAAGACAGCTCTGCTCAATCTATATATGGGAAATTAAAGGAATAATGAGAAAAGATACCAACAGAAAATGACTGGGTAATATAGAAACATGCATGTGATCAAGTGTCCAGGCGGTTCAAAGAGTAAGGGTGAAAAACAGATATAGGCCTGTTTTTTTTCAGGGTGACAACCATAGGCCCGTTTTTTTGAAAATTACAAATCTAGGCCGGTTTTGACCATTTTTTTGAAAAAACGGCTAACGGTGGTTATCCACCTTTTTGGCACCGTTAGTGTGTTATGAAAAGACTTTTAAGCCCTTCGACTCATTAAACTCACCGAGTTAATGTTTAAATCGTCGATTATGCACAGGGACTCGGTGCTGACTGTGTAAACACGTGTATCTGTACACGTCATAGATTCTGTCACGTGTCAGTAAAAATGTGGCCCCCACAGTACCCAACGGCAGGATAATCTCCAATAAAAGCATATCTTCTTCATATCTTCTCATCTTCTCCATATCTTCTTCTCTGTCTCATTTTCATTCAGATCTGAAAATGGTTGGTGGTGTTCATCCTTCATCAAAATGTAGCACTAGCAAAGATCAAGGTGCGATCGATATGTGTGACAAAGAAGACCATGAAACCAAGAGTTGTCCCTGGGTATATTCAAGGTGCAAACATGTACCTTGTAATGGAGTTAGAGCATTATTGAGATCTAAAACCGATCAAACAAATGGAAGGGCCTTCTTCAAATGTTTGAATCCCACCTGCAACTACTTTGAGTGGTTTGATCTTGCTTCTTCTCCAGCTACATCACTTCAAATAAAGCTTCCAAGCCAACATAGCCGCATTGCTGTGGAGATGAGAACCACTTTGTTTCAATAATTGTCCATTTAACAATCTCCCCTGCTTCAAACACAACTGCAATTCAAAGTTACAACTAAAGGTTTGTAAGAATCAACACAATCTGAATATAGCATATCTGGTATTGTTTATGGGTAAAAATTGTTTCTGCCGATTACGGTAAATTCGATAGGTGAGTGGGAAACTGGTTCAAACCCTAAACAAATGTGCTGCACGTGAGCACTTTATAGATTCGAGAGATCAATGCTGCATAAGTCCGGCCTAAACCAAGAAATGGCCGTTCCGGACTTGCTTCGGTCACAAAGTGGAGGAGAAGGGTTGATTTGGGGAGGGAAGCAAAGAAAGGTGTTGAGACCGAATAGTGCAGGAGAGTAGTGTCTCGACTTGTATCGTAAAGTGAAAGCTTCGGAAGCTTGCAAGAGATGAAAGCTTTTGGAGAGCTTGCAAAGTTGCCTTTTCGAGAGTGTTGTATTTTTCTCCTGACCGAGACTTGTTGTCCGGTGGAAATAGGTAAGACCTATTTATACAAGTCGAGATTGAAACGTACCCTGGCCTCATGAAGGAAGAGAGTAAAGGGTGAAATAATGGGAGGAGGTGGTAACCGCATGGTGTTAATGGCTGAAAACGTTTTCACCATTATTTCCTCATTTATTTGACCGCTTTATTCCTTTTCACGCTTTCTTAATGTGAGCGTAGTGTACGCTGCAAGCTGTGACCGCCAAACCAAGACCCTGGAAAGCATCCCCCAGTTTGTGTTGATGTCTCGAGTGTTGGTTGCATCTTGAGTGCAAGTGGTGCTGCTAAGGGCGCATGTGGCATGTGCCAGTGGCATGTGCGGAATGCCTTTGTTGCGAGTTGCACCTCGAGCGCAAGTGGCAATGCCAGAGATGCTAGTGGCATGTGTGGCATGTGCCAATGGCGTGTGTGGAATGCCTTGGTGGTAGGTTGCACGGTTTTCAAGTTAGGCTACCATCGTGTGTGTTTGGCATGTGCCAATGGCATGCGTGGCCGTTAGGGCCGTGGCCTTGGTAGGAAAAGCTACCAGCGAGCATGTTGGCATGTGCCAATGGCATGCGTGGCCGTTAGGGCTGTGGCCTTGGTAGGAAAAGCTACCAGCGAGCATGTTGGCATGTGCCAATGGCATGCGTGGCCGTTAGGGCCGTGGCCTTGGTAGGAAAAGCTACCAAACGAGCATGTTGGCATGTGCCAATGGCATGCGTGGCCGTTAGGGCCGTGGCCTTGGTAGGAAAAGCTACCAGCGAGCATGTTGGCATGTGCCAATGGCATGCGTGGCCGACTTGGCCTAGGTTGCATGGTTTGTAAGCCTAGGGCGCTATATTTGGCATGTGCCAATGGCATAGCGGCTTGGAAATATGGCTTGTGGTACGTGTTGGCATGTGCCAATGGCACGTACGGCCATGTTGACCTAGTTGCACGTTTTGCAAGCCTAGGGCGCTATATTTGGCGTGTGCCAATGGCATAGCGGATTGGAAATATGGCTTGTGGTACGTGTTGGCATGTGCCAATGGCACGTACGGCCATGTTGACCTAGTTGCACGTTTTGCAAGCCTGGGGCGCTATATTTGGCGTGTGCCAATGGCATAGCAGATTGGAAATATGGCTTGTGGTACGTGTTGGCATGTGCCAATGGCACATATGGCCATGTTGACCTAGTTGCACGTCTTGCAAGCCTAGGGCGCTATATTTGGCGTGTGCCAATGGCATATCGGATTGGAAATATGGCTTGTGGTACGTGTTGGCATGTGTCAATGGCACGTACGACCATGTTGACCTAGTTGCACGTCTTGCAAGCCTAGGGCGCTATATTTGGCGTGTGCCAATGGCATAGCGGCTTGGAAATATGGCTTGTGGTACGTGTTGGCATGTGCCAATGGCACGTACGGCCATGTTGACCTAGTTGCAAGTCTTGCAAGCCTAGGGCGCTATATTTGGCGTGTGCCAATTTGCATAGTGGCTTAGTTTGGCATGGTTTCCAATGAGTGCGATATGTAGTTTGGTTTGGCATTGTTGCCATGGTGCGCAGTGTGCGGCTTGGTTTGGCATTGTTGCCATGGTGCGCAGTGTGCGGCTTGGTTTGGCATTGTTGCCAAGGTGCGCAGTGTGCGGCTTGATTTGGCATTGTTGCCATGGTGCGCAGTGTGCGTCTTGGTTTGGCATTGTTGCCATGGTGCGCAGTGTGCGGCTTGGTTTGGCATTGTTGCCATGGTGCGCAGTGTGCGGCTTGGTTGGGCATTGTTGCCATGGTGCGCAGTATGCGGCTTGGTTTGGCATTGTTGCCATGGTGCGCAGTGTGCGGCTTGGTTTGGCATTGTTTCCTTAGTGCGCAGTGTGCGGCTTGGTTTGGCATTGTTACCATGGTGCGCGATGTGCGGCTTGGTTTTGGAATTAGGGTTACGTAATCGAAAACCCTAATGGGTATTTTTGAAAAAATACCCCTATTAATTATTTACACCTGAGTTAAATGCTCTTAGTTAATGTGTTGCGGGTAACACTAGGTCATGGGGTTTTACGATTTTACCCCTTGTTTAAAAACCACCATCAACGGTATGTAAGAAAAAAGACTGTGATGCTTTCAGATGGGCTTCAGATGCACTTGTAATTGAAAAAAAAAGAGACATTGAAAGGAAAAGTACTAGAAGTATGTAATGAGTTTAAGAAAAATCTGAAAATGTAATGAAACAGAAGTTGTAATTGAACATTCCATAAAATGTTATGCAAAAGAAACTTCCAACTCATATCCAAAGTTCAAACTTAAAACTGCACCAACAATCCAAAGTGAAAAAGAAACTTCCAACATGAAATGAAACTCAATCAACATAACTAACTCAGATCTTCTACACAAAATGAAACTCAATCAACATAACTAACTCAGATCTTCATATACTTCTTTGATTTCTTCTTGTTCTTTGGATCTGACACTGTAAAGGTGACATTGTTGCTAACTGAACCAATCTTCTTGAAATTCTGATTCATACATGAGGTTTGAGAAGATCCAACTTTTGCTTTTGTCTTTCCCTTGACACCCTTTTCAGATCTTGCAGCAGCTTGCTTAGATGAATCACCAACACAACTCTGGCTATTGGATTTTGTCTTAGTTGCACCCCTTACACTGGTACTTTGACCTGCAGATGAACCATAAACAACTTTTGCAGCTTTCTTGTTCCTCTTTGATGGACCTGATTCATAAGTTGTGTGAGTATCACCATCAACACATGTTCTAGACTTTGGTACCTTTGGATTAGAACCAACTGCTCCTCCAGCACAAGTCTTTTCATAATGACCTGGTTCTCCACATCTCTTGCATCTTCTACACTTCTTTCCTGTGGGTTGAGGTTCATCATAGGCTCTAATTCTTTTTCCCCTTGGTCTACCTGGTTTTCTGATGTTCACTGGAGGTTTTATCAACTCTTTCAATGCTGTCTGATATGTGGTCTATTGGATCACACGATATTAATTGTGTTTCTTTCATGGTGGAGGTCCCACTGCATTAGCTTGCTCCTAAGGTCCTCAAGCGTCACCACTGCGTTGCGTTTCTGCAAAGGCCCGGTGCACCTCTACGATTCTGATTACGATTCTGATAAAAGAGTGCAGTTTGGAAAGGGCTGAAGCCGGTCCTTTTTCTTGGCTGTAATCTTTTTGCATATTTAGAGTTTCCACTTTCCACACTTTCAACATGAGATTCTAGTTGATTTAACAAACATGTAATTTCCGATACCCAACAGAGTTATTAGACTATTTTAGACCATATCATTGGCTCTTTCCATCTATGTTTATCATATGGTTCGGAGCTTTGTGAACATGGCAACCACAAAAAATCTGCACTGCAGACCAAATATTCTTAATTTGGTTTAGTTATAGTGCAGTGGATGGAGGGTCTACTTGGCAATTGCTAAAAAAGCTAAATAGAAAACAGAAATGGTCTTTCGCTTCACTTTTCTGAAACTAGGTTGCCTAAACAATTTGGAAAAAAGGTTCCTAGGCTCATTCTTGAAGTACTACTTTTTGTAAGCCATGTGTTTGCATTAGAATCTTTCTTTACTTCTTGGTTATTTTGAAGAATTCTGATTTTGTATCAAATCTGAAATTATCACTAAACAACATCATGTGCATTTAGTCGTAAAGTCATTTAACCATCAAACATGAGATGATTTTTGCATGTACGCCTTTATATGAGATGCATCATATATTATAATCTGTAGACTACGAGGTTTTACATTGTATGGAAAGTCAAGTCGGCATTTGGTCGGTTGTCAATCCGTCAAATATAATTTCACTTTCTCAATCAATTAAATATAAATATAGTATTCGATAAGAAAGAGTTCGTATCCACAGGGAGGCGTTTGTTGTTATAAACTTTCAGTTTCTAGAATAACCCAAGGTATGTTTGTTGTATTTAAGCAAATAAAAGTAATTAAAAGCAAAATAAGTAATTGGAATTATCAATAAGGAGAGAATATTGGTCACGGGATAGTATCATTCACAAACATGTATTTTCATCAATGATTAGAATTGGTATTTAATCTCGTATTTATTAAAAGTCCTAGGATATCTTGATCGCAAGTATAACCCGTTAATTCCCTGTTTTCATCACAACCACATTAAAAGATGCATATGTGAATTCTTCGTCGAAAGCAACCTAAAGTGTAAAAGCACAATTAAGTTTAACTCCCTAAAAGCATTAAGATTTATGGAATAAGACTCATCAATGCAAACGAATGTGTAAAAGCACTAAACGTTTAACAAAAGTTATGATTCACTTGTGACTAATAGGATATATCACTATAAGCACTAACCACAATTATGCTACTTAGAATCAGGGATAAACAACGTTTTCGTATTGAAAACCCTAATATAGCTCTAGAGATGAACACAAATCGGATTGATTCCGGACTCAACCTAACAAGTTTTCAAATCTTATAACACTATTAATTGTGAATCACAAACAATAATTACTGAGACAAAACTAATTCATTGAATCAAAAGCATGTTGAGAAATCAACTTTTATCCCATAACCAATAAGATGTTTAGCTACTCATAGCTATGGAGTTCATCATCATCAATATTCAATAATAAAACAAGGAAGAAGAAGAACAAAACCAAACCCTAGAAGCGTAAACAAAAGTGGCTCTCCAAAAATTCCAAGCAAAAAGATATCTATAAGTTGTAGAAGACCTTCCCTTTTATAGCTTTCTCCAACTTCTAAAATTAGGTCTAGTCTTCAAAGTCCATTAGGTGAGAATCCACCAAGCCCATAAGGATGAGAAACCCGTGTAGAAAATACGCCCCAAAAACGGTCACCGGAAGTCTGGTATTGTGGCCGGAAATCGGCCGGAAAGTCGCCGGAAAACAGCTCCGGTGACCGGCAAAGTCCGCCCAGTCACCGGTCAACGAGTCAGAACGGTCGGGTCAACGGGTCAACTCAGTCGGATCGGGTCAGGTGAGTTAGTGGGCTGACTAGTCTTGGCCTGAACCATTGCAGCCTTGCACAGGCCAAACGCTTGTGATGCACAATGATCACACTTCTCATTCTATCCATAGCCAACTGCAACACTGCCATTTCCATAACAATTCAAATCATCACTACCCATTACCACCTGAGCTGCACAACTTACAATCCCAGCTGCTCCATTGCAGCCATTTATACACAGACCCATACAAGCAACAGCTCATCATAAATTCATATCCATACTGCACCACCTGCAATTTCATGCCATGCTACTGCCACACTACTTTGAGTTCCATAACTCTGCAGCTGCAATAGCCTTCAGCTTTTGAGCTTCACCATCTCTTGTCTGCACTACATTCCTACAGACTCCCAGTTTATTCTCTCCGATTCCATGGCTCGAGCAACAACAATGGCAAGGCTGGTCACTCTAACCATGCTCACCAACGGCAGAAAGCCATACTCCTTGCTGTGTCTCAGCCATCTCAATATGTAGTCAGCTCCGCTCCCAGCTGAATAGCATCACTATAGCTACATCACTTGCAGCCACAGGCAATCATCTCCAGCCTGCACCTGCTATACTCATTCCACATCACCTTTACTGAACTTTATCAACAGCTCAATTCCAACTCCACACTCAAACATTGCCTCACTACACTGGACTCCCTGGCAAGCAAACACATCACCACCATTACAACCACAGCATCAGGCCATCATCAAAACATCCATTCTCATCTCCTGGCTCCAAGAGCACCATAACCCATGTCCAATTCTTGAGACATCACCAATATCTTCATACTCATAACCAATTCTGCCTTGCTCCACCAATGGACAACATCAGATTCATAGCCACTGTCAGCCAACACACATAGCAGAGCCCATTACTATTTTCTTGTACCCAATTCTCCATCTGCATCATCAAACCCTGGCAGCTACCACCTTCTCCAGATTCAACAACAGCACAGAAACATTGCTTGCTCCAACCTTCTTGCCCTGAGCCACCAACAAGCTCCATTGCTCATCCTCACATAGCTCTAAAAATCCCAGGCAACAACTTCATCTGGTCAATGGCCACACATCTCTATCCTTTACAGAACCCTTCTTCATAACCTCTCAGATTAACTTGAATATCCCTCCATTTGAGTCTTCACATCTCAAAACAACATCAACCATCGATCCCTTTTAGCCATTCCTCTCTGAATTTCTCCACTGCCTCCTCACTGCATCTGAGCTCGAGCTCATCCTCATAAATCGAGAGCAGCCACAAAATCCGTAGAAACCCCAACTCAGAATCCTTAACAAATCTCTTCCATTCTCCCTGTTGCATACCCCCATGAGAACTCCCAGATTCACTCGCCAGAAGCTCTTCACAAATTCACAGCAGCCCTAACTCAAATTCATCAACCAGCTTCAATTTCAGTACCAATAGCTCTCTATCTCCATTTCCTCTGCCAGCCGATGCTCTTGATTTCTCCGATCTATTGAAGAACAATAAGACCTTCACTTCTTCTCGAAATCAGTAGCAGCAGCCACTGCTATTTTCTTTCTCAGATGCAAAATGAAATTTGGGGAAGAAAACGAGTTCCTTCACAAAACCAAGCTGATAAGGCTGCCTGTACGGCCATATTTAGGCACCCAGATAATGCCTACGGGCCACCCGGTTTAGAGTTAGCTTGTCGGTTTCAGGGAACCGACAATTATTTGCTTCTTCTTCACTTCCTTCTTGTGCACTATAGCCCGCTCCAAATAACTAATTTCTTCTTCTTTTGCTCCCAAGGACTCCAGAGTACCTAATAACTCAAAAACACGCATAAGATACATAATTCACACGAAAAATAGCAAAGAAAGCATAAACTCTAGATAGTAAATACGGTGTATTCTACACCTATCAGATTCCCCCACACTTAGACTTTGCTAGTCCTCGAGCAAATCAAACAATTCAATAAAATACAACAACTCCGTGTCGTCGAGGCTACGGTCACTTTTAGCATAAATAACAAGCCTTTAAACCCCTAGGTGTCCCTAGTGGACGAGTTATAGTCTCGTGAGGGTTTACTAGAGATATACCCACAAAACCTATTTTTCCAACTCCGTCTATTTGTGACAAATCAATGAACGAATCCAAAATGACTACAGGAGGAGGTACCTTGCAAATTCAATTCAAATATTAGTAAATAAACTCTAATTAGATAGTTGAACAAGCCACAATACTCGGAAACTAACAAACCACAATCACAATGAAAGATTAAGAAGATGGATAAAGATGTAGATGTTGGCGGATATTCACAAGTGTTCGATGTTTCCCATATTTGTCTGAAGGTCACTGCTAAGATGAACCTAATCCTATTAGATTGAGCTATCTTGTCTGCTGAATGCTACATCAAATCAATTGGCATATACAAGGGAACCAAGAGTGACTTTATTCAACACAATAATAATTTTTTCTCTTTTTTTTTATATGATTGGATCAAACTGGATCCAATTTCTCTTTTTTTTTTTAGACGGCATGTTTAGATCTTTTGGATCCAAGCGCATGCTTCCTTGTCAACACGTATATGATAGTTGCCTTGGATCCTGCATTCCACGCTTGTTTAGGCGACGGAGACAGGGACTACGTTTCACACATACTGCTATTCCCAAGTGTCTTTTTATTCCGTTTTGGTCTAATTGGTCGGTCTCTTTTCCTTTTTTTTTTTCAATTTTTTTTTTTTTTTTTTTTTTTTTTTTTTTTTTTTTTCTAGTAACTCAATCACTCTATTTCATCCTAACAGTAATAACAACTCGATTTTTAGTGACCCACCAAAGCACTTAAAGAACAATAGATAAATATGGAAAAATAAAAATAGAATGCGATATGGTGATATTCCGAGATATGGTAACAACTATCATATAATTTGTGATTTCTGATCTATGTTCGTCCCTTTTAGTTAATTGGTTCCTCAACTCCTGCATTCAAAATGGTTCCATCTTAAAGGCACAAGTTCTAGATTTCGGAGTTCAAAAAGCACAAATTTTTCTGATTTTTCTAGTTTTCTGATTTTTTTTTTTTATACATAAAACAAACTAAAACATATAAATGCTCCCCCACACTTAAACTTTACATTGTCCTCAATGTAAAATTGAATCATCCAAAGTAAGTTAAGGTGGGAAATCCTAGCAAGAAATCAGCAAAAACAAAGTAAAAACAAAACAAGAAAAACTAAAAACAAGAAAAGAAAGAAATACAAGACAAGAAATACTCATCCTTTGGGTTGCCTCCCAATTAGCGCTTGGTTTAAAGTCGTCAGCCCGACTATCTCCTTGCTTTCTATGACTCCTCCAGAGGGAGCACATCCACAAAGTTAACTCCTTCCACCACTTCGGAAGTGAAATTCTCATAATATGGTTTCAACCGGTGCCCATTAACTTTAAGTTCTTTCCCTGTAGCTATGCTACGAATTTCCACTGCACCATGAGAAAACACATTAGTAACAATAAAAGGTCCGATCCATCGTGACCTTAGTTTACCCGGAAATAATTGCAAGCGAGAATTAAACAAAAGCACTTTCTGCCCAATGCAAAATTGTTTCCTAGAAATCATGTTATCATGGAATGCTTTCGTCTTTTCTTTGCAAATCCGTGAACTTTCAAATGCATCATTGCGAATCTCCTCTAGCTCTTGGAGTTGTAACTTCCTTTGCTTTCCAGCCCCATCCATCTCCATGTTGCATTGCTTAATAGCCCAAAACGCCTTATGCTCAATTTCCACGGGTAAGTGACAAGGTTTACCATACACAAGCCTAAAAGGAGACATTCCAATAGGTGTTTTATATGCGGTTCTATACGCCCACAAAGCATCATTAAGTCGCATGCTCCAATCCTTCCTTGTTGGGTTCACCATCTTTTCTAGAATTGATTTCACCTCACGGTTAGACACCTCGGCTTGTCCATTAGTTTGGGGATGATAAGGTGTTGCAATCTTATGCAACACATTGTACTTCGCCAACAAGCTTTGTAGAATCCTGTTTTTGAAGTGAGAACCCCCATAGCTAATTATGGCTCTTGGAATTCCAAACCTTGCAAAAATATTAGCTTGCACAAAATCTGAAACCACTTTAGAATCATTAGTAGGGGTGGCTTTAGCTTCCACCCATTTCGAGACATAATCAACCGCAAGGTAAGATATAAAAATTCCCATGGGAGTTGACAAAAGGCCCCATAAAATCAATACCCCATACATCAAAAACTTCAATAAATTGAATATAAGTTTGTGGCATTTGATTTCGGACACCTAGATTGCCGGTTCTTTGACACCTATCACAAGTTGTACAAAATATGTGTGCATCCTTAAACAAAGTTGGCCAATAAAAACCACTTTCAAGTAGCTTGTGCGCGGTTCTCTTACTCCCAAAATGTCCTCCGCAAGCATAAGAGTGACAAAAAGACAAGATAGAGTTAAATTCGGATTCAGGAACGCACCTTCGTATCACTTGGTCACTACCATGTTTCCATAAGTATGGATCATCCCATATGTATTGGTTCCCTAACCTCTTAAGTTTGTCCCTCTCAGCACGAGACAAGTTCTTTGGGATTTGTTTAGAAACTAAGTAATTGACAATATCGGCATACCATGGTTCTCCAAAGGCAATTGAGAAAAGTTGCTCGTCCGGGAAACTTTCACGCAACGGGATAGTCTCCTTGTCCACAGCAAGTCAGCTTAAATGATCCGCAACGGTGTTCTCAATTCCTTTCTTGTCTTTGATTTCAATATCAAACTCTTGCAAGAGTAATATCCATCGTATGAGCCTCGGTTTCGCCTCTTTCTTTGTAAGCAAGTATCTAAGTGCTGCATGATCAGAAAAGACAACAACTTTTGTACCAATTAGATAAGAGCGAAACTTCTCTAAAGCAAAAACAATGGCTAATAACTCCTTTTCAGTGGTTGTGTAGTTTTGTTGAGCCTCATTTAACGTTCTAGAAGCATAATAAATAGCATGAGGATGCTTCCCCACACGTTGCCCAAGCACCGCACCAACCGCATAATCACTAGCATCACGCATGAGTTCAAACGGCTTACTCCAATCCGGTGGTTTAATGATAGGGGCTGAAATCAAAAGTTCTTTCAAACGATTGAATACCGCCATACATTTCTCATCAAAGTTAAAAACCACATCTTTTTGCAATAAGTTACAAAGTGGTGATGCTATCTTGGAAAAGTCCTTGATGAACCTACGATAAAAACCTGCATGACCAAGAAAAGAACGAATCTCCCTCACCGTAGTGGGAGGGGTTAGAGCACGAATAAGGTCTATCTTAGATTTATCGACTTCCAAGCCTTTAGAAGATATTATATGGCCTAAAACTATGCCATGAGTTACCATGAAATGGCACTTCTCCCAATTTAGCACAAGATTTGTTTCAACACATCGTTCAAGGATTAGAGACAAATTGTTCAAGCAAAGGTCAAAAGAATCACCAAAGACACTAAAGTCATCCATGAACACTTCGATTATGTTTTCAACATATTCTGAAAAGATACTTACCATACACCTTTGAAAAGTAGCCGGAGCATTGCATAGGCCAAAAGGCATCCTTCTATAAGCAAAAGTACCGAAAGGACAAGTGAAAGTGGTTTTCTCTTGGTCCTCCTGCTATCACAATCTGATTATAACCTGAATAGCCATCAAGAAAGCAATAGTAAGAGTGTCCAGCTAAACGTTCAAGCATTTGATTAATAAAAGGTAAAGGAAAGTGATCTTTTCTAGTGTTGGCATTCAATTTTCTATAATCAATACAAACCCTCCAACCGGTTTGCACACGAGTTGGGACAAGTTCATTCTTATCATTCTCCACCACCGTCACACCTGATTTCTTTGGTACTACTTGTACCGGGCTTACCCACTTGCTATCGGATATGGGGTAGATAACACCCACTTCCAAAAGCTTGAGTATCTCCTTTTTCACAACTTCCATCATGGGAGGATTCAAACGACGTTGCGCGTCCCTTTTAGGCTTTGCATCATCCTCCAAACGAATTTTGTGCATACAAACGGCAGGGCTAATACCCTTGATATCGGCAATTGTCCATCCTATGGCCGTATTGTACTTCCTTAGCACCCTTAGAAGTTTTTGCTCCTGTAAATCACTAAGCTCGTTAGAAACAATCACCGGTAAGTCTTCATTATCACCCAAGTACAAGTACTTGAGGTGGTCGGGAAGAGGTTTCAATTCTAAAATCGGAGATTTAATAATTGAAGGTACAAGCTTTTCATCACTGCATGGTAAAGAAATAAAAGAGATATTATGAGTTTTCGGGCATTCTTGTAGTGAATTAAGATCACCAAGAGCTTCCTTGACTTCATTACCACACTCTACACCATTATCTATGGATGTAGTTAACACGGTTTCCAAAGCATCATCACCGTTTAATTCAAACATTTGTTGTGCCAATGTATCCATCACATCAATGGAGAAACAAGAGTGGACATCGCTAGGATATCTCATCGTCTCGAAAATGTTGAAACGTATTATTTCTCCATCAAACTCCATAGTTAGCGTTCCCTTATCCACATCAATTATGGTTTTCGCCGTTTTCATAAAAGGACGCCCAAGAAGCAATGGAAGAGATGAGTCCGGTGAACCTTCATCCATCTCTAACACACAAAAGTCCGCTGGAAATACAAGTTGATTAACCTGCACAAGAACATCCTCAACAATACCCATTGGGTAGACATTAGAGCGATCGGCTAATTGCAATACAATTTCAGCCTTTTTAAGAGGACCAAGATCAAGTGAATTATACATTGACGCAGGCATAACATTAACGGATGCACCTAAATCCAACATAGCTTTGTTAAAAGTTGTGTTACCAATTGTGACGGGAATGTCAAAACTACCCGGATCCTTGCACTTAAGTGGGAGTTTGTGTTGTAAGATTGCCGAAGCATTCTCCCCCACACTTAGCACTTCATTACCTTTGAGCCTTTGCCTATTGGTACACAAGTCCTTCAACACCTTTGCATACTTTGGAACTTGCTTGATAGCATCAATGAGTGGTATGTTCACATTGATCTTTCTAAGAACGTCTAAAATCTCCTTTTCTATTTCCGCCTTCTTAGAACTTGCAAATCTGCGAGGAAAAGGTAGAGGAGGAACATAAGTAGAAACCGGAGTTTTAGCGTTAGGAATAGGTACCTCAGAAGTTTGGGGAGAATCCTCGGTTTCTCCTCCCAAACAGTTCCTTTGGTGTTTCCACCACGCCCGAATCAAGAACCGGGTTGCACAAGTTGTGTACCGCTTCTCAACGTAATGGCATTGACACCCTCTTTTGGGTTAATAGGTTGAGAAGGAAGTCTCCCACTATTTTGTGCCTTCAAATTGTTGATATCAACCGCCATGGAGCCTACTTGAGTCTGCAACTCCTTAATAGCACTCTTAGTCTCTTGTTGACTTTCCTTGAACATGGTGGAAATGCCTTGCATAAAAGTTTGAAGCTTTGCATCGATATCAGCACCTTGAGTTTGCATTGATTGTTGTGCTTGCGGTTGCTGAAATTGTTGTTGTTGTGGTTGAAATCCACTTGGACGGTTGAAAGTAGGTTGTTGAACGACACCTTGCTTGTTGGCATAGCTAAAATTGGGGTGATCTCTCCATCCCGGATTGTAAGTGTTGGAGTAGGGATCATACCGTCTTGGTTGATTCGGAAAGATCGCATTAGCTTGCTCGTCTTCATAAGATTGAGGAGAAGTTGGTATAACCGCGGATGCAACTTGTTGCAACATTGCTGTCATGTTACCCATTTGTTGACGAAGTTCCTCCACCTCGCTTACTTCACTCACCCTTCTTAGAATCACTTCCGAACCACGACTTAAGAATTGTTGTGAGTTCGCTGCCATGTTTTCAATCAACTCTCTAGCTTGTGCCACCGTCTTGTTCACTAGTGCACCACCACCCGCGGCGTCAAGAAGATTCCTATCACTTGATTGGAGCCCTTCATAGAAGTATTGGATAATCATCGCATCACTGAATTGGTGGTGAGGACAGCTTCCAACCAACCTCTTGTATCGTTCCCAACATTCATATAAGGATTCTCCCACGATTTGCTTCATCCCGCAAATCTCCTTGCGAATTTGAGTAGCCTTGGATGCAGGAAAATATCTCTCCAAAATGAGTTTCTTCAGCCCATTCCATGTTGTGACACTTCCGGGAGGTAGATAATATAACCAATCCTTAGCACTATCCATTAAAGAGAAACGGAAAACCTTCAACATTGCACCATCCGCTGGAAGCATAGCCATGACAGTGGTGTGGAAGTCCATAAGATGTTTGTTTGGGTCTTCATTCACCATACCATGGAATTTTGGTAGTTCTCTAAGCAACCCCGGCTTAATCTCAAAAGTAGAGTCCGTTTGAATACAACCCCGTTGTGTGTCAAGCTTATGAGACGCCAAGTCCTTGAGTGTACGATTTGCATCACCCATTGCTACTTCAACTTGTGGTACGTCTACAATTGGAACCTCTTGCTCTCCTTCTAAGTGTAACTCTCCGTCCACCTCTCACTCGTGCTCGTCCGTTGCGCCTTGACTTGGTTGGAGTATTGTGCCTTTTCGAGTAGCTATCCCGCACCTTGGATAATTCCAATCTTTAGTAGCCAGGGATTGATACCTGAAAACAATTCTAGCAACCAAGTAAGAAACAAGATGACAAACAAAAAGCAAAGATAAAAGCAGAAATTGTAAAAAGAAACTAAAAACTCAATAACAAGCCGTGTGCCTCCCTGGCAACGGCGCCAAAATTTGGTCGGTTGTCAATCCGTCAAATATAATTTCACTTTCTCAATCAATTAAATATAAATATAGTATTCGATAAGAAAGAGTTCGTATCCACAGGGAGGCGTTTGTTGTTATAAACTTTCAGTTTCTAGAATAACCCAAGGTATGTTTGTTGTATTTAAGCAAATAAAAGTAATTAAAAGAAAAATAAGTAATTGGAATTATCAATAAGGAGAAAATATTGGTCACGGGATAGTATCATTCACAAACATGTATTTTCATCAATGATTAGAATTGGTATTTAATCTCGTATTTATTAAAAGTCCTAGGATATCTTGATCGCAAGTATAACCCGTTAATTCCCTGTTTTCATCACAACCACATTAAAAGATGCATATGTGAATTCTTCGTCGAAAGCAACCTAAAGTGTAAAAGCACAATTAAGTTTAACTCCCTAAAAGCATTAAGATTTATGGAATAAGACTCATCAATGCAAACGAATGTGTAAAAGCACTAAACGTTTTAACAAAAGTTATGATTCACTTGTGACTAATAGGATATATCACTATAAGCACTAACCACAATTATGCTACTTAGAATCAGGGATAAACAACGTTTCGTATTGAAAACCCTAATATAGCTCTAGAGATGAACACAAATCGGATTGATTCCGGACTCAACCTAACAAGTTTTCAAATCTTATAACACTATTAATTGTGAATCACAAACAATAATTACTGAGACAAAACTAATTCATTGAATCAAAAGCATGTTGAGAAATCAACTTTTATCCCATAACCAATAAGATGTTTAGCTACTCATAGCTATGGAGTTCATCATCATCAATATTCAATAATAAAACAAGGAAGAAGAAGAACAAAACCAAACCCTAGAAGCGTAAACAAAAGTGGCTCTCCAAAAATTCCAAGCAAAAAGATATCTATAAGTTGTAGAAGACCTTCCCTTTTATAGCTTTCTCCAACTTCTAAAATTAGGTCTAGTCTTCAAAGTCCATTAGGTGAGAATCCACCAAGCCCATAAGTATGATAAACCCGTGTAGAAAATACGCCCCAAAAACGGTCGCCGGAAGTCTGGTATTGTGGCCGGAAATCGGCCGGAAAGTCGCCGAAAAACAGCTCCGGTGACCGGCAAAGTCCGCCCGGTCACCGGTCAACGAGTCAGAACGGTCGGGTCAACGGGTCAACTCAGTCGGATCGGGTCAGGTGAGTTAGTGGGCTGACTAGTCTTGGCCTGAACCATTGCAGCCTTGCACAGGCCAAACGCTTGTGATGCACAATGATCACACTTCTCATTCTATCCATAGCCAACTGCAACACTGCCATTTCCATAACAATTCAAATCATCACTACCCATTACCACCTGAGCTGCACAACCTACAATCCCAGCTGCTCCATTGCAGCCATTTATACACAGACCCATACAAGCAACAGCTCATCATAAATTCATATCCATACTGCACCACCTGCAATTTCATGCCATGCTACTGCCACACTCCTTTGAGTTCCATAACTCTGCAGCTGCAATAGCCTTCAGCTTCTGAGCTTCACCATCTCTTGTCTGCACTACATTCCTACAGCTCCAGTTTATTCTCTCCGATTCCATGGCTCGAGCAACAACAATGGCAAGGCTGGTCACTCTAACCATGCTCACCAACGGCAGAAAGCCATACTCCTTGCTGTGTCTCAGCCATCTCAATGTGTAGTCAGCTCCGCTCCCAGCTGAATAGCATCACTATAGCTACATCACTTGCAGCCACAGGCAATCATCTCCAGCCTGCACCTGCTATACTCATTCCACATCACCTTTACTGAACTTTATCAACACTCAATTCCAACTCCACACTCAAACATTGCCTCACTACACCGGGACTCCCTGGCAAGCAAACACATCACCATCATTACAACCACAACATCAGGCCATCATCAAAACATCCATTCTCATCTCCTGGCTCCAAGAGCACCATAACCCCTGTCCAATTCTTGAGACATCACCAATATCTTCATATTCATAACCAATTCTGCCTTGCTCCACCAATGGACAACATCAGATTCATAGCCACTGTCAGCCAACACACATAGCAGAGCCCATTACTATTCTCTTGTACCCAATTCTCCATCTGCATCATCAAACCCTGGCAGCTACCACCTTCTCCAGATTCAACAACAGCACAGAAACATTGCTTGCTCCAACCTTCTTGCCCTGAGCCACCAACAAGCTCCATTGCTCATCCTCACATAGCTCTAAAAATCCCAGGCAACAACTTGATCTGGTCAATGGCCACACAGCTCTATCCTTTACAGAACCCTTCGTCATAACCTCTCGATTAACTTGAATATCCCTCCATTTGAGTCTTCACAGCTCAAAACAACATCAACCATCGATCCCTTTTAGCCATTCCTCTCTGAATTTCTCCACTGCCTCCTCACTGCATCTGAGCTCGAGCTCATCCTCATAAATCGAGAGCAGCCACAAAATCCGTAGAAACCCCAACTCAGAATCCTTAACAAATCTCTTCCATTCTCCCTGTTGCATACCCCCATGAGAACTCCCAGATTCACTCGCCAGAAGCTCTTCACAAATTCACAGCAGCCCTAACTCAAATTCACCAACCAGCTTCAATTTCAGTACCAATAGCTCTCTATCTCCATTTCCTCTGCCAGCCGATGCTCTTGATTTCTCGATCTATTGAAGAACAATAAGACCTTCACTTCTTCTCGACATCGATGGCAGCGAGCCTTGCTATTTTCTTTCTCGGATGCAAAATGAAATTTGGGGAAGAAAACGAGTTCCTTCACAAAACCAAGGCGATAAGGCTGCCTGTACGGCCATATTTAGGCATCCAGATAATGCCTACGGGCCACCCGGTTTAGAGTTAGCTTGTCGGTTTCAGGGAACCGACAATTATTTGCTTCTTCTTCACTTCCTTCTTGTGCACTATAGCCCGCTCCAAATAACTAATTTCTTCTTCTTTTGCTCCCAAGGACTCCAGAGTACCTAATAACTCAAAAACACGCATAAGATACATAATTCACACGAAAAATAGCAAAGAAAGCATAAACTCTAGATAGTAAATACGGTGTATTCTACACCTATCAGCATTTGGTTTCGAAATCAATTTATCCGGCGTTGTTGTTTCAGGTTGGCCAACCTTTAGTTGCGTGCATCTTATCTGCCGAGAGTTTTAGGGATCCGAAGAAATCCTTGTATTGTTCTGGACGCTGTTCTAGTCATGCTGAACGTATCCTATTCGAAGGAAATATTGGTCCAGACACGGGGCTTGCACAAGTAATTTGTTGGGTTGAAAGAGCATTGGTTTACACGGCTATGTATGATAGCTGCACTGGTGGATTGGCTACCAGTTAAGCATCCATTTATCTATATTTTTCCTATTAACATCTCCCTGACTTTTCTTATTTTAATTCCGTTTCTGTATGTTCTCTAATTACCGTTATCGATGATGACAGGAAAGTAAAGGTGATGGCTAGAGAGTACATCCACACTACATTGTGGGAAAGGCATCGTCATTTCTTTGAAAACAGGGTGAGTCAGCGGTATAGTTCCAAGTTTATATTTGTGGGGAAGGCACTCTTTTGAAAACTAAATTAGGTTTATGGTCTCAATTTTGCAGAAAACACAGAGAAGAGTACAATCGTCATCACCGGTATAAGTCAGGAATCAATTTGGATGCTGAGACCATTTTTGAATGGTAGTTACAAACCTTGTTGAGCATTCAATGCTTCATGGATCTCTATCATCAGTAGTAAATAGGTAGTGTTTTGCCATTATAATATATATTGTATGTATATATGATTCTCGCTAGTTTTATCATCACTAACTTACAGTCCCCAGTTGTAGATGGAATTTTAAAGAAAATTAAGTCTTCATTCCTATTTTGGTAATTAACATTAAGATTTTAGAGATGTAGAATGTGTCTGGATGGGGGAAGGGAATCCCTTTCCAAGGAATAAGTCAGGCACCTTGTGTTTCCTAGAGTGTTTTGCTAGCAAATCAGCTACATTGTTACACTCTCTTATTACATGCTTCACTTTCCGGTGTTTCCATATTCTAAAACAATAAATATAAAATTTAACATCTTTGATAATGGGTAGGTATTCCCAGCTTATGCCTTGTGTCAGCACCATTGATTGCAGCAGCTACATTGGATGAATCTGTCTCCAGAATGATACACTCTAATTGCAGACTCACTGCTTCCAAAGCTAAAACTAATTGGGCTCTTATCTCAACACTGAACAAGCATACGAATGCAGTCCAAGGATGGCACACTGAAACTATGACAATATAAACCACAATCACTTGCCGATTTTTACAGATGAAGAAGAAGAGAGTAGACTGCTTACGGGTCCCCAATTTTCTATTTTTCTTCTTTTTGTTGTTTTGGTGTTGGTATTACGGGTTGTAATACATTATTGGACCGTTGTTACAAAGAGCTGTAACACGAGTCGGATATAATACACGAATTGTATTATTAAGGAATCAGTAACAAAGATATATTAGAATTGGTTGACTGACCAACCTTCATGCTATTTTCAAGTAAACCATGGTCCATGAGAGTGGGAAGAGAGGGACTTCTCATGTAAGTCAGTCGTATATCTTCAGGAGTAGTCTTTACTTCTGTAGAGTCGTGGAAAAAAAAACAAAACCAACATGACTTATCGTTATAATTATAGTTATAGACTTATAGTTGACTGTTGTTTGTGTCCCAACCAACATGACTTTTCTTCTACCAATAGCATCCTTTTGGCTTCATTTGGTTCATCATGAGTGAGAAAGAAGAACATTTCTTGTTCACAAAATTAATGGATAAGCCTAAGCTAACTGGTGTTGTCCTCCCTCTATAAATTTCACTTACAGAAATACCGGTTCTTCACGATCATCTCCAATGAAGTCTCTCCTCCAAGGTACATGGCTTCTCTTATTCTTTTTCATTTCGAGTCTTTTCGGATCTCAGTGTGTTCATGGAAAATGCTTGAAAGATCAGAGAGCTCTGCTACTCCAACTAAATTCTAGCCTAATTTATGATTCATTAGAGTTTTTTGGTGATTCTTACGGTATAACGTCAAAGCTCAGTTCTTGGAATGCAAACACCGATTATTGTTCTTGGGATGGTATTAATTGTGATGGAGCTGGTCATGTTATCAGTTTAGATCTTAGTTGTGAGTTTATTTCGGGTGGAATAAATAATTCAAGCGGTCTATTCGGTCTTTTCTACCTCGAGAGATTGAATTTGGCTAACAACTTTTTCAATTCACCAATTCCATATGGGTTGGACCAACTTCTTAACTTGAGACACCTAAATCTGTCAATGTCAGGCTTTCTAGGCCAAATTCCAAATGACATACTACGAATGACAAGGTTGGTTACACTCGATCTCTCTTCCGATTTCTCATCAGTTTCTTTGATTGGAATTTCTAATTCATTGAGACTAGATGATCCAGATTTCGAAATGCTCACTCACAATTTAACAGGATTGAGAGAACTCTATTTAGATGGTGTAAACATATCTGAACATGGAAGCAAGTGGTGTCGCATCCTATCCACCTCGCTGCCTAAATTGCAAGTGTTGAGTTTGTCTCACTGTTCTCTTTCAGGGCCTCTCGACTCCTCTCTCTCACAACTTCAATCACTCAAAATCCTTCGACTCGTTGGTAATAATCTCTCAACAGTTGTACCTGATTTCCTCGCGGACTTCCCCAATTTGGTTTCCTTGGATTTCCAAAATTGTGAGTTGTACGGAGAATTCCCAAAAAGAATTTTTTATACAAATACTCTGCGATATCTCGATCTCTCATATAATGAGCGCCTTCAGGGTTCTTTACCAGAATTTCCGACGGAAGGAGTGTTCCAGGAGTTGGTATTACGAGGGACGAGTTTCTCAGGTGAATTACCGCATTCTATTGGTAATCTTAAACTCCTATCCCTCTTAGACCTATCATCCTGTGGATTCAGTGGATCAATTCCTGATTCAATTTCAAACCTTAATCACCTTCAACGTTTAGATCTATCATTCTGTGGATTCAGTGGATCAATTCCTGATTCAATTTCAAACCTTAACCAGCTTCAGGATTTAGACCTATCATATAATAATTTCACTGGTCTCATCTCATCAATATGTTGGCCTAAGAGCCTCAATCTGATAGACCTTTCCCACAATCGTTTAATTGGTCCAATTTCTTCAGATTGGGTCCGGCTTCGAAATCTGTATTATTTGAGGTTAGATGACAACTCACTCAACGGTACAATACCACCGGTTTTGTTTACTCTACCTTCTCTAGAGTGGTTACTACTTTCCACTAATGAATTTACAGGTCACCTTGGTGAGTTTTTCATTGGACCATCTTCTCCTATGTTTATGCTTGACTTGAGTGGCAATAAGTTGCAAGGATGCATTCCTGTATCAATTTTTGAATTCTGTGAACTGGATACTCTCTATCTTTCATCCAACAACTTCAGTTGCACATTAAGTTTAGAAATGTTTTTCCACAAATTCAAGAATCTCAGTGACCTCAGCCTCTCACATAACAGATTTTCCATCGGTACTGCTGTTGATAATTCTACACTAATTCCCCAAATTCAATATTTGTCACTAAGTTCCTGTAACCTGACCGAATTCCCCATCTTCTTGCAAAATCAATCTAGACTACACACACTAGATCTTTCGAACAATCACATCCATGGAAAAATACCCCAATGGATTTGGAAAATTGGCAATGAGAGTCTCTATCAATTAAATATTTCTCAGAACTTCTTGGAGGATCCCGACCAACCCTTTCCTTTCAATAGTTTCAAATCAATGGATATAATCGATGTCCACTCCAACAAGCTTCAAGGGAAAAATCCAATCTTACCAAAAGCTGATATTCGCATGTTAGATTACTCGTTGAACAACCTCACCTCCACGATACCAAATATTTCATCTTACCTTTCGGAAGCTATATTCATTTCTTATTCCAGCAACCAACTTAGCGGAAATATCCCTACGTGGGTATGTAAAGCTAGATATCTTCAAGTTCTTGATCTGTCCCATAACAGCTTCAGTGGACTAATACCCCAATGTCTTGGATCAATGGCAAACCTGGTAGTTTTAAATCTGAAAGGAAACAACTTGCAGGGAACTATACCCGAGACATTTCCACAAACTTGTAGTATGAGAACACTCAACCTTAACCAAAACAGATTCGAAGGTGAAGTATCAAAATCTCTTGCCAATTGCACAATGCTAGAGGTTTTAGATGTTGGAAACAATCGATTGACTGGTACTTTTCCTTCCTGGTTAGAGAGTTTGCAGCAGTTGCATGTTCTTGTGTTGCGGTCCAACCAATTTTTTGGTCCATGGGGAAATCAAGGAAGTGATTGCAACTTTCCAACCTTACAAATCTTTGACATCTCCTACAATAGATTTTCAGGTATTCTATCAAATGAGTGCTTTTTAAGTTGGAAGGCCATGATGATAAATGAAGAAGAATCAGAATGGAACCGCAAGGATCAGATACTAAACTTCAATTTTTCATATCTGTATTATCAACAAACCGTAACGGTTACAAGCAAAGGAATGGAGCTGGAACTGGTGAAGATCCAAAGCATTTTTACAAGCATGGACTTCTCAAATAATGATTTTGAAGGAGAAATACCAAGAAGCATTGGGAATCTCACGTCACTGTGCGTTCTCAATTTCTCAAACAATGCTCTCACAGGCACAATCCCATCAACTTTCGGGAATCTCACACATCTCGAGTCGCTGGACCTCTCGCGAAACAAGCTAACCGGAGAGATCCCCTACCAGTTAGCAGCCCTATCATTCCTTTCTACCTTGAAACTCTCGTTCAACAAACTAGTGGGGAAAATTCCATCGGGCAATCAAATGCAAACTTTCCCATCAAGTTCTTTTGAAGGAAATGATGGGCTGTGTGGAATTCCATTGTCCAAAGAGTGTAACAGTGTTTCGGAGTCACCACGAAATGGTTCAACGTCTAAGAATGATGATTATGAATTTGATTGGATATTATTCTTGGTGACGTTTCTGGGATTTGTGATGGGTGCATGCATGGTTATTGGACCTCAGTATTTTTGGAAGAAAGGGAGAGAATCGGTTAACCAGCGTATCAACAGAATCCTCAATATTACTTGAGAGCTGAGATGATGGGTGCATGCATAAATGCCTTTTCACTTCAACTTATGTGAAATTTGTTTGTTTTCCATTTGCTATTAGCTTCTTTTTGATGAATATTAATAACTACTAGATATTTTTCACCTTGTGTACTTTCTAATTTCAATTGAAATTAACTGGTCTGGATTCTAATTTAACGATGCCAATTTTGGCGGGGCTAAAAACAACCAAATCCTAACCATTGGATGGGTGAACTCACCTACCAACTTAACCTTGAGGCAGAGCTTTTCTTACAATCATGTTTAAGGTCATTGCATATCTTTTTGAGGTGCATTTTGTTTGTGTATTCTAAGCTTCAATATTTCTGGTTGCCTGCTTGAATTAGACTTATTTTTAAATGCTGTTGTGGAACACTAAATATTTCTATCTAGTGGAAGTGTGCTTCCCGTCTTCTAAAGGTAGTGTCATTTAACCAAAACAAAAACACACTTTAGTGTTTTTCTTGTCTTGAAGTACAAAACTGATTCAAGTTACATAGATAGAAGCGCACAGCTGATGGCACAGCAAAGTCTCAACAAAAACATCCATGCGAAATTTGCCTTCACACTGTCCCAATTTTTCTTCATGGACAACTACATAATCGACAGTTATTTCTGTTACCAGTCTTGCCTATTTTTGCAAAACTGAGTACCCTTTCTAGACAAGATTACCTACTGACACGATAGTCAAGCTTACAGATATATAATCTGACTGTGTTTAAAATCACCTTCATGTAGTTAGGGCCGGCCCTGAGATTTTTTTGCCCCAGAGCAGATCCGAAGTATGTTGCCCCGTTGTCTTAAAAGAACTATATGATCAACAACCGACAACAGCATATAGCTGCATAAGGTTGTTTGTAAGTTGCTTGGCTTCATTTCCATACTGAAAAGCCAACATTTGATCATCGATGATTCATGGTCAATTAATATCATAATCAAAATGGAAAACACATGTGATGGTGTCCAAGTATTCACATAGGAAGGATAAAAAAAGAAGCCCAAAGGCCAAAACGCGTATTAATAGTTTGTAATCTGGAGTACCTGTAACATGTTGTGTCTTTGGAGCAAGAATTCCAGGTAAGTTTTGAGCTATATATAGCTAGATCTTATTATCAAAGAAATGGTGCTCTATGTCAACATGTAGGCTAGGTAGAAATTGATATTGAATCAGCTAAATCGAACCAAAATCCCTAAAAAGTAGAATGGAGTTGCATGCATCATCAAAATCCCTGAAAAATAGAATCTTAACTGAATCTATATCGGATTAAACATTAAGTAAGACGCACATACAGAGATCAATTTTTTCAAAAAAAAAAAAAAAAACATTCCGAAATTTTAACAACCCACTGATGTTGATTTCCAATCAGTTGACAAAATTACTATTTCACTATCTTCATATTCGTCCCAGTTCTTTTGACAGTTGCCATGTTAGATACTATACAGCCATTCCTATTTTGTTGCCCCCGTAAGCCTGCTGCCCCGAAGTGGAGCTTTACCTGCTTCCCCGTCGGGGCCGGCCCACCATATTACAATGATAAACCAGCTAGATCGATGACTGCAAGCCTTTTTTCACCTTACAACAAGAGTGCTTTCTGAGTTTTCTTGATGAACTTCACCTTATATAGTCATATTTTACTATCGAGTAAAATCGCTCTCCGGTAGAACTCTGCATGCTAATTTCATATTCAAAGAGTGAGATAAAACCCAGCACCTCAAAGTTCTTTCGGTGTGCAGTCTTCTGCTGCTGTATTTTCTAGCAAGTACTCTTCTTCCTTCAGTATGAAAAGCCTTTGCATCATAATAGGTAACTTCAGTTGCCTTGCTTCCCTGATTTCAGATTCTTCTTTGTTCAGATGGTATGCGTCGGGCATCATATTAATCCACTTGTACAGCTCCTTCGGTGTACTGAGCCCAAGAAAATCATAATAAGAAAATCGAAAGAACAAGGATGTTAACAACATAAGATACAGAGGTACTCCATATTTCCGGCTCAGCAAAATGGAAAAATAAATAAATAATTGAACTCCATAAATTGTGAAAGAGGAGTTACGTACGTACGTGTACCGAGCGCTTGAGTCCTTAGCTACTTTTTCATCTCCGGGAGAAAAGGCAGTAGCCAATGCTGAGAACCTTTCTTCAGGATCTGTGATACTCAGCAACTGTTTCAGTAGCTTTATCTCCTTCGTTGCAATGCTCCTAAGCCTGCTTTTTGTGGCTTTATATAGGCGATACATTATGTCTTTGACCTGCAAGTAAGCTGCTATATTTAGGCTAAACACAATTGACCCATATAAACCATATAAGAGTTAAAACTTGTAACAATTTTTACGTGTGACTTAAAGCAATGACAGAGACATGATTTTAATCTGTGGAAAGCCAACATCAAAAATTTGAAGGTGAGAGACGTCTGACAGTATCACCCTGAAAGGTCTAATTATTTACCAACACAATTGGAAAAGTTCAAGGAGATGAAGTATGAAGAATCCTCCATATCAAAGGTATAACACGTCAACAAGACATGTTATAGTGACAAGATTGTTACCAAATTTCAACTCCAGAGCATCAGGATTCAATAAAGGACAGAAGGCTTGTAAACTGCTACCATTCCGATAATTCAAATTTGTGTACGTTCAGAGTTAACTCTTTAAAAGTCATACATATGATATCTAGCGACGAGGATACAGCCTGCTAATGAATCATGAATTAGTTCTACCCATATATAACCAAGATGCCCATTCATGGTAATTATAACAATTTCGTAGCATTTTCAGTTTCCAGAATAGATGGAATTAAATGGAATGAAACTAGATATTCATTTATAGTATTTGGGCCTACCTCATTCTTCATCATTGTTGTGGATTCTTTTGCTGCACCCCAAGCACTGTTAATCAACAAGATCAATGAGGAATCAAGCTCTTTTGCCTTCCCTAGACTTTTGATCTTCTCACATGCCGCATATAGTGAGGGAGAGTTGAGTATATCATCAAATTTAGCTTGAGCAGCATCTAGCGCCTCCGCATTTTCAGCCGTGTTATCAAACACACAGATTGCAGAGAAGCATCTAGCTCCAAGCCTGGATATTGCTGCACATACAAGATAAATTTGTCAATAAGCTTGCATAGAGTTAGCATTTTTACAACCTAGCATTATTTGAATTTGTCCAAGTACACGATTGTTAATTACTTCCTTAAGCTCAACTCAAGCAGGAATGCAACATTGTCCATAGTTCCTCATTTGGAATGGTGCTCCAAGAGTTCTCTTCGGTAATACGTCTTGCCCACTTCATCTTCTGAAACTTTCACTAATCCTAACAACATGACTTACTAGTTTACTCTGTAAGAACTAAGCAATGTTTATCACAACAATCAAGCAGAACTTAAAGATACTAGGTTTCTTAAGGTCCCCTTGTGAACAATCTCTAAGATTTCTGTACCAATTACAAGATTGCTAAGTTTTCCAATAAGCTCAACTAAAGTATGAATGCATCATTTCCATAAAAAACAATTAAAGAATAAAACTTATGTGCACAATGTTAAGCATTTGGTTACCATCGCGGTCATCCAAGATATCGTGTAAGTCGCCAACAGTATACTAAGATGGCAGAAAAACTCCTCATTGAAATCCTTTCGCCGCTTAGCCACAACTGCATTGATATCTCATCATCAATCTACAATTACAAACCACAATACATTCAATTCCTCAAAAACCAAAACAGATAATTTGGAAAACCAAATGCAAACATACACAACAACATGTCAGTATCATAATTACCTTTCTCACTTTCATCCCTAGCAAAACCAACTTCTGTTTCATACCATTATCATGCTCAGCTTGTAGAATTTCTCACTATACTTTTCCCATTCCTCCCCAAACAACAACAACTTCCTCCAATCTTTTGTCTGTGGCTTCTGAATTAAGAACACATCGATAATCTTATCACATAATTGAGTAATTGTATACCCTTCAGCTACGTCTACCTCACTTTGCTCAACTTCAACAGCAGCTTGAGTAGGACCTGAAAATCAACCGAGTCTGACTCAGTGAGTTGAAGTGACCGAGTTCGTAAAACCTCAACTGAGACCAGAAATTAAGGGAGTGGGGGTACTTACTTGATTGAGCTCTGAAGCTTCGATGTCTTCCTCTGCTACTTTCTTCATTTGTTGCTGAAATTTTGATTTTGGTGCTGATTTTAGAAATTTCTCCATGGAAGGAGAAGTGAGTGTTAGAAATTTTGAATAGAAATTATGTTAGTTATGATTGAAGGGTTGTTTCCAAGAGATATGACCTTCCATGAATGGATTCTATCCAAGAGGTGTGACTCTCCATGAAAGGACACTTACAAGAGATGTGACTCTTCGCGAAGAGACACTATGTCCTTTCCTAAGAGACACCAATCAAGTATATAAGCCCCACTCATGTTTCATTCTAAACACAAGAAAAGCACACACAAAAATCTGATTTCACTTGCATTCATTATTTTCATAGTATTGAGAGATAAACACTATATTTTGTTCGCTGTTTCCTTGAGTTTGGAGTGCTTCTACTCGAGGAAGAAAGATCGTTGTATCCTGGGAGACGTTTCGCAAGTAAGAACCCATTAGCACCGGAGTGGGGCGAATTTCGTCTTAAGGACAGAGTATTTAATACTCGACTCGATCTATACATAGGTTCTAGTCTTCTAATCTCTCTAGTTTCTTTTCTTATTCTTGGTTTTCGTATCTGGCATCAACATCAGTCGCATATTAAAGTAGAAGATATCCAACAATCTTAAGACGAAAATTTTCTTTTATTTTCTTCTTTTCTTCGGCACACTGTATGCCTGTTAGTATTAGGCGACGATTGGTTGGGCCACGACGGTTATAGTTGGAAATTAAATCACAAAGTTTCTTTATCTCCTTCTTTCTTCTGTACGTTGTATGTTTGGTCCATTGGGCGACGGTTGGATCTAATTAATTTAAAGTGGAAGCAAGCAAATCCAATTTGGTGTTGATCACGAACTGACGGTTTGGTTTGAAAGCCACGTTATTTAATTAACGTCGTTTTCATATAATATCTCTGCCTTACATTTTTTTTCATTTGGGTTCTTTTGGAATATGTCTGTAGCCATTAATTGAAATCATTACTAATTTGTATAGTTTGTTTCAAGCAGGATCACTAGAACTAATTGGAACAATGAATGAGGAGAAGAGTTGCAGTAGCCGTAGACTTAGAAGCAACGGACAACCATTCTCCTTATTTGGTGTTAGACAATGTTGTTGAAATTTTGATAGATCTCCCAAATGGAAAGGAATTTGGATAAATCCTTTTAATCGTGTGTACAAGACATTATGATGATACTCCACGCCAAATTTCAGAATTTTTGGAGTAGTGGAAGTATTTTTACAAATTCCAAAAAGCTAAGTCTCGTTTCTGCGGAATTTCTGAAGACCAGGAAATCAGTTCTAGACCAGAATGATTTTCCAACATTTTTTGGTTGCTCTTCTGATTTTGTGGTAAGATTGTTGACCAGGATTTTTGTCTTGATTACACAATTGACATATTAATCTCCATTTGGAGTCATGTTACGAAAGATAAACAGTTAGGAAATTGTCGCACATGTTTGAAGAGGCGTGTTTCTTCATCAAACGACATCAATGGATAATTGGTGTAATTGGAACCATCATATGGATGATACACTGATTATCTTTCAGAACTATTAACAGACATAAGAGTCTTTTGGCAACTGTTAGTAAGTATCCTCTTATTGTTATGAGATTTGGTGAAATCTCATAAGGTTTCGAACTCTGCTGGTATATGCAGAGAATAGCCATTGGTATTAATTGCTAAAAAGCAAATGATGAATCTCTTCGTGATGGTTAATTCGTAATGTGGGGGTGCTCAGAAAAATGTAGCTGGTACAAGAGACAAATGTAAACGGTAGGTCTGTTGAACTGAATCTTCTAAAGTGATGATTCATGGTATACAAGACTGAAGTTTGGATCAAATCTAGACTTTGGTTTGGCGCCAATCATTTTGGGCTGAAATAGCACAGTGGTGTCTGTAAGGAAAAATTCAGACCGTTAAAGAAAATGAATTTCTTTATTATAGCATGTCTTGAAATGTGGGGGTAAACTATATGCTATATACTGTCTAAGAAAAACAGGAGTGTTTTTAAAATCCAAATAATTCATGTCAACCGTCAAATTTAGATGTAAACGGTGATTGAACATATGATTAGTTTGTAACAAATTGGATGATAGGGCGGCCGACCTATCCAGAATTGGAGAGTTACAAAATCACGTTGGTTAGTGCATGCACGGATGGACGTAAATTTGTACAAGACATGATTTTGGAAATAATTTGTAGCAAGTAAAACTGGAAGAGAAATTACAAAAAAAAAAAAAAATGTAATAGTGCTACAAATTGTGACAAGTCTCTAGTAAATAGTCTCATAGGACCGCGTGCGAAAAATAATTTTGATGACTAGAGATAATGTTCATCGAGGGGAATAGGTTAATTTAAAGCCTGCTAATTATGAGTGAATATAATGGTAACCCAACCTAGTTGACTGGAGATCCCAAGATCTAGGTTCAAAAGGGACAACTAAGTTATGTATAACTCGGAGTAAACACTGTGGAGATAAAACTCCATCCTATTCCTATGATGAGACAGTGTATTTCCTGAAATATGTTTTAGGATAAGCTATGCTTTTAATGATGCCTATATCTTGTATTTACAAGTGGGATACTACAGGGTATTCTTAATGGGACATTACCTATATGAGTGTAGAATTGTGGCCGATTCTATGGAAATTTTATAAGGCTTTAATTTCCTAGAGCACTCATGAATCCGGGATTTGTTCAGGGCCGAAATGAACACAACCGTAGAACCAAATTAGTGAGAAAAGGCATTGTGTGATAACTATTGTCTTGGTTTACATTAAAAACTGAACAGTTCAAGACATCGCGTTCACTGGTTAGTGAGTAAATCAGATAGTTATTCACTAAGGAAGGTTCAAAGCCAAAAGCTACCTATCCCCATGCAATGACTTTTCACTTTATCTCTCTTTAGTGTCTGCATAACATTTGCACTCTTAGAAGTTCTATTCAAATGTGGGGGATTGTTAGAAATTTTGAATAGAAATTATGTTAGTTATGATTGAAGGGTTGTTTCCAAGAGATATGACCTTCCACGAATGGATTCTATCCAAGAGGTGTGACTCTCCATGAAAGGACTCTTACAAGAGATGTGACTCTTCGCGAAGAGATGCTATGTCCTTTCCTAAGAGACACCAATCAAGTATATAAGCCCCACTCATGTTTCATTCTAAACACAAGAAAAGCACACACAAAAATCTGATTTCACTTGCATTCATTATTGTCATAGTATTGAGAGATAAACACTATATTTTGTTCGTTGTTTCCTTGAGTTTGGAGTGCTTCTACTCGAGGAAGAAAGATCGTTGTATCCTTGGAGACGTTTCGCAAGTAAGAACCCATTAGCACCGGAGTGGGGCGAATTTCGTCTTAAGGACAGAGTATCTAATACTCGACTCGATCTATACATAGGTTCTAGTCTTCTAATCTCTCTAGTTTCTTTTCTTATTCTTGGTTTTCGTATCTGGCATCAACATCAGTCGCATATTAAAGGAGAAGATATCCAACAGTGAGTAGAGTAGAGAAGAGAGGGTTTGGTGGAAATTGAAAATCTAAGCCTGTGCAGTGATAGCTAATGGTTCTTTGATGGAGGTTTGAATTTGAACAGAGAGAGGCTTTTAGACGGTGAGATAGTGAAGAAGAAGGATTAAGCTGTTCGATTGTCTTAAAAATGTCTTCTCAAATGGTGATGTTCACCTAATCTAGAATGTATGGGCCTGGGTTTAGACACCAGACATGTAGTTCGGCAGTTGTCCAAAATCAAGTGGTCGGTGGGTTACCAGAAGACTTCTGCTAACCCTTGAATTCGCCGAAACATAGGTTACCGAACTCTCCAATAATGGAGGTTCTTTGAACTTCGGTTAACGGACATGTTACCGAACTTTGTAAATAGGATTACAGTGTTATGTTCGGTTTGGCCGAAATGTAACCGAACTTTAGGGTCTATAAGTTTGGTTAGTTTGCAACCAATAGCTAACCGAACTTATGTAAAATAAGATTGCACATTAGCGTACAAAGTTCGGTTGTTTCGCAAACTTCATACCCACCAATATCTAACCGAACTACACACAATTAGTTAAGAGTTCGGTTGTCAAGGTTTTTTGCGAAAAAACCGAACATAATGGGACAAGTTCGGTTAAATTGAAACTCAACATATTGGGAAAAATAGCACAGTTCGGTTACATTGGAATTTTTTTTTTTTGTAATATTGGTAAAGTTCGGTTAGAAAATAGTTTTAGCCTTCTTTGCGAACCAACCGAATTCTGAGTGGGCAAAGTTCGGTTAAATCAAAAATCAACATAGTGGGAAAACTAGCACAGTTGGGTTACATTTGATTGTTTTTTTTTTTTTTTTTTTTTTTTTTTTTTTTTAAAATTGGTAAAGTTCGGTTAGAAAATAGTTTTAGCCTTCTTTGCGAACCAACCGAACTCCGAGTTCGGTTAAGAAAAAATTAATTCGTGATAACCGAAGTGTTCTTCGCGTTATTGGTTTCAGAATGTTCGGTTAGCAAACTAGTTTTTTTTTAAACTATTCCTAACCGAACATGCCACTGTAACTTCCATTTAAACCATATTTTGATGACTACTGCTCAAAATTTCAATCAAAAACGAATTAGAAGTTGGGTTTGTGGGAAAATACTTATGGATAGGTTTGTTTATAAAAAATTGATTAATCGACGATGAAAATTCAATGAATCGACCAGGCTAAAAATTTGATGATTTTGATTAGATTTGTATTTGATCAGGGTTAGATGATCATAAATTGATGAAGAAGAGAAGAAGAAAAATTGTAGAATAGAGGAAGAAGAAGTTGTAGATTAGTTATAATTTTAATTAGGTAAAAAAGTAAATATGTTAATGATTTAAATTAAGCTATATATATAGAGGTGGTGGTGGTTGGTGGTGGTGGTAATCGGTGGTTGGTGGTGGTGATAATCGGAGGAGGTGGTGGTGGTAATCGGCGGTGGTGGGCGGTGGTGGTGAATAGGAGGTGGTGGTGGTAATCGGTGGTTGGTGGTGGTGATAATCGGAGGTGGTGGTGGTAATCGGCGGTGGTGGGAGGAGGTGGTGGTTATATATATATGTGGTTATTAGGTTGATTTTAAATTAAATTAGGTTAAGGGTAGGTTAGTCATTTCCACATTTTAGGACACCCCTTATAACTATAGGGAAGGTGGCCTAATAAGACCATGGTCCCCAAAAAATAGTTCAAAATCAAGTGGTCGGTGGGTTACCAGAAGACTTATGCTAACCCTCAAATTCGCTGAAACATAGGTTCGGCATCCGTTATGTTGATAATAGTCTCATATTATTTATTATTTTTATTTTTATATTTTATGCTTAGTAGGTACTGGAAAACTCTATCATTGCGCTTTGTCTCATTATATATTTTTCGCTTAGTAAGAATTGGAAAACTTATCATTGCATCTTGTCTCATGAATGGATTGGAAAATTAGTGTTGGGTTGGACTAAATTTATGCCAAAAAAAAATGTTCCACGAGATATTGAAAGTCTGCAAAAGTTTGAAAGTTTCTATAAAAGTTTTTAAGCAGTACCTTCGTTTAAAAAATGTTCTACATGATATTAAAAGTTTCTACAAAAATTCTAAAGTAGTACCTTTTTCTTGATGCAAATATACCATATGTAACTTGTCCAACAACCAAATCTTAATCTTTTTCTAAACTTTACAGCGATTGATAGATTATAGCACATGCGATATCAATCACCAAAAACCTTACAAAATTCCTAGTGGTTAACTCCATAAAGATAATAAAAAGATTTAACAACCAAATTCTAATCATTTCTAATAAGTGTTAAGTACAAAAGAAATTTACACATTATAAGAAAAAACCCGGGACAAGATTTGAGTACTAAACTGTATTGAGATGCTACAGACACTAGCGTACAATCAGACTTCAGACAGGAATGTAGTTGAGACCGAAGTTACCCTCCAAGCGATTCAATTACCACCACGCTCCTTAACTAAGTCTCTTGAACCTCGCAAGGATCTTAGCGAAGATGACGTCCTTTATAGCCTAAGAGTTGCTTCAACCTAAGTCAAGATTTTTGATATCAATCTTCCTCTAATATATAAGAATATTTGATTTCATTTTAGATCAAAGATCAAAGTGAGGAAATATGTTTACAATAGACAAAGCTAGCAAACCTCACAAATATGGAACTTACGACTCCCAAATTAAGAACATCCTAGATTCTTAACCACCTCTCAAGTTCAAAAAATCAATTAAGATCAGTTTTCAGATATCTATCTTGAGGAACCACAAATTCTGAGACGAATAGAACTTAATTTGTGATTACTATCTATCTTGCCAGAATGAGATTACGAAAACCTCGATAAGAGAAAAGGAAGATCAGGATACACGAACTATCAAGGTAAAGATAGCCAGACCTGGTTTCACGAATCCCCGAAGCGAAGACTTTTAGTCGTACATCTAATTATGTTTCTTAAAGGAAACATAGGTCTATATAGGATGATTATAAAATCATTTAGGACACAAAGTGTTAGGGATTGATTTTCCTAGTTGAAAGAGCATATGTTCTTATAGATTTTCAAAGACCATGAGTTGCTTAGAATTCAAGCTAATATAACGTGAGAATCAAGCAAACACTTTTAGGTCTTTAAAATGCAATAGAAGAATTAATATACACTAGGAACCGATTCTGAAAACGTGTATAATGATTTTTTGGTTTGAAAAATATTCCAAACAACTAAAGCAATTTGATGTTCATTTAAACACCTAAGAATTTAATAATGATGCACACACTGCTAATGTTAAAAAATAAAAAAAAAAGTCTTTGAGCATATACTAAAACTTAAACTGGGACAATTGTTACAATGGTTCGTGAACCGTTAGGCTTGTTCATGAGTCAGTGTGCAACGGTTTGTAAACCGGGTTTGTCAACCCTACAAGACTATCGAACTCATTTGACCATGGTTCTTGAAACGAGTTCGTCAACCGCTAGCCTTTAAAACCAACATTTAAATTTCAGTTCACACCAGTTCGTGAACCGGGTTCTCGAACAATCCCCAACTGAACTTGCGGTTTGTAAACTGGTTCGCCAACCCTCCTGTATTTTTGGAACTCAGATATCTATGGTTTTGCAAACTGGTTCACCAACCTACCATAAGTAGAAATATCAGTAAGTTCAATATTTCTCTCTTGTGATGTTTGAAACATTCCCACGTAATGCATAGGCAATTTTCAATTGATCCACAAATTAATTTACACAATAAATAGTTTAGTTAATATTGTTAAGGATCGTTCAACATCTTTGCTTAGAATCATATTTCGATATTTTTAACAAGACAAGCTTCACTCAAAATTTCGCCTTTGTAAATCTACTAGAAGTCACATGACTTCGCCTGTAAAAGCTAAAATAATAAAATAATGAGTAAAATATAATGGTTCAATCTTCACATACCTGATACAGAAGTTCTCTAAATGTCTTTGTGGATCTTCCGTCTTCAAGGGTGATGTCTGATACTCGTGGGTTCAACTGAGCAATGCCCTAATACGATGTGACTCTTCGTGAAAGGATTTCTTTAAGAGTCACCTTTGAACTATATAACCCCGCAAATTCTCTATTGCATTAGTAGTTCGCATATTCTATTCAAGAGTTAAACAAGAGTTTGTGCTACATCTATTCACGTTTGATGTTTGGTGATCCTCGAAGTGCTACGAAGAACACCATAGACATTGCTGAATACTGGGGAGATATGACATACACTATAAAAGCATATTAAGTAAAGGGCATTAAATGTCTTAAGTAATTACTTATAAAGAGATTACTCTCCTCAATACAACAAAATAAGTTTGCTTAAACTTTTTTTTAGACTGATCATCCCTTTCTAATTTACTTCTTTTTGTAGTTTTGGTGTTGGTATTATGGGATGTAATATAATACACGAATTGTATTATTAAGGAATATAATACACGAATTGTATTAGAGCTGTAACGAGTGGAATATAATACACGAATTGTATTATTAAGGAATATGTTGGCCTAGGAGTCTCAATCTGATAAACCTTGCCAATAATCGTTTAGTTGGTCCAATTTCTTCAGATTGGGTCCGGCTTCGAAATCTGTTTTCTTTGAGCTTGGGGAAGAACTCACTCAACGGTACAATACCACCGGTTTTGTTTACTCTACCTTCTCTAGGGGCGTTACTACTTTCCACTAATGAATTTACAGGTCACCTTGGTGAGTTTTACATTGGACCATCTTCTCCTATGTCTACGCTTGATTTGAGTGGCAATAAGTTGCAAGGATGCATTCCTGTGTCAGTTTTTGAATTCTCTGAACTGGATACTCTCCATCTTTCATCGAACAACTTCAGTGGCACATTAAGTTTAGAAATGTTTTTCCAAAAATTCAAGAATCTCAATTACCTCGATCTCTCATATAACAGATTTTCGATCAGTAGTACTGATGTTGATAATTCTACACTATTTCCCCAAGTTCAAGTTTTGTTATTAGGTTCCTGTAACCTGACCAAATTCCCCATCTTCTTGCAAAATCAATCTACACTAGAGGTATTAGATCTCTCGAACAATCACATCCATGGAAAATACCCCATTGGATTTGGAAAATTGGCAATGAGAGTCTCTATCAATTAAATATTTCTCAGAACTTCTTGGAGGATCTCGACCAACCCTTTCCTTTCAATAGTTTCAAATCAATGGATATAATCGATGTCCACTCCAACAAGCTTCAAGGGAAAAACCCAATCTTGCCATCAACTCCTGAGATGGTAAGATTACTTCTAAATGACAATATATTTTGCATTACTCGCTGAACAAATAAATCCTTCATTCCTTCTAAAAGACAATATATTTTGCTCCAAGATTAAATTCCCTAAAGAGTTATACTCTATAAATTGGATATCTTTTAATTTTCTTTTTTTAATTTTCTATTTACAATCCTCTTAACAATTTAAGGCAGGTTTTAATACTTGCATTTTTTTTATTAACATAAAATAGGTAAATAATTAAGGGTATTCAAGTAAAGTATTACGGTCTCCTTAATATTTAGACAAAGTCAAAGCGAACTGTCTTTTTGAAATGGAGGGAGTACTAAATAGTCATTCACTTGATTCCTCCTCCTCCTCCGAGCGTAAAAACACATCCAAATCGTTGTCCTCTTTTTCTTGTTCCACAACTCTAGATTTGTTACCTCTTTTGCTCTCACCTTGATTTGGATTCTTCTTACCTTCACCACGTCCACCTCGAGCACTTGTTCCAGCACGACCACCTTTTTCACCTCGACTACCTTTTCCTTCCTTTGATTGAACTTGCTCACCGGAGGGAATATCCGAGTCATCGCTAGAAGAAGGAGACCTAGCCATCTTACCTCTCCTTGGTCGGTCCTCTTTATAAGAATAAAAACTCCTTTCTCAAGGATTATTATGCCTTTAGCTCGATTCCAACGTAATCTTTGTTCAGGGATAGTTAACTTCACACTCAAATTAATCATACGAGTCATGTCCTTGACCACCCAATTACCTCATTCAACCTATTTTTTAATATCAAATACACATACTGTAATTATTCATAGATGTCCTTGATTTTGAACTCTCTCCCTTATTGAGGTGTCTCCTCGCTTCCGGATCCAAATTTTCCATATAAGGATGAGACCACTCTTGATACCATTCCATGTAATTCGCATCCGCTTCGGAAGTCCCATGAGAAGCTTCAAGCGCTCTTTTACACATTTGGTTTACTTCTTCAGAACGAGCATTCCAATGATTGATCGACGGTGATGGTTCATAGATCAATATGATATCTTTGTCCTTGAATTGGAAGTTGGTTACGCTTGGTTTAAAATAAGACTCTCCGGGTACTACTTTCTGCACAGTACCAATTTGGCGGAACGTTCTACGAGGATCTAAAATTACGAACCCAGTTGAATGAAACAAATGTCCCACATAGGTCGCCACATCATAAAACACTCTATCACCAACTTCTTCTTCTTTATCCTCATCAAGTTTCACATATGGATCAAAAACCACATCATTGTTGTCAAAACATCCAACTTTTTCCCCATTTCGACCATTTCCGTCTCTTTAGCCTTGTGTTGGGTCCCTCCAAAGGGGTATCTCCCTCCTGTAGGTTTCTCTAGAACCCATTTTGTATCCCAAGAAGGCCTCAAGCATTTAAAATGGTCGTAAGCCCATGATTGTGGAAAATAAATAAATAATTATAAATAAGATATTACACACAAACCAATATATAAAAGTAAAACAAAATAAACATTTGTTATATTAAAACAAAATGATACTTGGATAAGTGCAACACATTCCATAATTTGTGTTTCATTCCACCTAGAATCTTTGCAAAGATTGTCCAACACACTGGTAGTGCCTCACGAGTATCTAGGTACGTCGTTTGTTTCCGGATCGAGACTTGGAGTCTTCAACCAGTGCAAATAACAAGCATTTACCTTATTTCCTGAGAAATAAGGTAAATGAGACGGTCCCAAGAGCGTGCAAAAAGTAAGCTATAATTGTATGTCTAGCTATTTCTAGGTCCATCACGACCTCTCCACAAGAAGTCTTGCGGTTAGAATCCCCAAACGTCTCCCTCAGAAGAACCAGGTTAATCTTCCTTGACATATTAATTGTTTCACGACGTTCACCCGGTATGCCAAATTCCCTTTTAGCTCTAAGCGCGGCTCCATACCCTATCTCAAACTCTTCTTTCACTTTATCTTTTCCCCACCCAAGACAGTCTTTTTCCGAGACATAAAGTTGATCAAAAGGAATAGAATTGTTGAAACCCTTAAACACAACCTTTCCTTCCAAAGAAAGACGGTGATTTACTTTGCATCATCCGGAGTCATAGTCATCTCGCCGAACGGGAGTAGAAAAGTCATGGTTTCGGACAATAACCTTTCTCTAAAACCACAAACTGTCACAAAATCATAGGTATTCTGCAAAGCCTCCATTCCAGACCATAACCCTGAAGCTTTTACAAAAGCTACCACATCTGGATGCTCTTTGTCGAACGGCAAAACCTTCCCTTGTTGGTGCTTTAGTTTAGGTACCGCTTTATCGGGAAACTAGAAAGAATATAAAATTTTGGTTGTTACAATTATATATCCATAATAAAAAAAATATTTATAAAGTTTGATTTATTACCTTTGCGGCACAGACCCTAGCAGCCCATGATGATTGGTAACCAAACAAGACGGGTCTATGTTTTGGCTCACCCCAAGGTCTCCCATTCTTCTTGAGAGGTAAAAGCACCATGTCATCAAATTTTGTGTTCCGTTTCTTTTGGTGGATTTCTTATTTTCCCTCTTGTCCTCCTCAACTACAAATTTACCTTTATCAATAGCCGTACCACTTATTTCGACCAAGGTTTCTTCTTCTTCACCATCTTTTCTAGAAGTGCCAACTCCAACTTCAGTTCCTCTATACAGGCCGTGGCAAGCCTAGCCCGGCAGTCTCACATAGGCCTGGCCGTAGCAGGCTAAAAGGCCGAAAACTTGGAACCATTTTTTGGGGACCATGGTTTTTTTGAGGGGACCATGGTCTTATTAAGCCACCTTCCCTATAGTTATAAGGGGTGTCCTAAAGTGTGGAAATGACTAACCTACCCTTAACCTAATTTAATTTAAAACTAACCTAATAACCACCTATATATATATGTATATATAACCACCACCTCCCACCACCGCCGCCCACCACTACCACATCCGATTATCACCACCACCAACCACCGATTACCACCACCACCTCTATATATATAGCTTAATTTAAATCATTAACATATTTACTCTTTTACCTAATTAAAATTACAACTAATCTACAACTTCTTCTTCCTCTATTCTACAATTTTTCTTCTTCTCTTCTTCATCAATTTATGATCATCTAACCCTGATCAAATACAAATCTAATCAAAATCATCAAATTTTTAGCCTGGTCGATTCATTGAATTTTCATCGTCGATTAATCAATTTTTTTATAAACAAACCTATCCATAAGTATTTTCCCACAAACCCATTACTTCTAATTCGTTTTTGATTGAAATTTTGAGCAGTAATCATCAAAATATGGTTTAAATGGAAGTTACAGTGGCATGTTCGGTTAGGAATAGTTTAAAAAAAAACTAGTTTGCTAACCGAACATTTTGAAACCAAGAACACGAAGAACACTTCGGTTATCACGAATTAATTTTTTCTTAACCGAACTCAGAGTTCGGTTGGTTCGCAAAGAAGGCTAAAACTATTTTCTAACCGAACTTTACCAATATTACAAAAAAAAAAAAAATCAAATATAACCGAACTGTGCTATTTTTCCCACTATGTTGATTTTTGATTTAACCGAACATTGCCCACTCAGAGTTCGGTTGGTTCGCAAAGAAGTCTAAAACTATTTTCTTACCGAACTTTACCAATATTACAAAAAAAAAAAAAAAAAAAAAATTTCTTATGTAACCGAACTGTGCTATTTTGCCCACTATGTTGAGTTTCAATTTAACCGAACTTGTCCCACTATGTTCGGTTTGTTCGCAAAAAACCTTGACAAACCGAACTCTTAACTAATTGTGTGTAGTTCGGTTAGATATTGGTTGGTATGAAGTTTGCGAAACAACCGAACTTTGTACACTAATGTGCAATATTATTTTTCATAAGTTCGGTTAGCTATTGGTTGCAAACTAACTGTACTTATAGACCCTATAGTTCGGTTACATTTCGGCTAAACCGAACATAACACTGTAATTTTATTTACAAAGTTCGGTAACATGTTCGTTAACCGAACTTCAAAAAACCTCCATTATTGGAGAGTTCGGTAACCTGCGTGTTTAGAAAAAGTAACCGAACTACACTTTCAGATGAGTTCGATTACATATTCTTCACACAAGGTAACCGAACAAGCCCAAATCTACTTAACAAATTCGCATTTGGACCAATTCAACCAACATTATCTAAGTTTAGAGCATACCTGGGTACCCAAATAGTCTTCCTCCGGTTGTGGTTGGTAAAATCCATCGTTTTCATCTTGAGATTGGCTTTTGGGAAGAATACATTCACCATCTAAGAAATAATTCATCACTTGAATAGTCTAGCTTAGTGAACTCAATTTTTTTTTTTTTATTTTCCATGTTTTTCTTCTTCATCTTCTCTAACTTTTCTCTCTCAATAATTCTACTTCTTTTTTAAAAATTTGATTTCTTAATCTCAAATCTTTATTTAAAATCATTTCACTAATCACACTAACTAATCATTAACCAAAAATAATCAGGAGGGTAATTTTGGTATTAATCTAAATATTTAGATAAGGGGTGACCTAGAATTACTTCTAATGTCTTACCCAAATTAAAACCATGGTCCCCAAAAAAAACCATGGTCCCCAAAAAAACGGTTCAAAACTTGAACCCAACTTGGCCAGGCCTGGTCTACTTAGTGTACGGGCCTGGCCAGGCTTTAGCTCGTTTATACAGGCCAGGCCAGACCAGGCTTGGGCCGGCCTGGCCTTTTTGGCCCCTCTACTTCCTCGCATCGTCATCAGTAATTGAACCTCTGTCTCGTTCCTTCACCACCAGCACCATCACCACCATTGGAAACACCACCACCCCCAACTCCTCTTCACGTCACAGCAACCATAATCAAAACCCTAACCATAGTTCCAACAAAAAAAAAGCCCTAACCAGCGATTCACCACCGCTAATACACCATTAACACCACCGCAATCAGCTAAATCATCACCGCGGGTACGTATGTTTTTCCATTCTCTCTTTTGAGTTTCCGAATTTCTATATTCCCAATTCTAACAAATTGAATTGTCACATCTCCCAATTTCCATCTAATTATCAAATTGCCAGCCAAGTGTTTGCATAAATGCCTAAGAGATAATGTAATGAAGTTTGATATGTTTAGCTGCATAAATTGGCAAATCTGGGCTAGAGATCCATGTTTTTTCTTCCATGAAATCCACAACACCTGCCTAGCTCTCTAATTTGGATGATGTATTTTTGAAATGCTGACTAATATCCTTGTCTGCTAATTCTTTCAAATTTTGTGACATATTCTTATTTTTATCCTATAATTGTTTTGCAGAGGAAGACGAGTAGGGCTGAGTACATTTTCGTAATTTTTTGTTTCTCCACCATCAATTTTGGCCAACCATACAATTAAAGTTCAGGTATTGGTCCAGGTTTACTTAATTCTGTGGATTCCTGCTAAATTCTACTAATTTCTTTCCTCTTATTGGGATGGATAGGTCTGGTAATGATGATCTGTATGCCATTACTGAAGAGACTTTAACCAAGATATGTCACTAGGTATATCTCTTTCAACATATGTGCATTACACGAAACCCACTATTTGCATGCCAAACTTTTATGCGAGCGATTGCAAGAAACGAAGTAGTTACCGATAAACAGATGCTTATTAGTCTAATGTTTCATTTTTTGCTTAGCTGTTAGTGGGTCTCCCACCTTGCATGTATTTTGCATCTTGGATAGCAATTTCTCTTTGGTACCTAATGAGTAATCACCAATGTACAGATGCTTATTAGTTAGCATCTGAACTTTGAACTACTGTTTCTTGCATGTATATTTTGTGTCTGGGGTGCGCCATGCGCAGTTTGTCCCTCCTTTTTATTATAGTAAGATTTAAATATCTTTTTTAACTGAACTCTTCAGATTTTGGTGTGGATTTGTGTCCTTCAATATTCTAATCTCAGTATCTTTATTTACTTGGTAGATTTCATTGGCAGCGTGTAGCTTACTCCGATAGATAAAGTGCAGGAGTTTTACTCAAAGATTAGTTGTACAATGAAGGAAATTGACATACAATGAAACTAGTCATGGTTTTATGATAAATTTTGATTTGGATCATTGTTGGTGCAAGCTTTAGTTATTAAAAATAAGTGCATTCTGACTTATACTGAAGAAGATTGCTTTGGATGCGATAAGAGCCCTAATATTTTCTTCTGACTTTAACTCTTTTATATATATATCAGTATCATATAACTTAGTTATTTTAAATAAGAGCTCTAATATTTTCCTTCTTCTTTTTTGCCAGAGATTTTTACTAGAGCAACGGAAATTGACGAAGAAAACAAGAAGAAGATTGCTTTGGATGCAATTGAGAATATACAAGACAAGCTTGAAGTGGTCAGATTCTTCATATTTAATCTCCCTTTATTTATTATTGAGACTGTTGATTGTTATATCTAATCTGTGAATATTTTATAGATTAGAGGCGAAGAATACCGTGAATGCGTTGCAGTGAAGCGAAGATTTGAGAAAAATGCATGCGAAGAACACCAACTGGTTATCGAGCAGAAATGTAATACAGATACGAGACGTCTTTATCTGGAAAGAGATGAGATTCTTAAAGCAATTCCAAACTTCTGGTTATTTGCTGTAAGTAATCTAACAACCCTTTGCTCTGAGATTTCTTTTCTCCCAATATGAATTCAATTTTATATGTTGTGTCACTTTTTTTGCAGTTTTTGAGTCATCACTCTCTTGGCGATCTTTTTGGGGAGGAAGATCAAAAGGTTGTACTTCTTTTTTTACCTTCTACTATTTGAAACAGATCAGTTTAGTTGATGCAGACTGGCTAGTAACACACAGGCATTAACTACTAGAAAACAGAAAATAGAAGAATAGAACTATAGAAATTAACTATACATTGATAAGCCAAATTACTCTTGATAATCTTTCAATTATTTTCTTAAAACCAATTATAATGTCTCCTTCTAAAGGTCACGATAACTACTATTCATACTACAAAGAAACCCTACGAAGAAGCGTAAAACTATCTAGACTGACAAAACACCCTTTATATGAGCTGATAAATAAAAACTAAGAAACAAAGCTAATTAATATACTAATTAATATAGAAATCCTAAAATGCTCCTATATCCACCACCCCAGGTTGAAAGAAAGCTCGTCTCCGACGAGAACGTCTTTGTGACTTTTTGCGTGTATCACAAGAATAATCCATGTCTGTCTTTCAAGTCCCATATAAAATGGCCAACTGACTACCAAAACTCTTAGTTAAATATGTAGAAGAATGTTCACTACGACCAGTTCTTTTTCCCCGCAAGTAATAGCTTTTCCACGATCAAACACAAAGATCATAGTTTTAGAGATAATCCAAAACGCAATAGAGAAAATGCGTTGTTCATTACAATACATGATACCTTTCCTGTTTTCCCATGGTCAAAGACAAGAACCATAACTTGATCTTCTTGTAGACATTTCTTACACCTTTGATTAACATTTGATGCACCTATGTACTTCTTGTTGATTGGTTCATTTGGAACAGACAACTGACATAAATTGCCGATACCACTAGTCACTAGTTCTTTCATGTTTAATACACCTGAAATAACATCTTCTGACCTTAGCGTCGCAAATAGGACTTGTATCCAAAAGATGATCGTAATCTGCAGGAACCATAACCACCACCTTATACAGTATACCAAGTTAGTCCCGATATTCCCTAACTTCCCCTGCTGCAGAAAGTTGTAGACCTTTATTTTTTGTAACAAACAAAAGGGCTGAGAAGCAATCTTTTCGGCAAGAATAACCTTCAGTGCCTTCGCTTTGCGTACTGCAAAGTATGCAGAACTAATACACTGCCGTAACTCCTGAATTATTAGCATGAAGTTGGGGGTTGCTCTCTCTTCACGATCTTGTAATCCCTCCAGCTATATGTTAGTACTTGCTCCCCTTGTGTGCTTCACAGTAACCTTTATAACGGTTGCCTTCAAAACAGTTAACTGAATCAGTTTCTTACTGCAATGCAGTTCTACAAGAACTGTCAGGTATTGACTAGTAAACTTAAAACCCACTCCGCTAGGCAGCAACACGGCATGACGTAACTTAAAATCCCAACCATCTGACATCTCATGGCAGTTCTCACTGTGAACATATTCACCTGAAAGTGAGATACTATTCAGTACTTCTACTCCCTTAACGGTCAGATCTCTACCTGCAATTGAAAGAACTTCCTCCACCACTGTTATCTTCTTGCTGATGGTTGCACATACCTTGTGATGGATACGTCTTATGTCATTAGTAGGCTTCTCTTTCCTCCCCAGTTTGCTTGTCCAAAGAGAGTGCTAGTGGATCAACGCCCAGTTGTGGATGATAGCCATAAGCAGCCTCGCGTAATTCCTTCATAATAGCACAACTGGAAATTTCACCTTGCAGCAAAAGCTGATCGCAAGTCTTTACACACTTTACTGAGTAAGAACGATTGTCTATTCGAACATTTTCTGGAGAATCTTCTGTCACTGTATTCCTCCCGATCTTGGAGAGAATTCGACCTCGGATTCTTACTTTTATAATTTTGGCAAAAGTTTCCTTGCGACAAAACGTTCTCTTCTTATACAAGTCACAACTCAAACTAATGCTTTCTGCCATGTGCAAAACTTGAGTTGCATGAATAGAATTATCATAACGCAGTACTTGAATACTTACCATGTTTGGTATATCTTTCTACATAAATTCGCCCACGAATTTTACCGGTATAATTCTCTCTACAAGTTCCTTTAAGAATAAACTCTTCGTTGTATGTATAAATATTTGATTGTCAACCATAATCAAATCTTGATTCTTATAACCAAAATGATATATGTTTACGGGAATACTTGTGATGCTTGTGTTTGCTCTCGTAAGAGGATCAATATGATCTGGTTGAAAGAAAACCTCATCTTCAGCTTCCAAATAAGGATCAATATGATCTGGTTGAAAGAAAACCTCATCTTTAGCTTCCAAGTAAGTATCGTAAACTGGTGGTGAACTCCAATCTACGAAGATTTCATGTTCGTTGTTCTCACAGAGTGAGAATAACGCTTCCTCATGATTGATGTTTTCATGACACATAGTTCCTTTGAACTCCTCATGATCATAATCCTCTTGACTATCTTCCTATAATTTAACTGGTCCACGGCTGCCTTCCGGGTTCTCCATAAGGGCTTCGGTACGTCTATGTTGCTCTAGTGTATCGAACCATCGCAACATGTTGTCAACTATAACTCTAATCTCTTTAAGTTCTACTTTATAAGTTTGAGTACCTCTTCCACCACAACTTCTAACTCTTCCTGCCATTATAGCTAGCTAGGGTTTGCGGGTGTTTATTTTTCTAGCGCCTATTAACGAAGTTTGTAGGACCTATTTCGGCTCTGATACGAATTGATGCGGACCGGCTAGTAACACATGGGCATGAACTACTAGAAAACAGAAAATAAAAGAATAGAACGGTAGAAATTAACCAGACGTTGATAAATAAAGTCTAGGGCACAAAGCCAAATTACTCTTGATAATCTTTCGATTATTTTTTTAAAAATCAAAAATAATGTGTAACCCTAGGAGGAACCGTAAAACTATCTAGACTGACCAAAACACCCTTTATGTGAGCTTATAAATAAAAACTAAGAAACAAAGCTAATTAACATAGAAATCCGAAAAATGCTCCAGAATCATTAGAACTTTGTAAGAAAAGTTGTTTTTTCCTTTGATAGTAAGTTTCCAACTTATGTTCTTTATTTGATACAGATATTCAGGTTCGTAAATTCTATGGATGTTAAAGATGAGGAAGATGTCGTATCTGGGTACACGATTACATTAGTGAGTTTCTTTTTTTTTATCCCTCCTTCCCTCTTATTTTGGTATTAACACTCTTATCATTTGTTAATTTCACTTTTTGGTTTGCGTTTTTTATTGAGTTTCTACGGTAACTTCTTTTTCTTGATTGCAGAAGTTCAATGACAACCCATACTTCACAAACCGAAGTCTCACTAAGAGAATTACATTATGTAAAGATGGAACCACTAACTTAAGTGATGTCAAGATCGACTGGAAGGATGGCATGGTAAAGAAAATTTTATCTGTTCTATCTAGTTCTATGTATTCACATTAGCATAATTTCACACATTATCTTTTTGTCTAAGCAGGCTGAGGCCATTACTACTGATTATTCACACGACATGCCCGATCTTGATACAGGGTTAGAAGTCTTATCTCTCTGTTTACAATGTTTTACGCTGATTTGTTTGTCATGTGTAGCTTCATTGAAAAGTCTATTATAATCTATTACAGTAGTTATTGACATCTTTTCTTTTGTACATGGCTTGCAAGTCCATTTTGTAGTTTCTGTAATTTGTTTTGCACCTAAATGCATGTATTATTTGGGGAAGTTAGTAAAGTCGTGCAGGCTTTCTCTCAAATGTTGGGATTTCGAAAGATCAACCTATTGATTCTGCTTCAACCTGCATTAAGATTAACAATTATTGTATGATTCTTTCTGTGAGTATGCGATAATTAATCTTTATTTATTTGTGAGCACAGCTTCTTCACCTGGTTTTGTGCTCCTCAAGTTATTAGAGAACGGTACCATGATGAGGTAATTTATCTTTTTTCTCTCCCAAATTTGGAACTATGATTTTTTTGTTTTTAATGTGCAATACTGGAACATCTTCCTTCTATCTCGTAAAATGTCCCTTTAATTATTCTGCAGGTGTCCGAGCTAATTAAAGATGAATTGTGGCCAAATGCCCTCGAGTATTTCGTCAACGTGAGTTATTTTTTTCTCTTGTGTCATTTTTAAATTTCAAGTCACGTCTTTTAGTTTCACACTTATTCTCTTTTACTTTGAATTCTAAGAGCAAATAAGCAGTTGTATTACATGTCCTCATGTTTAATCTGGTTTATGATCAAAAAGATAACCTAAGAAGACATTGCTCATCCCTTAGTGTTAGCCTTTATGCACTGATTAGGTTGTTGTCCCTGTGTTCTTGTTTTCTCACATTAATAAAGTCCTATCCCATCAGCCTCATTTTACTGTCTCGGTACTTTTTCTTTATTTATTTTTTCTCTTAATTTGGGACTTCATATTGCCATTTCTGAATCATTACCTTAAAAGCAATAAGGCAATCCACCACGAGAAAATTTTGTAGAGCATCAGAAAGCAAAACGCTGGCTGTGGCAGTGCGAAAAGCTTCTGATTGTTGGGAAGTGTTTTACCTGATTTGAGTAGTTCATTTGGTCCCTTTGTGAATGCATATTATAGTTTCTTGCTGCCAATGCTTAGTACAACTTATTGCTGCCAAATATGGGCTAAAACTGTTCGAAGATCATTTCTGTTAGGCCAAATCTGTACCATTTTTAAATGTTCTGGTGATTTATGAGATGGTTAGGATATAGAGATACAACTGACCCTGTTTTTTTTTTGTCCTTGGTTGTTATCAAGGGAAATGAAAATGGCGAAGAGGACGAAAAACCAACAAGGCGTCTAGGAGTGACACAAAAAGGGAGTTGAGGAATGAGACAGCTAGCCTTCTATGTAGTTGGTGTCTTCAGTGTGCTGGTGTTGGCTCAGTAAATCCATGTGATTTATCAATTTGTGCCATACCGATGTGTATGTTTTGGGGATGAGTATTACTTAACAATTCAACAATACCTATATATGTTAATAATATGTTATGGAAGTTTGAAATTATTTTTTATATTAGTCAAGTAGATGTAATAGCCTGAAGTACTAAGAGCTAGCAGTGATTGATAGAGACTAAAGCTTGAATTCTAAAGTAACTGTTGAATTAATTAGTTGGAGCCAGCCTCTTTTTTCTATTGATTAATTGATAAGGGAGAAGTCATTCCATCATGTGAGGTTTGGTTTTGATTTTTTAAAAGCTTTAGGCTTAGTTTGGTATTGCTGCAGCTTTTGTAAAAGCGCTCTTCTCATTGTCATGTTGCGTTCTTTGTCTTTGTCTTTGTGAGAAAAAAAAGCGGTTTTGACGTTTGGTAAAATATTAACTAAAGTTAAAGCTGATTAAAAAAGCAGTCAAAGTGTGTTTGGTAAAATATCAAATTCAATTGTTGTTGTTATAGCAAATGACAAAAACAGACATATCTTTGAAAATAGTTTTATTCGATTTTATTGGGTTTAAAAATAATTAATTTTTTTTACTATTCAATATAAATATTTATAATTTACTAATTGTTACTATCATTATGATTGTTAAAAAAATTATTTTACTTAACACTTTTAAGATATATATATAATTTTCAAACAAAAAATCAAACGAAAATTAATTAAATTATTATTTAATATTTTTATTATTGAAAAATGAAATGGAATAGTTTGAAAAAAAAAATAATAATATTTAAAGACTAAATATAAAAAATAAAAAATTGATTGTATATAAGTTTAAGGGTAACTTTTGTCATTTATAAAATAAAATAGGGACAAAAAAGATAAATCAAGCATTAAATTTAGGTGGGACCAAAGCTTATGCTTTTGTAGCTTTTAAAAGCTCCTCCTCCCCAGCTTTTGAAAATTGAGGAATTTGGGAAGTGCTTTGGGTAAAAAGAACTTTGATTTTTTTTTACCAAACACCAATTTCAAAAATTATTGACATATATAGGTTTTGAAAGTGCTTTTGGAAAAATAAAAGCATTACCAAACTCAGCCTTAGACTTCCTTTTATGTTCATTTGGAAATACAGTAGTGATAGACTCACCGCGGGTTGGATCCCGTGGTGTGTCCTGCAAGAGAGAAACATGAAGAACCCTAGTGACCTGGCGGATTCGTAGGTAGGTTAAAGATGGGACCCACCCATCTCTCTCAGACTCCACTATCGGGATGGCCTGCGGGAATCCAACCGGCCGGATGTTAATCATTTCCGTTTGGAAATATAGACATTCCCCCACCTTCATTTTACATCCGCGCTAGCATTCAACAATGGTGTTGACTATAGGCGTTAAGGCAGTTCCATTATGGTGAGAATAGGATCTACTAATTCACAAATTAAAGCAAGTCGAGCTGTATCGAGTGATGGTAGCACACGTTAGTAACCTACCATCAACATCACATGTTGAATGGAAATCTAACGTCTGGGTTAAACTCATTGAGCTCCACAAGGGCATGAACAACTGCAGTATATACTTCCTCACCTTGTTCATTCTTCAAGCCTTTCAACAATTCGTCCTCCTCGATGATCAATTTCCGCAGCAAACAAACATACACATAAATGATCCCTAAGTACATATTCTCGGTATCTATTCGCAGTATAACCAATAAGATTGATTTTCAACGACATAAACTCGAAAACAAGAAATAAAATTAGTTAAAACGCGAACTGGTTACAACAAAAAAAAGAGACATCATATCTCCAAAAGATTGGTTTCGTTGACAAAAACTAACAAAAATTAGATGAAACAAATTTTGGTTTCATCAAAATGAAAAAGAAAAAAAACAGATGAAATCAAAATTGCCTTCGTGCAAATACTTTATCAGCGTCTCTAGTGAATACATATCGACTTGTCTTGTACCTGCAAGATAAATTACAAGAGGTATTATACAAGTCCAGATGACAATTAAATGATTCAAGAGAAGCACAAAACTACACATCATATCTAATGAAAGACATAGTTGAATACGTGAATTTGCTCTTGTACTACTGCTGCCAGTACCGTAGCCGCCGCTAGCAGTACAACTATAGAAATGTATATATATGTTTATATAGTAAAAAAAAAAAAAAAAAAAAAAGAGAAGCCAAATGCATGTAAAACATAGATAAAGAATACGACAAGTAAGAAATTCATATGCAGGCATGCCAAGTTAACCAAAATGAACTACAATACTCAAGAAGATTTCCTAAACTTAATTTATTGTACATTCCCGTTCAGAACAGTCTCGGATTCATCTCTGCCCTTCGCACAAAAAGCTAATTAAGACTAACTATATATTTCATTCTAAATCTTCATATTCCTTGTCAAGCACAGTTGCACAGAAAATGAACCATTTATGTAATTAGACCGTAGCATCTTCCCAGAACTTAGATTACTCCCTTCTAAAATTAACCAAAAAGATCATTTTGCTTGGGTGCAGTAGTTTAAACCCAACATAAGCATTTAACGGCACTCCCAGTCCCAACTATACGCTGCTCTTTAAATAGCTCTGTGCTCTTTTCAGCACAATTACAATGGTGGAAACAAGAAATGAACCGTAGTTTGCTTTTGGTCAAATCCGCTGCACTAGGTACTCTCTTGGGCCGTAAACAAACAGTAAATCCTCACTTATTATCGTCTATTATTTCCGCGACAACTTTCTTTAGGTAAACCTTATCTCAACTTGCTTTACTTTGATTCATGTTTTTGAATTAAAACTTAGTACTAGTAGTCATGTATCATATCTTATACTCCCTCCGTTCCACTTTAGATGAGTGTTTAGGGTTATTTTTTTGTTCCACATTACTTGATAGTTTTCATATTTTTCCCACAAAACAACCAACAATACCCTCACAATTTGTCTTGGAACCATAAGTTTATTTTTAAATACACTAATAGCAATTAATGTTTGAAGACTTTTCTCAAGGACATAAAAATATTTTTTTTATGTCTCTCTCCATTTCTTAATCTGCGTGAAAACTCCTAGAACATCATCTAAATTGGAACGAAGGGAGTACTAAAAAGACCAAATTTTTTGACATTCAACTTTAAATTAGATAGATTGGGAAGAAAAATTACATTAATCTTACACTAAAAATCAGATCTCTAGATTTAATTTAATTTTACCTTTTTATTTTCCCCAATTTGCATACTCGATCCGTATTTTATATACATCGAGTGAAAGGAGGAGGTGTAGTTGTTGGTGGTGGGGAAAAAAGAGACGGAAGATCAAGATATTGTCGCCGATCTGGTGGTGGTGCAGAAGGAAGAAGATGAAGTATTGTTAGTAGTTGGAGAAGAGGAGGCGGTGGAAAAAAGAAATGAAGAAGAGGATGCGACAACAGAAAATAAGAAGAAATAAACTATGGGAGGACTGTTATGAGAGTGCTAATCTAGCAGCTAGATTAGCAGTCCACGTCAGCCCAGCGCTAAACCATTCAGCGCTTTAAATCTCAGCCGTCAGATCAAAAATAAATCTCTCAGCGCTGAACCATTCCGCGAAAAGGTAGTTTTTCAAGCGCTGAATCATTCAGCGTAACTATCTAGCATGCTAGTTCACATGCTAGCAAGTGTTAACTTTTTTGCCACACTTTTTTTTTTTTTTGAATTGCAACACTTAAATGCTAATCTAACACCTCCAATCTAGCCTAGTTATGTTTACAAAAATCAAAATTTTTCAGAAAAGATTGAGGGCATATGATTGAAAATTTGTCGATGATTCCGGATGTATCGGATTTTCTCCAGCAGCTTCATGTGGGACCCACGACGGGTAAAACGAGTCCTCGTGGTGATGGTTGGGCTTTGGGGCATTTCTCCGCTGTACACTAGAATCATTTCTTCCCCCAATTCCCCAATGTTTGAGTTAGGGTTTGTAATTAGACTGATCGTCGCTACCGAATTGGGTTGATTTTGAAGAAAAGGAAAGAAATAATCATGATGCAGCTGTGTGACGAGAAAGAGCTTGACGAATGTATAAACAAGGGGAGAGAAATTGAAGATAAGCTTAAGAAGGTAATCCCAGAACAAATTTAATTGATGAACATAAAAATTTGATGTTTATTTATAAAATTGATTCATTCCTAAGGAGTGTTAACACGTAGATTATTGAGAAGTCACGGCGTCAAAAGTTGGCATTGAAGAAGGAGTTTAAGAAGAAGGCAAAGGAAGATGAGGAGATACTGGCAGTGAAGCGCAAGTATTATGAATCACGCAAGGCTCTCTATGACGAAAGAAGTGAGCATATCAAATCCATTCCTCATTTCTGGCCCACTGCTGTTCGTAATCTATCCTACCCAGATGTTCTCGGAATTGGAATTTTGGTCCACATTTTATTAATATGATGTCTATTTGACTTAAGAATGTGATTGTTTTTAGTTTCTGAGTTATAAAAATCTCCGAAAACACTTGAGTGACCAAGAAGAAAAGGTGCATCTTACATTAACTGGAATTTCAGAATTTTGTCTCCATTGTGTTGTATAGATTTATAAGGAGGATTTTATTGATTAGCCTGACATCTGCTAAATCTTGAGTTTTACATATTCCCCTTCTCTATGTTCGATGCAGATAATCGAGTTTCTAGAATCTGTGGTTGTTGATGATGGCCGCAATCAGAAATCTGTTACCTTTGTAAGTTTCCTCTATTATATCTCCCTCCTCCCAAGTTACTTGATGTTGCTCTGTGCTCTTGTATTTTTATCCAACTCAGGTAAATATGCTGTTTTTTTTACTGCATGCAGTTCTTCAAAAAGAATCAGTATTCCGAAAATTTATTCCTCAAAAAGATATACTCCCACACCCACAAAGGAATAGTTAATGAATCTGGAACTAAAATCTTGTGGAAGAAGGGGACGGTAAGGGAATACTTACTCTTCATTACATCTTAACTTTCACGTGTTAATATAATTATAATAGCTATTATTATTGTTTTTGTCAAGTACACCACAATTGGATCAGAAACTGAGGATCCTGCGCTTATGGATATTGATAATAGGTTTGTTCTCTAATCACGCCAGACTGTAGTTCACTTAACAATGTAAAAACTTAGCTAGCAGATGGTTCAGGGTAGCAGTAAATTGTAATTTATGATTGATCAGTATACATTCTCAGGCATATTTCCTTTCTCTTTGTTCAGAAATATTGTTATACCAAGTATGCTGATATTCACCCTCTCTATATGTCTTCTGAGTACAGCTTCTTTACATGGTTCTTTGATCTTCGAGACAAAGATCTTCCAAAAAAGCCTCGTGAGGAGGTAATGTATGTCTTCACTTTTTCCAAGTTTTGAGACACTTAAGTTGCAATAATAAACCATATTCTTCTCTAGTTATAACAATGCATCGACGTGTACAGTGGAAGACTTTCTACTTGATCTTAGAGTTACTATGGATACTTTTTCTCAGTTTCTATTCGTTCTCTTAAGTTCCAACATTTTTTTAAATCAATGAAGCTAGAGACTCTGCAATTCTGTTTCCTTCCTAACACAGTATGTTAATATTTGCTTGCTTCTACATCGTCAGGTGCTTGAGGCAATCGAAGAGGATCTATGGCCATATGCTCTCGCACATTTCTTGAATGTGAGTTGCTTGTCACTTTTCTTGTCATTGGTTGCTGAAATATTGTCAATATGTTATAGTCCTTACTATCGTTGTTCTCATCTTTCTATTAAGAGCTAAGCAAATAAAATTTTTAAACTTCTTGATCTTTGAATAATCCGTACCATGACTGGATGCTGTAATGCCAGTGCGGTTGAATGTCTGTCGTACTGCGAATGTACATCATTCTGCCAGTGCATTTAATGTTTCTGGTTCCGCGGATTTTCAAGTTACCATGTATTGATGGTTACCTTACTTCGTCTATGCATCTGGAACCACGCCATCTTTTGCTAATGTGGGGTACCTTGAAGCAATCACCACCATAATAAAAAGCAGGAGTAGGCTGAGTTAAAATCTTCCCAAGTTGTAGAAGTGAGTTTATTGCCCAATCTATGGATGAAATGTGGCTGCAAATATATGAACTTGGGGAAATGTATTTTAATCTAGTAGTTGTTTTATGTGTCTCCTGTGATCCTGGTGTGATAATTGATCATGTTTTCTATATCCACTGTTGTTATCAGGGACTCAGGGAGAGCAACAAGATGCCACAGGAGGAAGAGGGTGATACAAGTAAGGCAATAATCTAATATGCTAAGATTTAGTTTTACTGTTCTAATGGATAGTTTCTTCACGGACTCGTCTCTATATTCTTAGGTTATAGTTCTTCTGTAATCAAATGATTTTCTTTTTTTCAACAGTGTTAAAGTAGTGTTACCAATCGATGACTAAATATCCTTTTATTGACTCTCCTGGAGTCATTTCGAAGTTGCTGGGTTTTTGCGCTGGTTCTAATGCACATAATCTGGTATATTGTGAACTCATATTTATAATCACTATTTAAGGCACACGACAATGATTTCTTTGGGACATCTCATCAGACAGGACTGAACATGTTACAACAATGTCCTAACTTAGGGTGGCCCTCTCAACGATTTCAGACGATTATTCCGGCAATGAATTTATTTCTCTCCACATGAAATTTTGAACACTAATCAATTATATCTTTGAATCAATCTGTTTATATCACTTTTCTTTTTCAGTTCTCTTCATCTGTTATGTTAGCCTAGTTCCCACCTTCGGGGTAACTGGGAAAGGTGACTGAGTTTGGGCCAAGTGCCCTTGTGAAGCATCTTGTCGTTTTTCCTAAGATTTGTTCCACAAACTTTGGTGAAAGGAAGAAAGGAGAAGATGAGACCCTTGTTTTCCGGTGAGATTCAGTCAACGACAGTTTGGTAAAATTCTATGTGTAGTACTAAAATATTCATCTTTGGATACGTGGTCAAATTGTAAGAAGTTGGGAACTTACGTGTGCGTGTATTCATGGTTTGATTAATGGTACTAAAAGCAAGTTTTGTTAAACATTGTGCAATTATAACAGACACTTTATATCAAGGAGCTTGTGTGTTATAACAGACACACTGTGCAATCACACCAATATTGCTTTTATTATCAAAGTTCCTCTTGGTGAGCTGGTCTCCCAATATCAGTCCATAGGGTTTTGAAATTTCATTTAAAAATCCTTTCCAAGAACAACATTATTTCTTAAAATAGACTGAATCTTTTATGAACAACATTATTTCTCAAAATCAAATCTTTTATGAACAACATTATTTCTCAAAATCAAAGTGTCTTTGTTCCTAAGAGGAGTATTTCTGATAATATTCTTCTAACCAATGAGGCCATATTCGTTGTTAATCATTATGAGAAAACATATGGCATAGCTGCCATAAAACTTGATATGTCTAAAACTTATATTAAGCTAGAATAATCTTTTCTTGAAAAGGTTTTTCAAAAAATGGTTTGTTGATCATTGGGTTAAGCTTATAAATCAGTGTCTTTCTTCTGTTTCTTATTATGTCCTCCTCAATGGAAGCCCTATTGGGCTTATCAAACCTGAGAGACGATTAAGATAAGAAGACCCTCTATCCCGTTATCTTTATATCATTCAAGAAAATCTTTTGGGCCCACGAAATATTATTTGGCCAATCACATTCTAGAAAATAATTACCTAAAATTACTAAATCTTATTATAATCTTATCACATTAAGAAACAATATAAGAAGTATAACATTACCAAAATCGGTCAAAAGCCATGTTTAATACATCATAATAAATTAAATATGTTCATCATGATTTGATCAAAAAAATTCAATGAATACAATTAAAAAAAAAAAAAAACCAATGTCCAATGTCCCATTACACTTATTATAACTAAAATAATTCTACTTACAATTTAAAATTACAACATATCGGTAAATAAAATAAACTAATATTGATTTTGATTAGGAATTTAATACTGAAATACCTGTATATCGATGGATCGACGCATCTTCTTTTGAGTATTAGTTTGTTATTAATCCTGTCAAATGGTCAAGATTCAAATTCGTTAGTACGAAATCAGAGAGCATTAGAAAATAACATTAAGGTATACACTGAGAACCAAAAAAAAAAAAAAAGCAAACGAAAAAGAAAAAGAAAATCAAGAAACAAGAAACAAGAATGAATTTTTTTATTCTTAAAAAGATAAATTTTTTAAAATTTATTGATTTTTTAAAATTATTATTCTAAAAAAAATAATTTTCATATTATTTTTCTAAGAAAGATATATTTTTTCCTAAAAAAAGTAGAAGAGAAAACAAACAAAATCCGGGAATAATTTTTTTATTATAATCATTTTTAGGATATTTTTTTTTTGAAATAAGGAGATTTTATTTTGTTTTGATTCTAAACATAATTATAGTTCTCTGTAAATATTATTTTTATATTTCCTATCCAAAACGGGATTTGTTAATTAGGTAAAATATATTTTGGTTTATTCCGGAATAGTATATATTTGTTAGTATATATTTGTTAATTAGGTAAAATATATTTTAATAGGGATTTTTGCTAATTATCTGTGATATATATAAAACGGCCAAGTACACACGATTCCTCACCTTATTGTTATGGCGCCGCTGCCCTCTTCTAATGGGTTTTCTTTTGTTTTGTTTTAATTTTTTGTAGGGTTTCATCGTCTAATGCGATTTTTAATGATTGTCGTGGCATGGATTTATTGGTAAAGCTCTTTGCCTCTTTCAAATCTTAATATAGCAAACATTGATGCTTTATAAACTATTGTTGTCAAATCTGGATGTATTCAAATCTTAATATAGCAAACATTGTTTTTCGAAAGAAGTTTAGTTGTTTTCGGTTTTTGGTCCAATAACTCTTTCACTCGAAAATACGTCTCAACACCAGGATCACAACTGCTATCCCTCGGGTCTTCAATACGTATGGATGACTCTATGCCTGTAAAATTGACGAATGATTTGACGTGATATGCTATAAACGATAGTAGTGCATGTATTGGTAATTGAAGATGATTTTCTTACGCCTGTAGTGAGATTGCTGGTTTTGAAGAAGTCATGTTATTGTGCTCACGATTCGTAACATCATATTCTACGCCCTATTCTTAAAAGGTAATCCCAATGGTTCCAGACACATTTTAATAATAATCTTTTTTTCTAAATATTGTCCGTGCCATTATAAAATTGAAGGAATAAAAACTATAGAGTTTTTTTAATGGATTTTCGGCCTAGGTTACTATCTATAACGAGCAGACGCCAAACCTAGATTGTAGGTTGTTTTTTTCTAGGTTTTTTTTTCCTTCTATTTCTTGCACTTTTTGAGTCTTTTTTTATCTTCTGATTTTTTTGGTGTTGTTGTTGTTTGTTTTGCATGTAGCATTGGGTTCAGCAGTAGAAGGTCATTTTTTGAAGCTTTATAATGGTAATAAGTTGCGGCAACGTTAACAATATCGGAGGTCATGACTAATGGTAATAACAAATCATTCCTGGGGTTTTTCATTTTTGGTCTTGCATTGCAGTTGGTTGATACCTCTTCTAAAATTGATATCTTTTCGAAGGATGGATGAGGTGATGAAACAAAATCTTCTTTTTTTCCATAGTTTTTTTTTACTGTTTTGTTTTTAACTCTTTAAATTCACTTTTATGGTTGGCGTAGGGATAATGAAATCAGATTATATGATATCAATATATATGGATGAGTTGATAAATTTTATCTTTCTTTTTATGTTATTTTTGATTATTATTTTGGTGGTTCTTTTCTTTTCCTTTTAATGACCCTCCTACTTCACTTTATGTTTGGGTGTGCGACCTACGAGTATGTTTGGGTGTGCGATCTACACAATTAATGTAGGAAATTTTATCAAGGCATAACATGGCTTGCGACGAGTCCAACATGTCGATGTTTGTTATCACACACGCTCGAGAGATGATACCAATACACTTTTATAAGTTGAATTGTCTAGATGAATCGATGCTTGGTTTAGTGTTTATTACTATGTTGTTCTATCGTTTCTATTAAATAGGATGAACTTATTTCAGAATCATGGGGAACAAAAATTTCATAAGAATCCATGTTGGTGTTATTTATTTCGTGAAAATTAATATAACAATATACTATGAATTGCATTCCCATGCAAGGTATGATATTGTCCCTTTCATTCCCCTCTTTGTATGCGAGTTATTGTTGAATCTAAATAATACGTACTGTTGCGTATTTTTGATGAGTCATGTACTCATTGTGTATGAATCTGAATACCTACACTAGCACGTGTGTTAGCTGTGCTGATGGTGTAACTCTTAATGATATCATTACCTGTCTGTTTTAAAACAACAAGGAAGCAAAATGGTTTATTATCAGGGTGGATGTTTCTTTTGACACTAACTTGGGAGTTATGTTAATGATGCGGTAATTATTAGTTGTTTTGCAGATTTTATTGTGAGCATTCATGAGTTGGTTTCGGTCAGGTGGGAAGAGTACACAGTGAACTTCTCTATTTTGGTTTATAAGTTGTGTAGGTCCTGTAGGAAATGGCTTGTGGACTGTGTGTATAGGTCCCATAATACTAGCTATCCTTCGCTTCTCTTTGGATGTGGCTTTCATTCGATGTATGTATGTGTAGGTGCTTGACTAACTATATATGCTAGGAATTTTTTGATAAACTTACCTTAATATTCTCACATTAGGCTGTTAGTGAGTTTCATTCACCCGTAGGGCAAAATATCAAGTTGAAGGTGGACCTATAATATAAGCAATATGCGACCCAGAAACGTGAACGTAAAATATTATACTGTTTTCACATTTCGCTAATTAATAATTTACGTTAGTGGTTTACCAGTTCACTGGGCATACTTCTGAGAGTAGCTTCTATTTTTTCAAGAGTTGCCTCAGGGCAAGCAGATGTTGGAGTTTAGGAAATCTCTTCCCCTGCATACTGCTCAATGCAATTGCTCACAATCATTTTTTACTTTGGAGATGATGTATAATCTAGACACGAACACTATCATTCTAGACTCCCAACACTATCTTTATTAGATGATTTTTTAGATTCTTCGTATATGGTGTTATTTTTTTTTTATTAGATAATTGGTAGTTTGGTACTCCCTCCGTCCTAAATTATTAGTCCGCTTTGACTAACTCAAGAAATTAAGGAGACCGGAGGAGTGTACAAAACTATCCCTATTAATAAAAATACATATTTGGTGATTTTATTATTTATAAAAATGTTTAAACAGAAGATAAAAAAAAATTATGGATTGATTTAGTAATTTTGTTTCCTATTGAGGAAGATATCATTTAAGACGTTTAAATACAAAAATATTTATGTCTTGATTTAGTAGATTTGTTTCTTATTGAGGAAGATATCATATAAGATTTTTGTTTGGTGATATTTAAAAAGTATTTTTTAATTATAAAAATTGAAGGATATATTTGAGAGTTTGACTAAAAAATATGACTATAAACAGAAGCTGTCCAGTATTTTAGGACAAACGAAAATAGAATAGAGGACAAAAATTTTAGGATAGAGGGAGTAATATTTAATTTCTTTTCTTTTTTATTTTTTTAATAAATAATAATTTATAGGTTCCTTCAAATTTATACAAATTGTAAGTGTACGAAAATTTGGATCTCTCTCTCTCTGATAAATTATTTCTTTTTTAGACAAGTAACAAATATTAAGTTTTGAAATAATTATTTTTGACTTAATATCACTACAAGAAAACTTGGATTAAGCAACCGGGCTGTTTTAGTTGGAAAAGCCCATTTTGAGTCGCTCTAACTATTATAGCTATTAAAAGTGGCACTCGCTCTTGAGTTGGAAGAAGTGGGATTTGTATAGACCTAGAGCAGCTAGGCACTCGCTCTAAGCATATTTCAACTACCATCAGTGATTAACTAATAAGCTTGCTTTAAGTTTATTCCAACTATCCTAGAGCGAGTCGCTCTAAATATGCTTCAACTACCGTTAGCGGCTAACTAATATCACTGCTTTAAGCTTATTCCAACTATCCTTAATCGAGTTGCTCTAAATATGCTTCAACTGTCGTGAGCGGCCAGCCAATATCATTGCTCTAAATTTATTTCAACCATCCCAGCGAGTGATATGTTAAGTTGACAAAGGTTTAGAGCGACTTAACTGATCAAAAATCGGTTGCTCAAGGATTTGGTTGTACAAGATTTTAGTCGGGACAAAGTTGGAACTTGTCTGAAATCAGTTGCTCTAAACTTTGAACTTGCCTGAAATTAGTTGCTCTAATTACTCGTCAACAGGGACAGTAAAAGTTCCGGTTCGTTAAAAGGCTTCTGGCCAATTTTGACTGGGATGAATAAAAAATAAAATGAAAATTAACACAGAAAGCAAATACGAACCAAATTAAATGCAAAATTAATTTAATTTATTATCACTAAATTCAATTTACAACATCATTTGTTATTCAGAAATATTACAATCTCATTTTATAAAAATTAAATGAAAATACAATCTCAGTTCTTTCAAAAAATAAAAAAATTTAGAATCTCATCACACTTCAATTTAAAACTTAATGATGAGGAACACCATTGATACAACTACTTCAACATAGAGAGATCAGCAGAGTTCTTTGAATCTCACTGGGGAAGCTTCTCATTCAATCGGTTCTTTTGGCTCCACTTTTGAGATCAATCAGTATTCATTCCATAACTAGTTCCTCCAAAAAAAAAAAAAATTACAATCTTTGGTCCTGCAAACATACAAACAAGTAAATCAAACTTAAGCTAAAACAGGATAAGAATTAATCAAGAAACTAATCAATAAAACCTGATATTTTGTATCTTTTTCAAAGGTCCCATCAATGCCAGCTGAGTGGATTTGTTCATTTCAAGCAAACAAACAAAAAATGAGACCCATTGAACAAATCAAAGAATCCTAAGACAACCATAACAACATCAAGGAACCAATCAATAAAGACAGAAATTTGGTCCTTTTTTTATCTTGTATATATGAAGTAAATTTGATATGTTCATTACGACAGATCGTTGAACGCCGTTACTAATACAATCACTGCAGACGACAAAACCCGGGAAAAAGAATTTGAGTAACAATCTACAGGTGAACTATACAAAACCAATTTCTTAAAATCATCAAAAACAACAAACAAAACCACCCAAATCATGAATCAAATTTGAAGCATGAATCAAAATTAAACAACATGCAAAATAAAACTCACTGCTTGATTATTATTTTTTTGAAGGAAAGCTCAATCAATATTCAACATACAACAAAAAAAATTAAGATGAAAAAAATTAGAAAAACATAAACTTTGTTGAATAACCATAAATCTCAACTCTTCAACTATCACTAGAGTTGAAATCGGTCAAAAGATCAACATTTCAAAACAAATCCCATGGATAGATCTCAGTAATCTATCTGAATAGAAACGAACCATATTTTCTTGATAGAAATTATTTTGGTACTTTTCCAAACATACCCTTAAAACCCAAACATACCCCCCTTCAGTATCAAATCCATTTGCAGTAAACCTCACCTGATTTACTAATACCAAAACAACAAAAAATTAGAAAAAAAATCAAACCCATTTGGAGAAAACTATATTCAATCAAAGCTTATCATTTTTAATAAAAATTAGGAAAAAAAAACAACATTTAAAGATCTGTAACATCTGATTAAGTTTTAGTGAGAAATGAGACATAAATCAAACAAAGGAAGGATAGGAGAATAAATCAAACAAAGGAATGAGACATGAATCAAAGTTTATCATTTTTCAATCAACAAGATCTAGTAAACCAGAATAATGAAGAAAGGATAGGAGATAGTTATTCAGTTTCTGATAGAGAAGGTGAGGGACTGAGGGAGAGAGAATGGAAAAGCGGCTAAATGAGCTGAAGCCTGAAGGGAAAGCGATTAGGGTTTCTATAAGTTTTAGGGACCGTAAGATTAAAATGAAAAAAAAAAAAAGCCAAAGAAAAATTGACGGATAAGATTTTCTTCTAGATTGTTCTTTTTTTCATGTGACATGTTGTATGGGTGTTGTATTGTACCACGAGACTATTGATGGAAAGAAAAACAATTATGCCCCGTTCTCAACATCGCCCTTTTATTTATTTTTTTAACGATGGTGTAAATATTTAAGAAGACACAAATGATCATCAAAGAAAAAAAAATGATCCACGAACAATATTAATGTTTTGGACCTTTTGGTAGCACGTTAAACATACAAATGTACAATCTTTGCTTAAAAATGATAAAGTGCATACAAGGCACTCGAATCTAACGTCATACGGAGTAGTACAATAATTTTTTTTATTTTTTTTAATTATTAATTAATATTTTATTAACTGAGATTTAATTTTTTTAACTTTTTTTTAATTAGTATTTAATAATATCTTTTTGATACATTGTGACTCGTAATTCGAGCAATGAGTTTAAGATCGAAAATAAGAGAATACAAAAAAATAAGATCATACCGTAATAGTACAATACCGAGAAATCCAACAAAAGAAAGAAAAGGATCATCAGAGTAAGACAAATACAAGTATGAATAAAATACGATTAAATCGGAGGAAGAATGGTTCTTTTCGGAATTAAATTCCAAACATTTTGTTTGATTTTCTTCTATAGAAAGATGTGCTTCCAAAATAGGAGTGATTTGCTCAAATCCCTAATAACTAGGATTGGAGATTCCGTCATCAAAAAAATCATCGGCGTAGTTTCCGTCGCCGGATAAATTTATGATGAAGATTTCGTCGCCGGAAAGAAGAAATAAGACCTCAATGAGGCACGAAGAAATATGCAGGTACAAGCTATAAGACAGCGAAGAAAGACAAAATTTAACCTCTAAGACCCCAAAATGAAATAATAGGACCTCATGATGGGAAAAGAAAAAATAAGACCTCAATGAGCTACGAAGAAAAATGAATATTTATAGGTTTCAGCTATTATGCAAAAGATGTAAGTATTAATTAAGGGGAAGAAACATATCATCATAGTATTATTTCAAAGTTGTGATACAATTGAACTTTGGATTAGTCCAAATATTTATACATGAACTCAAAATCTAGCAATAAACCACAAAATTTGATATGGTCCATATCCCGTTGATTAGAATATAGACCAGATGTTAATATGTAGCAGTGAGAACCAAAACATACCTCGTCCCATCTCTGATTAGTTAGAATATCTATTGAGGAACTCAAAATCTATCAATGAACCACAAAATATGTTTTATTCCTATCTTTTTTATCAGAATGTATATATCAGAGGTCAGTATCTATTAGTGTGAACCGAAATATGCCTCGTATGAACTTTGATTAGTTGGAATATTTATACTGAAACTCTAAAGATCAATCAAGGAATAATATCTAGAGTTATATATCCTCTCACAATCAGAAAGTTTACAGAGACAAGTCTGCGAACCTGATTTGCGTGTGAGAATACTTGGGTGATTCCAAAGATCAATTTCCAAGTATCAATCAAGTCGTATCCAACAAACAAGGATGGATACATCTACTTCAATTGATTAACATACAACCAGTGACATTTCAATTATGGTATGTGTACCGTTATGCATACCTTAAGACATAATTGAGTCCCGGAGTTCACAGAACTTTTTCGGTATGCGTACTTGTATGGATACCATTAAAACATAACCGAGTTCTGGAGTTCACGGAACTTTTTGGGTATGCGTACAGGTATGTATACCAAATCGGTTCCGGAACCAACAATTCTTTTCTAGTATGCATACGGTTATGCGTATTCATCCGAGTTCACGAGTTCACGAACTTTTTAAGCCTCATTTGATTGGGGGCCATGAATACTAATTGGGGGCCTCCCACTAGAGGACAAAAAGGATCACCCAAACCTAATTTGAGTCACCCCTTAGCAATTTTTTTTCTAAATACCTAAACTGCCCCTGAATGATTAGTATTAAAATCAGATTTTAGAATTAGTGTGGTTAGATTATGTTAGATTAAAATCAGATTTTAGAATAACTTTTTTTTTTTTTTTGAGTTGAGGAGAAGAAGAAGAGGTTTTAGAGGAAAACTTGGGGTTTTTAGAAATGAGTAATTCAAGTAGGGAAAATGATGTTGGAGAAGGTTCAAGTAACAAAGATGATTGTGTTGATGGTAAGATTATCTTAAATTCTCCCATGGATTGGATATATGTCACAACACAGAGAAAGAGTCGTCAATGTCGAGGGATATATACCCCCAACGACTCTATAAAGTCGTCAATGTATTGACACAAAAAATGTCGACTCAAACCTGCAACTTTTCCAGGTTATGAAAAATCGTCAGGGTAATATGCTATACCCTGACAACTCAAACCTACAATTTTTCCTGGTTATGAAAAATCGTCAGGGTGATATGATATACCCTGGCGACTCTTAGCTTGGGTCACAAAGAGTCGTTATTGTGTGTGTTTATACCAAGACGACTCTGAAAATTTTTGGGACAGAGAGGTTGTTTATTTTTCACCTAGGTTCGTTGACCTTTAAAAAAGGGTTGTCCATAGAGGATCGTCATAGGTTTCTATATTATGTTAACGACTCTAATCTAGGGTAAAAAATATGAAAACCAGAAATATGGTTTAATACGCCCCTGGAAAATTTAGGGTAAAAAATATAGTTGGTGTGGATAACTTGAAAAAGTGATGTACCAACCGGACACTATTATTGGTCGCTACGAAATAGTAGAAATAAATTTATAGCAAGCAAACTATCTGGTAATTGCTAACTTGGTTGCTTGACCGATAAAGCGACCAAAATTTTGGGCGCTTGCTAAGATTTTGGTCGCTTAAGCCGTATTTTCTTGTAGTGTATTTTTCTCAAAATTTTTTTCCTCGGAAAAGATAATAATTCATTGAAAAAAGCTTACAGGAAGTAAGCGAAGAAAAGATCCCAAACACAGAGAAGGCAAAGAGAAACTCAAGCCGAACTCTTCCAAAAAAGAGAAAAAATAACCCAAAAAAACTTACAACCCATTAAGCTACAAAGAATTGTGACCAATTAGTTGTAACATTTTCTAGAGAGATCCCTTTAAGAGGTTCTAAATTTCTACACCAATTATAAACTTGAATCTTCGTCTGTTGTCGCATAGTTGAAGATAACATCATTTCGGCTATTCCAAATGGTCTAAGTGATCGCCGCCGGTAGAAACAAAGAAGTGACTGCTAAAGGAAACTTTTTAAAACTTTAGTGCGTCCTGAAACAACTCAGTATGAGTACAACCTTAATCTTAAATCTCATTTTGATTGAACGGTTCAACGATCAACTGAATGTTAGTAGGTGTTCATTTTTCGAATTTAGAAGGTTTATGCGGCAGTTCGTTAACTCATGTATCATTACCAAAGGGATTTCGATTTTTTTTTTTTTTTTGTCAAGTTCTTTTTGTTAAGAAATAGAAATGTCACAATAAAGGACCTCAGAGGCCCAGACTTGGAGAGTCACTTGCTTGCATGTTCTCGATCTAAAATATAATATGATATATTTATAGGCCATGGATTACACTTTTTTTTTTGAGTTCCTTTTTTTTCTTTTTTTTATGTTTGATTTCAATTGTATATGATTTTCTTTTGTTCAGTCATTACTGCAGTCTAATGCTCTTGCTGTACAGTCCAGTCTTTGTAGTTTGTCCCGTTAATTTTATCCATTAGTCTTTATCCCCATTAATCTTTAATTTTCAATTCTATTTTCATGTCAAAGATTTGAGATCCGTCATGGAAATCATCATGGTCTTCTCAAGCGAGAGCCTATTGTAGCTTTAGGAATTTTCAGTTTGGAGGTCTTGCTCATTACTGGTTAATATATTATACACCCCAATCGTAAAGAAAAACGAAGGAAACGAGCTAAGCCAGAGAGACAGTAGATAATATATGGAGCTTTTCATTTCTTCTAAGAGCGTTTCCTATGGGTAGTCTCCGTTTGGAGACTAACTCGCTCATATGAACGAGCACTCAATCAAACGAACGAGAGAACCCACTATGGGCAAATATAAAAAAAGACACTGAACGGGAGACAGTCTCCCGTGCAGTAAAATTTTTTAGAATTTTGGTCAAACGGGGGACTGTCCCCCGTCCAGAAGAAAAAAAAAAAAAAAAAAATCCAAACGGGAGACAGTCTCCCGTTTGGACTAAAAAACTTACAAAACGGGGGACTGTCCCCCGTTTGGTGCAATTTTTTTTGCTACACGGGAGACAGTGTCCCGTGCAGCCTTATTTATTCTGACGGGGGACAGTCCCCCGTTAAGTTTTACACTACCAACCACTCGTTCAGCTGAACGAGTGGTTGAACGTTTTGGCCCCAAAAACCCCCCTTTCACTTACCATAGTGGCCTCAAATTAAGCCAAATTGGTAGTGACCCTTTCAAAATGAAAGGGTTACACTACCCATAGGATTTGCTCTAACACCCTAAACTATAATATTCGTGTTTGTTCTAATGTTTTCCCAATGCGCAAACTACTTGGAGGTTAGATTCCATAACGTATGCATGTGAAAGTGATCAAAGAATGCTTTATATCCCAACGATCGTTCTGTTTATTTTATTTTCTTATACACCTACTCTTTTTTTGGTTGATTTTTCACCTTTAAGAAGAGCAAAAAAAAAAGTATCTTACTTACCAATTTTTTTTGTTTTACCGGTTTTTATAATATTTTTTATAACAAGCGTGTCCAATAATTCGTAAGCAATAAAGAAACAGACCCGTGCATCGTACGGGTGAGAAACTAGTGTTATTAAAAGAAAACATGTGAAATGTGCTTCCTACCCAGAAGTTGATAAATCTATAAAAATAGAACATACCAAAACAGCTTCAGTTTAGATAATCCAACGGCTGAATTTGAACGGATAGTGATTAGATATATAGGATAGTGCTTTGATTCAAAGCAAAGATTTATAGTTAATAAATCCATTATCTTTGACTTTTTTCCATCTCAATCTCCACCATTTTTGACATATACTTCTCTCTCTCCTCTATGATGTTGTAGACTTTCTTTGAAACGTTTCCATTAAAATCATAATGGCGTTTTGGTGGCTTTTGAAGCTTTTCTTGGTAGAGTTAGTTTTTTTCATCTTCTTGCTTTTACTTATGCCTTATTTTTATATTTTTAAATTTCCTTTCGGCCGGAAAAGACCTCCTAATGTTCCTTCGAATGATGTCAAATCCTCTAAAGGTATTAATTCTCAGTTTCTGTGTGTTATTAGTACAAGTTTTAGTAGTTCTCTGATCATTATTTATTACTGCAGTATCGGATGACAAAGAAGCAAGTACCTCCAAGAAAGGTTCTTTTGAACTAAATTCTAAAGAATTTTTCAACCCGTGGGAGAGCTCTCAAAGGCTAGATGAAAATACAAAACGCAAGGTGCCGTTGTTACACAGCTCTTAAGCTATTTTTTTAATTTTCTCTTTCTGGAATGGTTACAACTACTTGATTCACCTTTAACAACTGGGAGCAGTAGTTCAAATCCCTGCGCCGACCGTTTCTAATCGGGAAAGAAAGAAGTAATTCCTCTGGTGAAATGTAGTTGGTCAACCGTCAACTACAAAAACCAGTAGACTTTTTCTTCTTTTGTGTGGTTGTTTCTCTCTTCCATGTATAAGCGGGTGACGGTAAATATTTATTTATTAGCATTTTTTTCCGGAGGATTTTTATTAGCATTTGAATGTTAATGCATATATTATTTTGAGAATAATCTCACATTGTGTTAGTGTTCTTGATTCTACTGATGATACCCTCTTTTTCTTTACAAGCCAATTTTCAAGGAGAGTTTGATCTGTGGAGTTCGATAATAATCATACTAGTTCATTTGAGATTTGGTTCAACAAGTGAAAGTCCTAATTCTTATGTCCAATAAACAGGAGACCATCGTCGGAACAAATACAGAAGGATCAAAGGTAAGATTGCTCTACAATCTTGATTTATTGTGAATGTGCTTCATTTCTTGCTCTTTTCTTTCTGGTCGGAAAATTTTCACTGTTGTTGCATCAATTTTTATTTACACATAAAAATAGAGCATCCTCAAGATTGCATCTGAACGGCAAAAGTGCAGAACATTATTGATAGATAACCAAAGTACCAAACTGAGGCAACTGTTTCCATGGCAGCAATAGCACCACCAGTACAGAATCCATTTATTGTGAATGTGCTTCATTTCTCTCTTTCTTTTAAAACCGGAAATGTAAAAGCCTAAACTTCGACTTTGCTAAGTCATGAAATATAGAAAAATTCCCTATCCCATGCTTTCATAATTGTCCTAATAGTAAATAAAGAGGCATTTGGTCGCTTTTTTTCATCACTGAGAACTTCATTAAAGTGGTGAAACGGTGGAAATCACAGGCCATTCTTTTTCATGTTAAAAGAATAATAGGTATCCAGTTGATTACTAGCATGTGTTTTGATGGTTCCAACCCATCACAGTGTTAGAATTTTAACAATGCGTTTGCAACTATATCTGAAACCCCTGTTGAATTTTTGTTTGGCAAATGGTGGTATCTACTTAATATTATTGAAAATCGATATAATTACTGCAACTGTTCGTACTTTTGTCACACTCATAAAAGTTTGTTATGCGAATGCATAATAACTTCACATTTCTGATGCGGCAGAGTAAAGAAACTCCCACATCACACAGGGATGACGGAAATCAGACTCGGGATAACTCTAATTTTCCTAATGGGGATGATGAAGAAGAAAATGCCTTCAGAAAAGACCCTTTGGGAGTCTATTCTACAGAAGAAAGGTACAACCAGGAGTACAAGGAATATATAAGACGTGTGGTGCGTTGTTACACAGTTCTTAAGCTTTTTTTTTTTTTTTTTTTCTTTTGGAATGGTTACAATTATTTGATTCACCTTTAACCAACTGGAATATATAAGTAGTTCAAATTTCTACACTGACTCCTTTTAATTATCATTTTCTTTTTGTTTTTGAATTCCTCTGATGAAATATAGTTAGCCAACAACTAAAACCAGCTGTAGACCTTGTCTTTTTAATAATAGCCAGTGACGGTACATACAATATACTCCATTGAGTGATCATACACATATATGTATGTATTTTGCGAAGTTCGCTATCCATGTCCCCATTTTCTAATTTTTTAAGTTGTCGTGTCATGGTACTGTATCTGGACACGTGACACCGACACCATGTCCGTATCGTTGTAAACACAGGTTGACTTGAGAATAATCTCACATTGAGTATGTGTTTTTGGTTTCTCTTAGTGACAAGTCTTACATAACTCTGTTCTTGCTAGACGGTTTTTAGGGAGTCGTATAGTTCGATTTAAAATTGGTTCAACAAGTGAAAATCCTAATTACCCGATTTTAGAATTTTCGTCTGGCAAAATGGCTGTGTAACTACACAATGTTACTGAAATCTGATCTACTTACTGCAGCTGTTCATAGCATATTTATGTCATACTCATAAAGTTTATTTTTCTAAGTGAAAGTTCAACGTCGTTTTTGATGTGACAGGTTGATGAAACTCCGTATTATGGTAGAAAGACCCGTCGTAGAAGACCAGTTGCAGAGTCTAATTTTTCTTATGTTGATGAAGGAAAAGCCTCCAAAGAAGGCTCTTCTGGATTTATAGAAAATTTCAACCAGTGGATTCGAGGGCTAGACATTCGTCGCAAGGTGCCGTTGTTACACAGCTCTTAAGCTATATTAATTTTGTTGTTGAATGGCTACAACTACTTTAACCAACTAGGAACAGTAGCTGGAATCCCTACGCTGACCCTCTTTAGCAAAAGAAAAAAAAAAACTTAAATCCTCTGATGAGATCTAGTTGGTCGTCAGTAGACCTTGCCTTCTTTCGTGCGGTAGTTTTTTTTGAGTTAATTAGTGTTTGGGTCGTAGGTTTCAGTACTATTTAGTGTTTGGGTTCTAAATTTGTCCGTTGATGGCTTTGGGTCGTAGACTCGTTAGTCAAAACGGTCAAATCGTCAAACTTTAGTTAGAGTTAATTTCAGTTAGTAAAGTTATTTACACAGTTTGCCACTCAATTAAAATCACCATTTCTGTTTCTCCATCGAACTCAAAATCGAAGTCAGAAAAAGTGTAAAAAAACCATCAATCGGCTAAAGATCAGAAAAACTAACCATCCACTCAACAACTCAAGACCCTAAAATTAATCAACTATTACCCATTGTTGTGTTTAAGAATTTCTCCATTAACCATTCAATTAATCAACTCAAAATCATAAAAAATAAATAAAATCAAAATACTAAATTTGATACAGAAGAACCCCAATTAATGAAAATCCCAAATTGAATCAATAAAAAATAAAGAATCATAAATTCATACACAAATACAGCTACCCACCTCATGATTTAGTCATTTTCTTCTTCTCCCTGTAGCCATGGACTATCTTCTTCACCAACAAAATCCTAAACCTAGAATCATAATACTCGAATAAGTATGATAAGAACAGACAAATCTACTTCAATAAAAAAAAACGGAAAAATAAAATTTGATTTCCCTAATTTAACCAAAAACGGAGAAGAAGATCGGTTAATGCAATAGCCATTTGTGAAAGGACAAATAGCCCCACATCGCTATAATCCGCTTAATTAACTTAAATATAATACGGAAGGGCCGCTCCACCCGTTGCCAATTGGTTTTGAGTTGGATGCCCGCAAACTTTAAACATTGTACCAGAGCTAGCCCCAGACCCGGACTGCAGATGCTTCGGTGTAGGCCGAGTTACTGGCCGAAGTGTTTAACCGATTTTGTCACTTGTACACTGGGGTGTAGGCCAGTGCCGATACTGGCCGAGGTGTTACCCCCTGATTTAGTCACTCACCTGTGTACACTTGCACTTACCGATGGACTGTAACTCGTACGTAGGTCCACGTGTGAGGCCCAGTGACTGGCCTTACACGTGAGGGGGCGTGTGAAAGGACAAATAGTCCCACATCGCTATAATCCGCTTAATTAACTTAAAAATAATATGGAAGGGCCGCTCCACTCATTGCCAATTGGTTTTGAGTTGGATGCCCGTATTCTAATACCATTGATGAATACTATTTTGTATCTACGGATACCGGGTTGCATCGAACGAATGGTGAATGCAAGACTCTAATACCATTGATGAATACTATTTTGTATCTACGGATACCGGGTTGCATCGACCGAATGGTGAATGCAAGACTTCATTTCGTCATTGGAGAGCTATTGAGGATTAAGTAATCCACAATATTTGGTGACATAATTTTGGTGATTTAATTTTGGTGATTTTGATCTTGAGAACGATGTATTGTTGAAACAACAAGGGATTGACTTTCAGAACAGTAAAGACGATAAAACAGACTCTGTTGGATTTGTCAAACATTTAAACGCAATCTATAGATGGCAAACTTGTAAATAAAATGCGTAACGGGATATAAATGGGCGTGACTTTAACATTAAAGCATTTGACCAGATTGACTAACGGCTCTACGACCCAAATACTAAAATGGACAAACTTACGACCCAAACACTAAATAATACCAAAATCTACGACCCAAATACTAATTAACTCTTTTTTTAAAAAAAAAATAGGCGGTGACAATACATATGTAATTGATCATCAGTGTGATGTGTCAGTCATTTGTTAACATTTGAAATAATCTCCACAGTGTTGGTGTTTTGGTTGTATTGATGATAAGCCTTAGACATCTCTTTCCCTACGAGCTGGTTTCCAAGAATAGTTAGATCCATGGACTTCAATGATAATGGAAAAATTGGGAATATGTTCCGTTTTCACTAATTGGTTTGGGGATCTATCCCATAACGAAAAATATTAAGGAATATGTCCCAGTGAGAGAAAATAACCGTTAAATGGTTAACCTCCACATGTGTGCGTTTACACATGTGCCCAATTTTACATTTTTATCCCTATCCTTCTCGGTAGAGAATCAAGAGAAACCTGCATAGGGAAATGGAGGCAGAATTAAAGGGTAATCGTGCATTCATAAAAAAAAAATCACTTTCTCACTTCTTGCTTTCTTTGAAACTAGAGCTGTAAAATCAGCTCAAAATCTTTACTCGATGATCCACTACTCGATACATAATATAATTGATCAATTATAGTTTCCGTCTTTCGGGTTTGATTTTTAAAATGAATTCTTCATCTCGATCGATCGGGATAGACAAAGAACTATACCTTTTCCCCCTTTTAGTTTTTCTGGATCTGTTTCTCTACTGAGAAGAATCTACGCTTTTACTTTGTTTAAACTGGAGGTGGAATACACCTCTTCACACTATGAACAATCATCCAGTTTACAAACTTTACCTCGAAAATTAATTTCTGTCGCTCAAAAAAACTGCTCGTCCATTTTAGATATTAGTATAAAACGGGTCCAAGAAGGGGTGGTGATTGTCAGTCATTATCAACAAAGGAGGATTATGAAGACACTTTTGTTATGAGAAGCTTAACCTTTCTGTGTTCCTTCAGACAAGGACCACGCATAAGTAAGAAAAACAAGAAGCATCACTATGAAAAGCTATATAATCATGTTTTATAAAATATCTGGGCTGGAACTACTAAATTAAAATACATACAAGACCTAACCTAAAGAAAAAGAAGGAAAACAAGAGGATCGAGGAAGATTGTTGCTATGCATAAAAGTGTCATTCAGTCAAACCTCTTCTAATACTTGAGGCATTTTGTACTGTACGCATATAAAAACGTAATGCACCACAACATCCCAGATCGCCAACAACAGTTATCAAAAAAAAAAAAAAAAAACGAGTCACACGGCTTTGAGTTCACGAAAACATATGGTGATGTTTGGCAGTGATATTCCCATTTAAATGATAAAGGGCAAAAGAGTCAAAGTGGGCAGATGTGTAAACTCACACATGTGGAGGTTAATCATTTAACCATCATTTTCTCTCACCGGAACATATTCCTTAATATTTTCCGTTATGGGATAGATCCCCAAACCAATCAATGAAAAAGGGACATATTCCCAATTTTCCCAATGATAATCATAGTTTTTTCAAGATTTGGTTCTGATAGTGAAAATCCTAACTCTTAGTTTCCAATAACAGGATAGCATCTCCACGAAAAATACCGAAGGATCAAAGGTAAGATTACACTACAATCTTTATATATGGTAAGTCCCTAAGTTTAATTCATTGTAAATGTGCCTCATTTCTTACTCTTTTGTTTCTGGTCGGATATTTTTCACTTTTTTTTTTGTTTTATTGTTGCACCGCTTTTTGTTTGCACATAAAAGTAGTGCATCCTGAAGATTGCTCTCTTGCTTTTAAGACCCAAGGTCCCTAAACATAAGAGTCTAAACTTCGGCTTTGGTATGTCATTATTAAGCCGTGGAGATATTCCCAGTCTCATGCTTTTGTTATTTGTCCTAATAGTAAATTAGAGAACATAAATCTTAAAGAAATATGTCAAGGATGCAGCTCTCTTTACAAACTTTTAATGAATTTTCGTTCGGCAAATGCTGTACTATTCACTAGTTTTGAAAATTGATTTTCTTCTTATGCAGCTTTGCGATATTTATGCCATACTCATAGTATATCCTTTGAATTGGAATCTTAACGTTGTTTGTGCGGCAGATTGAAGAAACTCACACGTCACCCAATGTTAGAATGCGCGATAAGGGAAAAGCGATTTCGATTGACAACTCTAGGGTAACGCTAATTCTTACAAAACTTCTATCTTGAAACCTGTTTTTCATTGCTTAGTGGGTTTAATAGGCTTATTCAATTAGTTTTTTTGTTAATGGTCATGTGTTGTTGTTCTCTGAGTATATATGGTGCATCTGAAGTGCATTTACTCTCGACGTGTTTCAGTCTCCACTGTTAGAAATCAGCTCCTTAATCATGCTTACTACTTTATTATTAGCTATAAACAAACTGTTTGTAAACATAGTTAACACTTCCTGCTGATAGACTGTTTTTTATATACTTTAGGATCACATATTCTATATCTTCATGTCAATAGATAGAAAGTTTAAGTACATACCTTAGTTTATAGGAAAAAAGTAGAACATGAAAGCTTGTAAACCTTAGCTGTTAATGCAATTAGATAAACTTCCACTTCTATCTTTTCTTGTTGTTGAATGATGGAATAAGTTTTCTTTTTAAACAAGATCTAGAGTGGAGTCCACCTCATGCTAAGTAGAACATGTGTCAATCAACCTACCATCATAAGTTGAAAAACAGTCCTACAATATAAGATATTAACCAATATGCCATTCCTTATCTTAAAAACAAGATAAACAATACATAGCATTACTCACTGATTAGTATTAATGCTAATCCAGATTAATTAAAACCCAAAGCATGTTTTATTGCTAAACCAACTCAAACTCTAACATATCCCACTTTGGAAAGCAATTAATAAAACCTTTTAGTTTTTCAAAAAATCATTTCAAAACCAGACATGGATTAGCAAGTTGTAAAACTGTAGGCGGCCACCAAATTTTTAAAAAAATAATTTTAATCAATGAGTAAACTGTCATGTATAACCTTATCCTTAAGACCAACAATACGCTTGATTTCAACAATAAAGACCCACATACCATTTAAAAGATACATAGACCGTTTCCATAAACAGAAAACTAGGCGGATTATCAATCTCGAGTTAATCTTTACTGGTACATAGCTTGTTGTGGATTTCAGACTATCCGAACCTAGGAAATCAGAATCAGAATAACATTCAACTTCCAATTCTTCTAATCTTCTGTAAACAAGCTGAAAATGCTTTGTTCGCTACAAGTATCGAAACACTTTCTTCACTTCCTTCCAATTAGGTTCTCCTGGATTGTATCATGGCGTACATTAAGCTACCAACTGCTGATGCATACCGTTTCGAATCTATACGGCTCCTCTCAAAATCTGATTTTGGACACTGCAGTTTGTTAATAAGGTCACCTTTAACAATAGGTGCTTCACCCGCTGCACAATTCTACATTTCAAACCTTTTGAGAACTTTATTGACGTAGGCTTCTTGAGATAAACCTAACAAACCCATGTTTCTGTCACGGTTTATCTTTATACCTAAAACATAAGAAGCTTCTCCTAAGTCTTTCATCTGAAAGTTAGTTGAGAGAAAATTCCTAGTATCATACAACATGTGAAGATCATTAGTATTAAGCAAGATATCATCAACAGGAGAATCGAAAAGATAAACTTGCTCCCACTAGTTTTCGGTATACACCTATCTTCCTCGTCTTCAACAAAACCAAATGAGGATATTACTTGATCAAATTTCATATACCATTTTCCTAAAAGCTTGTTTCATCCCATATATAGATTTCTTCAAGCAACTGACTTTTCTCTCTTGATCTTTAGATGCTAAACCTTTCGGTGGTACCATAAAAATTTTCTTATCTAGATCACCATTCAAAAAAGTTGTTTTCACATCCATTTGAAACAATTCCAGATCAAAATGAGCTACCATTGCCCTAATAACTCTAAAGGAATCTTTCTTGGAAACAGGATAAAAGGTTTCTTCATAATCAATACCTAGTTCTTGAGTATACCCTTTCGCAACAAGTCTCTCCTTGAATCTTTCGATACTCCCATCAGCATTACGTTTGATTTTGAAAATCCATTTACATCCAACTATTGTTGCACCTTTCCACGAGATGCACCATATCCCATACTCCATTCTTATCCATTGATTCTAATTCTTTATCTATGTCTGGAAGCCAAGAGAGCGAATTCTTTCCATTCACTGCTTGTGAATATGTCAATGGTTCTTCCAAATCATCAATAATTTCATCTGATTCTACAATGAAAGTACACAATCCAGGTTTTATGATAGTTTTTCTCGGTCTAGTAGATCTGCGAAGAACTATTTCACCCTTTTTTGCAGCTTTAGATGATCTGGAACATCAATAGTGGATTCCTTTCGAAAAGAAGTTTCAACATTTGCAGGATAATATTCTTCTTCAAACACAACTTGTCGAGTTTCACTCCCACCGATTTCATCATTCTCTAGAAACTTAGCATTATTAGTTTATGTTATTTCGAAAGGTCTAGATGGACAATAAAACCTGTATCATTTTGATTTGTTTGTGTAACCAACAGGGAAATAACTTGTAGTGCGAGAATCAAGAGATTTTTCCGAAGGATTATATAGCCTAGCTTCATTTAAACCCCAAACATGAAAATGATTTACACTAGGCTTTCTACATGTCCATAGTTCATAAGGAGTCTTTGATACTGCTTTAGTAGGAACACGATTCAGTATGTATGCCGCTGTCCGTAAGTCTTCTCCCCAAAAGGACTCAGATAGAGTAGAATTCCATAACATGGTATGAACCATGTCTTTACAGGTTTTGTTTCACCGCTCTGCTACCCCATTTTGCTCCGGTGATCCAGAATTGGTGAATTGAGGCACAATTCCATGCTCTCGAAGAAAATCCAGTAATTTTCCATTAGATTCTCCAAAAGAATCAACTTTCTGTAGTATTCACCTCCATGTCATATCTGAGCACTTTAAGCTTCTTGTCAGTTTGATTTTAAACTTCTGCCTTGTCAGTTATGAAAGCTTCAAGAGCATCAGACCTTTCCATAATGAGATAGACATACTCGTAGCGAGTACAATCGTCTATAAATGTAATGAAGTATCGCTTCCCACCTCTAGCAGGAATAGAAAAGGGACAACATATGTTTGTATGTATGATTTCAAGTAAATCTTGACTTTGTATTGCTGTCTGCTTTCTAGTTTTCACAAGTTTTCCTTTAATACAAGCGATACAAGTGCTAAAATCTGAAAAATCCATCTTTGGAAGAATACTTTCCCTTATAAGTTTTTCCATTTGTTCTTTAGATATATGTCCCAAACGTTGATGCCAAAACATGGAAGAGTTATCTGAATTTAAGCTTCTTGTGGTGCCTTTAGAAGTATCAACATTCATACACAACGCTGAATTTACAGAACTGAGATCAACATTTAACTTGTAAAGATTATCCACATTCGGCCCAAAACCAACCAACTGAGATTTATGATACATACTGAAACAACCACCACCGATAGAAAAAGAAAATCCCTTAGAGTCGATTCTACCAACTGATATTAAACATCTTCTGACAGTAGGTACGTAAAATACATCAAAAAGATCCAAAAAATTTCCGGTGTCCAGCGTTAGTCGCTCATTCCCAATGGCTTTAGCTTCCACTCCTTGAGCATTTGGCATATATAGACACCGCTCTTCTTTACTTAGTTTTCTCTGGCTTTTGAATGCGTGCAAGGAACTAGCAACATGAATGGTTGCTGCAGTGTCTAACCACCAAGTATTCAAAGGAGTATCGACAAGATTAATCTCAAAACACATCATATGAAAGTCAGTACCTTGTTGTTTCTTTTTCAACCAATTCTTATACTTAAAGCAATCCTTCTTCATGTGCCATGTCTTCTTACAAAAATGACATTTAAAAGGAAACTTCTTATTATCATTATTAGTTTCAGATTCATCTTTCGGAGTTTCTTTTTATGCTATTGAGGTTTCTTACCCTTTCCTGTTTTCTTGAAGTTTTTCTTGTTGGGACCAACAGTAGTAAAATGTGCGTATTCCGTTGTTTCACGTTCTTTGTGTTTCTTCTTCTTGTACACAACGAGCAATTAACTCATTTATATCCCATTTTCTCGCCGCTAGTATTATAATTAACTTTAAAAGTCTCAAACTGTTTTTAAGTGAATTAACCGCATGTTGCACAAGAAAATCATCTGTAAGATTCATATCCAGCCCCATAGCTTGAAAATCGGACCTGCCATTTGAAGTATATGATCCCGGATACTGCCTTCACCACTATACCGCATAGAAGTTAACTGACCCATGTGAGTACCAATCATAGACTTCGCCGAACTTTGAAACTGTGACTGAATAACCTCTATTAGCTCTTTAGCCGTATATTTTAATGGAATTCCACCTCTAAATGGCATTTGGAATCGCACTACGGATAATCGTAATGCTCATTCTCGTTTGCCTTTTCCCATTTCTCGCAAATCTAGTTTTTCATTTCTAGTGGAAGTGTCGACAAGCATGTCTGGGTTTAGGTTCTCTTAGAGCAATATCATAATCCAAATGACTGAGAACTATATCCTGATGTGACTTCCATTTCGTAATTTATACAACTAAGAGCTCAATACCAGCCAAGAGACCTTGAATTTGTGAAGGATTCATTGTTGTAACTGAAAAAATACATGTATGAATGATATACATGTGTTTAAACATAAGGAATCATTATAATACTTCAAGATGTTTACAACACCAAAGATATGAAACTTCATATAGCACAAATCGTAACTAACAATTGTTGTTGAAACTTCATGATAACAATATTTTGATTTCAAACTTGATATAATCACAAATTCACCTTTGGGTAAATTTGTGATATACCAAGTCTTGAACACGAGAACAAGACTAATCGGCCTATGCATAGTATTCAACTAAACTTTTAAACCTTTGGGTCGAAAAGATCTATCATTTATTATGTATAAATAGAATATCTTGCTCAATTACGGATGTTACAAGTATGATTAACCTTTGGGTATCGTCATACGAACAACATCCGAAACGCAAGTTTACATAGTCCTTTCATAACGAAAATATGTAGCTTTTATCACTCCGTAAGTATCACTTTGGCGACACATAGAAATTATAAAAGTCACACCAAGACTACTAGAAAGCTTCAAATAATTCTTCAGATCAGCCTTGTAACATAACAACAACCAAACACACATACTACATGGTTTGGGTCTTAGGAATTTCATGTTCAAGCTAATATGTGAATTGTTTTCATTTTGTAATAGTCAACTACTAAAACATGTTATGTAGAATATGTTATACCTAGGCTCTAATACCAATGTTAGAAATCGGCTCCTTAATCATGCTTGCTACTTTATTATTAGCTATAAACAAACTGTTTGTAAACATAGTTAACACTTCCTTTGATAGATGTTCTTTATATGCTTTAGGATCACATATTCTATATCTTCATGTCAATAGATAGAAAGTTTAAGTACATACCTTAGTTTATAGGAAAAAAATAGAACATGAAAGCTTGTAAACATTAGATGTTACTGTTACTGCAATTAGATAAACTTCCACTTCTATCTTTTCTTGCTGTTGAATGATGGAATAAGTTTTCTTTTTAAACAAGATCTAGAGTGGAGTCCACCTCGTGCTAAGTAGAACATGTGTCAATCAACCTGCCATCGTAAGTTGAAAAACAGTCCTACAATATAAGATATCAACCAATATGCCATTCCTTGTCTTAAAGACAAGATAAACAATACATAGCATTACTCACTCGATTAGTATTGATGCTAATCCAGATTAATTAAAACACAAAGCATGTTTTACTTTGCTAAACCAACTCAAAGTCTAACATCCACGACTTGGAATCCTACTACTTCAAGTTCGTTTCCTAAGACGTTTTGCCAAAATCTATATTATTGGTGTTGTAGGAAGGTGAAAAAACAACGGTCCTAATCCTTGAGTGTTTTGAAAAGCGCCTCATTCCCCCTTCTCTAATTGAGTAAGTTTAGGTGCATCACCATGCTTTGAAGATCTTGAAATAAGGTTTAAATAAACTGCTTCTCTTTAATTAACTTTACCTTCCAAAATGACATCATGTATAGGATGTCATAGTTTTGAGTGTACGTAGTGATATACAAGGCACACCATTTAGGAAACTTTGTCTCAAATTTTTACATTAGTATGTACAGATCCCGATTGTTTTCTTCCAAAGATTAGATGCATGATACAATTGCAGATTCACAATTGCGATATGATAGATCGCAAACGGTTGCCAATCAACCTCGCAAAACAAAGGGAACAAATTCCAACTGTTGAAGAAAACATTGATGTCGGGGCCAACATTATTTTCCTTGACAGAGATTATTTAGCGGATTCTCGATCCCCATATCCCGCATTTAAATTAGTTCAACAATGTCTCCTTCCGAAAGTTCGACTCAAGGGGAAGATTCTCGACAAAAGAATACGAAGCCGATCCTAAGGTATTTGTGGTTAACAAAATAAATTTCCAAATGTAGTCATCTAATTTGCTATTACTACTTTTCCTCTTTATAAATAACTTGTATTTCGGGTTAATAAACCAATGCACATTGAGCTATGTAGAGCAATGTCAACCAACCCTATGATAAATATCACTGACATATTTATAGAGTTTAGAGTACTTCTTTTACAGAACTCGACTGTTCTTATTTAAATTTCAAGCGCAGTGGTATAAGCCGTTCTCATGGTGGCAGAAAAAATGACATGTGCAATGGAAATCACATTTTGAGGCATTAGCTAGCCAAAAAGGGGGCCTAAATTGCTACTAGCTAGCTTTTAGGAGGCAATGACGATTTTAGGCTGCAGTTGTCTGATAAAATTTTAGTTACCGGACTTACTTTAGGTTTGAGCTAGTAATCTTTGAGTGGACACTTTTTTGTTAATGGCATTATATATTTAGCTTTATCTTGATGGACCGAATGAGAAGCGCTAGTGTTGTTGTGGTATTTAGCTTTATCTTGCCTCATAATCTGTGAGGTCCGGACTTGAGTCCACGCAAATTATGTGTTAGTTGTGTTATTTCCCCCCTCACCCTATGGAGATTGTCAGGAGGGCAGACTCGGTGCCCCTTATCACAACTAGTGTGGTCTGTGTGTCATTTCTTCTTGTGTATAAAATTTGGAAAGCAACCTTAAAATCAAAATCCATCTACTTGTCCATGAAGATGTTGCCCACCGTCGCCGGTGCGCTGGTAGCGTCATCTCCTCTAACTAGTTGCTACGCCCACGCGTTGCACGGCCCAAATATTTTGCAGAGAAAAGTAAGTTTTCACTTTCACTGTTAATCATAACAATGTTTATATCCGGTTCAACAATATAGGATGCATCACATAGAAATGAAAATAAATAAGGTGACAGAAAACATCGCGAGTTGTAAAAGCCACTTGGATTCGCCAATCCGTCGATAGCCAAGCGAATACACCGCCGTAATTTGTAGACATCAAAGTGTTTTCACTGTTTCATGATCACGATCGCAATATTTCCTCCGCTTTGGATGAATTATTTTAAATTGTATACACCAAAAAGGGCATGTCAACATTATTTGGGTCGGCCATTTTTATGGATAATATACAACATATATAAAACAAATGTAGAGTGCAAAAATACATTCATCAAACTTATATCATTATATTTATGATCTTGGCACTTCTTGCTTCTGATTTCTCTCTACTTTACATTTATGAGAACAAACACTACATAATTTTGATGCATTCAGGGGTATCCTTGGTCTTTGGATAAAAATTCTAATGAAGAACATGTACTTGAATAAAGTTGAACAATTGAAGAATGACTAACTATCGAGCATTACTACTACTCTGATGCAGAAGCAGGTTCCTGTTAGATAATTCCCTAAGCTTGGAACACACACTGAGGGAGAGTTCCATTGTCTGCCTATAAACAATATAGTTTAGTCTCATAGAAGCAAAAAAAATATTCCACATAACTACTAACAGTAACATGAAGAGGAGGCCAAACCTCGATCAAAGAGACGTCTAGAAACATAACCCAGCACCTCTGCAGTCATTCTAGAGTACATCATAAATAAGGGCATATCATGAACAACCTATTTTACCAGTCTGATAACTCTAATTCTCCTCAAGAGAATTACAGTCATCACAGACATACCTCTGACAAATTTGGAATCACTATTAGCATGCATATTGAATCTATAGACCCATGCCATGCTACTAGTGATGCTCATACTTATACTAATTACTCTTTTGTTGCCATGTCCTTCACAGGTCAATGCATGGGAACGAGAAACTTCAAAGACCATACCCCTTGACTCAACAGAGCAGAAAGATCATGAAGAGGAGCTCAACTTGCCCTAACTTGGGGAAAGACTATGAGGCAAACGAATGTCAACTTTGCTGCTGAAGAGGAAGAAACATTACAAGCTATGAAATCAAGTTACCAACTGGAAGTTCAAAACAGGTTCAAATGAGGCACAAGTATAATACAAGGAGGCAACATCAACAATGCTCCAATTGATTTCATTTTAGGGAAGCTCAGTGCAGTTAATGCTTAACAAAACTTTGTTGCTATAAATCTTGCAAGAATAACTAGACAGTCCAATCACTTCTCTGACTCTACCTAGAGGGGAAGGAATCTTCAAACCATTTTGCTTGCATTAAAGAATTCTACAAACATCAATTTTCAGCTGGATTACTGTAATAACACTAATTATATTTTGAGGGATACGTCTGATGAACCTTCTAACTCAGACAGTATCCAAACTGTTTCCATGAGAGGGCAGCCTATCTAGGCGCCTGTTTCTCTTTTTCTATAAAAAAAAGGTGTAGTTCACTTTGGAGGTATGTAGAGAACTACTCTAAATGTATATAACTGACGGGTGTGGCCAAAACGATACACAAAGATTTCACTATATAAATATCTTATCAAAATAAGCATGTTACTATCATTTACTCTTAATAAACTTTTTATTTTTATATTCCATAAGAAGAAACAGACCGCACGGGTGAAAAACTAGTTTTAACTAAAACAAATCCATTGGATTATCCGTACCCAATCTGTTTTTTCGTGCGTCCATTGGATGTTTGAATGGATGCAGACGCCAAATTTCAAACCCGTGAGGAATTGGATTAGACGTGGATGTGGCAAAAACCGGCCCATGCTCACCCCAGTGACTGCCTTACAAGTTACCGTGTCAGATATACCCAAGCCCAAATTCCTTATCTTATCGGGACAATTAGGCGTAGGCCCAAAAAAAATAATATTTTCATTGTCAGGCCCACAATTAATTTTTAGTTCCGTGACACCCATAATTATAGAAAGCCATTTTTGGGCATATCAAAAAATTATCGGGCATACATTTTGGCTAAGTTCGGCTTAAAAGTTATCAGTCGAACCTTGCGAACCTAGGCAAAAAAAAAGTTGTGAGCCGAACCTTGAGTATGCCCGGTAATTTTTTGGTATGCCCAAAAACATGTATCTAATTATATGAAATTATTAAAAATGTCTGCATGACGAATTATGCATCAGGGGTATAATTGGCAACGCAACTTGGATATAACATATCTAAAAATCTGCGCCTTGGAATTTTACCAATTGTATATCGTTGGAAATCTTTTTAAAAGAGCTACGCAACGAGTACAAACAAGAATATCAAAGTTTTGTTTTTCACGAAAAAATCGGAGGTGATCATCATTTTAGGCAAAATTTTCAAAAACTTGATACATAACCATTATGTTGTTACCAAAAAAGATGCATAACACATTCTGCAGACGCATAACAAATTATGCAACCATTTTCCCCTCTACATAACAAAGTTATGCATCTATAACAAGTTATGTAGCAATTGTATCAGTGCGTAACTACATAAAAAATTGATGCATAATGCATTATGCATCTATTTTCTCGATACATAAAAGATTGTGCAACAATTTTCTCGATCTATAATGCATTATGCAGCCAAATTTTCGGATGCATAACAAGTTACGCATCCATTTTCGCGGCTGCATAACATTTTATGCAGATATTATTGTAGGTGCATGACAAGTTATCCAGTCTTTGTTTTTGTTGGTTTCAATAGTGACAAAAAAGTTGCTGCATAACGTGTTATGCAACCGTTTACTGGATTGCATAACAAGTTATGCAACAAATTTTGTAGATGCATAATAGGTTATGCTCAATTTTCACAACTGCATAACAAATTATTCAACCATTATGACCAACACCACATCAATACATCCGTAGCTTCCCAACCAACAACGCCAACATATTGGTCTCAGCCAACTTCTCTTTCTCCTCCTCCTGATATGTACTTTATCGATTTACAAGGTGTTGAAATTTGTAAAACACTAAAGAAGGAATGCACAAGTAAAAAGAATCCAAGAAAGACAACAGTATGCCAATTTGATAGGAAGAGAAGAAAGCTTTATTATTTATTATGTGAAAAAGTATGAAAAAATATGTTTCAACCTTCACGTTCTACAATTCAGCATATACAGATTCATGAGATTTTTTTGATTTGCCAATAGCTACGATACTTAAAAACGAAGCTATCGGAAAAAAAAAAAAACCAAATATACATACATAAACACATATGTGTACCTCATCCAGCTTCTCTTGTCGCCAACCGAAAAAACTCCACCTTTTCCCATAGCTGCATCTATAATCGAAGCAGCATCCCCATAATGCCTCCCGGAGTTTTCTGAACAAGCCCAAACATTATTTGCATAAATGAAGTTCAACTGGAACTGCAACACTCACCCGAAAAAGACAGAATATAAATCCCATAATTGATATTCAAAAGCTAACGTGATATACCAATGATTATGAGAGGACTATGCCGATGTACTACCAATGATAAACAACAGAATTTTTGACAACCAATCTTATCTTCTCCGCCTCTGCTCGCTCACCCTCGCTTTCTCCTCCTTCTCATCTCCATACACTCCAACCTTGATTTCTCTGACAACTTATGCTGCTGCATTATCTTGTCTCTGTTGATTCTCCTTCTACTTCATTTCTGTCCCAAAAACAGTATCCAAGTAAGCTGTAGATGTTGTAGATGCTGAGCAATTACTCGCTACAGCTCTTCTGCTGTTGTAATCATTAATCGAAGAAGTCGAGCATATGATTCTCTTCTGCTTCTGCTGCTGCTGATTGAATTTGAGATGCTGATGATTCTGAAAATGAAGGCAAGTACAAGATGATGAAGATGATTTCAAAATCTAGCCACCACATCTGATTCCCAAATAATAATAATAAGAAGAAGCCATTTGATTCAATTGATTTTTTTTTCCAGAAATCAATCAATCAATACATAAAAACCCCTAATATCAATTTCGAATCTCTGGATTGGTTTGACGAAACCCTAAATCTCCACCTTTCTCTTTCTCTTCTTGATTGAGTCGTTGTGGAATTCTGATCTGAGGAGAAAGAGAAAGAACCCGATAAAACTTAATTTCAACAAATTTGGGTCTGAGAATAATTTTTCTCTAAAAAATGGGTGCGCCCCTTGACGTGGGTTTCACAGTGTGAGAAATCTGAAAAATGGGTGTGACTGTAGTTTTCACTATCTGAATTGGGGGAAAAGAGCGTGCCCTAACAGTTCCTCCTCCTCCTCCTCCTCCTAACATCAATCTAATTCTTAATCTAATTCTCTAGGCATTTTACCTCAAAAACTCTTCTGTAATCTATCGCCACTGAACTCTCCTTCCGTGAAATTTCTTATTTTCTTTCCTGTGCTGGTGTTCCTCGGTAAGTTCTCGGAATTTTCTTCTTTTTTTTTTTTGAAACAATATACCATGTGATTATAATCCGGGAACCACAAAAATTGTAGAAAAGAAAAGAAAATTAACCTGTAGAAGGACTTGTTGTTGTTGTTTTAAAGAAATTGTAATCATCCCGACTTTAATTGTGTTTTTAGGGTGGATTGTTAGAATTCTGAAATTTTTGTTGGGGTTTTGCCGGTGAACATTCAGATTATTATGATTCACTTCATGAGGTGATTGATAGATATATATGTCCAGGTATGGCTTGTTTTAGAGTCAATCAACTTCTAGGTTAGCCTCTTAGCTTAATTTTTTTTTGGTCTCTTTCTCTTTTGTTAAGTTTTGGTTAAGTCTGTGTCATTCTCATTAACACACAAGATATTTATACAAAGACCCAACTTGGGTCTCAAGGTATTCCAAATATAACTATAATTCTAGGCTAAGAATAGCCCTATTTCCTAATACCCTCCCTCAAGATGGAGCATGGAGGTCACAAATGCCCATCTTGGACAAAAGAAACCGAAACCGAGCTTTCCCCAAGGATTTTGTAAAGATATCTGCCAATTGCCTTGTTGTAGGAGTGTAAGATGGTGATATAATCTTCCTTATTATAGCATCTCGACAAGATGACAAGTCCACTTCTATATGTTTTGTTCGTTCATGAAATACTTGGATTCTCGAGCAATATATAATGTTGATTGACTATCACAAAAAGAGATTCATCCCATGTGTATGATGAACTCCTAAATCACCAAGTAATTGTTTCAACCACTTTAATTCACATGTAATCGCGCCATAGATCAGGCATTCGCCTCGGTAGGACCGAGAAACCGGTATGTTGCTTCTTCGTCTTCCAAGACACAGGTGAAACCTTGAGAAGAACAAACCATCCCACAATGAACGTCTAGTTAATGGACAACTTGCCCAATCTGAGTCACACCAACCTTTTAAACCGAGACTACTATCGTAGCGCAATGGAATTCCTTGTCCAGATTCTTCTTCAAATATCTAACCACACGAAGAGCTGCTTCCCAATGCTCTATTCTTGGTTGTTGCATAAATTGTGACAAGATATGCACCGAGTAAGCAAGATCTGGTCTAGTGACCGACAAATAAATCAAACGACCAACCAATTTTCTATATTTTTCCACATCATCTAGTATTTTACCTTTTGCCAAAGCCAGACGATGATTTGTCTCCATTGGAAACTCTGCAGGTTTTGCTCCCAATAACCCAGTTTGCATGATAATATCCAATGTATACTTCCTCTGACATATGTAGAAACCCTTTTTACTACGAGCCACCTCCAATCCTAGAAAATATTTCAACTTCCCCAAATCTTTCATCTTGAAGCATTGTCCCAAGTATGTTTTAAAATTATGAAGTGCAACCAGGATCATTTCGATACAATCAAATCATCAACATACACCAAAACATTAAGCCGCATCTTCCCTTTGTCATGGTAAAGAGAGAATAATCTGAGTATGACCGTTTAAAGCCATAATTCTTCAAAGCTCAATACGATAATTTTGCAAACCAACACCTAGAGCTGTTTTAGGCCATATAATGATTTCTTCATTCTACACACCATATTAGGATTTCCCTTGGCAAATCCGGTGGTATCTTCATATACACTTCTTCCTCCAAATCTCCATGAAGAAAGGCATTATGCACATCCATCTCGATGCACTTCCCAATTTTTAATTGTCACGCTTGTAGAAAAGTCTGAACCGTTGTCATCTTTGCCACTTTGGTGCAAATGTCTCATTGTAATCCAATCCTTCAACTTGATGATTCCCAAATATTACTAGTCTTGCTTTCCGGACGTACCAAATTTCCATTTTCATCACGTTTTTACGTAAATCCATTTGCTTCCCAGTGCCTTCTTACCAGGTGGTAATTCTTCTAATTCCCATGTTCCTTGTTCCTCCGTGAGCTCTTATTTCTTCTCGCCATGGATTTTTGCCATCATGGATGCTTCATAGCTTCTTTGAAGCTCTTAGGCTCATTTCCGGCAGTGATAGGCGCAAGATATTTTCTATGAACTGCAGAAAAACGATCACAACTAACATAATATGTCAAAGGATAAGGTGTACCTGAGGCTGATGATTGTGTAGGATGAGTGGAAGGTGGACTATTTTCTCGTCTTTGTGTGCGTCACGAAACCCTTGAGTCTGCTAGAAGGAATTTTACGACGTTTTTCCTTTACCCATCTCACTACTATTATTCCGTACCACACCTTCAACATGTTGTTGTGTCATTGCTACTAGCACCATTCTCCTCGAGTTTTTCTTGATCCTTTCCTTGCGGTTCTTGAGTTTCACAATCAGTCTCGAGACAATGATTCATCGCGCTTTGTTTCTGCAGCTCGTCTTGATGAGTTTCCATAACATCTCTAGACAACCTGTTCTTCTTCTCTATCTTCATCATCACTCCAACAAACATCATTATTTGATGGAACAATCTCGATGCTATTTCCAAAAGAATACTTGTCATATAAGGAAACCGATGTTCATAAAACTCCACATCCCTTGACACTAAAAATTGTTTTGTGTCTAAATTATAAACTTGCCATGCCTTTTTACCAAAAGGATAACCAAGAAATACACATCTCCTTCCTCTGCTTGCAAACTTATCCCCTTTACTACTTTGATTATGCACATAACACAAACACCCAAACATTTTCAAATGATCATATGGAGGAAACTTCCCAAACATAATTTCATATGGAGTTTTGTTGTTAAGAATAGGTGTTGGTGTACGATTAATCAAGTATGCTGCAGTTAATGCACACTCTCCCCAAAACGTATCGGTAAATTTGCTTGAAATCTCAAGGCTCTTGCCACATTCATTATATGTTGGTGTTTTCTCTCAACCCTCCCATTTTGTTGGGGCGTACCAACACATGATGTCTCAAAGACTATCCCGCTAGTCTTAAAATATCCACGCAATGTATTAAATTCTGTTCCATTATCACTTCTAACAATTTTGATTTCTTTACCAAACTGACGTTTCACAAGAGCAATGAAATTAAGAAATACCAATTCAACTTCAGTTTTACTTTTGATTAAATAAATCCACACACCTCTTGAAAAATCATCTACTATTGTCAGAAAATAATGAGCTCCACAAGAAGAAGGTGTCTTGTAAGGACCCCATAAATCCAGATGAACTAACTCAAATCACTACGGGAAAAATCATCATTGACGACACTAGATAAGAGTTGTAGTACCCCTACGACAACTCCATTTGATGCATTGTGGAACGGGGGTATTGTAGAAAGTCCAAGATTTTCTACAATGGTTGACAAGTGTTGTAAAGGGTGATGTGATTCATAGTTCGACAATATTTTGCCAAAGTTGTGATTCTCTTTCGATTTTATTTTATAACCTAACACAATTCTTGCTTGTATTGTAGAACAATCGTGGACAACATAAGTAGCATATCGTAGAAACATATGTAACAACAATTACTAGTATTATGAATAAGATTTGCACAACCCTTGTATGAAGTTTCGAACTATCTCGGACAACACAGACTTATATTGTAAAGTAAGTGTTTCACAATATCTAGCTTATGTAGTTGAAACCTGGAAGACAACGTCTATTAGTATTGTGAATACTCCTCTCACTACAGTTCCTTGAGTTGTATAACTATTCTGAACAACTCCTGCTGATGTTGCAAGATTTGATTTTACAATGATTGTCGTGGGTAGTAGAAATTTTTAACACAACACTTATTAGTATTGTGAATATTACAGTCAGTATACTTGTTAGCATTGTAGAAGATTTGTTTTTACAATCATTGTCGTGGGTAGTAGAAATTTTTAACACAACACTTACTAGTATTGTGAATATTACAGTCAGTACACTTGTTAGCATTGTAGAAGATTTGTTTTTACAATCATTTTCGTGGGTAGTAGAAATTTTTAACACAACATTTATTAGTATTGTGAATATTACAATTGGTACACTTGTTAGCATTGTAGAAGTACATTGATACAACTATACTATGTGTAGTAGGACTATCTTTGACAACACATAGTTATGATTGTAAATAAACTATTTCGCAATATTTGTGAATAAGACCCTACATACATATTTCACTTTTGTCACTACGTTTATGTTGTGAAATGTAAAGAAACAACTGGATTAAACTGAAAGTTTCATTCAAATTAAACCAAACCCTGCATTCATAGCATTCATGTACCAATGTAATATACACAAAAAGTGGCAGCATTCACATACCAATGTGATATACACAAAACATACGAAAAAGTGGCAGTGATATGTTTGTTACCAAAAGTTAAGTCTCCAAAAAGATCAAAGATAAGTCTCCAAAAAGATCACAGAAAATCAAGAAGTCTACTGGTAGGATATTCTATCCTTGGGCCATGTGATAAAATTTGAAACAGCATCATCATGAGCAGTTCGACTTGAGGAAGTAGCTTGGTAGACAAGAGCATCCTCCACATAAGCAACCTTCACACATACGGTGTAGGCTCCAAGACCGATTGGCCTTCCATGTATCGCCTTACTTGGATCTGTTTCGACAATTTCGGCCTCCGCAACCACCTCGTCCTCCTTGTACCGACAACGACTTGCAAACTTGGAATCTCTTTGGCACTTGAACCTCATTTTGTCTCCGACATGACTTGGAGTGGTATCGGTTGAGTCTCTTTCATTACAAATAATATTCACGCTAGTGCTAGCCTCATGATTATTCTTTGGGACTTGATATGCGAGAGGGCAAGACTCCATTGCAGACACATTTTGATTTCATTCCCTATATTAAGACCAATCAGCAGTATGAGGGCATTATCGAGTTTGAATTCATCAAGAAAAGGAGACCTAATAGAAGACAAGTTAAATTCTCACCTCTAACGCACCACTCGATCACTCGGTGCTTTATAAGATTCACGACACTCTTTAATCATCATCTTATAGTGGGATCACGTAACAACCTTTTTACGTGTCGCTCCAAAACCAATTCCTTTAAGTCTCCCTTTAGTTTTCTTGTCCTCGCCAAAGGCCTTTGCAAGAATATCATCTCGTCACGGATGATCCACAATCGGCACCATACTTTTCTCGAGCTTTTTCAAGTTTTTCCTGTAAGTATGTAAAACATCAGGTATTTTTGCATTTTTCAAGCACACATAAACAAAACAAAGGAACAGGAGAAGATTTCTTACCAAAGCTTCTACAACACCGGGATGTGGTTTCTTTCCTTTGCGCTCGTTTATGACCAACTTTCAGTTACATCTCTATCAATCTCTTTGGTTGTGTTTTGCTCTTTTTGCTTTGCCAAATAAATGTATCAATACATGATGAGTCATCAAGAATAGCATAACAACATGGTATTAAAGTCTTGATACATGCTAAGAAGAAACTCGAATATTTCTAAGATAAAACTTTGTAGAGAACTTCAAACAATTATATTTTTAACGATGCAATAGCTTTCACATGGTGAATATCAAGAATGTAGAACATACCAATTTCACCTCCAATCGGGCGTAACCTTCTCGACTTATGGTATGTGGGGTGGTGTGTTTTGAACGATTTTCTTGCATTTTTATTCTTCTCACGAATAGAAAAGTAAAGAAATCATTAGACAGGACTTTTAAGTTTTTAATACAAATATATAGTCATTCTATATAATATAAATTACTTACTCGAATTCAATAGAGTCTACATGTTTCACAAACTCTTCCCACTCCCTAACTTGTCATGGTACTGGGCATTAACTTCTCCAACCGTTTCTTTTGTTCTTCCCCTTGTAGCTGATCCAAAGCGTCGAGTACCAAAGCAGCTTTCCTTGACCTTGCTTCTCTAAGATAAGTTCCCATTTTGCTGAAATAATAGTCTTTGTAACACTCGAGCACAATGAATCGATTCTACAAATAGAATTAAATAATTTGAATTAGAATACGCTATGAATTAAATAATTGTTGACTAATGAAAAGAGTTAAAGAGTTATCAATTGCGTACCAAGACTATCTTCCATATGTTTTCTTTGGCTTCATAAGGGACAAGTCTCCAATCCTTGAACGTTAATGGAAGTTTCCGAACAAGCACCCCTAGTACACCGGCAAGTTGCACGAGATGGATCACCAATCGGTTGTTCATTATCATTGAAGGAAACTTTTCTCTTCGGATCGCAGAGAATCTAACTTTAGTGCATACATCTGGGTTGGACCACGTGGAACATATTTTCTTTTCTTCGCTTCTTTTCCTTCTTCACCTTCCTCATTATCGAACTATTACCATTCTTTAATTCATGTTCATCATCATTACCATTATCATTTTCTTCTTCCAATTCAAAGCTCATCACCATTACCATTCTCTTCTTCCACATCATGCTCCACATGATCGAGTTATCCTCTTCCACAGACTTCCTCCTCCTCCTCCTCTTCCTCTCCGTCTTGAAAATCTGCGCGAGATTGTCGTGTGGATCCCGAAGTTGAACATTCGACATGGGCCTGTGCTGCTTGTGTCAAGTTTCCGCTTTACATTCTTTCTCCCCACTCCAGAATTTTCATTATCTCCTTTAGAGCTTTTAGATTGGGACTTTGTAGTTGTTGACTGTGAATGTTGAGCAATTTGATTGCACATTCTTCTTCCTAGTAGCTTTGCCTCTTTGTAGTTGGTGACGACAGGTTTAGCACTTTCGGGTTGTCGACAACGCTTTGGAGTTGTTGCACACTTAGTTGGAGAAGAAACAGCAACACTTGGTTCTAACTTCTTGTTCCTTGGTGATGATCGCCTACTTTTAGGTGAAAGAGATGGTTCTCAGTGGACTTGGTTTGAGTCGGGGTTTGCGGCTTTGAAGTGAGTGAAGCACTTTCGGTTGGGGAATGTTGAGTGTTACGCTTGTTTTCATCCGCAAAAACCGTAGCTTAGTTAAAATGAGAAGGTAAGTAGTTTGTTATGAAATTGAGATGAAAAGTCTTTACCTTTATCGCAAACTTCTTGATGACCTTCATCTTTAATGTATCCTTGCTAGTCTCGCAACTTTGAAGAGAGTTGAGCACCTGTCGGATGGAGATGCTTTATCGCTTAACTTCTTGTTCCTTGGTGATGATCGCCTACTTTCGAATGGAAGAGATGGTTCTGGAGACTTGGTTTTTGTAGGGGACTGCAACTTTGAAGTGAGTGGCGAGTATCTTTAGATGGAGAACCTTTATCGGTTTGGGACTGTTTGTTTTTCATCCGAAACAACAATGCATATAGGTTAGTTAAAATTATATGGTGAAGAAATTTTTTACACTGAAATTGAGATGAAAAGTTTTTACCTGTATCGCCAACTCCTCGACCGACTTCTTCTTTCTTTGTTTCCTTGTTAGTCTTCATTATTGCGAGTATGCCTTGCAAAAACATAACCCAATTATCAATATGGCTCAAAAGCTAACACAAATGAATGCTACTAAAGGCAAACAAAATTCAAAAACATCTTGCGGTGATGCTTACTAAACATGATGATCATCATTAACCAAAGAGAAAAGAAAACAAAATCCCTTGTCGCAACACCAAGAAAACCAAAGAGAATTCTAAATTCTTACGAATTCTAAATTACTCACCACATAACACAATAGAAGAAAAAAAAAGGACTCAAATGCTAATCATGTTGCTGCATGAAAATGCACTAAAAAGATAAAAGAAAATGAAAATCTCGAAAAGTGAGACTTGTAATGTTTACAATTTTCACAAAATGTATTCTCAAAGGAGGAAATACAGGGTCTAATGCCTCGCAACTCCAAACACAAGGCATGCATCACGGTGGCTAAAAAATATGAATAGCTAAATATAGTTCATGCATCACAAGTGGCTAAACTTCATGCTTTGGCAAAAATATAATCAAATCATACACCTAAAGAGAATAAGGTTACACCTATCAAGCTAGATTAACATAAATAAGTGAAACTCAACCTAATAGCTACATATATCATGTTAAAGAAGCTATAAACAACATTAACCTAAAAAAACTATACAGAACATATTAAACATGACCAAATTTAATTTAAATCAAGTTTAACACAGACCTAAAATACTAGAACATGAGCTTGCAGAGACAATCATCAAAATACCAAAATTATGATGAAAATCATCATAAAAATCATTCACCAAAATTAAAGACCTAAAATCGAAAATTCACAAAATTAAATAGGACCCAATTCCAATTTCATCATGGAAACAACAAAACCTAAGTTGCATGTTAAGATCTAATTATTTCGTGAAGAAAAAAAAAACCCAAAATTACTAAAATAGAAAAGTGGAACAGAAGAGATTTATACTCTTAAGATTTGAGAGTATGAGAGATTACCCCTTCGTGAGATCCTTTTCTTGAAAATTTGTTAGGGTTTTCTTCAAAGTTGAAGAGATCTAAGATTAATAGATAGTTATGGTTTTCTCAAGAGTTTGAGTGATTGAGAGATTGTTAGGGTTTTTTGATGAGAGATTGAGAGATTGTTAGGGTTTTACGATGAGAGATTGAGAGATTGTTAGGGTTTTCGATGAGAGATTGTTAGGGTTAGAGCTTCACGATTGCGAGACATGGCGATAGGTGAGAGAGTTTTCTTTTTTTTTGGTGAGAGAGTTTTCTTATTTCGGTGAAGACAATGATTTTGGTGAGACACGGTTTTCCAATGTGTGTGTGAAATTTGGGCGCGTTGTCTGAAAATATTGGGGGGAATTAACATCGAGAGGACACGTTGCAGTGGTCCAAAAATAAATATTGTCCGAAAATTCCTTGGGCGGACACGTGACCAAATTTGGGCGGAGCTTAAGGGGGGGGAAAATAAGAACTTTCCTATTGGTCTCGAGCAAAAGCATACGGATTGGCAAACAAACACAATTTTTAACAAAGAAATACAAGCTTCCACCGTTAGATTTAGTAATGTTTGGTTCCCCTAACTTTGGTACGTTGGATTAGAGAAAATTACAAAAAAACCAATTGGTGGTAACACTCTTAGTAACATAGATATAACCTGGCTCCGAGCTCGAAACCTGGCGGTAACTGGTAAGTGGACTACTCTAAGTCAGAGACTTCGTAAATACGATGAATCCATCTATCCATAAGTAATATAGGTGCCATTGGAATATTCCTCCAACCCTTAAACATGTCCGGTTTTGGCAACTTCGAGACATAACATGGCTCCGAGCTCGAAACCTGGCGATGAGTGGACTACTCTAAGTCAGAGACTTCATAAGAACGATGAATATGTGGATCCATAGGTAAGATGCTTTCATAATATTCCTCCAACCCTTAAACTTTGTCCGATTTTGGCAACTTCGAGACATAACATGGCCCCGAGCTCGAAACACGGCGTTGAGTGGACTACTCTAAGTCGAGACTTCATAAGAACGATGAATATGTGGATCCATAGGTAAGATGCTTTCATAATATTCCTCCAACCCCTTAAACTCCGTCCCGGTTTTGTCAACTTCGAGACATAACATGGACCCGAGCTCGAAACCTGGCGGTGAGTGGACTACTCTAAGTCATAGACTTCATAAGAACGATGAATATGTGGATCCATAGGTAAGATGCTTTCATAATATTCCTCCAACCCTTAAACATGTCCGGTTTTGGCAACTTCGAGACATAACATGGCTCCGAGCTCGAAACCTGGCGATGAGTGGACTACTCTAAGTCAGAGACTTCATAAGAACGATGAATATGTGGATCCATAGGTAAGATGCTTTCATAATATTCCTCCAACCCTTAAACCTGTCCGATTTTGGCAACTTCGAGACATAACATGGCCCCGAGCTCGAAACTTTGGCGTTGAGTGGACTACTCTAAGTCAGAGACTTCATAAGAACGATGAATATGTGGATCCATAGGTAAGATGCTTTCATAATATTCCTCCAACCCTTAAACTGTCCGGTTTGGCAACTTCGAGACATAACATGGACCCGAGCTCGAAACCTCGCGGTGAGTGGACTACTCTAAGTCATAGACTTCATAAGAACGATGAATATGAGGATCCATAGGTAAGATGCTTTCATAATATTCCTCCAACCCTTAAACATGTCCGGTTTGGCAACTTCGAGACATAACATGGCTCCGAGCTCGAAACCTGGCGATGAGTGGACTACTCTAAGTCAGAGACTTCATAAGAACGATGAATATGTGGATCCATAGGTAAGATGCTTTCATAATATTCCTCCAACCCTTAAACCTGTCCGATTTTGGCAACTTCGAGACATAACATGGCCCCGAGCTCGAAACCTGGCGTTGAGTGGACTACTCTAAGTCAGAGACTTCATAAGAACGATGAATATGTGGATCCATAGGTAAGATGCTTTCATAATATTCCTCCAACCCTTAAAACTGTCCGATTTTGGCAACTTCGAGACATAACATGGCCCCGAGCTCGAAACTCCGGCGTTGAGTGGACTACTCTAAGTCGGAGACTTCATAAGAACGATGAATATGTGGATCCACGGGTAAGATGCTTTCATAATATTCCTCCAACCCTTAAACTCGTCCGGTTTGGCAACTTCGAGACATAACATGGACCCGAGCTCGAAACCTGGCGGTGAGTGGACTACTCTAAGTCAGAGACTTCATAAGAACGATGAATATGTGGATCCATAGGTAAGATGCTTTCATAATATTCCTCCAACCCTTAAACCTGTCCGGTTTTGGCAACTTCGAGACATAACATGGCTCCGAGCTCGAAACTTGGCGATGAGTGGACTACTCTAAATCAGAGACTTCATAAGAACGATGAATATATGGATCCATAGGTAACATGCTTTCATAATATTCCTCCAACCCTTAAACCTGTACGGTTTTGGCAACTTCGAGACATAACATGGCTCCGAGCTCGAAACCTGGCGATGAGTGGACTACTCTAAGTCAGAGACTTCATAAGAACGATGAATATGTGGATCCATAGGTAATATGCTTTCATAATATTCCTCCAACCCTTAAACCTGTCCGGTTTTGGCAACTTCGAGACATAACATGGACCCGAGCTCGAAACCTGACGGTGAGTGGACTACTCTAAGTCATAGACTTCATAAGAACGATGAATATGTGGATCCATAGGTAAGATGCTTTCATAATATTCCTCCAACCCTTAAACCTGTCCGATTTTGGCAACTTCGAGACATAACATGGCTCCGAGCTCGAAACCTGGTGGTGAGTGGACTACTACAAGTCGAAAACTTGGATTAGCGTATCGAGAAGCTTATCGGCATTTTTGGAATAATACATAATCTTTGTTAAGAAAGGTTCTATCTAAATTGGTGTCCAATCGTATTTGAGAAGAAGTGAAAGCTGGGAAAGAGTTAGCGTATCGAGAGAAGCTTAGGGGTATTTTAGGAATAATATATATTTTTGTTCCGATTTGAGTAATCCAACAAAGAGAGGGAAAATAAAACGTAGGGTAAACTTTTGCAAAACTAGACTTTAGCGAGAATTGAGAAATCCTTTGCGAAAGAGACAAAATTTTGTTGTATCCATAAGACAATCTTTCTTAAGAGTTGTGGAAGGGGTTGTTGAAAAACTTCATCATAACCATCCATTTCCATCTACAGCCGTCCATTTAATTATTTTTTCCCTTAATTTTTTTATAATAATCTTTTTTTAATATAACTATCATCACATCATAACCACCCATTCATTTATTCTTTAATTCTATTTCATCTACAACCGTTAAATGTTTTTCTTATCTTTTTCTTTAACATCATTCTCATATCCAATCCTTCCTTATCCTTTTCTTTTTTTCCCTCAATCGCATCTCCCCCGGTGTGTTCGAAGAGAAACTTCACCTCAAACCACTTTGTCAACTTGGTACAACAGACACCACCATCACTCAAACCCCCGGCAACTTCATCGTCTACGACTCCAACAGCTCCGTTCATTACCATCCTTTTCAACTTCATCGATCTCAGGAGATTTCTTCACCAACTTCATCATCACCACACAATATTGAAGATCGATCAGAACCCATATCTCGACTAGCCACCTCCACCAATTTCCCAAAGTTGAAGATCGATCTGTAACCAAAGCTCAATTTAGGGTATATTTTTTTTTTTTTTTTTTGAATTAGGTTTTTTTCAGTGCATTAAATTCTGTTTTTTGAGTTCAAATGCTCCATTTGTGTGTTCTAAGTTCAATTGTAGATGTGATGTAATTGCTTGTCATCATGAAATTGAACTCAAATAGTAAACATAACAAGTATTTGAAGCATATAACGTTTCAAATTGTGCATGATATGAGGAAAAGTTCTCCCGATTTGGGTGATTGATGTTATGTAAATTGCATGCGGCTGTGTTTAGTGACTTTTACCTCGTACCGCTTGCCGAATAAGAATTGCACCCGAGTGTGTTGAATGTCTAGAATTAGTACTCACATCTGTAGTTAATTGAAGGAAGTTGAACTGGATTAACTAGTATTGACATATGTTGTCTAAACAAAGTGCGAATAGTTTGTTTGAAGGACTTGATTTCAATTTGATTGGCGGTTGTCTAAAGATTTTCTGCGTAGGGTTTGTAGAGGCACTCTTAGTAGCAAATGGTTATACATGTGGCCTTATGTACTCAAGTTAGACAAGGTTGGTTATACTAGTTCGAAGATATGATCAATTAAACTCGATTTTTTTCATCGTTATATCTTGAAAAGGTAGTTGAGTGGCCATTGTTCGGTTTCCCTTTGCTCCAAGTGTTAGTTGATTTGATTATTTTGTTCCTGAATGTTTTTTGTGGATCTTGAGTGGAGGGAAAGATGGAAACCTCCTCAGGTGAAATCACTTCATCAAAACTTTCGTTTAAGGCGCATGCCGTGCGGGCTTTAAAAAGTCGAACTTGTGCCTTGATGCGTTGTTTACTTTTGTTTAAGGCGCACTCTTGTTGTTTCACGGAAGTAGATATCCTTGTACTTTATCTGGTCACCCCATCACATTAGATGTTTCGTGTTTCTCCATGAAAAATTAAAGGCGTTGGATTTTACGAGTATGTTCACATAAGAGCTAGTAGAGAAATTTGCTTTCATATAGGAGAATGTTATTGGGCTGAAACTTCAAGAACAGGGCAAGGCCAAAAAGTAGTATGGTTTATTGCGAATCCTTTTCAAAATGCTTCTGTGTTTTAGAAGAACTCATTATAGTAATCCTATGTAATCAGTATATAAGCATCATTCTCCAGTATGAGCTGACTAACTGGTGCAGTCTATTCCTTTATGTCATGTTCCATCTAGCTTTACTTTTGCGTACATCTATACCCCATCCTTGGATATTTTTCTGTTATGTAAGGCCGCTGTTGGTTTGTTATTGCTTTCTTAACTTTTACCAGCTTTGTACTTGCAGAGGTTATAACATCAGCTGAGTTCCACCCTACTCATTGTAATACGTTAGCGTATAGTAGCTCGAAGGGGTCTATCCGGCTTATTGATTTGCGACCGTCTGCTCTATGTGATACTCATAGCAAATTGTGAGTGGTATCTATCTACATAAAAAACTAAACAAGGTGGCTGCTATATGCTAGCTAAATATTCATATCGCATACCTCACCCTGGAATATGTATTCTCAATCCCCATTTTTGTATATGTAAATATCTTACAATGTGTAACTCCAAGTTTGTAAGTTAAAAAGAAAAAAAAGGAAAATTTTTAAGTTCTGACTTATGATTTGTTAATCCATTATGGTTACTTATCTTTGGTTATCATATTTTGATTGCGCCAGGTGCCATTAATCTTTAATAAATTCAACATTCCAACCAAAGAAGTGGCTCTAGTGTTGGTTGAGAAGGGAAATTGAAAGGCTTTTTTTAACTGGATCGAAGAACTGAACATATTTGCAGATTCAAGTCATTCAAAATGATGAATAAAGATTGGGTTTATTGGCCAAGGTTAATATGTGTAGAATATTACATTCTTTACTTGGTTTTCCCTCTTTTATTGCGTTATTCCGTGCTTAATTATTTCGTCGTTCTTTCATGCAAAAAGGTGATCTTCCATATCAGGAGGCCTTGAAGAATTTCATAGATACTGTTTGTCAGAGACTTGGAAATCCTTTGGAGTTCAGTTGTCCTTGTGTTGATTGTAAGAATCTCGCTTTCCCACTTCCTCCGAAAGAAGTACATCTTCACTTGCTGAAACGAGGTATGGATCCTACATACACTGAGTGGGTTTTTCACGGGGAGACTATACACACTTCTACTGATGTACACCACGAGGGAGCAACAAGGGGTTCATATCATGTAGATGCTGATGTTGAAGCTGATGCACATATCGATCAGGGACATGAACTTGTGCAAGACGAGGGGTTGGAAAACCATGTGGAAGAGGTGGACACACCGTTATATCCTAATTGTAAAACACACACAAAGTTATCCATCACTGTTGAATTGTATCGGCACAAGACACTAAATGGTTTATCTAGGAAATCTTTTGACGAACTTCTCAGGACAATTGGTTCCTTGTTGCCGCCAGATCATTGTCTTCCTTGCTCAACATATGAAGTGAAGAAGCTGTTGAAATCTTATCAATTGACTTACCAGAAAAATACATGCTTGTGTTAATGATTGTTGTTTGTTTAGAAAAGATTTGAAAGATGCGGATGAGTGTCCTAAATGTCATTATTCTAGGTGGAAGGGAGACACATCTAACATGGACGATCTTTGACATGATAGACAAGCCGCAAAGAAGATACCGGTGAAGGTGCTTAGGTACTTCCCCATTGTGCCGAGATTGAGGAGATTGTTTCAATCACGAGGCTTTGTTGACAGTTGATATGGCACGCAACGAACAAGAGTAAGGATGGGAAGATGCGTCATCCAACAGATTCTTTGGCTTGGAAGCACATAGATTAAAGTATCCCGAGTTTGCTTCGAGATCCCGTAATTTGCGTCTTGGGCTTGCTTGCTTTGATGGATTTAATCCATTTGGTGATCTTTCCGCAACCCACGTTGTTGGCCGATGATGCTCGTGGTGAATAATTTGCCCCCTCGCCTTGTGTATGCAAGGTGACAACATAATTCCGAGCATGCTTTGATTCCGGGAAAAACAACCGTAATGACATTGATGTATACTTGCAGCCCTTGATTGATGATCTTATTGAGTTGTGGGAGAAAGGGGTGCGGGTATATGATTCGTTTACTAAAACAGATTTTAACTTGAAGGCATTATTAATGTGGACAATAAACGATTTACAGCATATGGTAATCTATCTGGATGTACGTATAAAGGGAAGGCAGCTGTCCTCTTTTCTGCGGTGAAAACACACTTTCAAACCGGTTGCCATTTAGTCGTAAAAAACTGTCTACTTGAATCATAGGAGATTTCTTCGTCATAATCATCCTCTTCGGCAGAAAAAGACTGGTTTAATGGAGAGATTGAGAGGAAGGAAAAGCCACTGTTATGTCGGTGCGACACTTGAATGTCGAGAATAGTATTACAAATGATTTTGGGAAAGCGGAGAAGAACGAGGAGGAGATAAGGAAAAAGAAAGAGAAAAAGAAGAAGAATAAGGGCAAGAGTAGTGCGAAGTGCAAATGTGGGTAATTCTAAATGTGGGAAGCGGAAAAAGGGCTGTTGTTGTTGATGCGGCTATTTCTGATGCAAATGATGATGAAACTGAACTTCGGGTGTTTAACAAAAGGTCGATATTCTTCGACTTGCCTTACTGGAAGGTTAGTTCCATAACTTCAAACTTACTTGTTAATATTTAGCTATGAGTTCTTCTGCTTTGCACCGTGTTAGCCTCTAAACTTCACATTATCAACAAATGCAATATAAATGGCACACAGTCTTGGTCACATTAACAAAATTAATTACACTGCCAAATTAGCTTAAGTGAGAGAACACATAAACGAAGTTAATTACACTGCAAAATTAGCTTTAGTGAGGATAAGAATCTCCCATCACACATGAAAAATTAGCTTAAGGAGTAATTTCTATCTAGTGTCTTTTTTGGTGGCATTTAATGGGAAGTTTCTTATAATGAGATCATTAACTTCTTGCAAATGGTAACAGAGACTATTTCCCCTATTTTTCTATTCATTATAGGGATTGCATTTTATGAGTTCGAAAATTATTTGTTTTTTGTTTTCTATATAGAAAATTATATCTTTATATAAAAGTGCAGAACTAAGTCGCATTAGCGCTAGTGAAATCATTATATCTTGATTAATTGTATATTGTTCTTGCAAACATTACAATCATTGTACTCCAGTGACAAAACGTTTATTTTGGGGGTTATTTGGTTTTTGGTACTCAGTTTTTAACCAAAACCTGGGTTTGGTCTAACATTTGTCCAGGCTTTGCTTTTGGTCTAAAGACCAACGTTGACCCGCGTTGACTCTGTTATATGGTGACGTGTCTAACTATTTGACTTAATTATTTTTTGTGCACCCCTTAAATTATTAGGTATTTTACCAAACACCCCTAATTCATTCTTCATTCTTTTAACAACTCTGAATCGATACCAAAATCTACAGTAGCAACAAGTCTTCCATGATTCAACATCATCCACCACTTCACAGATTCAACAAAATTCTTTCTCTGATTTCATCACAGCCATGGCAACAATACATGAAATCCCTTCTACCAACTGTTTCTCGGCTTCAACTATTACGCGCTTCTCCAGAATCATACCCACTTTCTTCATCTATCTCTCGATTGAATGAGTAACAATGTCCTTCTATCCTCTTGATTTCTTGGTCAACATCATCATAGATTCAACCTGAGTATAGGAGTAATGAACTACATTTAACCGATTCCATTCCATTTGTATCTCAACTTCTAAAATAAGTCTTGGCCATTGCCAATGACCCTTGTACAAAACCATTGAACCCTGGTTAGCCATCAAGGAGATCGTTCAGTCGCAGCTGCAACTGGCCCTTTTCGCTGGTATCAAACTTAATATTCATAAACCCTTGTAGACTCTAAACTTCTCCGAACCAGACGCCATTAGCTACTAAATCAATGGCAGAATAGCTACCTGTAATATTAGTTTGAATTGTTGTGCAACCATTCTCAACTTCTTTTCCCATTTCTTAACATAATCCATCCAATCGGCACCGTGAATCAGTGGCTGGACCTTGCAGCAGCAAGAAGAAAACGTGAACAGATTGAAGAAATACATAGCCCGTGGTTCAGGCATTTTGTCGAACACTAGATGCGCGAGAAGCTGGTAAAGCAGAGATTTCTAGTCTGCTGTTGTATTGAGTTCTCTTTAACCTGCAAATGTGATTTCTAAGACACCCATTCTCATAAATCTTCCCAAACACAAAAACATTCATGAACTAGTCATCTTTCATTCCTCAAATCAACGGTACGTAGTGACTTCACTTTCTCAACTGATCTTCCGATAAGCAAACTCATCTTTCATCCCTCTAATCATCTTCTTCCATTACTGATTTCAACGGCAAAGAAATCATTCTTCTTCCCTTAAGTCCCGTCACAAAACAAAGTACCAATGTTTCTTTCTGTAACATTCGAAAACTCTAGCCATTGACAAACACCCATCCGGCAGTAACCCTTGTTGCTGATTGATTTGCCTAAGAATCTAAAATTTAATCATGTATAACCATCCATACTTCAATTAAGGAACAAACCCATCAGAAATTGATCAATTTCACATCGATTTCGTATCTAAACATCAACCAATTGAAAACCCCAAGTTAACTTAATTACCATTTTTCTAATTTTTCATGATTCGTAGGAGCAACATCTCCTTCTTCATGATTCGTAGGAGCAACATCTCCTTCGTATTCATAGAGAATAACTCTTTCATGATTCGTAGGAGCAACATCTCCTTCGTATCCATAGAGAATAACTCCACTTTTATCTACGCAGCTTTACTAGTTGATTCACTCAAAGTAACAGGAAAAGAAAACAAAGAGAAAAAGAAGAAGGAAGAAGAAGATAAGACACAGGGTGACCGGGGCTGCTAACGAGTTATCATTTTTGAGGCTCCTGGTAGTGAATACCTAATAATTTAAGGGGTGCACGAAAAATAACAAAGTCAAATAGTTAGACACGTCCCTATATAACAAAGTCAACACGGGTCAACGTTGGTCTTTAGATCAAACGCAAAGCCTGGACAAATGTTAGACCAAACCCAGGTTTTGGTCAAAAACTGAGTACCAAAAACCAAATAACCCTTATTTTGGCTGTATAAAAGTTTGAATTTAGGTATTAGTCAATGATGCATCAATTTAAGCTAGTTGGCGTTTCCAAATCTTGCATTCCTCAAATGCCATGACATACTTCATTTAGGATATACTTACCCAAGATTCAACAACATGACATTATAACTTTCACATAGATTAAATATCTGATCGTTTACTTCTTTTTAGAATTAATTACTAATGTTAGGTTTTTTCCATCTTCCTAGGATTTATTACTACGGCACAATATTGATGTTATGCATACGTAAAAAATGTTTGCGAGAGTATCATTGGCACCATATTGAATATAAAGTCCAAAACAAAAGACGGTCTAAAGTCCCAATGATCTCAAGAGTATGGGAATAAGACCCGAATTGCATCCAAAAGAGATAAATGGCAAAACGATCCTTCCACCAAAGACCATACCTGTTTAAAATGACAAGGAAAAGGCTATATTGTATAATAGGATGAGAAATTTGAAGGTTCCATATGGTTATAGTTCGATCTTAGAAAGCATTTCTCAAAGATGGTTGCTTAGGTGTTCTTAAGGCTCATGATTACCATGTTCTTATGCAACAAATATTACTCATTGCTTTGCAAGGACTGTTACCTGTAGGGCCAAGGAGGCAATTTTCAGGTTATGTTCTTATTTTCACGAAATATGCCAAAGGACAGTTGATCTCCATAGATTAATAGAACTTGAAGTAGAAGTTGCTGAGACTTTGTGTATGTTGGAGAGGTACTTCCCTCCGTCACTTTTTGATGTCATGGTGCACTTGACAATTCACCTAGCTCGAGAAGTGCGATTATGTGGACTCGTACAATATCGTTGGATGTATCCATTTGAAAGGTATGCCAATTTAATTTATATTACTTCGTTTTTTTGGTTTCGTGTTGAAAGTTATGACCTTTGTAGCTTAGAGATACTAATATTTAATTAATCGTAAATCATTGCATACGCGACTTTCCTAGGTATATGAAGACATTCAAAGAATATGTAAAGAATTATGCACAACCTGAAGCTTGTATAGCCGAGTGTTATCTTGGAATGGAGTGTGTTAGGTATTTTGATATTCGTAAGGCCCAAGCAAATTAAACAGAGTAAAGCAAAGGCATAACGAAAACACTCAAAATGGTTCCACACCGGCAAAGACGTCCTCTTTCTAAAGGTGTCCAAGTGCGTATGGATAGTGAGAAGTTAAAGATAGCTCACGATATGTGCTTTTTAACACACCCGAAATTGACCCATATATGACGTAAGTATGACGTTCATGTTCATTAAAAATGGTCTCACAATTAATACTTCATTTTCTAATTTTACTTTTGTCTTAGAATGCATATGTACGAGTTAAAATCTTCAAATGGGAGGGCAATTACTAGTGAAGACCAACTCAATTCCATACAATCTGACACATTTGCAGATTGGTTTCAACAAAAGGTACGTTTAGTCCACTCTTAGTCGATTATGCAAAGATAGTATAGTTTTAACACTTAGACATTTTGCGGCTACGGAAAACTACTACAAAAACACAAATACGTGTGATTTTGTTTCATTCTTCTCACTGAACAATCCATGTTAGGCACATCATCACTATAAATCTAACTTCGATGCTTAGATAGCAAATTTAGTTATATTCTTATGTTCGAGATTATACATTTGTAGGTTAAGATGCAAATCGAACAAGGCATGCCAAGATCACATACGGTAGAATGGTTGTCATATGGACCGTTAGAAAACTGCGTATCATATAAAGGCTTGCTAATCAATGACACTAGGTTTATTACGAAGGATGTTAAGAGAGTCACACAAAATGTGGAGTTTCAATTGAATCAACAACCTTAGTTGCAGGGACCGATTAGAAACTAGTGGGTTCTACTTGTTTTAGAAGAAATTCTATTGTTGGACTACAATCATATGTTTCAAATTCCAATATTCAAATGTGATTGGGCTCACACCAATTTTGGTGTGAAGGTAGAAGATGGATTTACATTAGTCAATTTAAAGCAAGATAAGAACCAATACTTGTAACGATCCATTCATTTTAGCAAAGCAAGCGCGACAAGTTTTCTATTCTCGAGAGTCAAATACATCTAGTTGGTATGTGATGGTGAAACCACCACCTAGGGGTTTCCATGAATTGTGAGGAATACAATGAAATGCATGACACAAATTGCCAACCAAAGGATACTTCAATGCTTGGTTTCCGAATGGATGACGAGAGCGAGAGTTACGTAAGAGAAGATGGGGAATATATCATAGTGGTTCCGACAAAGAAGAAGAACAAAGAAGAAGAAAAAAAGTTCACAAGTTAGATCACTAGTGTATTCTTTTTACTGTGTTGTATTCTTACTTTAGTAATATTTGGTGTTATTTGCCTTCTCAAGAATCTACTTCAACCTGCTACTCTCAAGTTTTTTGCTACAAATGAGTGTGTAGTTACGTATGAGTTGTTAATTAATAGTGCAAGATCTTTCTTTGTGAAGTATGCTTCTACTCGAGAATGAGTATGGAGCGAGAGCTGCTATCACTCGCCACTTTTATGAATATTTGATGTATCCACTACTGCCGCACATGGGGTGTTTCTTCGCCGCTATCGTATTGCGCAGTGTGTGCTATGTGATCACGTGTATTGGCCGTGTATTTCTCACTTATCAAACTCTATGTTCTACCGTTGGTAATTCTGGGCTTCTTTTGTTAACATCATTTGTGTGTGAATATCGATTTGGAGATGGTAATGTTTTTCGAGAAAAGTGCGAGTGCAGACCACACATTCTCATATGTACGGGTTTGTAGGTTGTAAGAATGCGGCTTGCATACTCTAGTTGTATTTTCTTTACTAATACTAGTATTTTTCTTGCAAAAAGACAAGTTAACGACTCCATTTGTGTGCTTAATTATAAAATGCTAGCTCAGTACTTTTATAACACCCTTTTTAACTCCGGCAATGTAAATGATATATCATTTCATTGCCGGTCTCAAGCCCGGATGAAGGAGGAGAGAAAATGGGACATTTCGGTTTTTATGGTTGCTATATTGGCCCACTTAAATTTCCGCCTTGGTCTCAACTTGTGCATAATTGCTCTACATATGCTTATATTCGTATATATATGCTCCCTCCTTCTAACTTATAATCGATGGTATACTTTTGCCATAATTCCCCAAACTTATTCATTTAGTTCATTGCGGGCATTGCATGCTTTCCTTAAAGTGGGTGGTCTTATAGAATGTATGTGATTGTTTACAAGAGAATAATGTATGTGATTACAAAAGAATGCTTCTCACAATATTTTCTATTCAGTCCACTGAGCATTATTTTTGAGCATTATATTTTGTTTTACAACACTTATGAAGGGTTGTCATAAAGTTAGTGTATTAAAAAACCACCAACTTAACAGAACCTGTGATAGTGTAGGTATGGTTAGTGGTGTAGACTTCCATACAAGAGGCTCAGGATCGAATCCCCCAAACCTAATTTTTTTCCAACATTCTATATTTTAAATTCAACAACACTTATAAGTGTTGTTATACGTTTCTATTAAAAAAAAAAAAAACCGAAACTTGTGAACTGTAAGGATGGTTGATGAGCTAGACATCCATGCATTAGGTTCATGTTCGAATCTCCCCTCTAACGTATTTTTCATTATCATATTTTTGTGTTTTTCAACAACACTTGTGAGGGTTGTGATAGGCTAAGTCACTACACTTATGAAACAAAGTTGTTATACCTAAATGTCGTCTAACAGAGTTTGCTAAAGGAGTTGTCGTTTGTTTTCTTAGCGCAACCCCTTGTTCGTAATTGTTGGTAGTGATGATATACGACAACGCTTCCTTTGAAACCAGTTGTAAAACATAGGACTTTCTACGATGTTTAGAAAAGTGTTGTAAATCTCCAGTTGTAGATGTATATTTTTCCCGTAGTGAATATACAACTGGATTTACTTAAACTATCAGGAAAACTACTTCTACGATGTTTTGCTCGTGGGCAAATATCACAAGCATCATTATTCTTTCGAAATAACCTACTCACAACTGGTAGCTTTTGTAAAACTTTCTCCGATGGATGTCCCATTCTTTGATGCCATAGCTCATACGATTTCCCACTAACTGCAAGTACTTTAACAACAGGCACACCTCGGAAAATATATAGTCCACCTTGTCTCTCACCCACTCCAATCACCTTCCTCGTCAACCGAACATGTATAAGACATAAACCTGACCCAGTACATTGCACAACACAAGCTATCTCATCGATCATCTGTATGACCGAGATTAAGTTGCAAGTTATCCGAGGTACATAAAGCACATTATCAAGTTTCAAACCACCGGGGAAGAATCACGGTTCCAATTTTTTCGAGTTCGCATACTTTCCATCCGGCAAACCTACGAGCATGCCTTAATATCTTTTACTTCTATCATGTCATCTATATTACATGTAACATGATTCGTAGCTCTGTATCTATAATCCGGGAAGCCCGATGTTGTTTACCTTGTAGTTGAATTTTGATTTGTTTGAGCTCAAAAACTCAAGTACTTGTTGAAGTTGAGTCGCGTCACTCCGTTCAAACCCATTCCATCTGCAGATGTCACACCACCCGATTCTTTGAGCTTCTTTGGTATATTCAGGTTATGTGCACGATCAGGATTGTTGCTTCCATGTCCTATACCACCTCTGCCATATGCAGAACCAGAACCACCTGTACCTCTACCACCTGTCCTGCCTCCTCTCGCCATAACCTCTCGCTTTCAGAGGTCTATCTCCCCACCATTCGGGGTATCCAATTAGCTGATAACAACCCTCATCATAGTGTCATTGTCTATTACGGTGTTTACAATACTTGGCAGGATCATATGTATTGGTGGTTGCTCATTCGATCGTGTTCAACTTTAAATGCCATAACATTATCTTGTACTTCTTTCGAAAATACTACATCACTTGTTCGCAATCGTTCGGGATTCACAATAGTTTGATAAGTCATCGATAGATGGTAGAGGTTCTCTTGCCAACAATCGTTCACGTCTTCAACCAGTATACGATATCAGAACCGATCAAAAAATAATGAAGAAAATCTTCTTCTCGCAAAATACTCACACAGTCGCAATATTGCAGGTGCAAAGACCACACTTGCAATGTGGTATCTTCATATATGTCACCAGCTCATCCCATATTTTGTTCAATCTCCCATAATAGACATTGCTACACTCTCGCTTTTTTCTTGTTTGCAATCACTCGTAGAAGCTTTCGATTGATGATTCGTGTTCCACCGACAACACAAAATCTTTTCTTTAAGTGTGTCCAGAGAAGACTTGCATCATCGTAATCTCCTAGCGTCGATCTGATTGAAGATTCTAGTGTGTTGCTAATCCGAGAAACGAGCATTGATTGGTGCAATCCATTCTTCCAACCGATCGGGATCTGCAGTTCTTTAATGGTGCCATCAACAAAGCCAAACTTTCTCTTGGCTATCAACGATCTTCTAATGGCTCTAGCCCACTCATCATAATTGGTTCCTTTTAAAACAATTGGAGTAATACTAATACCTGGACCATCACTTGATCCCAGATGGTACACCGGATTCTTCTTCTGCAAATCATATTCTACATTCTTTCCTTTGGTTCCTGATGGTTCTGTTATATCTTCTCCCATCGTGCAGAACTTGAAATAAAATTTTTAGGTTTAGGGTTTTAACCAGGCTCGTGATGCCATGTTAAGTTTTGGTTAAGTCTGTGTCATTCTCATTAACACACAAGATATTTATACAAAGACCCAACTTGGGTCTCAAGGTATTCCAAATATAACTATAATTCTAGGCTAAGAATAGCCCTATTTCCTAATATCTTTCCATTTTAAGCTTACTTTTACATTTTTAATGTAACTCAGGTTCTGATTGTAAGGATTTCTCATAAGCAATGGAAACCCTAGCCATAAGCACTCAAGAGGATATGGTAACAAAACTTTTCGACTAAATTTTATTTTCAAAACCCAAGAATACAATGTGCATTTTCCCCCCAATTCCTTTTGGGTTTATATTAGCTTGTTTCTTCAGCCTTTCTCCTACCATTTCTATCAGAAAAAACAAGATTTGATGAAGAATGATAAGTTGCACCAGGAAGTTGTATCTTTACCCAAAAGAGAACGTTCCAAATTTGAGCCTGAAACTTCACTATCAGCGGATTTGATCAGCTCATCGCCGGATCAACAATCGTCAAAAAGCCGCAAGTTAGAGGATCAAGCTTCTTCAGGTAACGATTCAACAGTCGTGTTCTTTTTTGTGCTTCTAATTTTTCCATATACTTCTGTGTGCTAACTTCAATAAAATTTACTCAAATTGAAACAAGCTGTGGCATCTTCGAAAAATCTTATCCTAAAGAACCAAATCCAACTTGTTAAAGATTCCATTGAATCTCGCCAGTTCATAAAAGCTCTGAAGCTCATCAATGCTCTACAATCCGAGTTTCCGTCTTCTGCACTCGTTTTGGTAATGCTTACTACATTTTGCTGGTTTAATTTAAATAGTTATATTTGTTTATTGATTCTTTCACACCTCGTGCAAGTTTTCTTTGTTTTGTTCTTATACGAAATCAGTTAAGTGAAACTCTTTTTTCAAAATTAAGATTGAACGAATTCGTTCAATTGGTAGTTTGTTTTTGAGGAAATCTAGTTTAGTGTTCTAAAATTGCTGTTCCAATGTGTTAGTCTAGCTTTTATTTTCTCCTCCACATTTTAGATATAATATTTAAGGTATGGAATTCAGATTCAAGTTACTTAATCAAAGTTTTACCCTTCTATTTATTCCCTGTTACTTAGGCTCTGAAGGCATTGATTTATGAGAAAACTGCCGGTAAAGATGAAGCACTGTCTATTTGCTCAGACACCAAGGAACACATGCTCTCTGATATTTCAGTTCTTCCCGATGTACTGACAATATTGGAGACTGTTTGCCAACGTCTCGGTCGCTGTAAGTACTATCCTTTTGCATCAAAATGTTAATTGTACCACAGTAGGTAAGAAAGTTTGAAATTCTGGTTCACTACAAGTCAACAACTGTTGTCCTACAGTTTTGCAATTTGTCTAGCATTTCTATCAGAATAGATAGTAGTAACTTCATCCGCTAATAGTTTTTCTTGTTTTTTATTTTATCGATGAACACTACAGTGGATATGGCTATTATTTATTACGAACATGCTTGTCGGGAAGGTTTTGAAAGTTTTCAACTAATGAGGGGATTGTTTAATTGCTATGCTCGCGAGTCTTCATTTGTAAAGCAACTAGGGGTATCCAATAACCTAAATTATTTTCTTGTTTTATTTTTCTTTGGATTTGCTTATTTCCTGTTTTCTTGATTTGATTTCATTGTACGTTGGCAGGTTTCCATTGGAATGTATAAGCTTGTTCGGGAGGACAAGTTTCTGTTCTGGGCTGTTCTCTGCATTCAATTACAGGTTTTCTGTTAAATGCAATTAGGTGTTAATAATGTTTACATTTGTATCTTTGTGTAGTTTATTACATACTTTTCTTAAAAATAACAATATATTATGTTATTATGTGTACCAACGATATTGCTTGCCTTGGTGCAGGTGCTTTCTCATTTGCTCAAGAAGCAAAGGGTGGCTAACTCGGATGAACCAGAAGGTAAATTTTTCTGTATTAGTTTTTTTCCTTTGATTACAAGATTACACACACAAATGTCCTTTAAATGTTTGGGAATTTTGCAGCCTTCCTCGTATACATTTCTATGGGGGAGCAGCAAGCAATGTACGACCCTGCTCATGAGATTCTTTCCAAGTTAGGCTCGACACTTCTAGTGGTCAAATTTGATAAGCAGCATTCACAGGTACTTTCTCAAACCCCATTTCTTTCTTTTTTTATTATTGCAGAATTAATTAGTTCTTGACAACAGTTTGTTCAGTCTTGATTACACACTGTGAGTCGACACGTTTTCACTAGAAATTCACTTTCGAATAGGGTAGACAAAGTTTCTAGTGTGAAATTTGCATGCTTAGGATGAGTCTTTGTTTGAATGAATCAACATATATCCAAGTTTATGCCCTTTTGTTTAATCAATGGTGTACTTTTATAGGCACCCACAACTTAATCAATTTCTGGGAATATAGAAACTTTTTGCAGGTCTGAATAGTATTACTTATAAAAGAATTTTGCTCATCTTGCACGGCATGCCACTGCAGCCCAAAGATGGCATATTGAAACTATGACAATATAAACAAAAACTGAATGTTAAGCCAAAATCACTTTACTGATTTTAAAGATGAATGTTGGGATGTTATTGGATCACGAGTAAGAGAAACTACTCTTGATTCATACTGTTTCTGAGCACTGTATTGCTTTTTTCTAAAAAAGTTGTTTGATCTATCACTCATCTCCCTAAATAAACACGAAATGAATATGTTTAGTTTGCTCTAATGTGAGTTTAAACACTTGGGAAAAATGGTGGTTCATCTAAAGGGTTTTCATGAAGCGTCCAATCTTTAACATGCATGGGTTTTGTTAAGAATGTGGATTGCATGTGCGGGTTTTGTTTAGAATGTGCCAACAATGTTCCAATTTCTCATATTTGGCTAGGTTTGAGGCCCAAAAGACTCACTCTTTCATGCCTTGAATTAGTATCCATTGTAGAGCTTAAAAGTACTATATTCTTGATGATGTAAATTTATATCTCATATATTATTATTATTATTATTTTTTTTTTTTTTTTTTTGGTTGTTTGACTTTAACTTGACAGATGGGGAGGCTTCTTGCTCATGTTTGTGACTATACTGCTGCTGTTGAGGCCTTTAAGAAAATATTAGAGCCATGGTAATTTCTTTCATTTTAAGAAGTAGTAGCTTTTACATAGTTCCTTGTGAGATTTACCTTAATTTTAAATAATTAAGCGAGGTTTGTTATTCATAGCCACACTAATGAAAAAATTTCATGGTTTTTCTGCAGCAGCTCTGGTGATTGGCAATCTTTATTAAAGGATTTTTGCTGTTCGCTTGAGGATAATAGCAAATACAAATTTTTGGCTTGCAAGATATCTCAATTACCCATGGTAAATGTAGGTACTCTCAGTTAATCTATATTCTCGCTTTGCAGTTTCTTTTTTTGTGTATATCTCTCACTTTTAAATTCATTCGATTCATGTAATAAAAATGACTTGCAGTGTGGTTCAGAAATCTCGAAATCACTACAATCGTCAAACTTGAAGAATGCTAGAAACAGATGTCTTCATAAGGGAAAGGACAATGATGCGTTTGAGGAGGCTATTTATGAGTACTTCAACAGGTTCTTTTTGGCTTTGATCTCTTTCTTTGCTGAACCACATGTGTGCTACTTTCTACGAGAAAAGCCTTTGTTATATAGGTTGACTGCTAGTTGTTAAACTTTTTGGTCATGTGTTCAATCAGTTGTTAAACCATTATTTTGACAAGGGTTCAGGTTGCATAATTATAATTTCTCGTCTTTCTCTTGTGAGATATACAAGATAATGTAGATAAATAATTAACCCTTTAGTGCATGAACTTGTTACGTCGTATGCTTAAAATGTTGCCAGATGATATTTGTATCAACTCTGATATGATTTTTTGCATTTGCAATGTTATTGTTTTGGAATCAGATTTGTACGACTTTCATGTTGGCTAACTACTATAGCTAGTAATCTTAGCGAATATGTCTCCATTTTGTGCAGTGTCGATCACACAGCTCAAAGGTTCTTTCAAGTCTTGTCAAAAGATGAAGAATGCCAATTGATAGAAAATCTTATCAAGCCAGACATTTTGACTCCAGATTTGCTAAAAGAAGAGTTCAGTAAAATATGTACGGTCTCCAGTATTCCAAAACACTTGGGAAACTTCTCCATGGGAGAAGGATCTCGAGTCCATGGGACTACAATCGTCATAAAAACTAATAAATTTATCATACTAGCTGGGGATGGAAAACTAACATCAGCTTATTCCGACAATGCATTGCTGTCTAGAATTGATAAGGTTAGACAATTTGATGATTTGTGTATTGCCGTATGTGGAGTTTGGAAAGGTTTCAGTAATACTGTTAGTATTTTGCGAAAGTATATGAGATGTTTGAGCAAAAATGGCAAAGGAAGGCCCACGGTCCGTAAGTTTGCCGAGTATATTGCAGATGAAGCTCCCTTGTTGAATGGAGTGACTGAAGTTATTGTTTGCGCATTTGATGATCTAGAGGTATGAGTTTTCTTTATAGTTCTTCATTAGCTGTTTCTTTGGGTGCTCGTATCTTTAATTTTTTTGGATGATGTGTTTTAGGATGACCGAGCTCCAGTTCCATGCATTTCATGTGCGGACAAATTCTATTGTTTTGATGTGGAAAAATCTTTCTACTGTTCTGGATCCTGTCGTAATTACGTGGAAGTTATCTTGTCGGAAGGAAATATTCGTCCGGACATGGGGCTTGTAGAGGCAATTACTTTGGTTGAAAGAGCACTAGTATTTGCGGCTATGTTTGACAGTTGCACTGGTGGATTAGCAAATAGTAAGTCGCTAATATCCTTACTTTTCCAATCTTTATGCGAAGAAGTATTCTCAGTCTTCTATTATTATTCATTATCATCTCCAGTTACCGTGATTGACAACTGCAAGAACATAAAGGTAATGGCTAAAGAACATATACGCACTACATTATGGGAAAGACATCGTTATTTTTTTGAGAACAGGGTAAGTTGATGATTTAATTTTAAGTACTACCTCCGTTTCCGGAAAAGTGATACTTTCACTTTTTAATTTTAGCCTAGTATTAAAGTTATATATCGTGCAAATGAGCGTTTTCTTGATAAACTCGAGTAAGCGTATGGTCTCAATTTCTGCAGGAGAAGACAAAGTATGATAGAACATGACATAGAAGAAAAGGAGGAGGAGGAATACAATCGTCACCAATATGCATCAGAAACTTGGATGCCGGTGTGTTCTAATTTCTTCATGATTGATAAATTTTCGGTGTTTGCTACTTCTGAGACGATTATAGTTCTGTATGTTAGACCTTGTTAAGCATTCAGTGGGCGCTTCATGAATTTATTGTTAGTATAGATGACATAAGCTACATTAGGATGTTCTGCCTTAAATGATTGCATATCAGAATGATTGGTGTTGGGTTATGCTTTGCGTAAAGGATGTCATCTCTGACGAGTAAACACCAGAGACTCATATCAGAGACTCGTAAGTATTTCGCCCGACCTCGAATGTATGGGCTTGGGCTCAAGTGATAGACATGTAGTTGGGCAGTTGTAAAACAGGAAGTGGCCAGTACCGGAAGACGTCCGCTAAGGCGCTAACGCTCGAAGTGGCCGAGAGGGCCCGAGACATAGGCTCCTCTCCTCAGTGTTGAATGTATTCTCACATCTCCTAAGACTTGAGCATTGGACTATTATTGTAACACCTTGTGTAGTTTTAGTTTGATGGTGTCATAAGGGTGCCAATAAATAGACAAAAATAACTTATAGATACTCCTAATATAATGTATAAATTTAATCACCTGCTTAAGGCTTAGTCCTATGGGCTTGATATCTAGCTGCTAGATTGGCCATCCACGTCAGCCTGGGCAACCTCCTAAGTCCTATGGACTAGATATCTAGCTGTTAGATTGGCCATCCACGTCATCCTGGGAAACCTCCTAAGTCCAATCTAGCCCATAAGACTTAGCCTAAAGATTGCGAGGATAGTAGATGTCATGGGGAAGCACAATCTCAACAGTTCTTTTTTTTTTTTTTTTTTTTTTAATAAATAAGCCAGGGCCAACCCTAAGATTACAAAGCACAAAATGTTGTTTCACCCCTTTGAAGAAGGCTCACCAATACTGAGTTTATATGTGGCTCCTTCCATTGTTTACACAAATTTTGTTCCACACACCTATCGGCCAAGAGTTCTGCCAGGTAGTTTTCTGACTTCGGAATAAGACTAAGTTCCGTTAAGTTCCTAATACAAAATAAAAAGTTTTTGTCGCTGCCTGCATACAACTTTGTTCAATTTTTTCTCACTATCTCTATCTGAAATCTAACAGCTTCAAGGACTTTCGCACTGTCACTCTCAACTTCAACAAAGGGTTGATTAAGCTGTTGTGCCCACTGGATTGTCATAGAAACTGCCGCGTCTTCTAGGTCTTCCCCTGACCCTGCTTCGAAGCATTTGCACCTTGCCCATGAAATTTTTCCTGCAAGATCAGAAAGCATTAGTGCTATCCCTCCTATTTCCTGTTCACTTCTGGTATTTATAGCTACATTAATTTTAACTGCTAGTAAGTTAGTTACTATAGTTTTCTTATTTGCTACAATCTGGATTTCCGATTCCATATTTACTCCAACTTTCCTGTTACAATTCACCATGCTTGTTATGTTGTTTCTTGTTCTTTGATAGTTCAATTTAATTTTCCTAAAGACCAAATCACATCTGCTTTTCCATACATATGATTGCCATGATGTCTGCCCACTATATATTCCCCAAACTATTCATTCTTCCTCTGTAGAACCAATTTTGGAGCCAACAATGAAAATCCGACTAGTTATTAATATAGAACTCTGGACTAAAACCTAAGTAGGCTATGACACACCTGATGAACTCACATTCCATGAAGACGTGCGTAAGTGTTTCCTCATCCTTACTGCACATGGGAAAAATCTTATTGATATACGGGAGAATCCTGGCCACTCTCTCATTCAATGGCAAAATAGACTGTATGCATTTCCTGATGAACATCTTCACTCTTGGTATGGTATTCATCTTCTAAACCTTTTCCTAAAATTTCTTCTGCACCATATCCTCAGGTTGACCTCTAAGAATAAGCTTTTTGTACAAAGACCTGACTGTAAATTTCCCACTCTTCTCCAGCTTCCAACTCAGCTTGTCTCCTCTATCTTTTTTTTATCTTAATCTAATTGATCTTATCCCTAACCTGAATTACAAAATAGCTGGCTAGTTTTTGTTCATCCCATCTCCATTGGTTTTCTTTTTCCATCATCAGTTCTTCTAGGAAAGTGATTCTCTGGACTGGCTCATTTGGTTCAACAAGCGGCTCTTGTTGATCTGGATACCATATATGATCCCACACCTTAATCGATTTCTCATCTCCTACGATCCACTCCGTATTTTCCTTTATTTTTCCCATCTCCCTCATCAGATTTTTCCACACCCAGAAGTCGTTATCCGAACTCTTGTAACCACTACTCAACAGACTAGACTCCAGGAAGTATTTGTTTTCATAAATAGCTGCCCACAGACCTTTGGGTTCCTGGAGCAGTCTCCAACAAACTTTAGCCAACATTGCTTCATTAAATATTCTAAGATTTAACAAGATCTTTGATGTTTGCTTGGCCTCTGCCGCAAGTTAACAAGATCCAGACTCAGGTATGGAATATCATTCCGGCTGTGATCCTTTGGAGTTTATGGAAAGAAAGAAACTCTAGAGTCTTTCAGGGGAAGGCACATTCGGTGGAGACGGTAATCAGCAAGGCTCAATATATAATGTTTACTTGGTGTCTAGTGTTTACAGATTTTCAGAATTTATCTTTTATGGATGTATTTGAGAGTTGGCCTAGAGCGTACTTCAGCACAACGTAACTCAGCAAGTGTGTTTAGTGGTCTAAGTTTTGTCTCTCTTTCTCTATGGGTTTCTTTTGTTCTCTTCGCGGGTTGTACAAGCCTTTTGTACCCTCGTCTTTTTGATTAATAAAATTTTTTCTTTACCGATCAAAAAAAAAAAAAAATTCTAAGATTTACAAATCCCATACCTCCCATACTCTTCAGCTTGCATACCGAAATCCACGCCTTTATATACACCCCTTTTTTTCCATTCCCATCCTTACCCCAAAAGAAATCTCTCTGCATCTTATCCATGCTTTTAATAATAGCCACCGGGATTATAAAACAATTCATTTGGTACATCAAAACTGTCGAAGAAGCTGCCTGAATCATAACTCCTTTTCCTGCACATGACATGTTTTTTCCTTTCCACTCTTTAAGCCTACCCCCCATTTTTTCCAGCATAAACTTACAGGACTTAATCTTAGACGTATGAGTGAATAAAGGCGACCCTAAGTACTTGTCGTTGAGAGAAATTCTCCTAACACCTAGTGTGCTAATGACCTCATTTATGGTATTTTGGTGAGTGTTCGGGCTGAAGAATATGCCTGACTTATCTAGATTGATTAATTGACCTGAAGCTAAACTGAAGTCAGTAAGAACTTTCTGTATGCTAGCACTCTCCTCCTTAGTTGTTGCGCTGAAGATTAGTAAGTCATTAGCAAATAGGAAATGCGATATTGGGGGAGCATTTAGTCTCACCTTTATCCCATGGATGAGATCCAAATCCTCAGCCTTGGAAATCGCCCTGGATAGCACCTCCATACACAAGATGAACAGGTAGGGAGATAATGTATCTCCCTGCCTCAGCCCCTTAGAAGGGTTGAATTGCTCACAAGGAACTCCATTAAGGAGAACAGAAGCCGACACGTTGCTAATGCATTGATGCACCATCTTACACCAGTGGATACTAAAACCTATCTTGTTCATAACATTCCCTTAGAAATTCCACTCCACCCTATCGAATGCCTTTGACATATCGATCTTCAAACCCATAAGAAATTCACTTCCTCTTTTAGCCCTCATCGTATATGAATCATCTCATGGGCTATGAATATGTCTCAATCAGACTTAACACCTACAATCACTGGAACGATGGGGCTACGCCCTTCAAATACTTTGGAGAGTGGATAAAGCATGAGAAATGCAAACCACTAATTCTTGAATGTTGGAATTCCCACATTCAGGGTTCTCCAGCGTTTACAGTTAACAAAAAACTAAAAACCTGTAAACAAAAATTGAGCCTTTGGAATAGAACAAGTTTTGGTAACATACAAACCAATATAGATAACATAAAAAATGAGCTAGACAGAGTTAATAGAAGAACTAGTTACCCAAATAAAAGTACTGAGTTATCTAAACTTAGAAAAGATCTGGCAAACTGGTACGCTATAAAGGAAAAATTCTGGAAAGGATAAAAGTAGAGATCAGAATATTGCTCTAGGAGATAGAAATATGAAATATTTCCATAGAAAAGCCAAACAGAGAATTAGAAGGAATAGAATATAAATAATAAAGAATGAAGACAACAACTAGTTAGATACCAGGAAAGAGATCTCAGACTGTATAACAAACCATTTTAAGAAAATAACAACTACTATGAACCCTGAAATAGAACAAAACATGATAAATCTTATACCTTCTTATATAACTCAGTCTGACAATGACATGCTGTGTAGTACTCCAACCGAGAATGAGATAAAGAACATCCTATTCTCCATGGAGCCTGACAAAAGCACGTGTATAAAAATTTGATCATCTTCTTAGAGCAAGGGCTATGGAGTGAGGGTTCTCATTCGTTATGAGTGAGTCTCACTAGATTTGATCAAATTAGGTGATGTTATGGAGTGAGAACACCCACTCATTCATCAAAAATCACTCACGTACTCATTCAAACGAATGATTGGTCGACAGTCTTCACTAGGATGCTGATCTTCTGCCTCCTGAGAAAAACTTGAGCTAGGAGGCTAATCTTCTGCCTCCCGGAAAAAAACTTGTCCTAGGAGGCTGATCTTCTGCCAATGTCACTGTAAAGTTTTGAGACCCCATACTGCGAACTATGCAAAAAACGCTAACTGCCCTCATGTGTTGATGGTCAAAGTTTTGGGGGTCTTTCAAGAAATTATTTTTTAAATTTAATTAATGTGTAGTGACTAAGACTAGATGGTTAGTTCGCTCACGCTGTGCACATACATTATTTTTTTTTATCTCTGCAGTGTGGAGTCTGTGGACTACAAAGTACGGACAGAGATATTTGAAAATCTATATTAGGACATTACCACATTTAAGTTTTCTTTTAGAAGTTCTTAACGGTACAGAGCTCTATTTTTATGAATATTTTCGGCTACTGCAAAAATTAACAGTACAGGGTTCTTCTTTTATGAAAATCTATGTTTGGATATTGCCTCATATATGCATGGTTTCTTGTATAATCTTTGAAGAAGGTTGAATACCTTTCCCTATAAATGGGATACAGTAATGAAAGAACTTAGAATTTAAGATCAACAGAGAGAGGAACCAGGGTCGTCCAAAACTACAAGTTGATCAACTGCTACAACAAATTATCTTTAACAGGTATTTCACATAAACTACTTCTTGCAATTTTTCTTATGTTCAACTGCTTTAAGCTCCTGCTCCATATTGCATGCAGACTCGGCCTTGGCTTGTTATTCTAGAGTCTGGAATTTCTTTTCAGTTTTTGCTTGTGCACTTGGTGATGTTCCTGTATTTTTTTGTTTTTTTGAAAGCCATTAATCAAACAAAATCTATACCAAGATAATAAAAAAAAAGTATTGTGCCTTGCACTTGCAGGAAACCATTTATTTTTATCTTTTTTGGAAAGTGAAACAATTTGTAAAGGTACTCCCATGCATGCATAAATATAATGGATACATGCATTTTCTTCCCAAACTAACAATTTTTTTTTTTTTTTTTTTTTTTTCAGAAAAAATAAAATAAAAATAACATCTCAATCTGCAACAAATCAAGATGTGGGCAATAATGCGAGACTGGGCAATATTAGGAACAAGTTTTGGTTCAATAATTGTTCTTCTCTTCACCTTTGTAATGGACAATTTCTTCCCACATGGTTTACTACATGAAATTAAAGATCAATACATAACGCCGCATTTCAATCGTTTGACAAAACGTTATGCAAAAATCAGCATTGATGAATACCCAGCTGATCAACTCATTGATCAGAAAAACCAATCTTACACCTACACTGAAGCTTATCTTAGTACATTAGGGATCAAAAGTGCAATGCAGCTCAAGGCGTTTACTCCAAAGAATAGCAGCAACTTTATTTTGAGTATGGTTGATTATGACATGACTATAACTGATGAGTATTACGGAACTAAATTCTGGTGGATGTTAACTTGTGCTGAAGAGTTCGGAAAACCAAGAAAACACCACGTCGGCGACGACTACCAAAAGCCACGGCGGGCTTTAACGCTTACATTTCGTAAGCAGGACCGGCTGTTGGTTACTGACTATTATCTGAATCATGTAACGGATAAAGGGAAGGAAATCTTAGCCAAAAACCAGCAGAGGAAGCTTTACACTAATCACAGTAGGGATGATTATTTGAAAGTGTTGTGGGGTCATGTATTGTTTAATCACCCTGCATCATTTGATACTCTAGCAATGGATCCGGCAAAGAAGGCAGATATTATCCAAGATCTCATTGCATTCAGCAAAGCTAAAGACTATTATGCAAGCATTGGTAAAGCGTGGAAACGTGGGTATCTTCTACACGGTCCTCCGGGTACCGGAAAGTCTTCTATGATTGCTGCTATATCTAAGTTCATGAATTATGATATCTATGATCTCGAGTTGAAATCAGTGAAACGTGGCAACAGTGAACTGCGAAAGCTCTTGCTTGATACGTCCGACAAGTCTATTATTGTGATCGAAGATATCGATTGCAACATGGCACTTACAGACCAGCGAAAGACAAAGAAAAAAAAAGAGAGCAAGAAAAAAAAGAATCATAGGGAATTAATGGAAGAGATACATGGAGACCGGGATATAACTCTTTCAGGGCTGCTGAATTTCATTGACGGGTTATGGTCAAGTACTGGCGGGGAAAGACTTATCATTTTTACTACCAACCATGTCGAGAAATTGGATCCTGCACTCATTAGACGTGGTCGCATGGATAAGCATATTGAGATGGGATATTGTTGCTTTGAGGGGTTCAAGATATTGGCTAAAAACTATTTGAAAATTGATGATCACCCATCGTTTGAGAAGATCCGTAGTATGATCGATGAAGCGAAGATCACTCCTGCTGATGTTGCTGAGAATTTGATGCCTAAAACTGTTAATGGAGATGACCACTCTGAGGTTTGCCTGGGGAATTTGATTACTGCACTTGAAAAGTCAAAAGAAGATGCAGCAAGAAGGGAAGCTGAAAAGCTATTAGAAGAAGAAGAGGAATCATCAGAAGAATCAGAAGAGGATGAGGATGATGACCTTTGAGTCCTCCAGTTCATTCTAGAAACTAGGATTGAAATTTTGATAGCATTTTGATTTTTTTATATTTTTAGTTTGCCATGATTTAGTACTATTTTATTTTTGATTTAAAATTTTTAAGTTTTTTTAATAACAAAACTAGTCATAAAAACCCAAGGTGACCAAACTTGTGACAAAAACCCCACTCAAATGTTGGGATCCATTAAAACTCCATCTTAAACAAAATTGATAAAAAAACCCAAAATTTTAAAACATTGATACAAAAACCCCAAATTTCAAAATTGGTTTCATCAAATTTTATGATGAAACCAAAATTTGGTTTCATCAAATTCTTGGGGTTTCATCAAATTTTATGATGAAACCAAATTTTGGTTTCATCAACCGCGAATTATTTTTGTTTTGTTGGGGTTTTTGTGTTACTTTTGTTTTGATGGGTTTTTTGTGGATAGATAGTGACATCTTTGGGGTTATAACTCGCGGACCGTTTTAATAATGTGCATACATTTTGATTTGTTGCCATGGATAATATCTTCATTGCGGGGTTGTGAATTATAAGGGCAACTCCATAGCTTTGGAGATTTAGAGCCGTTTCGGGAACCAAAAGCAAAAGTGCTTCTGCTTCTCCAGAAATATTATCAATTTCACCATCAAGATTAGTGAAAATAAGCCTAAGTCGACTTCAAATGGCGTTACTAGCAAAAATTACATATATCTACGATAGTGAATACAGTTGTTAAATAAATGCAACTTGAATTAAACAAATGAATTTATAACCCAAATTAGTGTATAAAAGATCCGAGCAAATGTCTTCAGATTTTGTACTGTTCCGACCCAAATCCCATAATAGTTAAAAACAGCACAGGTTAAAATCAGTTGATGAAGATACCAAGATTTTTCATTTTTACTAGTTTTCGATCAAAACGATATATAAAATTGGATTTTGCAATGAAAACAAATTAGATTATGTTATATACATTGGGATTACCTCCTCCGACATTCTTCCCTGAAGGAGCCAGCCAGTTTACAGTCAAGCTTTTCCCCTCCCTTTTATTCTCCATTCGGCCCTAAAATTTGAGAGATCAAGAGAAAAAAAAAAATCAGAAACTATGAAAAACATAGAAAAGATGTATAATCAGAAGGATACAGTGATACAGGTGCTCAGACCACCAAATTTCATTGGAGGACTTGAGTTCTCAAACTTAACGTATACAGTTGTAAAGAAGCAGAAGATTGATAGGAAATGGCACAAGGAAGACGTAGACTTGTTGCATGATATTACAGGGTATGCACCGAAAGGTCGTGTCACGGCTGTCATGGGTCCTAGTGGTGCAGGGAAATCAACGTTCTTGGATGGGTTGGCAGGAAGGATTGCAAGTGGCAGTTTAAGGGGTAGGGTATCATTGGACGGTATAGAAATGAGTCCGAGTTTCATTAAGAGAACATCGGCTTATATAATGCAAGATGATCGTCTATTTCCTATGCTAACAGTTTATGAGACGTTACTGTATGCTGCTGAATTTCGGTTAGGGTCCGTATCAAAAGCTGAGAAGCAGCAGAGAGTCGAGAAGTTGATCGAGCAACTTGGTTTATCGGTAAGCGACCCATTTTTTCTAATGTTTATAAATTATTACTGTCCTACCTCCGTTTCAGGAAAAGTTATTCATTTTTGCCTAGAAATAGGCCAAATTGAAAAAGTGAAAGTATCAGACTATTTTTGTTGTAAGTTCTATGAAATCATAGATCATTATAATATCTAAAGTTTAACTGATGCTAGTTGAATGAAACTCTATATTGTAGAGATGTTATAATTAAAATTGACGCTTGTCTTTCTGTAAAACGTTAATAGTCGGCTAGGAACACTTACATAGGTGATGAAGGGACCCGAGGAGTGTCAGGTGGTGAGCGTCGAAGAGTTTCAATTGGAGTAGACATCATTCATGGACCAGCTCTGCTCTTCCTCGACGAACCGACTTCAGGTCTGGACTCGACAAGTGCACAGAGTGTAATTGACAGATTACATGACATAGCACGTACTGGTAGTACAGTAATCCTTACCATCCATCAACCCTCGCACAGAATACAAATGCTTCTGGACCATCTCATAATACTCGCCCGTGGTCAGTTGATGTACCAAGGAGCACCGAAAGATGTCAGCTCACACCTTGGACGAATGGGAAGAAAGGTTCCGAAAGGAGAGAACTCGATAGAGTACTTATTGGATGTGATTCAAGAATATGATCAATCCGAGCTTGGTGTTACAGCACTTGCTGATTTCGCAATTACTGGAATGAAGCCGCCAAAACTTTCTGATTTAGAACTATCATTTTCAACGATCATCCAGACACCACCACAAACACCTGCACTAGAGAGGGCAGATCAAATGAACAAAAACCGGAACCAACTTCATCTGTCAATAGACAGTAGTGTCAGCAAGAGAAGGGTAGTTAACAATTATGATTGCAGTGTTAGGAGTGAACTGAATACATCAAGATCATGGTCTGCAAGCCTTACGCCTTATCGGCTTAAAACTGATCGAAAAATGCATCATCCAACGAGGTAAAATCTTACACGGCCTCCGTTTCAGGAAAAGTGATACTTTCAATTTTTCAATCTGGCCTATTGTCAGGCAAAAATGAAAGATTGGAAGTATCGCTTTTCGTGAAAAGGAGGTAGTATTTAATATAAACTTCCATCTTTTGATATTATGTTTTCTTAAGAAATTTTTAACACGATCATTCTATTCATGTTTTATGCAGTAGTTCTCCAGGGTACTATACCTATTCCAATGAAATACTGGCAGGAACCCCGACCCCCCACGACAGTGATTACAGCCTGCACGAACACGACTACTTCACTGATTTCACTCCCAAGGGACCTACTAGTTTAGCTGTGCACCACCAACTCGGACCCAAGTTTGCTAATTCATTCTTCATAGAGATATGGATGCTCATGCGTCGAAACTTCACAAACATCCGAAGAACCCCTGAGCTTTTCCTTTCACGGCAGATGGTTCTCACATTTATGGGTGTCCTGATGGCCACCATGTTTACACACCCTAAAGATAACTTGCAAGGAATCACTGATCGTCTCAGTTTCTTCATCTTCACTGTTTGCCTCTTTTTCTTTTCTTCCAATGACGCTGTGCCTGCATTCATCCAAGAACGTTTCATATTTGTTCGCGAAAGTTCACATAATGCTTATCGAGCTTCTTCTTATGCAATATCGGGGCTAATTACTTACCTTCCGTTCTTCGCTATCCAGGCAGCTACATATGCTGGGATTGTTTGGTTCGCACTGAGTCTTCGCGGCCCATTCCTGTATTTCCTGATTGTGCTGTATGTTTCTCTTCTGACTACCAACTCCTTTGTCGTGTTTGTCAGCTCAGTCGTGCCAAATTACATCCTGGGTTATGCTGCTGTTATCGCATTTACAGCTCTTTTTTTCTTGTTCTGCGGTTACTTTGTGAATGGCAATGATATTCCACCATACTGGAAATGGATGCATATAATCTCAACAATGACATATCCATATGAAGGGTTATTGATGAATGAATTTCAGACAACAAAAGTTTTCGGGCAAGATCTAAGTGGAGGTGCGATCAATGGGTTTAAGATCTTACAAGGGTTGGACATAGATTCACATGCATCACAGAAGTGGAAAAAGATTTACATAATGCTGGGATGGGCTGTATTCTACAGAGTACTATTTTATGTGGTCCTCCGCTTTGCATCCAAGAACCAGAGAACATGAAATTCAAAGTCTGAAAAGCTCAAATTTGCTCTTCAATGTATCAGTTTGATACACGGAAAACCTTCTTGTCATCTTTTTATTTTCGGATTCCGGTTAATACTAGTAATAGGGAAACTAGTCAAGAAAGCATGTAGAAATTGTCAGAAAACAAAAACAAAAGTGTGGCATAATCTTGCAGTGATAAATTGATTAATTTACATTTTCAGCTCTGGTTCCATCCATTCTTTCTGGTCCTATTTGGCAAAAGCAATATTCCTAACAAATTGGTCGTCTTCTGACAAAATTAATTCAAGCTGAATAACTATAAACTGAAAGAAAAGTGAAAGAATGACTTATCTGACAAGCATAGGTTCCACCTTTTGCTGCATCCTGTAACGGTGATCATTGACAGTATCTTGATTTCTGCAGATGCTAAGCAACTCTCGCCAACTCCACATAGCACTGATAGTGTGGGCTACTGAAAGAAGAATATATATATTCTGCAAGCGATATATCCAAAGCACAATAAGGATACCCCTGAAGGATACCACTGATATATTCATTAAACAATTTTATTCCTTTGATACATAAAACGTGTAGTGCAAAGAATTACATACAAGTTCCTCTACAGTTGAATATCCCGGAGTGTGAAGGAAAACTAGCCTCAGGCAATCTAGAATGAGAATTTGATCTACCAAAACTTCACTAAGGTTGTAACCACAAGGTACTCTGAAAAATGAAAGGAAACATCATCCGGTCTATTGCAATTCACCATTGATAGTTAGAAAAGGTTAAAGGCATCACCAGATTCAAAGAAGACTACCAAAATCTCCACAAGAACATTGGCCATCATTGAACTGGTGGAGTCGCTTGCTATCCCGAAGAATAATTTCCCTTCCCGTCATTGCAGATATATCCTTGATTAAGGAATGGGAATCTCTGTACATACTAATACTCTTGATTACCCGTATAGATGAACCTTGACAAGTGCTTAACAAGCCAAAAGCAACTGCTAATTTTTCACTATGATGGATAGTAGACGAAAGAGTTCCCTCATCATTATCATCCTCATCAATGATGTCTAAGCTTCTCTCTGACACATATCCTAGACTCTTTGCTCTCTCAACGAGGTCGTCCAATAATCTGTACATCTCTACACTTCGATTATGCGATTTATCATCAGGTTTAAAGGAATAAACCTTATCTTTAATGCTAATTGAACTCCAATCCTGCAAATTTCCAAGCTTTTTATCCTTCACCATTTTTCTAACCTTCTTTACATCATTCCATTTCCCAGCGGAAATATACATGCTCAACAATAATGCATAAGTTTCACAATCTTTCGGCTTAAGTTGGAGTAGCCGCTCAGCTGCGTAAAATCCTAACTCCATATTCCCATGGCTTCTACATCCAGCAATCAACATTGACCATATAAACTCATTAGGCTCAAAATCCATTTTCTCTATAAAATCAAAAGCTTCCTGCAACTTTCCCAGCCTCACATACATATCAATCAAGCAAGCATAATGGTCCACCACAGGTTTTATCTTATACTTTTTCTTCATCATTTCAAAGTAATTCAGGGCTTCATCAACCATGCCAGCATGGCTACAAGCCGAGAGGACACCAACGAAGGTAACTTTGTTAGGTTTGACGCCCGTTATAATCATATCCTCGAAAAGCTGCAATGCTTCAACACATCGACCATGCTGTCCAAAACCTGTGATCATGGAACTCCAAGATATCAGTGTTCTTGTGGGCATCTCCACAAAAGCTTTAGTTGCTTTCTCAGCACTTCCACATTTGTAATACATGTTAACCAATGCGCTTCCAACGACAACATCTGATAAGAACCCACTTTTTATTGTCTGTGCGTGTATTTGTTCTCCTTGATCCAATGCCACCAGGCCACTACAAACAGTCAGGATACTCGAGAAGGTAAATAGATCTGGCTTCATTCTTGACCTGTGCAATTTGAGATAGATTTGAAGCGCCTCAGCACCACTATGATGAACCTTCAGATAATCCTTTTCAGAACCCATAATCTGACTGTAACCTGCTATAATCGCATTCCATGTCACCAAAGATATGGTTCCCATTGCATCAAACAATCTCCTCGCTTCGTCAACCCGTCCAGATCTCAGGTACAAATACATGATAGAATTCTTAATAGATACACTAGCGTCGTAACCAAGCTTGATACTGTAGGAATGAACCTGCTCCCCAAAACCCAAAGCATGCATTAAGCAACACAAGCTCAAAACACTAGTCAAGGTAAACTCATTTGGTTCACCATCTTCCATAAGCATCTCAGCAAAAAAATTCAACCCCTTCTCAGGTTGCCCATTATCACCACAAGCAGATAAAACAGTAGTCCAGGAGATGACGTTCTTCTCTGGGATTCTCCGAAAGGCTTTAACTGCACACTCAAAGCTCCCACATTTGGAATATAAGCTACAAAGGGCATTACCCATACTTGTATCTGATTCAATCTGGTACTTAATTATGTAACCATGGATCTGTCTACCGAATTTGATAGAGAATAACGACGAACAAGCATTTATGACGGCACCCAAAGTGTAGTTGGTAGGATAAACCCCAGCTTCCAATAATTCAAGAAATACCTGAATAGCAAGTTCTGGCAGCGAATTCTGAACATAACCCGTCATCAGAGCAGTCCAATTAACAATATTCCTCCTCGGCAAGTTCTCAAATACGTTAACCGCATACTCCATCGACCCACATTTCGCGTAAACATTGAGTAAGAAGGACATAATGAACAGGTCACTATGAGCTCCAGTTTTTACAATGTGTGTATGAATAATTTGAGCATCTGAGACTGAATTCCTGTCAATACATTCTTTCAAAACAGGAACATAAAAGGATGACTCCACATCCCTACCACCCTCCTTTAATATCGAAATCGCTTCTCTGAAATCCAAACTTTTTGGTTCCAAATTTTCTTTTGATGTAAAATTTCTCTGGTAGGAGATACTCGTAGTCTACACAATTCAAGAAAATCACCATAGAATCAGAGATAATTTACTCTGACTTCCACCATGTAAAATTAACTACGAATGAAAATCACTTCTTCTTTGTGACATTTCAACAAACAAATTGTGGGTTCTGAAAAAGAAAGCATTCAATATTCATAAGAGGAGAAATAGAAGTTTAAGAGTTACCTTATTATTATCAGTGGAAATTGAATTATGTGTAGATGATTTTCTGAATTCATGGTCAAGCTTGAGATTCCTAGTTACAGATGGCAGAGATGCCATGAAAAACTGAGAGACTGAGAAGTTCTTTCGGGTTAGAGAGAGCGAGAAGAGAAGTTAAAGAGGAAAATAGAGAGACATTATCTTCAGCATCTTTCTTTTTGGATAATAATAATAATAAAAAAAAAAAAAAAGCAAATGAATTTTGTTCTCCCGAGTCCCGACGTGTTTCGAACCATTGACCCTTTTCACTAGTGGGCCTTGCCGAGAGAGCCCACTGAAAAACGTTACAGACCCAAAGATTGTAAAACGCACTTGGGCTCAGGGGTGAGCATTTGGCCCGTAATCCGCGGATTTAACCGGGACTAACCATTTTTTTGCGGATGGATGCCCGGACCGTTTGTTAATGGGTTGGATGCGGATGGAGTTTTTGAAATCCAACGGATTATGGATCGGGCCCGGATGCAACCTTAAAAATCCGTTGGACATCCATATCCGTTGAATTAAGGGTATTTATATAGTTCTAAAAAATACTATAGATCATTTTGGAATTTTTAAGGTGTTTTCTTGGGGTGTTGTACATGTCATTTTTATATTTGTATACATATATAGGATATGTAGGTTTTATAAGGAGTCATTTGTGTTCGCTTTATTTTTTTTTACCGTAAATTTTAACTAAAACTCCATTAGATTATCCGCATCCAATCCGTCCATCCATGCATCCATTGGATGCACATCCGTTGGATCTGGATTGGATGCGGATGCCAAATTTGAAATCCGTAGTGCATTGGATTGGATGCGGATGAGGCGAAAACCGATCCATACCGGCCCATGCTCACCCCTAGTTAGGGACAAATTCCACATTTCAGATCTTCACACGGATGCATACAATATCTTAGCAACATGACAGGAAGAAGCATGATTAAGGGAAGCACTGGTTTGGGCAGTAGAAATAACATAACTAACCATGCATCTGATTTTTGGTTACCACCTGTTGCACCTTCATACTCTATTTGTTGTGATGCTTCCTTTAAAAAAGTTATGTCTGAAACTCATACTGGCATTGGACTAATTATTCGAGATTTTATAGGTGCCTTTGAACGGGGATGCTGCATCTATGATAGTTGACACCTAGACGCGGAGCATGCAGAGGTGGAAAGTCTGTTGCGAGCTATACGATGGGCAGAGAAACTCAAACTACAACAAGTTTGCTTTGAAATCGATGCACAAAATGTAGTAGCAGCAGCAAATGGGGACTACACTAAAGTCATATGGGAATCACAAGCTCTCATTCTTGATGTTATTGGTTTACTTAGCAAGAATCCATTATGGACTTGCAAATTTATTAGTAGGAAATTAAAGAAACCAGCAGATAAGCTGGCTAAGCACTCAAGGAATATTCATATTAGTAGAAGTTGGATACAATATCCACCGAACTTTATTGTTGAAGCATTATATGCTGATATACAAGGTGTAATAGATTCAAGTTTCTAATAAAATCTTTTCTTTGCATCCAAAAAAAAAGATCTTCAAACGGATGCGACTTCTGCAAAAACATTAATATCATTTTGGGAAACCGGAAGACCAAAAAAAACGTGTTATATCCAAAAATAATAAGAAACAACAGCTTCAAGGATAACGGATGGTTTTAAATAATGAACCTTATATTGACCGGCCCAATAAACGAGGGAATCCTTGCCATACCCAATGCAAACAATCAAGACTAGTATTTCTGGGAATCCCTATCCTCATTCTCCCTCAATATTTGTCTAACATTTTCCTCGGTTGGTTTTCGTAAATATGTTGGACCAAAATGATTAATTATTACTTCGCAAACCAATGAAAGGTAAGTGAATGAAGTTGTTTTCCCATATGAAGGTACTCATCGTTTGCATCCGCTGGCTTGCCATAACCTAAAATCCTTAAAGCCATAGTAAATTTTTGTACAAGGCTACGAATTCTAATATTTAGTGCATCAAATTGATAATTGAATTGAGGTTCTACTCGATAAAGTTATTCAATAATCTTTTTCACCAGGTGCCAAGGCATGTGGAATCGACGTTGGAAATCTTGATCAGAGTACACACAATTGGGAAGAAAAAAATCGTGCATTAGCTTCTGGTGGTAAAATTTCCTCTTTATACCTTCTTTTGGAACTGGAACTCTAGGTGTTTGGCCCGAATGTACAAGCATCAGAGTATTGATTAGTTTATTATCTTCAGCTTCCTCATCGTCAATTTCTTGCAACCTCCGTTGATGCATTTTTTATGTTATCTAAACCGATTCATAATAACATTCATCTCTTCATTGGATCTCGCCATTGATAATTCTGAAATGTAAAATTGCAGATACAAATACAGAAATTGGTAAAATAGAAACTGGTAGAATATATGTAGAAGTAGGTCTGAGTAATTTGAATAAGTATATGAGCGTATATATAGGGAAAAGGGGGGGGGGGTGTAAAATATTCGTTAAGCGATATAGTATCAGGCGAGTGATATAAAGAAAAACGAGCAATGGAAACTACTACGCCAACGATATTATTATTATCGCCAGCGCTTTAGTAATTAAATAACTATTGCTAGAAACTTTATCATTCAATGGTTTTCCCAAAGTGGTGAAACTCATTTGCAATGCCACCTGGTTTGTCAAATAGGTCTTTAATGTATGGTGGCAAGTTTAGAGCGACTTGATTGGCCAAGAAAAGGGGGTCGGACAAACATAAGGCGTGGCTACACTTCTGGCGAGAGTGTGGCGGCTTTAGAGCGACCTCATTGGTCGATGGGAAGTGGGGCAGGCAAGTATGTTCCCATCCACAACTTATGTGGGCGTGGCTAATTTGAGGCGATACGATTGGTCAAGAGAAATAGGGTCGGTTTAGGAAGGGGCGTGGCCAATGAAAAGTGGCGCCAGTTGGCCTAAGGCATGGTCACGCCTCCATTTGCTGCTGCGGCTCTCTGTTTTCTGATTTTGGGCAAAGTTTTGCACCTGCTAATCCATGGCGGATTTAATTACCTAGTTTGCCTAGGCTTAATTTCGACAAGCAAGGTCTGATATAATGCGCGGGGCGCAAACCCCTAACTTTTGCAAGTTAGTCAGGGCAATTGGTTGAATTCTATGTGTTGAGACATAGTTCTTTTAAGTTCATTTTCAGAGAGCAGCATGCTTTTCTAATTGAATACCTTATGCAAAGACCTTATCCTTGTGTTTGTGGGACAAAAATGTTTTTGTTGATTTCGGTAATTTCGTGTGAGTGCGGATGAGAAACGAATCTAAACCCAAAACAATGTACTGCACGGGAGTACTTTTAATTCGATAAATAAATCTGTACAATCCTGGCCTAAACCAAGAAATGGACGTTCCAGGATTGCTTCGGTCACAAAGTGAAGGAGAAGGGTTGGCCTTAAGGAGGGAAGCGAAGAAAGTGTTGAGAACAGAATAGTTGATTCTGGAAGTGTAGGCGTTTTTGTGACTTGTATCAGAAAATTGAACTGGTAAGCTGAATGGAAAGCTACCAGGTGATTTATGGATGTGGTGACCAAAACCTTTTTTTGGTGGAAATAGGTGAGACCTATTTATACAAGTCGCAATAAAATGTACCCTGGCCTCGTAAGAAGTGGAAGAGATTGAGTGGTGGAAGAAAGTGGTAACGGGTAACACATGGAATTGATGTTTCCATAATGAGGATACGTTTCACCATTATTTCTTGCCATTACTAACCGCCTCACTCTTATGAAACTTTCTTGTAACGGGCGTATTGCACTCTGTATGCTGTAAACCGCCAGACCAATACCCTGATGAGCATCCCCCAGTTTGTGACATGTTTTGATGTGTCGAGTGTTTTCATGGAAAACATGTAGCATGTTGCTATGTGTGGCAAGTTAAAATTGAGAGGCTTGTCGGTTCGGTGGCGACCTTCGACGGCCGAGATTTTGCATCTCGGGAGAAAGGGTAGCCGTTGATTATGGCTACCTTCCTTTGGTAGCCAGCCGTGTGGCAGTGGTGCTGGCATGGCTTGCGCATGCTTTTGGCGTGGCCTATTAGGGTTTGGTGCCGTAACCAAAGAATTGGCATAGCCAAGGGGTGGCGTGGCCAAAGAATTGGAAGCATATCCAAATTAGGGTTTTGGCGGCACGGTGCCTAAAAGTTTCCACAAGCCTTTCAGTTTGGTGGCGAACTCGGAAGGCCGAGATTTGCATCTCAAGAGAAAGGGTAGCCATTGATTATGGCTACCTTCCGTTGGCAGCCAGCGATGTGGTTACGGCATGGCTTGCGCATGCTCTTGGCGTGGCCAATTTAGGGTTTGACGGCACAAACCAAAGGATTTGGCGTTTTTGCCAAAAGTTGCCACAAGTCTTGCGGTTTGGTGGCGAACTTGGACGGCTGAGATTTGCATCTCATGAGGAAAGATGGCCATTGATCATGGCCGCATATTGTTTGTATAGCGGCATTGGCAACATGCTGGTGGTATGCCAGTGGCGTATCCATGGCATAGCAGCATGCCAATGACATAGCCGTGGTATGGTGCCATGCTAATAGCCACGGCATGCCAGTTGCGGCGTGGCCAAAGCTAAAATTGGCGTCGTGGAAGAATTAGACAACAACTTTCCCAAATTAGGGTTTGGCGTGTCGAAACCCTAATTAGTGCGTGTAGTATACGATGGGGTGGCGCTTTTGGCATGCGCACACGACATGCGCGTCTGGCATGCGCGCCTGGCATGCGCGTCTGGCACGTTCGTTTGGTATGCGTGCTTGGCATGCGTGGTATGCGCGTGCGGCATGTTGGCGCGTTTTTGGGAAGCTAGCGTGTTTTGGGAAACCAACTTAGTAGGGCGACCTCTTTTAAGGCCGTGGCAGGTTTGGAGCAACTTGATTGGTCAATGAAAGTAAGGGGCCGGTAAGCTTAGGGTGCGGTCACACTTTTAGTGCACCGTGGCGGGTTTGATGTGACCTGATTGGTCGACGGGAAGTGGGGACATCATGCTAGGGCGTGGCCACACTTCCAACGCGCGGTGGCGGATATGAAGCGACCCGATTGGTCGATGGGAAGCAGGGCCAGCATGCTAAGGCGTGGCCACACATCCAACGCGCGGTGGAGGATTTGAAGTGACCTGATTGGTCGATGGAAAGAGGGCCGACATGCTAGGGCGCGGCCGCACTTTTAGTGCGCTGTGGAGGATTTGGTTGCCTTGCTGGGCTAAGCATGGTTTCGACCAACGGGGTCTAGTATACTGTGCGGGGCGCAAAACCCTAATTTGCAAATTAGTCGGGTTTATGAGTTCTTTGTGAGTTATCACAATAATCAGCTGGATTTTGTATGCTTCCATAAAAATCCTTATCTATAGAATGCAGTGTGCTTTCCGTCTGAGCATTTTGTGCAATGGCCTTAACTTTGGAACTTGGAGGTTCATGCTACTCCGCTGCGAGTGAACATAAATCCGTCATGCAATACCGATTTAAGGGTTCTGATGGGGAACATAGCACATGAAAGTACTCAGTGAGCCTCGTATTTTCAAGGTGCCGAAATTTAAAGAGTGTTATGGATAAAAGTATATTGAGCGGCTCAATAAACATGTCGGTGGAGAGGTTAGTACTCGCAACACCGTTTCCTTCCAAGTGTGACGTCACATCTGATGCAAGGTTTTACGATTTTAACCCTAAGCTAAAAACCACCATCAACATTAAGTCCCATGCTTAGCATGTAACAGTTGATTCAATTAGTCAGCAGCAAGAAGGCGAAGGCGATGGAACTAATGGTGATGTCAAGAAGGCGAAGGCGATGGAACTAATGGTGATGGAAATACTGAGCAGTGTCAGATATTGTCTGAATGATTTTATGTTTGCAAAGTGAGGTTTATATATTACGTTACAGTTTCCCTCTTCTTTATATTGTTTTGGATCTTTTTATTATCCATTTGTAATATGCCTCGACTAATCTAGTTTTCTTTGCAGGAATACCACACATATTTTGTTTTTTGTGAAGTTCTTAATATGAATTGCAGGAGAGATATATGATGCTGCATGTCAGGTAACATTTTCAGTCTATCTATGGTTTTTATCATTTCACTCTATGGTTTTTAACTTAATGATTTGGAGAGTGTGAAACATCTGATAGATTATGAGAACCTATCTAGAGTTGCTTACACTTGGGTACGCACTTCCACACTAGAGTTGTTGTGAGTGCAAATTGAGGACTGCTTATGCACTGGATAGTTTATGACTGAAATCTTTATTTGCATGTCTTGCAGCTACAGGACATGATGCTGAATTATCTATTGATACAAATGGAGCTTCTTTTTGACATGGCCAAGGAACGCCAAGTTGCAATCTATCTCCTATTTTTTGTTAATACTTATAAAGGAGACCCGCAGATGCAGTTCTTTCTATTGGCAACAGTATAGATATATAGATCTGCCAATTTTTTGGATGTTATATTAGGTCATTCTTCTTGGCAACATTATATAATCTTTTAAGAATAACTTAATGTTATAATCTTTATCCAAATATTACCATTATTATTTTGTTTTGTTTTGTTTTTACATATTTTTTTTTTTGATCAACTAGTTAATGATTAACAAAAGAAGTTTTAGTTGGTAGCCGAGCAACAAGCTGAGCAAAAAAAAAAAATAACAAACCATTAGCAGATATAGCCTGGTTTTTAACCCCAAAGGTGTCACTGTCCATCCACAAAAATCCCATCAAAACAAAAGTAACACAAAAACACCATAAAAACAAAAGTAACACAGAAACCCCAAAAAATTTGATGAAACCAATTTTGAAATTTGGGGTTTTTGTATCAATTTTTAAAATTTTGGGGTTTTTGTATCAATTTTGTTTAAGATGGAGTTTTAATGGATACCAACATTTGAATGGGGTTTTTGTACCACAAGTTTGGTCCCCTTGAATTTTTACGACTAGTTCTTTCGAAACAAGTTCTTTCTTTTTATGTTGGGAGTTAAAATTTAGGGTTTATTATAGATTTTTGTTATGAGGAAAGCCAAAAATGCTATCGGGAAAGCTGACTTTGGTAAATGTGATTTGACTTGTAGTCAATTAGGGTGGAAATAAAAAAATAACCCAAGTCATCCTTAATCATTCTTCTTCGTTCTCTTCCTCTATCACCTTCAACAAGATTAACCTTTGTAAGTTGCAAAATCTATTACCTTTGTAAGTTTAAATCTATTAATGTGTTGAGATACCGACACAATCATTGCCATGTTACTTTCCTATACTAGTATCTTTCCGAGTGATTTCTTTTTTTTTAGATGTTTCTCTTAGATTTTGATATGTAGATCAAATCTAAGATGAATATCATTGATGATAGCAGAGAATACAAGAATAAATCAATGATATAATAAAAGATAAACAAAAAAATCTACATACCAAAACTGTAAAGGAAGACAATGTTTAATGTGGTTCGGCACTAACGCCTACGTCCACAGATGAACCCCGTAGGGTGAATTAGATTGCTGCTCAATACTGGAGATGATTGAGTGATTTACAAATACATTATTGATTCTTATTTATAGGAATTAGGATGTTAAGATAAACACTAAACAGTTAAGCTAGTAACATATTATATCATTGACTAGGCTTATCTAGCTACAATATTTGAATTACTAGATGACTAAATCTTCCAAATAACTTCTCTCCTAACTTGATTCACGTTGTATACGTGCCATATTCCAACACCCCCCCTCAAGTTGGACACGGAAAGAATTGTAGTGTGCAACTTGAAAAAAATCTTGAAACTCCAATTTTGTAGCTTTACTGCTGGTTGTTGCTGTATTTAATCTTCGACGACGTACCGTGACACTCTTTCTCACGGCTGACTTTCATAAGAAAATGCTAATATACTTCTTCTTCTTCTTTTTTTTTTTTCTTTTTTTTTTTCTTTTCTTTTTTTTTTTTATTTAACAACCTTCTTCAACAGAGCAGGATGAAGACCAAAGGTTTGAGAAAAAGAAAAAAAATTGGGATTGAATCAATTCCCAGAGATATTTTTGGAATGAAGGGTTTTGGTAAGAAAATATGTGATAACACAGAATATGGCTTCTCTTAAATGTAGCCCATGCTTTTACTAACCATAGCCCAAAAAATTTAAGTTAAAACGAAAAACCAAAATAACCAAACGGGACTTAATTTTTTAACTTATAATCATATTTCTTCCCCAAAATTAAAATATGAACCCTAATTTTTATGTTTTGATCCAAACTAAATTATATTTCAATTACAAATCACCCTACTATAATCGTTCTCTCATTATTCTTACAAATCACCCTATTATAAACCTTAATTCTTTACTTTTCCTCAAAAAAAAAAAAAAACTAAACCCAACTTTTTCACCTTTTCTATCAAACGATGTTATTTTTCCAAATCATGATTATCAATTGAGGTTATATATTCTCACTATTCCTTTAAAACTTCTCCACAACAATATCAATCAAAAAAGAAAATGAAATCAACTGAGGTTTTGATTCTTTTTCTAAAATCAATTTTCTAAAACTCCATAACCATTGTTATTCTTTAAAAAGATTCTAAGATGCGTTTTTTTTCTCAGTCATGATTACATAAAACTGGGTATTCTAAGATCATCAATTATATATGCCCACATATTACATAATTAACTTAATTTTATTTTTTGATTTATGGATTTGATGGGCTATATATATAAATCGTGTTTAATTTTATGGGTTATGTTAATAATCATAAGAACACGTTTGGTAGAATTAATGACTTATTTTATGTGGGCTATAGTTAATAAAAGCATGAGCTATACTTAAGAGAAGCCCAGAATATATGCAGGATATGAATATATATGTTAGAAACAATACTCGGAATTGAATATTGTTGAAAGAAGGAAATATCATTTCCTGATAAACAAGGATCTTGCCACAAAAATGGCAAAGAGAAAATAGTGATAGCGTTGAGTGTGTGACAGTACCAAATCCATGATTAGTACAAACAACGTGGGAAAATAAACCAAACATAAGAAATGGGTTTTCCACGTAAATTAAGCACACAGGGATATGATAATAATTGGGAACCATTAACCAATCATCTAGATGCATCAGGAAAGAAGAAAGTTAACTCAATTGATGACTGATGAAAAGAAATAAAGATGAACAATCAATGTGATTGTTAATATGAAATCCCATGACAATTGAGATTGGTGAAAATCCACCAAGTGCATTGCAAAACTTTGAAAGAAGGAAACGATATGAAAATTGGCTTATTAAGATCCATTGCTTATGGAAAGAAAGATTCACGCCAAATGGGTTATATGATGGATGCAAATCAGTGACCTTCCACTGAAAAGTATATAACCTTCACAAAACCCAAATTTCGTTTTGTTTTCGTCCAACATGGACTACGAGTTAACTCAAAGTATGACATTCCAAAATAGACACAATGCATACCATGTTAACGGGGAAAAAAAATGATATTTGAGGGATATTTTAGCTCATAAGAAATAGCTAGGAGAAAGATGATAACAATTTCTCTCTTGGATAAGATCCAAAAGAAAATACACCTACATCAGAGAACCAAGGGATTACGATGATGACGAATATCCTTGTAAATAGGAAAATAAATAGGATCATGACCTGTGAGATGCCGCAAACGATCAATGCGATTACAAATACATGACCTACCATGATGACAGCACAAAGCTAAAAAAGACAATTTGATTTGATCAAATGACTGTGCCGGATGAACATGGCACAACGAATAACAAAAGCATGATGCTTTGAAGGATAAAATAGAGTTTCCTGTTATATCAAAGGAAAACGTTGGAATAATGGAATGATATATTGATATTTCCAAAAATCACGGGAAATATTTTGGGAAGATATGATCACCAAAAAATTGACAGAAGATTCTCAGAGAAAATACTGATGAACGAGAATGCTTCAAACATACCACAAAGATTACAAATAAAAACACCAATAACTATGAAAATTAATTACTGGAGACTGCAAACGTAAAAAAAATGGTAAGCATAATTTTAAAGATTAACCTCCGGGTATCCATGACTGATTTTATCTTTGATGAAAAAAATAAGATAAAAAGATTAGATGCGGAAGCGATTGGATCGAGAGCATTTCTGCTCTGATACCATCTTAGATTTTGGTATGTAGATCAAATCTAAGATGAATATCATTGATGATAGCAGAGAATACAAGAATAAATCAATGATATAATAAAAGATAAACAAGAAAATCTACATATCAAAACTGTAAAGGAAGACAATGTTTAATGTGGTTCGGCACTAACGCCTACGTCCACAAATGAACCCCGTAGGGTGAATTAGATTGCTGCTCAATACTGGAGATGATTGAGTGATTTACAAATACATTATTGATTCCTATTTATAAGAATTAGGATGTTAAGATAAACACTAAACAGTTAAGCTAGTAACAGATTATATCATTGACTAGGCTTATCTAGCTACAATACTTGAATTACTAGATGACTAAATCTTCCAATCGTGCTACTTGAACAGCTAGCTAACCGCTGTCTAACAGCGATGATGACGTTGGTATGTACAATGGCGGAGAGATGGGTAAATTCTCCTATACACGTCATGTACAAAAAAAAAAAAACAAATTACTTTCTCTTTCCATTTTGTTATCAGTTTTTTCTCTTTCTCTTTCTAATGTACAAAAACTCCATGAATTAAGATGAATAACCAAAATCCAGTTCGTATGAATATGCTTGATTTTACTATTTTTGTAGCAGTAATGGATCAAAATTACAATATTCCCTTATCTTCAATTTCTCATCCATTTTTATTCCTGATTTGATTGACTGAATTGTTGCTGTAGATCTGAGAACAATGAAACTTCAAGCAAATAAGTGTAAAATTCTTGAAAAACAACTAAAGTAGCAGAATAAGAATTGATAACCAATGAAGAGATTTTTGATTATAAGGCAATATGGGTTCCTTACTGTTTAATAAAACACAGATGCATGGGCTGTTTCTGTTTGATTGATTAAAAAAGTGAAGAACGAAATTGCTAAGGAAAAAAAATTGAAAGAAGGTTTGCTTAATACTCAGTCGTTAGATGTCTCCACTATGACCGTTAGATTCTCTATATGACTTATTCAAACACGAAAAATCTTTATCATTTTCTTTAGCATTAATCCTGATGACCTGGATAAACTCAAAAGACACGTATTGCTGCCACTATGCCCGCCACGTAGGATCAGCTGTCATTCAGCTGTTACCAGGCGGGTCATATAGCATTTTCGAGATCCTCCAAATAACTTCGCTCCTAACTTGATTCACGTTGTATTTGTATACGTGCCATATTCCAACAGTTTCCTTTTAAGATTATGTTTCTTTATTTAACCAAAACTCTAAGGTACCCGGCCTACATAAATAAGTTTCTGCTATAGAGCTAAATTTATTATCAATCAATACAAAAACTTAAGGTTTAGTACTAGCGCCCTATCATCAGGAGAAACATGAAGAGAAAGAGAGATTTTAGTGTAGATGTCAACAAGGATGATGCCATTATAACCCCTTTTAGCCTACTTGATGATCACACTTTGTGCGAAATACTGGTCCGACTGCCGGCGAAGTCGTTTTTGCAGGTAAAGCGTGTCTGTAAACATTGGCGTTCTTTAGTTAGAGATCCATACTTTGTTGGTTTACACTCCACTCGATCAAAACCTCGTCCAAAACTCCTTATCTTTGTTTCTAGGAGTAAGGGAATGTTTTTGTCCTCGGTTGACTTGTTTGAAGGCGGCGGAGTGCTCCTAGATCAGATGAAAGTAGAGTTACCGTATGCAGGGGATCCAGTTCAAATTCTGAATCCTGTCAATGGTTTGGTGTGTTTCAAGAGATGTGCGGGTAAGGTTGTTATTCATAACCCCAGCACGGGAGACAAAACATCCTGGATTGAATCTGGGGTACCCTGGCATTTAACAAAGAGAACTTTTTACGGATTTGGATTTGATCCCAAAACTAAGGAACACAAAGTGGTTTGCTTATGGCTATCGGATGATCTTAGATATGAAACTAGTGCTAGTGATTTTTGCGAAGTTTTGACTGTGGGGCAAAATACATGGAGAAGAATTGATGACGTCCCACGTTACAAGGCGTACGGAGAATCTGTTTATGTGAATGGAGTCGTCTATTGGCTGAGTACTTACCGTAAGCATTACGATGTGTCAGCTTCTGCTGATGCTAAATCCATAGTAGCATTTGATATTGGAAGAGAGAAATTTAGAGTGGTAGCCATCCCTGATTTCATTGCTGATTCTCGCCAGGGTGGCGGTCGTTTCAATATTTCTAATGATTTACTTGTAATTGATGGAGGCGTCGGTCTGCTAAATAGAAGAATTATAGTTGATGGAGATAACAGAAATGTTATTAAAATGTGGATATTTCATGATGATCACAAAGCGAATAGCTTCACCGCTTCTAACTGGACTGAAGAAACAATTCCAATCCCTTTGGAATGGGAACTAAAGTGGGGTCGTTACATTGGAACAATACCGTGCACGCATCTTTTGTTTCAAGCCATTACCGGTACGAACCTGATCACTATGATGCCTGAAGAGCATCAACGCGCAGATGTCTTGTCTCTTTATTGTTATGATAGGAAAAAGAAAACGTTGGATTTTGTTGAAATCAATACTGTCAGTAATGACAAGAGTTTCCCCGAAGATGAAGCTATTAATGGTTTAAAGTGTGGAACGTTTGTCGAAAGCCTTTATCCATTGCCGATTATGGAACGCAATCAGATATCTGCCTCAAATAATTCTGAATCAGATCTCCAATTAGGCAACAGAAAAGTACAATCATCATCATCATCAATGTTACAAGAAGAAGACATGGTCTTTGACTTTGAGTTTGATTTTTGATTCCCTTATTACTATTGGAAAATTAATTTTTTTGTGTTTTTATAGCATGGTTATTATGCCCTTTTCATTATTGGCCAATGTACTGTTTTATTTTGGTCACAAAGAATAGCAAATTAACTATGTCATTATTAATCTTGTGGAATCTTGGTATATGGAAAAAAAAATGTACTCTGTCGAATCGAATGTTTAGGTACAGTATCGTCATTTAAATTTTTGTTGAAGGATGACAAATTCACAATGTATGTAAGTAAGCATGAGATTTTTGAAATCGAAAAAATATATAGGTACGCCTAGTGTTTCAACATGAACGCCAAGTAGATAAATCACGGATTGTCTAATAAGACTAGGAAGTACAAGGAATAATACAGAGATGATATAACTGCAGAGGTTTGGGTATGTGAGAACAAGAATACATAAAAACCTGAAAGGATATAAAAGCAAGAACAACTAGGGTTCCTAATAATAAAGAAATTATAAAACAATATAGCTTTTTCCCACCAGAAGCAGGTTGCCTCTTTAGAATTCATTATAACAGTACCAGTCTTCTACATTATAGTGATAATAGATCTCCACGGTGGTTACCTCATTTACAAAGAATTGTTAAATTCAATGTTGATACATCTTTCGATCATTTTACTAACCAACTTGGCACTGGGACTGTGACTGTGACTCATAATCACAAGGGTACACGTGAAGGTGTCTGAGGAAACTATGTAGATCGAGTCTTAATCCCAGAAGCAGATGAGTGCATGACTCTTCGTGAAGCTTTCATATGGGCAAAATAAAATTAAGCTTTTAGAGAAGATTCACATTCAAGACAACACAAAATTAGTCGTTCAAGTTATTGCTGGAGATTCATCGGTCATTCGATGGGAAAAAAAAAAGAACATAATAAAAGAGATTAAACAGCAAACACTTAATTTCAAGTTCTAATTATTGTAGTTTTTGAAAGGAATTCCATTCGTAGAGGGAACTTGGGAAGGAAGCACGATATTTCCTTGTTTAGTTCTCTAGTTTCTCTTAGGACTCCTTTTCGGAATAGAAGGTGAAATAGGATTGTGCCGTATAACTGCTTTATAGGCCAAGCTAGCCAATGAAATTAGAGACCGCGTCTAAGTAAGTTTTTATAAGGCGGCATCGTTTCCTATACATATATATATATTGTGTCAGGGAATAATACTCAAGAAAACAGAAGAGAAGAACTCTTGAGAAAAACTCAAGAAAGTAAGATGGAAAAGCAGCAGAAATACCCTTTAGGAGCTGAGCATTATATTCTGTTTGAAGAAATAGGTAGCGGAGCTACTGCAACAATTTATCGTGCGGTTTGTATTCCGACACAAGAAACTGTTGCAATCAAAGTGTTGGATTTCGAAAAGGAGAACACTGAATTCCGTAAAATCGCTCATGAAGCACAGACTATGATTTTGATGGATCAGCCAAATCTGTTGAAGGCGCACTGTTCGTTTGTTACAGATCATTATCTGTGGGTTGTTATGCCATTCATGGCTGCTGGTTCATGTCTGCATATCATGAAGTCAGCTTTTACAGATGGATTCGAAGAGGCTGTGATCGCTACGATTTTACGTGAAGTTTTGAAAGGATTAGTGAACGTACACCAACATGGGGACATACATCGAGATGTGAAAGCAGGGAATATTTTAGTGGATTCACGTGGTGCGATAAAGCTTTGCGATTTCGGTGCTTCTGCAAGCCTTTTTGATGAAGGAAAGAGGCTACATGGAAGAAAGACTTTTACGGGAACACCATGCTGGATCGCACCTGAGGTTCTGGAGGGAAAGGAATACGACTTTAAGGCTGACATCTGGTCTCTTGGTATAACAGCATTGGAACTTGCTCATGGGCATGCCCCGTACTCTGAATTTCCTCCGATGAAGATTCTTATGGAGATTTTAAGATGTAAACCGCCTGGTCTTGATTACGAAAGGGACAAGAAGTTCTCAAAGTCTTTCCGAAAAATGATCGACAAGTGCTTGGTGAAAGACCCTCATAAGCGTCTTTCAGCACAAGAGTTATTAAAGCATCCCTTCTTCAAGAAAGCTAGGTCCAGTGAGTATCTTACACGTACACTGCTGAAGGAACTACCTAGTCTGGGGGATTCCACTAAAGAATCAAAGATAAAACAAGACATTGTTATACAGAAGAAATTGGCAGAAGTGGAAAGGGGAGATATAGGACGATACAGAGAAGGGTTCAGCGGTTGGAATTTCGACGTTGAAGCTATAAAGACACAGGCTTCACAGCTTCCAGATGGCGAAGAATTGACCCCTCTGCTCGAGTGGCTGATTGAATACAGATACAGTGTATTTTAGTAGTTCTTGTTGAATACAGTGTATTTCAAACATCAAAAGTATATAATCAAGTTTGTAGTTTTTTTAGATGCTTTGAGTTAAGTGGTCTTTTGATGATCGATCCCGTCTTACTATATATCTTTTGTTGTTTTCAGCTGATTACAAAAATCCCAATCTTGTGCTAATTGAGTTTGCAGTAAACTTTACAGCCCTCTGTCTGGGCACTATGAGTTGGTGTCTGCAAGAACACTTGCAGAGATTTAGACATATTTTTTCTCTAATGTTATTAATCTTATCAAATCCAAGTCTTACATTGAAGTTCAATTTCCTAGTATAACAAAAAAACAATCAGGAGAAACACATTCAGATACCCTTCTCAAGCATAGCTCGAACTCTCATTGGAAGACCGTAGAGCTTAATGAACCCAGCAGCATCGGCCTGATCATAAATCTGTCCGCTCTCGAATGATGATATATCTTGCCTGTACAAGCTGTATGGGCTTGTTCTGCCAGTTACAGTGACTGATCCTTTGTATAGTTTTAGAGACACAGATCCTGTTGTGGTCTCTGTAATTTTCTTCATGAATTCATCCATTGATTCACGAGTGGATCGAAACCACCTTCCTGCATAAACTAGCTCTGCATATTTTAAGGCAAGTTAGTCTTTCACCTGAATTGTCTCACGGTCAAGTGTTAATGGTTCCACCAGGCGTCTCATATACACCACGGCTTTTCATTCCCACAAGACGGTTAATTCTCAACCATATCGATTCGGCCTATTCCATGTCTACCACCAGTTTCATTGAGCTGTGAGAGGAGTGATGCTGGAGAGAGCTCTTTCCCATTTACTGAGACGGGGATTCCGGAAACTATTCCAATTTCAACGTATCTGAATCCTGAAATGCATGCAAACCACATCACATGATTATAACTGGGAAAGAAAAGAGAAAAGACTAGCCTATGGTGATACTGAAGAACACATTAGGACACACAGACAAGCAGCGTTAACTTACTCAGGCTGGTCGGGTGCATCTTCAGGGTCAACTGACATCATGTACATATCCTTCGTTGGTTCATTCGCTGGATCTTCGCAAGAAGTACTTACCGAAACGGGATGCATCAATAACATTGGTTGATGAAAGGGGGGAAGAGTGGGTTACAAATTACCTTGCCAAAAAGGTTGGTTTAAGTGGTGGGTGGAGAGGATTCGCCTTGGATCACCAACTAATAGATGGTGATGTTTGTGTTTTTCAATTAACCAATCCTACCCAATTTAAGGTACCTAATATTATGAAACTTGATTTGTTTTCATCAAGAATTACGGCTTTTGTATGCTAGCCTATTTGTTATATACTTGTTTGCTTCTGACATTCTTTAGGAATCTATTGTATTTCAAAATGCTTCTGAAATTTATCAAAATTCTATTACATCTATCCTTTAAATTTTAATTACCTTTCCTTTGTAGGTTTACATAGTCCAGGCAGCTGGTGTTTAAGCAACAACAGACGTAGGGAAGTATTTTGGAGGTTGTTCTTGTTACTTATGCCAAGCACAGCATTTTGTCAATTTCTCTTACAATTTAATGGTGTTTTTTTATTTTTAAAAAATTTAAATCAAACAGTAGGTTCTTGCTGTGTAGCACAATGTCTTGTTTCGTAAATGAATGAATCCGTGACATTTTTTCTGCCACATATGCATTTCAAAATGATTGTTTTGTTACATTTTTCTACCCACGGGGTTGCAATAGCAAACATCAAATACAAGGATCTCTCTGTTTGAGTGCCTTCATGGTATAATGTTTAAGCATGAAAACATCAAAAAGGAAACGTAAGAACAGTTATAAAAGTTGAAATGCTATTTGTAAAATGGAATTACCAGATCTAGATAAGATTAGTACTTGTGCCACCTTGGCCTTGTTACTATCCTGAGTTATTTTGTTTCATGAGAATGATTCATGTTCTCTTAGGCTAGTTTTGGAATATTTGGATTATCATCAAGCGTTATTGTTAGAAGGTTATATAAGCTATGTTCATTCTAGTTTTCAACTCAGCTTGTTTAGCTCGCTAATGAAAACTACATTGTTTAGCTTTTCTTAAAAAGGGGTATTCTTAATCTATCAGCTTTTCTTAAAAAGGGGTCGAAAATTTCAGTTGGAAGAGGAAATAAAACCAATTTTTGGGACGATGTTTGGTGTCATGAAAAAACTCTTAAAGAGTTATATCCAAGATTATGGAAAGTCAGTAGAAGGAAGGAGGCTACAGTTGAAGACATGAACATTGATAGTGGTAATGGGTCGTGTTGGAACATTGATCCATGTAGAAGGCTTAAAGACTTGGAGATTCAAGAGGTAATGGAGTTTTCTAGACTTTTAGATAATCAAGGAGAGCTTACTGCAGACGATAAACAAACGGGAGTGGAGGTCCAATCCAAAAGGTATCTTTTTCTGTTAGTTCTTGCTATGCTTGGCTTATGCATAATCAGGGACAAACCACATCTTTAAATTTTCCTTCTAAATACATTTGGAATAAGACAATTCCTCCTAAAATTAGTTTCTTGGTGTGGGCTGCCGCAAATAGAGTTGTTCCTACTCTCTCCATAAATTGAACAGTAACCTCTCTAATCCCCAATTAAAACCCCAAAATCCTTTAATAAACCACTACAACCCTAACAAGACCCAAATAATAAAAATCCAATAGAAACTACAGACAATTAAAAAACTGAACTTTATTCATTAAAAATCAACTTACTCAAATTTCACAGCAGCTCTCATCTTAGGTTTAGAACAAACGTAATCGAATCATGGCCTGGGAAAGCTTTCTTGTCTGAAGATAAACCATTATCAAGTACCCATCATCAGCACCAACTCAAATGAACTGAAGAGATGGAGAAGACGAATCGAATTTTTTGAAAGAGACGAAGAAAAGAGATTACAGAAACCTAGGGTTTTTTATTTCACCATTTGCTGTTCCGTCGAAGGAAGAAGACTAATGCAAAATACAAGGGCGTTTTAGTCTTCTCGTCGACTCAGAGTCAGATGTACATGAGTCTAGTGCTACCTGACTGTGGAGGGTCCGAAACACGAGTCAGGTGTAACAATTCTAGTTTACTTGGCAGCCAAGTTTGCAAAAATGTATAAATACTTAGGGATACAGCAAAACCCTAGAGGGTGCAGAAAAACTATTAAATCTAATCAAAGAGCTCTTAAATCCTTGTGGAGAAGATCATGGAAGGAACATCCAAGAAACTACTTAGTGTGTTTGATTTATCAAAAGCTGACACAGGTTTATTGCAAAGCAAAGAGCTTTATCAGGTATTTATTCATCCATTTTTTTTTTTGATCGATCATGGGTTTAAGGTAAAAAAGGTCTCTTTATTTTTTCTATCTCTGTCGATTTCTTTAATGATGGGCTTCTCCGAATGACCCAGAGTTTACATTAAGCGACATATATTGACAACTGTGTCAGATCTTTCTCAACGAGTGAATTCTTTCTTTGTGTTCTTTGATCCTTCTATCAATCACTCGTTCTGTGTGTTTCTCAATTTCTTCAATCCTTATCTCAGATCTTTTCAGATCTCAAAAGTTCCTCTTTATCAACTTGCAAACATCGTTAGTATTAAACTCAAAGAAGACAATATTCATATACTGATAAACACCGATATTCATATTCTGAATCTACTATTCAGATTGAACTAACGCAGGATATCAACTACTCGAAGAAAAACAGCAAGGAACAAAAGAATGAAAACTCTACAAATATAGCTCACGAGCCCCATAAGAGTTCCAAACAAGGCAGAACACGAACCTTCATCCCAGATGATACGTACCATTTGAGGGTACCTGCTGCCGGTAACAGCTACAGATTCGAGGAAAGGGCACCTGTAAGAAACAAACCACCAATGCAACAGAATCCCTCATAGAATCGCAAGTGCTTATGGTTTTTTTGTTTGCAACAGCTTGAGTCAATCTTTCTTGTTGTTTCTTCCCTTTCCTTGCCCCATCTAATTGTTTCCAAGACTAGCCATCACCTTCCCAGCTTGTGTGCATTCTGCACCCTTCCTCGCTTCCTTAGGAATGCCAGTTGATATCTGGATAAACTCATGACTTAGAAAATCGTTCACTATTTTGAGACATCACCATTGTTTCTCAGCTATACGAGATATGATTATGTGAGATGGAATCAAATATGCTATCCCAAATAATGAGCTCTCTTCTTGATGTCGGGTAAAAGGAACCAAATTTTCTTATTTCAACCAGAAAAAGGGCAGTAAAACAAACTAGAGATCTTGAATGGTTCATCTGATCCACGGCCCAATTTTTATTACTCCTTCCGTTCCATTTTAGATGATGTTTTAGGGTTATTTTCTTGTTCCACAATACTTGAAAGTTTTCATATTTTCCCACGAAACTACCAATAATACCCTAACACTTTGTCTTGGAACTATAAGTTTATTTTAAAATGCACTAATAACAATTAATGTTTGAAGACTTTTCTTATGGGTATAGTTGGAAAATCTTCATACCTCTCTCATTTCTTAATCTACGTGAAAACTCCTAGAATGTCATCTAAAGTGGAACGGAGGGAGTACTATTGGCCAATTCAGTGTATTTTAATTTGGCTCATTACATTTTATAAAAATAATTCAATCTTGTCCAACCATTTGATTTTGACAGTATATCTTGGAGACAAATGTGTACCCAAATGAGGCTGAGGTCCTGAAGGAGCTAAGAGAAATCACTGCTACCCAGCATTGGTAAGTGTTTTAAACTTACCATGATATCTTCAAATATTTATTACCAACTTACTTACTAATGTCTATTGATCTAACAATCTTCAAAGAAATTTCACTACTTTACAGGAGTCATATGCTTAGTGCAGCAGATGAAGGTCCAATAATGTCATTACTTCTAAAGCTTCTTAATGCAGAAAGGACAATTGAGATTGGAGTGTACACTGGATACTCACTCCTTGTCACTGCTCTTGCACTTCCCAAAAATGGCAAAGTTAGTTTAATGTTTAATTGCTGTTACTTTACTCTATTTAAGTAATTCTACTGCAACACAGAGCAATCCTGAAACCCATGGCCTAGTGGAGACCAGCTTAATCATTTATTTCTCTAATATACTGTATGCTATTCAACGCAGATCATAGCTATTGATCCAGATCGATCAATGTTTGAGATAGGACTACCATTCTTCAAAAAAGCTGGGGTTGAACATAAGGTGGAGTTTGTGGAGTCGATTGCTCTCCCTATACTTGACAAGCTACTCGAGGATGTAAGTACATGCAACATGTATCAGCAGTGCTAATGATTTTATCATCAGTTTCCCAGTGCTTAATTACCTTAATTTTTTTTTTTTGTAAAAAAAATTCTCGCAAACAGCCAAAGAATGAAGGATCATTTGACTACGCATTCATCGACGCGGACAAGGACAATTACGTGCATTATCATGAGAGACTACTAAAACTGGTTAGGGTCGGAGGAATGATTTTGTATGATAATACACTTTGGTCAGGTACAGTTGCTTGGAAAGATGATTCTTCACTTGATGAAAAGATGAAGTACACTAAAGATGTCTTTGTTGATCTGAACAAGAAATTAGCATCTGATTCTCGCATTCAAGTTTCACAACTCCCTGTTGGTGATGGTCTCACAATGTGTATGCGTCTTCGTTAAGCTTCAAAATATTTGTTTAAGTGGCAGTGCAGGTTTTTATGTAGAAAGTGTAATAAGTCAGCTGCCGAATTAAGTAGTAAAATAATCCACCAGGTGAAATCTTTAGTCAACTATTATTTAAACATTTAAGTTCAAGTTCTAATTATTGTACTTTTTGATTTGTAACTCGTGAAGACAATCAAATTGCAGACGCACTAGCCAAATATATATGTTACAGAGGCAGCAACTACAGTTGAATAATTTCATTATTTTCCCCTACCATTTGTAATCTTATGGCAAAACACCAAAACACTTCTTCGACCTGATCAAAAAAATTTCTTTATCCAAAAAGATCAATTTTAAATAGATCAATTCTAGAATAGGTTCAAAGAGTTGGAGGTGTGGACACAACCCAGTTCTTCATTTTCTTTTTAGTTATCCAACAACCTGAGCGACAATGGAGTCAAGTAAAACAACAAGAGAATGGAAGAGCTGAAACTCAACAGTTTAGCTCTCAGTTTCAAAAACTCCTCGCCAAAACCCTCACATGTATGTCTCGATCTTCACATTTACTCAGTTCTTCTGTATAACCCCGTTTCTGCATTTAATCAGTATCTAAAACCCTAACTTTTTTGTTCCCTGTTGCCAAAACTTGCACCAAAACCAAGAATGTTTCAGAAAAGGCTGGAGTTTGTTCAAGTACGAACAATATGGGGCCTGTCCTATTCAAATAATATAAGTCTGATTAGTGAAGAACCGTTTTTTGGGGACCATTGTTTTATAAGGCCCCCTACCCTACAATGTTAAGGGATGTCCTAAAAATCATAAAATTACCAATTTGTCCCTTACCCTAATTAAAATTATCCCTAACCTAATAATCTAAAACAAAACCTAAAACTAAAAAACCAAAACCAAAAAACAGTTTCTATCAAAACTGCTCCCTATTCGCTTCTCTTCTTCCCCAAATACCACATCGTCTTCATCGACTCCATCGATTAATCGTCGATTCAAAAAAATTTCATCGTCGATTAATCAATCGACTATAACAATGGTTCTTCGAAAGCAAACCAAAAGACTTCAAGGAGAAGGTCCTCGATTGGGACATCTAGCAAATCATCCGAGCGATTTTCGATTCAAAAAGAAGTTGAACAACCAAGTGAAGCCATAATCCGGTATAATAGACGGTTGCCAAGCCCGATTCTCGCCATGGGACCGATTCGCATGTATTTTGCAACAAACCCCTTGCTTTTAATTTGATTTTGATTCGTTTAAATGAATAGAAATCATCAAAATAGGATTCAAATGGCAGTTACAGTGCATAGTTCGGTTAGGTCGAGTTTCAAAAACCCAATTTAGTTAACCGAACTTCCCGAAAGGAAGAACACGAAGAACAGCTTCGGTTCTCTAGGTATCAAAACTAGGTAACCGAACTTGAAGTTCTATTAGATCGCAAGGAAGCCAAAAAAAATTTTCTAACCGAACTTAAAGATCGGTTAAAACAATTTTTTTTTACATGTAACCGAACTCCGCTTTTTTTGCCTGCTAATATGAGTTTTTATGTAACCGAACTGTCATATTGAGTTCGGTTTGTTCGCATAAAAATCTAACCTTAGAAAGTAACCGAACTCTTTAGAAAAAAACTTGACAAACCGAACTCTTCAGTAGTTGCAAATATGTTGAGTTCGGTTAGTTCGCAAAAAATGATGACAAACCGAACTCTTCATTAACATTTACCAATGTTGAGTTCGGTTTGTTCTCAAAAAATATTTGTTAACCGAACTATACTATGGTCCCCAAAATTAGAGTTGGCTTATTTTGTTTAAGCTAATATCTTTTGTTTTCTTGATTAGTGGAAGAGGCAAAAAACCAAACAAACCTTTGCTTGGAAGATCTAAGAACTCCCACCCCTCGAGGCAAAGTACATTGTGATGCCGGCCACCGTGGAACCAAAAATGCTAAGTATAGAGGTGGGTCATTCCTGGATGTTGTGATCCAAGATGGTGTTAATAGAGATAATGTTGACAACGTAATCCAACAAGTTAATGAAGAGATTGTGGAAGCGATGGGCAATGAAGAGATCGTGGAAGCGATGGGCAATGAAGAACAACATCAAGGTGGAGAAGGTGAACCAAATTAAAGAGGAGGAAATGAGGGTGCCAATGATGGTGAACCAGCTGAAGGAGGGGGAAATGAGGGTGGTGAACCAAATGAGGATGACAAAGATGAGGAAGATGGAGATAAGGATGATGTTGAATCAGAGGAGGAGTTGGATGAAGAGGAAGTTGATGAGGAAGAGGCACAAGTAGAAACAAAGTGCAAAAGAAACCTAGAAAGACGCCTAACAAGCCTTGTGCTAGATATTCTTACATTCCCGATGACAATTTGTGTTTGTCTCCAAAGAATCCAACTTATGGTACTCCGAGAGATGGAGGGGAGTTATTGATGGGCTACAAAAACTCATGGGCTGCCAAGATCTTTGCGGCAAAGGTATGGTTCAATCTTATTAACCATCAAGATTTCTCAATCATCTTCTTTTATTTGAACTTATATTTTGACATATATTGTTCTTTTCTATATATTAGTATATAAGATAGTTTGTTGCTTTTGTAGGATCATACTAATGCCAGTTCGTGTTTTGAAACGTCAAAAGAACAAGATATGGAATATAGAAAATGAGTGTGATGAGGTGCGCTTGGCGGTATTTGATTGTGTACTATGGAACGGGATACAACATGCGCACCAAAAATTTGATGTCACATCATTCTTCGCATTTGCCGAGAGGTCTTATCCGTAGACGGATACCTTTCATCTACCTTTTGGTGAGATGGCAATTACTCCGGATGATTGTTTTAGAATCACAAAATTTACCAATAACAGGAACAAGTGTTCGAGATGGCTACGATCCTTCGATGAGTTTTGAACTTCTTGAAAAGCTATGCGAAAGGTGTCTAGGATGGAGCGATAAAAAGGCACAATGTGAGTTTAGACGAGCTAACAAAGAGCCTGACGAAGGTGATGAGTATAATGAGTTCGAGGCAGACCGCACGTACAAGAAGAAGTTAAAAAGATCAAGCTCAAGACCTTGTTTGATGAGTTTTCAGGACGAAAGATTTGGTTGCTCGAGGAAAGTTGGTGATGACAGAGGAGAAGATTAAGCACCATGTGACTCGCTTATTTGTTATATCAACTAGGAACCATTTTCTTCCCTGACAGTTCAGGTCACGTGGTAAATGCTCATTACCTCCAGCTATTGGACCCCTTGGATGAGGTGAACAACTACTGTTGGGGCATTGCGGTGCTTTCATTCGTTCAAGAGGAACTCAGAAAAGCTTCGAGGCTTAAGAGTCTATATTTTGGAGGCTTATACACCCTTGTTCAGGTACCCCGTTAAATTATCGTTTGTGTGTTTCAATATATAAGTGAATGAATGTGTATTGTTACTAATCATATTGCGAATGTATTATTTGTTGCCTCTTCTTATAGGTTTGGGTGTACGACCACTTCCCTAAACTTCAATTGTCTCATGCTCACACTCCTTGGCCTTATGGGAAGCCTACATACCGGTAAATATGAATTTTTGAATTCACAGAAAAGAATAAGAAAAAAAGGTGTTGGAGTTGAGGGAGAAATTGGATACGTTAACAAAGGGAAGATGTGGTTTTCCATCCTTACACCATTCCATCGATGAAGACGAGGAGGATGTTGAGGTTATTGATTTCTCACCACGGGGTATAATGGACCGTTGTTTCATCCTGGAGGTTGTACAATGTATAATCCTCTAAGAGTATTAAGACAAGTTTCTTGTGTCCAAAGTGTTCCACAAGTGGAAAACTTCAACTTCAAGGTGAAGAAGCAGGGAACTAAGAACACCGAGTTGAAGTTCACCCCCAAATACGATCCTGCTCCATCGGTGGACCACTGGAAGAACTTCGGGGATTATCTTGTTCCAGCTGAAGAGTTACAAGATTCTTTTGATGAGCCAAATGCCGCTGACGAGGGATATATGGAATGGTATGAACATGTTTCTCATCCTCGTGTAATAAACGCTGTCCAACAAGCCCGTGGCTTTGAGAAGACAAAAGCGAAGGCAAGTGGAGAAAGAGGCTAAGAAAATTATGAAGCATACCCCTCTGTGTGGTGATGAGGCCTTGATCTTGTGGAATTCGGCGGTAAGAAATTTACTCTTCTTTTTTGTGTTTCAAATTGTTATGAAGTATTGAAAAATAATAGTTACTTATGTTTTTGATGAGAATAGGTGAAGGCAAGTGGAAAATTGTTGAAGAAAATGATGGCAAAAATCCGGAGTGGAGAGCCGATGGATACTCGAGAACAAACAGACCTGTACAACCAAATAACTAATGTTTTTAATCCCAGCCTTGTCGATACAAGCCACAGTTGATCCAAGCTGGACCATGCCGTCGAAGAGGAGTCGCCGACAAGGGAAGGTTCAAGTCGGATGGTTGAACAACAAAACAGTGGAGATGACACTCCTAGTGACGAAGGACGACCTAAAGCTCCTAAACGCAAGACTAGAAAAGTTTCTGGTAGTGGTCGTGGTAAATGAGTGATTGCAACAATATTTACTTTGGTTTCTCATGTTTGGAAGACTTTTAAATTGCGGATTTGGTAGTTTGGTTCCTTATATTTGGAATACTTTTTTATGGCGGATTTGGTAGTTTGTTTCCTTATGTTCGTGCGCTTCCAACATTTAGTGATGTGGATTATTAATTAAATTTCTTAATTTGGTTTTTAATTTGTGTTCTAAGGGATTAGTTTGGGTATTTGACGATTAAGTGTTTCATTACATTCAAATTTTTAAGAAACAATTAGTTAGTTCGGTTAATATACTAAATCTCGTAAACAACCGAACTATGTATTCGGTTACCTACAATGTTTTTGGATCAACCGAACTTAATGTTCGGTTACATACAGTAATGGAAACCTAACCGAACTCATGACAAGAAATTTTCTAAAGTTACAGTGTAATGTTCGGTTGCCTGGTAATATTTCGAAGGTAACCGAACTATAATGTTCGGTTAACTGCAGAGTAATGCGATGTAACCGAACTCACAACAAGAAAATTTGAAAAGTTAAAGTGTTTTGATCATCCCCAAAGTAAGGCCCTCTTGTTGGGTCTTCGTTACTGGTCACCCATTGCGCTTCCTCAACGGAGTGCTTTGTGAGAGTGGTGTGTGCTCTGACAATAGCAACATCTTCTAGATCATTGAACGGAGTTGGAGCCATTTTTAGTGTTCCAAAGTGATGAGTAACTGATTTAGGAAGATTGAAAGTGATGGGTGAATAAGTTTGGTAGAGATTGGTCTCTATTTATAGCAAAAAAGTACCCAACGGCTAGTTTTTTTTTAAAAAAAACGGTTACTTCTGCAATAATTGCTCCTACTAGTCAAAGTTACCGTTGGTTTTCAAATTCGGAATAACTTGTCCGTTGTTCGGTTAACTGCAGAGTACTGCGATGTAACCGAACTCAGAACAAGAAAATTTGAAAAGTTAAATTGTAAAGTTCGGTTACCTGTAGAAAACGTAATCGAACCGAACCCATAACAAGAAGTTACAGTGTAATGTTCGGTTCCTTGACAAAATTTTGCAGGTAACCGAACTTGGTGATCCAAAAGTTCGGTTCCTTATCTGATTCCATAATGTAACCGAACTCACACCAGCTAGATCAAACAAAAGTTACAGTGATTAGTTCTGATTTGCTCGGTAAAATGTTGGTAACCGAACCTTACAATGTAAATTTGGTGGTTTACACTGTTCTCGGTTACCTATGATTTACTAACCAACCGAACCTTTGAGTTCGGTTTTCTCGATGCATTTGGTATGTAACCGAACTATGTAGTTTGAAATTTGAATGACACTAATGTCAAGAAACGGCTATTTTTATAGCCGTTATACACCCCAGTGGTATAAATATGTGTCTCATAGATAACATTTTGTCTCAAAATCTTCTAATAATGGCAGCCACTACTCCTAAATTTACTCTAGATGAAGATCTATCTCTTTGCAGAAACTACATACTATACTATCCAAAGAGGGGTGAAGAACGAAGAATGAATGGTATTATGAGTCAAAGTTATTGGGGAAAATTCATGAGAAATTCTGCTCCGACACAACAAACCCTCATAACCGTGATCGAATAGCATTGTTCCTTCGATTCGACAAGATTAGAGCTAGAGTTGTGGAATTTATGGCTTTATTTCGTATTGTAAGGCGGTATCGACTTAGGGGTGAAGGATTCTCCGAAATCATTTTAACATCAAAAAAACGAATGGCGAAGATGGAAGAGAAAGGATTTCAAATATGAATATCATTTCCGCCTCCTTAAAGACTTTTTCATAACGCGTTTTGGATATTAAATGTTATGTAGCTTTAGTTTTAGTTCGGCAATGTCCTCTAATTTCTTTTCCTAACCGAACTTAAGTCTTGATGTCTCACTGTTTGGCGATGTCATGTAATTAAGTTTCAATATGAAAAAACAAACAAAAAAAAAATTCCAAAAATAACAGTCTCGTCTCTTATTCTTATGAAAATGTTGAAAGCATAACCCAAAAATAAGACCTAATTCCAAAAAACACAATCTTCAAAGTTTTCCACATCCGCAACGGAAACACAATCTTGAAAATGGTACATTTAATCATCCGCAAGGGAAACTACACCCTCGTGTATGATTTTTTCCGAATCCTTCAAAGTTTTCCACATCTCCATGTTATGCTCAGACTTAACACACCATCCCAACATTGTGTCGGGGTTAAATCCTTGCCAATAAGAGTATCCGCATATCGGAGGGAGTGGACAATCGTCTTCTAACCGGAGGCCTATAAAATGGTTGTTGTTAACAAGCGCAATCACCACCCTCCTACGTTTAAGTTGCTCGACACATATCTTTGTTTTCGAGTGTATGTGAAACTAGCACCTTTTGAGAAATAGTGAACCACGCAATTGAATGCTTCGGCGATTAAGTGCCCACATATCGGAATGCCCATCCAATGATCCCTTGTGATTGGATCCCCCCCGTGGAGACGCCTTTGATACCTAATAAACTGCACATTGAGACTAGCATCCCCATCGGACAACATTCGCTAGTAAAATTCCGGTTGTCCTTTAGCTTCATCAACATCCTTTGCCGGACATAAGTGATTTGATTATTATTATACAACTTTGCACCTTCAAGTGAAAGGCCCTAGTTGTTGTACGACAACGTGGAATCCGCAATTACCATCCGCAGGACGTCATCGGGGATATGACGTACTTTCTAATATATGTAGGTAGGTCTTCCAAGTACCTTCTATCAACAAAAGTTGATGTATCATCAATTGGTCGACTTCTTTTTTGGATGCGGCATATTGGAGCCTTAAGCTTAACGTCTCGTTGAATTGGTTGGCTAGGTTCCGATGGAGTAGGTGGGGTTGGTTGCGAGCGTAACATCGGTCCTTTTTTCTTCATATCCCGTTCACTTGTTTCGCCCTTTTCCACAGTATTCCTAGACCTTTTCTTAGAATCTTCTTGATACTTCGCCGCGTTTGCTCATGCCCACAAGGGTCTCTAGTAAAAGGGGTCATTTCACTTTTCCTCTTACCCAACACCTTTGCATATTCTCTTATTTGTTTTTTTGTTTCTTTGGTGATTGGCCTACCTTTCCCCTTGCCTTTTTTCGGTTCGTGCACATTCTCCGAAGTGTGTGGATAAACAATTGGCCGCATGTCATCCCAAAAGATTTGCTTTTCGAGTTTGTTCATGTTCCGGTACATCTCGATAACGATTCTTCCCATCACATTGTCACCAAACTCTTCTCCGACATCGCCCTTTGGAGGAGGGACAAAACTTAATTGTTGACAATATGGATCTATATCGCTTAGAGGGATTATGCCATGTTCATACTTAACTATCATATGGCGACAAGGGAGTCCCATAGACTTCATCATGTTGCAAACACACACCTCGTCCGGCTTGGTTCCCCATATGTCAATCAAATGAACCTCTACCATTAACCTCTTAATGCAAGCACGCGAAACATTATAATGAAGTCCCTTAAACAACCGAAGGTCCGCCATATTCGTGATGTTACCACCTTTGTCCACAATCTTTTTGTACTTCATGATGCGGCTTTTTTGAAACTTCCCTTTAATTCTATCAATCTCACGGTTGAAGTAATTCTCCATTGCATTAAACACAATCACAAAATTATGGACACATCCAAAAAGATTTTTCTTCAACCGGTGGTGAGCCGATTCTACCAAACTTGTCGCTTGATTCCCAAAGTGTTTATGGTGGTTGGTAAATGCATAAACGAAGCGCTCTTTGTGCGGTTCCAACCATTGCTTAACCACGTACGTTACAATATCCCTGGATATTCGGGGCTAGACCAATGTTCGATAAATGCCGCAAGATTTAGATTATACTCTTCTTCGGTGAGAGACCAAGTCAATGACTCCCATTCACCAGAGAAAGCAACCCATTTAGCGTGATTTATAGTGTATTGTATATCGAATTCCTCTTTGCGATCGCTTGTTCATCTTCCTAGCTTACTAATCTCTTCAAATGCTTTCCTCTTTGGTGGACAAATTTGAGGCTTGCACCTATTCATCACATTACACCAAATATGGAACGTACAAAGCATATTATGTGCTAATGGGAAGACTCTCTCTATTGCGTTCATTAATGCTACATCGTTGTCCGTCACTATAACCGCGGGGATATCATCATCTCGGTATATGGCCTTCACTTGTTGTAGCGCCCAAGTGTAACTTGGTTCTTGCTCATCTTCTAGAAAACAAAAAGCAACGGTAAACGGTGACTTCGTCGAGGTACGACCAACAATATTCAACAATGGCATCTCGTATTTGTTAGTCTTGTAAGTGCAATCCATTATAAGAACTTGATGGAAGGATTGAGCCAATTGAACACTCTTCGGATGCGCAATGAAGAGATGCGTTATTTGATCTTCCGACCCACCTTCTTTTGAACCGCGTAGCCTTTCTCTTTAGCTACCAAAAACAATTGTTGCATCACTTTTCTATCCTTCCATTCAATCCTTTTAATTGTCTCAATTGCATTGTAAATGGTCGTCAAAGATGATACATTATCCTTGTTATCATCCTTTAGTAAGCGAAGCATGTTAACTGGTGAAATTCCCATTCTCCTAAATTTAGCTATTTTCTCCATTTCTTGAGGAGTGAGCCGAGCGGCCATTGCATGTCCTTCAAGATCATCCGGACGAGGGTGGTTATGATGGCCTACCACCTTATCCATAGATAGAACCCATCCATTCTTTTTTTTTGCACTTACTAAATACTAGCTTGAACGGACATTTAGTTTTCTTTGAGCACGCTGTGTTCTTCCTCGTCGTCTTTCCTTTATACACATAACCCTTCTTCTTGTGACTAACATTGGGATCTCCACTTCTCTCACAAACCATTTCAAAACGAGTTTGGCTTTCTTTTCCATTCAAAACTAATACGCACATGGCTTTCTTGGCATGTTCTCTAGCCCAATTCTTCGCATCAATAGTTTCATCAAAAACCAAATCATTGACATAGTGATTAGATGTATCTTCAAACAAAGATGCCAACCGGAGAAGGTTGATTATCCATTGGTATAGGTTGACATTCAATCTACAAGAAAAGGAACAACATCAATTGCAATCGAAATAAGTTCTTGTTACAATATTATTTTATCGGGCTAACCGAACTCGAGTTCGGTTGGTCAAGCAAGTTGACAACTAATCAACTTTACGTACACTACATCATAAGTTTATTGTACGTAATTTCGGTTAGGTAGTGGGTTGGTATGTAGTTTGCGAACCAACCGAACTCATGGACCCTAAAGTTCGGTTATATGATAATTTTATCGGTATAACCGAACTCATAGTTCGGTTTGCCAAGCAAGATGAGGGCTAACCGAACTTAACGTAAACTAATTCAATATTTTATTGTACGTAAGTTCGGTTAGGTAGTGGGTTTGTATGAAGTTTGCGAACCAACCGAACTTATGGACTCTAAGTTCGGTTATATGATTATTTTTCTGGAAAACCGAACTCTGAGTTCGGTTTGACAGACAAGTTCACAACTAACCGAACTTTACGTGCACTAAATCAAAATTTTATTGTACGTAAGTTCGGTTATATTAAGGGTTGGTATCAAGTTTGCGAACCAACCGAACTTTGTACACTAATGTGAAATATTATTTTACGTAAGTTCGGTTAGCTATTGGTTGCAAACTAACCGAACTCATAGACCCTAATGTTCGGTTACATTTTTGCCAAACCGAACATACCACTGTAATCCTATTTATAGAGTTCGGTAACTACTCTGTTAACCGAACTTCAAAAAACCTCCATTAATGGAGAGTTCGGTAACCTGCGTGTTTAGAAAAAAGTAACCGAACTACACTTTCAGATGAGTTCGGTTACATGTTCTTCACACAAGGTAACCGAACAAGCACAAATCTACTCTAAAAATTCAAATTTTTTTGAGTAGTTTTGGACCAATTCAACCAACATTATCTAAGTTTTGAGCATACCTGGGTACCCCAATATTCTTCCTCCGGTTGTGGTTGGTAAAATCCATCGTTTTCACCATCTTGAAATTGGCTTTGGGGAAGAATACATTCACCATCTAAGAAATTATCCATATCCGGATCATTGTGAAGATTGACATATACTCTAGGAGATGAAGGAGATGTAGATTCGTATGAGCTATCATCAATTGAATCATCACATGAGTAGTCTAGATTAGTGAACTCAAAAAAAATTTTATTTTCCATGGTTTTGTTCTTCAACTTCTCAAACTTCTCTCTCCCAATAATTCTACTTCTTTTTTAAAAATCTGATTTCTTAAATCTCAAATCTTTATTCAAAATAATTTCACTAATCACACTAACTAATCATTAACCAAATATAATCAGAGGGTAGTTTTGGTATTAATATAAATATTTAGATAAGGGGTGACCTAGAATTACTTCTAATGTCTTACCCAAAATAAAACAATGGTCCCCTCAAAAAAAGGCTGGTCCCCAAAAAACCGTTCTTAGTGAAGTTGTTGCTCGTCTCTATAGGGTCTGTCCTATTTAGTAGGCCCAGATAAACACGGCCCGTTTAGCAAACGGTCTTACCAAGTTTAGCCGGCTTGATAACCCAGGACATAATGTCAATCTCTTGGAAACAACTTAGCCTTAGGTCTGAGCCCTTCCTTGACACCAAGTATCTCGTCCCTAGGGCACCCACATATGATACTAACCACACCGGCCTCCACACTTGGATGCTACCTCAAGATGGCTCAGGGTGCCTTACTCCAGTTAATCGGGTAACACCAATCTTACCAATTGGTTGGTTTTTGTTTTTCCTCCTAAATTATGGGACAAGCTTTATATTGTTGCATTATAATTGATCAAGTTTAATATAATATACATATAATTCAGCTCTTGAATGAAGAATGAAATTTAAACCAAGTGGTACGTACTTTCTTCATGCTTAGAACGCTGTAATGTCAACAATATATCCCATTCACTGATTGAAAGCATTCATATATTCCCTACTTTAAAAGGCAGTTTACTCCCTCCCCGTGTTTATCTCATTCGCCTTTGTAGATACTCCACTGCACTACCGAAGCGTATACGCCTACTGTTTCAACATGAACACCAAATAGATTATGAATGAGAATCAACTGGCAGACTTCTCTGAAAGGTTTGGGTACTTAAATGTCTGCCGAATGTGAGTGGAGGTTCTAAGGTCGAGAGCTTACATACCACTTTAAAATAGTGGAGTTTATTGCTTGTATTTCATTGTTGTTTTGCAGAACCCGATTGTAGGGAATTGCTTTGCGTATTCCTCAACGTCATGACGGAGCTGTTTAATTTCAGACTGAATGCTGGCACTGTTTTCAACTGCGGCCATAAAGTCCTTCAATTTTGCACCTACAGATGTCACATACTATTAGAAATGCGAACCAAGTATAATTAGCACATACACGTGGTTGGTAAACTTAGAAACCTTTTTTGCATTCCGCTTTGGCTTTCAAGGCCAAATTCACAGCAGCATCAAAGAACTCTGCTACTTTAGCGAAATCTTCCTCGAGGAATCCCCTTGAAGTGAGAGCAGGTGTTCCTGAATCACAAAATGGACGAGGGAATTCATTAAGCAGTTTACCCAATTATAAGCCATTATTCAATACCATGTACTCTAAAGGTAAAGGAAAAGTTTACCCATTCTGATGCCACCAGGAACCATGGCAGACACATCCCCGGGAACAGTGTTCTTGTTAGCAGCAATATGAACCTATTCCATTACTTTCTCAACTCTTGATCCATCAATACCCTGCAGAATTTAAGAATCGTGAGCATATCAACTTCCACCGAGCTGTTGGACATGCCACATAATGACAAGACATGACATGACCATAAAGTAAAAAAATTTCATCCCTTTGTATGCCACAGAAATGATTACTTTCACAGCAATGTTCCTTCTGAATTTTGAGGAATTAAAGTGGAAGTTTTTTTCTACTAACCTTGTTTTTCAGATTGACCAAGACTAGATGGTTCTCAGTACCACCGAAACAAGGTCATATCCCAATGCATTCAAGGTCTTCGAGTGTTAACATGTCACGGCATAAGAAAATGAATGTTAACAGAGAGTATGGTAACAGTATCTAATTCCAACAGAATATAACCGTGTAAAGCCTTACTTTGGCAAACTGTGAGCAATTTTTGAGAACTTGTTCTTGATAAGCCTTGTATTCTGGGGTAGTTGCCTGCATCACATGACAAGCAAAATTAATCTACACGAGTTTTGCATGATGTGACCGCCAAACCAAGACCCCCGAAAAGCATCCCCAGTTTGTGTTGATGTCTCGAGTGTTGGTTGCACCTTGAGTGCAAGTGGCGCTGCTAGTAGCGCGTGTGGCATGTGCCAATGGCATGTGCGGAATGCCTTTGTTGCGGGTTGCACCTTGAGTGCAAGTGGCAATGCCAGAGCTGCTAGTGGCGTGTGTGGCATGTGCGGAATGCCTTGGTGGTAGGTTGCACGTTGAGTGTAAGTGGCAATACCGGAGAGTCTGCTAGTGGCGTGTGTGGCATTTGCCAATGGCATGTGCGAATGCCTTGGTGGTAGGTTGGACGGTTTGCAAGTTAGGCTACCAGCGTGGGTTTTGACATGTTCCAATGGCACGTACGGCCAAGTTGGCCTAGGTTGCATGGCTTGCAAGTTAGGCTACCAGCGTGCGTGTTTGGCATGTGACAATGGCACGCACGGCCATTAGGGCCACGACTAGGTAATGAAAGCCACCAGCGAGTGTGTTGGCATGTGCCAATGGCACGCTCGGCCATTAGTGACACGACCTGGTAAGAAAAGCTACCAGCGATGCGTGTTGGCACGTGCCAATGGCATGCGTGGCCATTAGGGTCACGGCCTGGTAAGAAAAGCTACCAGCAATGCGTGTTGGCATGTGCCAATGGCATGCGTGGCCATTAGGGTCACAGCCTGGTAAGAAAAGCTACCAATGATGCGTGTTGGCATGTGCCAATGGCATGCGTGGCCATTAGGGTCACGGCTTGGTAAGAAAAGCTACCAGCGATGCGTGTTGGCATGTGCCAATGGCATGCTCGGCCATTCGGGTCACGGCTTGGTAAGAAAAGCTACCAGCGATGCGTGTTGGCATGTGCCAATGGCATGCTCGGCCATTCGGGTCACGGCTTGGTAAGAAAAGCTAACAGCGATGCGTGTTGGCATGTGCCAATGGCATGCTCGGCCATTAGGGACACGGCTTGGTAAGAAAAGCTACCAGCGATGCGTGTTGGCATGTGCCAATGGCATGCTCGGCCAATTTGGCCTAGGCTGCACGGTTTGCAAGCCTAGGCGCGGGCGCTACTTTGGCATGGCGCGCTAGGGCCAAGGTAAGGGTGTTAGGCTTGGCGTGGTGTGACTAGCGTAGCTAGGACCAAGGCAGAGTGCGTTTGGCATGGCGCGGCTAGCTTGGGCTAGGTATGGCTGGCATAATTTGCCATTGGCACAGAGGTGCGGCTAGCATGGTTGGCATGCTTTGGCGCGTTTGGTGTGGCTGGCATGATTTGTCATTGGCACAGAGGTGCGGCTAGGGCCAAGGTAAGGGTGTCTGGCCTTGCGTGGTTTGACTAGCGTAGCTAGGGCCAAGGCAGAGTGCGTTTGGCATGGCGCGGCTAGCTTGGGCTAGGTGTGGCTGGCATGATTTGCCATTGGCACAGAGGTGCGGCTAGCATGGTTGGCATGCTTTGGCGCGTTTGGTGTGGTCGGCATGATTTTCCATTACACGCAGGGGAATTAGGGTTTTGCTCGTTGTAACCCTAATTTGAAAAACTACCCCCTATTAATTACTAACTACATGCATTAAATGTTCTAATAAATGTGTCACCGGTGACATTAGGTTATTCGGGGTTTTACGATTTTACCCTTTGTATAAAAACCACCATCGACAGTTGCCTAAATTATTGTAAGTTTTGCACAATTTAGAGAATTCGTTGCTCAAAGAACGTTGGTAAACCTGGTGACCAACGTTTTTATGCGTTGCAAAAATTAATTTGACCAACGGATATATGCGTTGCACAAAAATTTGCTACGCCATATTCCCAACGGATATACGCGTTGGTGAAATTCATTGCAACGCGTATATCCGTCCCAAGTTGGATGTTTTTGTGTAGTGTTCCATCTAAGATGCAAATCTCAACACACAAGTTCGCCACCTAACGCATGGCAACTTGCGTCCCAAATCCAAACATCACGGTTTGTACTAAACCCGAATTTTGGCCGCGCCTAATACATGCAAAAGCCATGCACGACGGTGGCTGCCAAAATGAAGGGTTGCAACAATCAACGACTATCCTTCCTCTCAAGATGCAAAATCTCGACCGTCGAGGGTCACTGGCGAGCCAAGCAAGTCTCCCAAGCTCAACTTTCCAAGAAACATCAACATGCTACACATTTTCCACGAAAACACTCGAGACATCAACTCATATCACAAATTGGGGGATGCTCATTAGGGTATTGGTTTGGCGGTTTATAGCGTGAGGTGTACACTACGCCCGTTATAAGAAAGTGTCATAAGAATGAGTCGGTTAGTAAATACAAGGAGTAATTGTGAAACGTTTCTTTCATTATGGAACATCAATTCCAAGCTGTTACCTGCTACCACCTCCTTCCACTTTACTCATCGTTCTCATTTCTTACGAGACCAAATACGTTTTGTTACGACTTGTATAAATAGGTATTACCTATTTCCACCAAACGACAAGTTTTGGTCGGGAGCATACAACACTCGAAAACCACTTGCTAGATTTCCCATGCATCCGTTAGCTTTCACTTTCCGATACAAGTCAAACAACTACTCTTCCGTAATCAACTATTCTCGGTCTCAACACTTTCTTCGCTTCCCTCTCTAAAACCAACCCTTCTCCTTCACTTTGTGACCGAAGCAAGTCCGGAAACGGCCATTTCTTGGTTTAGGCCGGATTTGTACAGATTGATCTCTCGAATCTAAAATACTCCCCTTGCAAAGATATTGTTTAGGGTTTAGACTCGCCTCACCCACTCACGCGAAATTACCGAAAAACAAGCAGAAACCGTTTTCACCCTCAAACACTCCAACCTCGGATTTTTAACACTCACCCATTCACCTTGTCCATTTCACAATTTGTAAGTAATTTTGTGATTTATTTTACGTAACCCATGTTGTTTTATCTTCCAATGAAACACCACTAACGAAGTCGTGAAAGCGCGCTACTTAGAGGAAAAGGGGGAAGCATTCGCATTCGATGCAAGCTATCACTTCTTAGCGTAAAGAATCCCGAGGATAACCCGACTACTTGGATGTTGTATCGTCTTCGTCTGGAGGAAGATTGATGGATTTAGAAGTTTTTGTATAGGTTCCTTGTAAGTAGACCTCTATGTAAACCCTCACGAGACTATAACTCGTCCACTAGGGTCGCCAGGGTTTAAAGGCTTGATGCATGTGATAAATGCATCCTACAATAATGAAAATGAATGAAAAAAGATTTATTATGAAAGTAAATAATCGGTTTATATATTTCACATAAAACCCCGATTATCCTAATCAGATTTTGCATATTCCAAAGTCAACCGATTTTGGAAGTCCACCGATAACTTCAAACACCAACCTGCACTGGTTCATGAGTGCATGAACGTAAACCGATTCTCGGGTACTCGCTTCACGGAAAAAAAAAAAAAAAAAATTTAAGTTGTTTGATATTTTGATGAAATCTCTAACAATAGTTAATCTCACATTCAAAACAAAATTAACCTTAATACGATTAATTAGTACTAATTAATCAGGGGTAAAATAGGAAGTTAGGTAATTATTTTGATAAGGGGTGGTGTGTAGGTGATTTCTAATGAACTTTTTTGTCATCTAGCTATAAGCCCCAATTAAGTGGTATAGGCCTCAATTTAGCCAGGTAAATTAGTGATTGCCCTAGCTTCTTAGTAGAAAAAGTTTGCACTCATGCAGGCGAAATAAATAGCGATTCGAAGATCACAGCCATTGGATGTTGCGGATATGACATCATGACTTAACCACGCTTATGAACTTATGTCATATCTGCAACATCCAACGACCTCGTGATGTCATATCTGCAACATCCAATGACTGTGATGCTGCGAATTCGTTTTTGAACTCGCACTGCGAGTGCAAAATCTTTTCCCTTTTTTTTCCATTCCTAGGCAAACAAAGTAATGGACATTTTAGCAAAAGAAGATAAACACTTCGGTTGTAAATTCTAATTTATATGGGGATCTTACTCCTCATTCTTATACTTGTTTCCATTTCTTACACTTGCAGTAGATAAATTTAAGGTTTCACCTATTTGCCACCCACGCTTTTCCTATTTGCCACCCACCTTGATTGCTACACCCATTTATCCTATTTACCACTCATATATATCAGAATATATCCTAAATACTACCCATTGACTTTTTATTCGCACCCACCACTAAAACTACCCGAATACTGAACCCAAAAAAAACTAACCCTAAAAACAAAGCAACTGTTCTTTTTTTTTTCACGACCGTCACTTCCATCCTCATCTCTTTCACCCGCCACCATCTCCACCTGCCGATCACAAAAAGAGGAGTTGAATTGTTTTATGATGACGAACATTGTTTTATGGCTGATGGCAATGGATTACTTCTTCCCCGGGGCAAGTTTTCATTTAATTTGAAGAAGTTAGGAGTGACCGGTTCACTTAATGGATCCATTTTATGATGATATGTATAGAGTGCTTGGATGCTTTCTATAGCGATTGATACTTCCTCGTGCTATATATAAAGCGTTCTTAGCCGAGAAAGTCATTTCCATATACATTTTAGCTGCATCACGTGGATGATCTTATACAATACACAATCTGGAGTTAGAAAATTACTAGAAGCAAATTAAAGAATACTGTTTTAAAGATCTTATTAGATACTAATCTCTTTTTGTCTGTTCGGATCTAATTAGAAAATCCTTAAAGGAGGATTAATGGCGCACGTAAAGAGAGAATCATTATTCATTAGCCAATTTTGATTCATTGATGGACGACTTTGACTTATAGTTGATTTAGTCGAATAATATTGGACGACTGGAATGGGATGATTCATCAACGGATGTACTCGGGTAGAGGAAAGGCTTATGTTCATCACTTCTATTTGCTTAACAGCCGTAATATTGGTTTTAAGGCCATGTGTGAAAGTTAAACAATTGATTTGCTAGACTCAGTGCCATCATCGTAGATTAGATAAACTATAGATTTTGAAAGAAAATAACGTGAGACTTTTGAGGATTAGTGATGAACAAGACAAATAAGGATAGTTATAGTCGAACTATATTTGACTTTTTATGGGTGGTAAATAGGAAAAAATACAAATGAAAAAGTAGAATCGTGAGAAATTTTAAGATGAGTGGCAAATAGGAAAAGTGTGGGTGGCAAATAGGTGAAACCAAATTTAATGCTAGGAAGAATCTCAACACTTCCATTTCTGTATCGTAGGAAATACCATATGGTCCTAGGAATAATATATTAGGATGAGTCTAGTCCTATTGACCCAAATCATGTGTCGTTTGGTCCTATTTGGTAATATAAATTATAGTTTGGTCCTAAAATTATTTTTTGGTCCTACGCGGATGTCATAGATGATGTAAATGTCACATTGTAGTGGCGAAAATACCCTTTTGACAAGAGCCATATATATAGTCAAAAGGTAAGAGAGATGGAATCATTCTCAGATTTACTTTCTCTCTTCTTTTGTAGATCTAGTTTTTCTTTTCCTCTCAAATCTTTTTTCTAGGGTTTAATTTTGTGGAAACAAGAAACAGAGATATGAATAAGGGTGCACAGGAACCGAGCCGGACCGGGCGGACTGTCCCTTTAACCGGTGGAACTGCACTGCTTGTGTACCGAACCGAGGAAGGGGACAGTGTACCGGTCCAAAAATAGGAACCGGATAAGCAGTACAGTGTACACGGTCCTCGCCCGGGTCCCGCACCACCCCGGACCGACCAGACGCATTATTTACTCTCGGAGTCACCAGAATGAAGATACAAAGGAAAAAAGAACCAAATGTGTCCTAACTTGACATGGTGATTGGTACATTCAATTAACCACCGACTAACCCTGGTATTCCTTTGTTTTGATTCTTGCAAACAATACCACCTGCTTCTTTAAGGCAAAAATTACTAAGCATGACTTTATTTCTTCTGAATTAAATAAGTGAATACTTTCTATGATCCAAGGTAGATGGAGTAGGATGTATCCGTAAGATGGAAAGTTGTGTTCACCGGTCCAAAAGGAAATGTTTTACAAGAAGAGTATTTTTAGTGCTAGCCTCAGAGGATGTATGGATAACTATCAAGGATTGAAGATTACCTAGATCGTCACGAATCCCGATGTTTGTGCTTAACTAAGTTTATTGTTTCTTGGTTTTATTAGTTCATCATACTCTACCAAGAAAATAAGTACAGAGATTGTTTTAATTATATCCTATCTAAACAGACTATACTCGTATTCATGTTATGGTTGCTTTGCAAACAAATGTATTATGCTGACAACAAAATTAGCCATTATGTTTAGCTAATCTGTGTCTCAGCAGATCGAACTTTCTATTGTTGTGCATTCACCTTAGTCCCGATTGGTACCGGAACCGTACCTGGTACCGTAGTGTCCCGAATGGTACCGGAACCGAGGTACAACGTACAGGTACCGGTCCAAAATTTTGGAACCGAGGCTAGGGAGGTACAGGTACTCGGTCTCGCCAAGAACCGAGCCGAACCGTACCGTGTGCACCCTTAGATATGAAGATATGCAGACGACGATGAAGATTTTGCAGATTTTGATGAATATTTGCAGAGATGATGCGACGATTTACAGAGAATGAAGATGAAGATGAATTTTTTTTTTCTTTTTGTTGCTGCTGGTGTTTGAATGATGAAGAAAGACGATGAAGATAATGATTTGAATGTTGAAGATGAAGAAACACGATGAAGACGATGAAGATGATGATGATGATGATGAAGATGAAGAAAGATGATGATTTGAGATGATGAAGATGAAGATGATGATTTGAGAGGAAAAGAAAGACGATGACGATGAAGACGATGAAGAAAAGAAAGACGATGAAGATGATGATGATTTGCTGCTGGTGTTTGAATGTTTTTTTTTTCTTTTTTGATTTTTTTAGCTTTTTGTATGAACTTCATTCCCGGTAATGAAGTCTGCTTTTTTTAGTTTTTTGTATGGACTTCATTCCCGGAATGAAGTCTGCTTTTTTTAGCTTTTTGTATGGACTTCATTCCCGGAATGAAGTCTCTGCTTTTTTAGCACTAAGAACTCCTACAAAAAAAAATTAACAAGCAAGGGTATTATTGTCTATTTAATATTTTTTTAAATAATTATGGACCAAACAGTAAGGCGTTTGACCAAAAGAGTAAACAGACATGGGCTCACCTAAAAAGGACCAAACGATATTTTTCCCTTCTGTATCAAGGATTCTAAGACTAAGTCTTATGGGTGCTAGTCTAGCACCTAGATTAGCAATGACTACCTCCTAAGTCTTATGGGAGTGCTAATCTAGCCGCTAGATTAGCAAATCCACGCGCCTCAGCGCTAAACTATTCAGCCCAAATACTAAACAATTTAGCGCTCACACTGAATGGTTCAATTAAATCTCAAATTACGTATCAAAAATAAATCTCTCAGCGCTGAACCATTCCGCGAAAAGGTAGTTTTTCAAGCGCTGAATCATTCAGCGTAACTATCTAGTATGCTACTTCACATGCTAGCAACTGGTAGGAGAGAGAACTAGTGTTAACTTTTTTGCCACACTTTTTTTTTTGAATTGCAACACTTAAGTGCTAATCTAGCACCTTCAATCTAGCCCATAAGACTTATTCTTTCTAACTCTCTTTTGATATATTACCAATTTGAAAAAAAAAAAAAAAAAAAAAAAAAAAACGTATGTTTTTGTTTGCATCTGATTTGATTCATAAGTACAAGAAATAGCAAAATTTGCAAGCTGTACGTAGGAAATTGTCAGAGCTTAAATAAAATACTCCCATATTTACTTGTTTGGTTTCTGTTTTAGAGGACCATGTACAACCATTAAGTGTCTGACGGCATCTTCTAACTTACGAATCTTATAATCTCACAGTCCAAAGTGTGTTACAAAGATTTTTTTTTGGAGATCCAAGTTTTATGAATTTAAAATTGAAGGTCACATGACATATTTTTGGGGAACATACCAGATTCTGGATGTGACAAAATCCTGATAAAGATTTTGATCAAGATCGAGTCACTAAGCATATTTCAGGTTATTATATTGATAAGATTCTTCGGTATCTACATGCACAGTTGGCCATTTACTTTAATATTTGGGTTCGGCTTGGCTAACGGGACAACCATAAATAATAAATCCGGACTGTGTTAAAACCCATGCAAACTCGAGGGTATGGCACATGCATGCTGGATAAAAAAACAGATCCTTAAATAAATTATTATGCTAACTAGTTATAAATGCTTCAAAAGAAAAAAGAAAAAAAATATATATTTTCACCTTAATTCAGGTCTATAAAGAGCTTAACGATGAACACTATATTCCTCAACATGAGAAATTAGAAAGCTTTGTTTCAAGAAAAACTAGAAATCAGTCAGTAAAGAAGATGACGCTTACTGGGAGAAGGTCTCCTAGCTTTACTTGCATCTGTAATGCCCTTCTGATGATCATAATATACATGTCAGTCTACTGCACAGGTTAGAGCGATCCATAACCGTATTAACCGGTTTTTTTGCTTTGCTTTAAGATTTTCAAACATTTTAATTAGTACCTCAGTATCTGTTATCTAATGCATTCATGCATATCAATATCGCAGAGATGGCATCATCACAAGCTGTTGCACAAGATTGGTGGAAAAATATTTGTATACCTGGTGATGCATACATCGAAAGGACCTGGAGTAACTCTCTTAAGGATTGCAACCCTTGCTATGATTGGTGCAAAAGTGAATGCGGCGATATGAAAAGCTCGGTTGCTAGACAGGAGTGCAGAAGATCAAGTGGCGGAGTTTGGACGTCTTGTCAGTGCTGCTGTAAAAAACCACCCTCCTCTCCCCCATCACCAGCCCTTCCTCCAGCTACTTCAACACCGGCCCCTTTCACAGATAATGGTTTCAGTGTTGATAAGATATGCACTTCTAGACAACTGTATCTGGAGATTAATCATACGGAGAGCATAGGTTGTGCTCTTCAACCTCTATGTGCGAACAAATGTAAGGAAAAAGGGCTCTCCAACGAAGGAAATCAATGCCTAGGAAGTTGTAGAAATGGTTGTAGGAATAACGGGTATAAGTGGGTGGAACAGTGTTGTTGCGGTGACGCGGTACCCTCTCCACCCCCACCCCCGCCCTCACCACCACCTGTTGCACAAGAATGGTGGAAAAATATTTGCATACCTGGTGATGCATACATCGAAAGGACCTGGAGTAACTCTATTAAGGATTGCAACCCTTGCTATGATTGGTGCAAAAGTGAATGCGGCGATATGAAAAGCTCGGTTGCTAGACAGGAGTGCAGAAGATCAAGTGGCGGAGTTTGGACGTCTTGTCAATGCTGCTGTAAAAAACCACCCTCCTCCCCCCATCACCAGCCCTTCCTCCAGCTACTTCAACACCGGCCCCTTTTACAGATAATGGTTTCAGTGTTGAAAAGATATGTACTTCCGACCAATTATATCTGGAGATTAAACATGCCAAAGGAATAACTTGTGCTCTTCAACCTCTATGTGCGAACAAATGTGGGGAAGAAGGCCGCTTAAATGAAGGGAATCAATGCTTAGGAAGCTGTAGAAATGGTTGTAGGAATAATGGGTATAAATGGGTAGAACAATGTTGCTGTGGTAAGGCGATACCCTCTCCACCTCCACCATCTCCATCTCCATCTCCCCCACCACCACCTCCACCCTCACCACCACCACCATCTCCTTCTCCCCCACCTCCGTACCCATCACCACCTCCACCCTCACCCCCACCACCTCCAACACCTCCAACAAATATATGCAGAGCCGGAGAGACTTTTGTACCAACACCCATAGCGAGTTGCGACTTCTGCACACGTCAGTATTGTGTAAGTAAATGTTCGGAACATGGTGGTTTATTGGTGAGAATGGGGTGTGCTCCTTCTTTACTACTGTGCAGGTGTTGCTGCAAGAGCACTACCCTGCAATCATCAGCTTCTGATCTCGGTTCATCATCATTCTCAGCAATAGAATGATTAGTCTCATATTTCTACTATCATCCAGAAAAGAGCATGATTAAGTCGAGTGATCTTAGAGCAATATTAAGTCGCGCGTACTTCAATTCAGTTTGTGCATTTTTTCACGTTTGGTTTTTGTATTTGTGATGGTTATGTATGGATGGATAAATCTATTTGTACCAACATTTGCGTCGTCGTGATTTCCTTTAAAATGAATAAAAATAATATCTTAATGCTTTGTGAAACTGCCAAAATATTTGCGATTTGAAAAGAGAAAAGGCAATTCGAATATTACACGAATTCGAAATAAAGTAGTAGAACTGTAGCAAACTCTGGAATCCTTTTATTTTTTTAATAGATAAAACAGGGATAACCCTGGAGTTACAACACTTCAGCTCTATTACAAGCCATATTTTGCAACTTAACCAAAAGAGGGACCGTCGCATTGTCATCCCAATAGTTGCAATCTTGCTTGCCTAAACATAAAGTTGCCAACTTTACCGGATAAGAGTTTTCTGATCTAGTAATCAAACTTAGATTAATTAAACCTTTCATACATTAGTTATAGTTACTGTTGTTGCCTACGTGCAACTTCTCAGAGATCTTTTTTTTCTGTAATTAGTTTGCTTTTGATAGCTTCGAGGACTTTCATGTTGTCACCCTCCAACTGAATTGCTGGGTGCTTTAGTTGGTGTAACAAATGGATCGTCATTGAAGCTGCCTCTTCCTCTACATCTTCTCTTGAGATACCTGAGATGTAGCTGCATCTAGCTCCAACGTAATCTCCTGCATAGTCATATGACATTAGAGCCACTCCTCCATTCATAAAATTAGTGCTTACTATTGTAGCTATTGACACTTTTATTGTTATGCAGTCTATCCTAACAGGTTTAAGTCTACAATTCACCTGAACTTCTTCCCGAATGTTCATGTTTATTGACCTCCTAACTCTACTTATCATGATAGTTATTTTATCCCCTGTCCTATTGGGATCTAACTTTATTTTCCTAAACACAAGGTCACCCCTAGCTATCCATATTTCCCACAGAACAATTGTTAGTAACTCATGCCAAACAAGAACTCCTACACTTTTATAGTCAGATAACATTAGAGCCACTCCTCCATTCATAAAATTAATGCTTACTATTGTAGCTATTGACACTTTTATTGGGGAATTTTTTTTCTAGCCCATTTCACTATTTTTCTTTATCACAAATCCATCATTAAATATCTATATATGAAGAGCCCATAATTAGTTATGGTATATCTTGTTTACGAAAATAACCTTCATAATTATCTACTTTGTCTAAATATACAGAAGAAATATGATTAGCATTAATCCCAAAATAATCTCCTAAAAAAACTACGTTTCACTTTTGTTTATAACTCCTGTTTGACTCCTCCATAAACGGATAAACCTAAACCTAATTTTCTAACCGTAGACCATGACACATCACCATGGATGAGCCTAATTCTCTCACCGTATTCTCGGAAAAAAACCATTCATCACCATGGTTGTTGAGTTCATACTTTATTCTTTAGCAAACTTCTCCACGGTTGAGAAAACCCTACCTATCACCATTGTTCTAGAGTACTAAGTACAATCATCAACTTGTTAGGCTTTAAAGTTATAATTTCTTGCAAGCTTCTACATGGTTTTCCACCACGTTCTTCACCGTTCAAGAAATATCAAATTATCACCACCGTCACCAAATTAGCGCCATCATTCAATAGTCGTATGATATCTGTAATTGTTGTCATCTTTGATTATTTTTTAGTTTACTTCTTAACCTTTGTTTTGTTATGCTCCTTTAGCTAAGGTTTGAGACCTCCTTTCTTTACTGTTGTTTATTCTTTTGTTGATAAAATTAACCATTTCAAAGAAAAAAGTAGCTATAACAATTATATCAAGAAGACGAGCAACAAGTTGAATTTATTCAAAGAAGTTTGGATGCCTCTCAAAGTATCACCTAATTTCTCAGGTGAAAAATTAAACTATTACCCATATATAAGGTGAAAAATGAAGTTATCATCGATATACAAGGTGAAAAAGTCAATTATTATCTATGTGAAAAATCAAAATATCACCATACAACGTCATATATAAGGTGAAAAATGAAATTATCATCCGGTGAAAGATCCAATTATCATCTATGTGAAAAATCAAAATATCATCTGTATCACATGAAAGGTGAAAGATCAAACTTTATCACGGAAGTTCAAAACGGCCACCCATAACAGACCTGAACTCTTCTTATTGTTCGATTCACAATCCTATGTCACTACAAGTCCAACATTATCTTTTGCCTTACCAATAAAACATTAGAACTGCACCACACCATTAGCCTCAAAGTAATAATTTCCAGTTTCTCGTGCTACTGAAGCAATCAAGTTGGAACCTCTGGTCACATTAGTACGTATAAGTGGAAAATATTAGTTACTCTCACCTTATTCTCCTCTAGTCAAAATAACAAGTGGACTAATATATTAATGAAGAAACGGCCCATTGTTAACGCCACAAAAAACGCCGACTAGATAACAAGATCAACTAATCTTTTTTAAGCATAATTTTGTTAATAATATGTAACTAATTAAGGTTAACTTCGTCCATCTGAAAATGTGAAAGATAAATCTAATCTAAAACTATTATTTTTAACCGTAGATTTTGTAATTTGGGATACAAATATATACCATCTTAATGATGGGTTTCTAGAAGAGAGAGGAGCCAAACTTGGGTTCCTCAGAAATTTCCACCTTTTATTGTTATGCAGTCTATCCTAACATGTTTAAGTCTACAATTCACCTGAACTTCTTCCTGAATGTTCATGTTTATTGACCTCCTAACTCTACTTATCATGATAGTTATTTTATCCCCTGTCCTATTGGGATCTAACTTTATTTTCCTAAACACAAGGTCACCCCTAGCTATCCATATTTCCCACAGAACAATTGCTAGTAACTCATGCCAAACAAGAACTCCTACATGAGGTTTATCTGTCATATCATACCAATTCGCTAGCCAGCTATGGAAGTTCACACAACCGTTTAACATCATGCTAACATTTATACCCAAAGATGTATAGACAGAATTAGCAAAAGCACAAAACATAAAAAGATGGGATATGGTTTCTTCTTGTTCTCCACACATGGGGCATAACTGTTCACCCCGGGGAGGATCCTTGCTATTCTTTCATTAAGGGGTAGAATCGAGTGAGCACACTTCCAGATAAATGTCTTTATCTTGGGAGGTATGTTCATAATCCATATACCTTTCCAAAATCTTTGTTGTGCCACATTTTCAGTATAACCTTTTCTGATCATCTTACCACACAACGACTTGGTAGTAAAATTTCCATTTTTTTTCTAGCTTCCATACTATATGATCATCCATCTCTTTGTGTATTTTAATGTTTCTCACAGTGTCCACAACTTCCTCTTCAAAGTACTACTGAAGCGTAGTGATATTCCATGTCCAAAACTCTCCATTACAATTCATTAACTCATTCAGATGGGTTACGCTTTGTAATTGTTGATTTGGATTCACCAACGGATCTTCATACCCAGGACACCATCTATCCACCCATATCCTGATTGTGGATCCATTGTCAACCACCCATTCCACATTTTCATCTATACTTCCAACATCTCTATGTAGATTTTTCCAGACCCAAGAGGCTTTTGGATACCATATGTTTGTCTTATCAAGGATATCCGTGTCATGATAGTACTTGTGCTTGTATATTTTCGCCCACAGAGAATCAGGATCTTTCATCAAGCACTAATTTACCTTTGCCAACATAACTGAGTTGAAAAGTCGAGTGTTCAGAAACCCCATACCTCCCATGATTTTTGGTGTGAACACCGCAATCCACGCCTTCAAAAACACACCCTTTCTCCCATTACTATCCTTTCCCCAAAAGAAGTCACGTTGCATCTTATCAATCTTGTTAATGACTGAAATGGGAACTCTAAAACAATTCATTTGGTACACAGCCACAGTGGAAGAGGAAGTATGTATAAGAACAGACTTACCAGCTGTTGAAACAATTTTACATGTGCAATCCCGCAGCCTAGACTCAACTCTTTCGGCAATTTTTTGGAAAGACTTAAATTTAGATCTATGGGTAAACAAGGGACATCCTGGGTATTTATCGTTGAGATATATTTTGTTCACTCCTAGGATTCTAGTGACACTATCTATAGTATTCTGATGAGTGTTTGGGATAAAGAAAATACCCGACTTTTCCAAGTTAACCAATTGCCGCACCTCTGTGCCAATGGCTTGGAAAATCCATGTAAAATCCAGGGTTTTCAAGGAAGGAGATCTGGTGCTAAAAACCGCCAAACACATCCAGCAAGATGCATCGGTACCGAAGTTTTCTCCCAAATGGGAAGGGCCGTACATAATCACTAAGGCGTATGATAGTGGTTACTACAAGATTATCAAAGAAGATGGGGGAAAGCTAGAGGCAGTCATCAACGGAAAGTGGCTTAAGGCATACTACGCCTAATCACTTCCCTGCAACATGCTACACCAAAAATGTGAACGTCCAGACACCCTCTCTGCTTTTACTTTCTTTCTTGCCAATTATCGAATTTCAATACAATCCAACAGATTAATGGAATTTCTTTATTTCTCCAAAAAAAGAGAGAGGAACCTTAAAATCTCGTGATACAAATCAGAAAACCCATCTAGTAAATTATAATCCCTACAAAATATCATCTTCAATCGACCATGATATCTTTCAGTCCTAGTCTTCAAGTCTCGAGTTAACTCTTCAATCCTCCGAGAGTCCAGGGCCAAAGCTTTCTCCTCTTCCAGCATGGCTTTTGTGGCAGGAATCACACCAGCAAGAATACCAGCTCTTTCGACCTTCACAATATTGAGACGATGCCGCAACCAGCTAATATTAAACTCCAACAATTCACAGGTGGACACCATGTTCTCCCACCTTTGAATGGCTGACTCTGCAACAACACGGAAGGACATATTCTCCATCTCAGCAATCATCGGCAAAAGACAGTTGTTTATGGGTAAAAATCATTTCTGCCGATTTCGGTAAATTCGGTAGGTGAGTGAGAAACTGGTTCAAACCCTAAACAAATGTGCTGCACGTGAGCCCTTTATAGATTCGAGAGATCAATCTATACAAGTCCGGCCTAAACCAAGAAATGGCCGTTCCAGACTTGCTTCGGTCACAAAGTGGAGGAGAAGGGTTGATTTGGGGAGGGAAGCAAAGAAAGGTGTTGAGACCAGAATAATTCTGGGAGATTAGTATCTCGACTTGTATCAGAAATTAAAAGCTTGGGAAGCTTGCAAGAGATGAAATCTTTGGGATAGCTTGCAAAGTTGCCTTTCTGAGAGTGTAGTATTTTTCTCCCGATCGAGACTTGTCGTCTGGTGGAAATAGGTAAGACCTATTTATACAAGTCGAGATTGAAACGCACTCTGGCCTCATGAAGGAAGAGAGTAAAGGGTGAAATAATGGGAGGAGGTGGTAACCGTATGGTGTTAATGGGTGAAAACGTTTTCACCATTATTTCCTCATTTATTTGACCGCTTTATTCCTTTTCACGCTTTCTTAATGTGAGCGTAGTGTACGCTGCAAGCTGTGACCGCCAAACCAAAACCCTAAAAAGATCCCCCAGTTTGTGTTGATATCTCGAGTGTTGGTTGCACCTTGAGTGCAAGTGGCGCTGCTAGTGGCGCGTGTGGCATGTGCCATTGGCATGTGTGGAATGCCTTGGTGGTAGGTTGTACGTTGAGTGTAAGTGGCAATGCCAGAGCTGCTAGTGGCGTGTGTGGCATGTGCCAATGGCATGTGCGGAATCCCTTGGTGGTAGGTTGCATGATTTGCAAATTAGGCTACCAAATCACGTGGGTTTTGGCATGTGCCAGTGGCGCGTATGGTCGAATTGGCCTAGGTTGCACGGCTTGCAAGTTAGGCTACCAGCACGCATTAGGGCCACGACTAGGTGATGAAGGCTACCAGCGAGCGTGTTGGCATGTGCCAATGGCATGCGTGGCCGTTAGGGCCGTGGCCTTGGTAGGAAAAGCTTCCAGAGAGCATGTTGGCATGTGCCAATGGCATGCGTGGCCGTTAGGGCCGTGGCCTTGGTAGGAAAAGCTACCAATGAGCATGTTGGCATGTGCCAATGGCATGCGTGGTCGTTAGGGAGTGGCCTTGGTAGGAAAAGCTACCAGCGAGCATGTTGGCATGTGCCAATGGCATGCGTGGCCTACTTGGCCTAGGTTGCATGGTTTGTAATTGCCTAGGGCGCTATATTTGGCGTGTGCCAATGGCATAGCGGCTTGGAAATATGGCTTGTGGTATGTGTTGGCCTGTGCCAATGGCACGTACGGCGATGTTGACCTAGTTGCACGTTTTGCAAGCCTAGGGCGCTATATTTGGCATGTGCCAATGGCATAGCGGCTTGGAAATATGGCTTGTGGTACATGTTGGCATGTGCCAATGGCACGTACGGCCATGTTAACCTAGTTGCACGTTTTGCAAGCCTAGGGCGCTATATGTGGCATGTGCCAATGGCATAGAGGCTTGGAAATATGGCTTGTGGTACGTGTTGGCATGTGCCAATGACACGTACGGCCATGTTGACCTAGTTGCACGTTTTGCAAGCCTAGGGCGCTATATTTGGCATGTGCCAATGGCATAGCGGCTTGGAAATATGTCTTGTGGTACGTGTTGGCATGTGCCAATGGCACGTACGGCCATGTTGACCTAGTTGCACGTTTTGCAAGCCTAAGGCGCTATATTTGGCATGTTCCAATGGCATAGCGGCTTAGTTTGGCATGGTTTCCAATGAGTGCGATATGTAGTTTGGTTTTGGCGTCGCTGCCATGGTGCGCAGTGTGCGGCTTGGTTTTGGTGTTGTTGCCACGGTGCGCGATTAGTGCGGCTTGGTTTGGCATCGTTGCCATGGTGCGCGCAGCGTGCGGCTTGGTTTTGGCGTCGTTGCCATGGTGCGCATGTGCGGCTTGGTTTGGCATTGTTACCATGGTGCGCATTGTGCGGCTTGGTTTGGCATTGTTGCCATGGTGCGCAGTGTGCGCTTGGTTTGGCATTGTTGCCATGGTGCGCAGTGTGCGGGCTTGGTTTGGCATTGTTTCCATGGTGCGCGGTGTGCGTCTTGGTTTGGCATTGTTGCCATGGTGCATGCATGCGGCTTGGTTTGGCATTGTTGCCATGGTGCGCAGTGTGCGGCTTGGTTTTGGAATTAGGGTTACGTGTGTCCAAAACCCTAATCTGGTATTTTGAAAAAAATACCCCTATTAATTATTTACACTTGAGTTAAATGCTCTTAGTTAATGTGTTGTAACACTAGGTCATGGGGTTTTATGATTTTACCCCTTGTTTAAAAACCACCATCAACATTAAGTCCCCGCTTTAGCTCGGACAGGGGCTTTGTTGCGAGGTAAGCATAAGATGGTGACAAACTATCAACAAGAAACCGTAAAGAGAATTGAGGAGGCTTGTCGACCTTTTATAAATAGGATTTGGAATCCTTGCCTCTCGGTAGTTTTGCACAAATCGGGAGGTCGGCACAATTGGTGGGGCCGGTGCGGCTTGGGCGACGTTGGGAAATTGGCGTGAGTTGGGAAACCGAGTGTGCTAGCTGGTGGGACCTGGCGCAAGGTGTGGAAGTCATGCGTGCTTGCAGGCGTGACTTGGGCGGCCATTGAGATGTCGGCGTGATTGGTGGGGCCGGTGCAACTTGGGCAACGTTGGGAAGTTGGCGTGAGTTGTGAAGCAGATTGTGCTAGCTGGTGGGACCGGCGCAAGGTGTGGAAGTCGTGCGTGCTTGTCAAGCGTGACCGATGTAAACAAGGAGGGAGTAGGTGTTTCTTCAGATAGCAAAGTTTCCTTATCTTGATTTCCTTCACGTGCGGCTTCAATTAGGGCATTATATTCATGCTAAAATCTAGAAGCGTTATGTCCCTCATTGCTTCCTTTCCCTTTTTAAGATTCCGTATTTATACCCGAAAATAATTGCGTCGTCTCCTCGTTTGAGAAAAAGGTTCTTCTTGTCGAGTTTCTCTCTTTGTCATGTCGCACAGAGATGAATCATCTCCTAACCAGCCAAGTTATCCAAGTGAAGGCGTGAGGTCTAATTCTTGCAAAAGCACCCCAACCAGGGTTATTCGGGCTAAGAAGATCATACCGGTATGTCTTCTTATTCTTCTATGCTCGTGTTATCCTCTTTTATATGTGCATAGATATGGTAGAACTGGGTCATTTTTTTTTTTCATCTTTTGCAGTGTATGATGGGACCCTCAAGGGATGGCTGCGCCTTTAACTCTTCGGAGAAGGATTTCGGATTTGGTGAAGATCGGTCTTCTTCTCTTGAGGAGGCATTGGTTGGGACTGAATCTCCGTTCCACGAAGCTAGTGAAATTATTAAGGACCTCCCTTCCATCTATCCCCACGAAGAACAGGTGCATATTCAGACTTTCTTGGGTTCAGTGAGCATGGAGGAGGGGCGAGAAAACAAGGAAGAGTCTTGGCATGTTGAAAGGTTTCAGCGTGGCAAAGCCTTTCCTCGATCCGGGCATGGGCGGATCGGACTGTTTCTAGGTTGAAGCGTCGGAAAAGTGAACGTGTGGTGGTCTTGGAGGAGAGCGCCATGATTATTGAACCTGATGTGGATAAATCAAAAAACTTTCTCCGAAGTGTCGCTGAGAAAACCTTTGAAGGATCATATGATGGAAGCGAAATAGCCTTTGAAGTTGATGCCAAAGGTGTTGTTGGTGATACCGGAGGGGTTATGGTGGCGTATGCTGGAATGGTCGTCGGGAGGACACCGCTTTCGCTGTGTGGGTCGCTTCGGGATGGGATGTTGAGGTTGCTTCTTTGCTAAAATCGTTGAATGGAACCTTTGTTGCCCGAAGGATTCTTTGGGGGAAGTGCTTGAAGATAGCTTTGCCCGGGGGACTTGTGCTCCATCCTTTGAGGGCTAGTTCCTCACGTTTGTTATTTACGTTAGTCGCTTAGTTCCCCCCGGTGTCCCCCTTTTTTTGTAAACTCGTCTTTTCCTTCTTCTTCATCGATCGACATTTTGCTTCCTATATATATATTTTTTTTTTTTTGAAAGAGGTTGTGGTATGATGGCTCGCAATGGTTTTCTCGGGTTTTTCTCGGTGTATTTCTCTCGATATCCAAGGATTCGCTCGGAGAGAGATATATTTATTTTTATTTTATTTTATTTTTTTTTTGACAAAAGGGAAATCCCTAGGGAAAAATACAAACGGTGTATTCATCCCGGGGAATTACAATTATTAAGAGGAATTGTTAAAGGAAGTACCGAAAAGGGAGTGATTGGGAAGTACAGACATTTTAGGGATTGGATTCCTTGAGCCATCGCGAGTGAACTATCACGCCTTCGGTGTGTCTGTATTGACGAGCTTGCAATATCCTCCCAAAAGGGTATCCGCAACCGGGATACAGACTCGCCTTCACCTTCATTGGGCAAATCCATTTTTACTGTCATCCTCCCAACTTGAAACGAGCTTTCCTTAACCACCACATCTCCGATTGAAAACAGGTTCAGACATCGTGTAACCGTTTGAGCCTTGGCTTCGTTGGTTTCGATAAAAGTTTCCAAGCTTCTTGCAAAGTGTTCGAATGGTCCAGCTCCCCATTCACATTTCTTGACAACGTTTGTGCGATGTCGCGCCAAGTCCCCATGACAGAATGGGGGAAGGAAAGACTGGTTGCAGAAAAGGTTGCTCGGTCAGACTTACTTGCATTTGAAAATCATGGGCTAGCGTCAACGGGTCCTCTCCGGATGCCTGGGTTCCTTCAAATACTCGTTGATGCGATAACCCGTGGGATGATTTGTTCGGAATTCCTTCGGGCGTGGACGTCGACAGAGGGTGCACATCCAATTTCGCTTTGTTGTCGAGCACCCATAAGCGTCCCAAAATCATGTCATGATCTAGTTCTTTGACAATGTGGAACTTGTTGTGCGTTATAGCGTCTCCCATCTTGATCTCTAGGTTGATGTAGCCATGCGCGTTCAAAGCCTCTCCTCTCAAGCTCTTAATCACGAGGACGGGGAATAGGTAGCGTCTTGTTTTGTAAATCCTACTGCCTTTAGTGTCTTGAAAGTAATGATGTTGTGGTCGAGGTCGTGTCGATGAGCGTGTCGTCAAATTCATTACCTCTTAAATGGGACGTGTTCAGCCGGTCCCGAGTTCTCGCTCGCTGTTTGGGAAGCTTGGGCCCTTGGCATGGATTCCGAGAGAGAAAAAGCCGTTTGCCGGATACAACGCGATTGAGAGCTGCGAAAATATCTTGGCGCCGAACCTTGGAAAGATAGAGAATTTCGCATACATGTCGCATCATGGATTATGCAGGTCTCGTGCACCTGAGTCCCCATAGGAACCGCAGTTTCTTATTGGGAGTGGGTCTCGATGCACTCTTTTGTCTCCTAGTTGGAGTTCTCCTGCTTCTATCCTTTCTTTGAAAATATGCTTTAGTCTGTTGCAATCGCTAGTCGGGTGGTGAACGAACCTGTGGTGATGACAAGATTTGGGGTTCGCCATCTCAGCCTCAGTTGGTGGACGTCTCGAGCGGTGGCAATCTGATGACATCATCTTGAACCCAAGCTTCTAGGAGGTCAATCACCTCCTCGATGGGGAATGGGAAATCAAGGGTATTTCCTTCGGTCTCACGATGTTGCACAGGAGTTTTAGTGACGATCTTCCGTTGCGAGGTTCCGTTGCGCCGCGCTTCACGTTTTGGTCGGTGGCTCGTAGTTGCGGCTTTCCTTTTCCTCTTTCGTTTACTATGTTCACGGAGGATGAGCCGGCATTAAATTGTTTGTGATGAGGCGTATACTCCCGCGGGTTTCGCGCGTCTTCGATTCAAGTTGGCCTAGTTCTTTCCAAGAATGCCGGTGCTTTGTTGTTGCGAGATCGTCCGGCGGCTTCATGGAGTTCGGAGAACGTTTGGAAACGCAAGTTTTCTAGCAGGCGCGGTAGATTGGAACCATACCATTGATGCATGCGTTCACCAATTGTTGCTCGGCCACGTTTGGGGTCGTGATGATCGAGTGCTTGAACCACGAACCTTTTGACGAAATCATTCGGATGTTCGTTATCCCACTTGGGTACATTCTTCCGAGGTCTGAAAAAGTAACTTGTTCGAGACACGAAGAAGTATTTCTTGTAAAACGCAGTGACCATGCTACTCTAGTTGGGAATGCTGCTCGGTGGGATCTTTGTTGTACCATGTATACGCCCTTCCAAAAGTGATTTTGAGAATTCCTTAAACGAAGAACGTGATTATATTCATGTTCACCTAGGGATTCCAGAAACGAGAAACATGCTCACGTGCATTCCGGTACCATCGTACAGGGTAAATTGAGGAGAAGAGTACCCCCTTGGGAGAGGGATTATCTCGTATTTCGGATGGGTAAGGGGGTTGGTGATGATGCACGTCCAACTCATCACTCTTGATTCGGTTGCGGAGGATTTGTTCCAAATCTTCTCTCGTGACAAAGTTGGGTGACTGATTTCTTTCCAACGAGATTCTAGTGCGAGTTTCCTCATCCATGGAGGCGTGCTCCGCCGAGGTGTCAAGCGTCGAGGTTGTTGGAGACGTTCCTAAATGGCTCGAGGGTGCGACTCACGTGGTAGTCGTTACCTCGTGGTCTTAAGAAAGATGAGTACCTCCTTCTGCGTTGAAACCATATCTGCTGCCTGGCTGCGCGAGCATCTCTTGTCGTTCCATCGGATCGGCGATGGTGATGTAAGGGTGACTTCCTCTTGTCCCTCCCAGGTTTCTCGTCCCGTCGGCGGGTAGTTGGGATCTTGGTCGTGGTCGGAGGCGCCATGCTAGACGAAGCATTTGGGGTCGTGGCGGCGGCTCTAGCCCTCGTGATCGGTGGCGCGACACCCGAAAAGATATTTTCGTTGTCGTGATTAGAGGGTTGTGCGGAGACGCTAGAGGAGGCGGCGGCTCTGCCTGGCTGATTGGCGGTGTTACACTTGAGGGAGTGCATTCGATGTTGCATGTTGTCGGTACCGTGACGTAACAACGTTATTGGGAGAGATGCTAACATCGGGGGTGCGTTATGTGCTTTGGTGTTCTCGCGCCGCTCCGACCGAGTTCCACTATGTTGGGATTTGACGTTCGGGAAATGAAATCAGGAGTCGGAGTTGGTATTGTAACCGATAGATCAATCCTCCCGCTGTGGTCGCCAATTATTTATGGGTAAAAATCGTTTCTGCCGATTTCGGTAAATTCGGTAGGTGAGTGAGAAACTGGTTCAAACCCTAAAAAAATGTGATGCACATGAGCACTTTATAGATTCGAGACGATGCCGCAACCAGCTAATATTAAACTCCAACGATTCATAGGTGGACACCATGTTCTCCCACCTTTGAATGGCTGACTCTGCAACAACACGGAAGGACATATTCTCCATCTCAGCAATCATCGGCAAAAGACAGTTGTTTATGGGTAAAAATCATTTCGCCGATTTTGGTAAATCGGTAGGAGTGAGAAAACGGGTTCAAACCCTAAAAAAATGTGTTGCACGTGAGGACTTAATAGATTCGAGAGATCAATCTATACAAGTCCGGCCTAAACCAAGAAATGGCCGCTCCGGACTTTCGGTCACAAAGTGGAGGAGAAGGGTTGATTTGGGGAGGGAAGCAAAGAAAGGTGTTGAGACCAGAATACCTCGGGAGAGTAGTATCTCGACTTGTATCGTAAAGTAAAAGCTTGGGAAGCTTGCAAGAGATGAAAGCTTTTGGGAGAGCTTGCAAAGTTGCCTTTCCGAGAGTGGAGTATTTTCTCCCGACCGAGACTTGTCGTCCGGTGGAAATAGGTAAGACCTATTTATACAAGTCGAGATTGAAACGCACCCGGCCTCATGAAGGAAGAGAGTAAAGGGTGAAATAATGGGAGGAGGTGGTAACCGCATGGTGTTAATGGGTGAAAACGTTTTCACCATTATTTCCTCATTTATTTGACCGCTTTATTCCTTTTCACGCTTTCTTAATGTGAGCGTAGTGTACGCCGCAAGTCAGACCGCCAAACCAAAACCCTGGAAAGCATCCCCCAGTTTGTGTTGATATCTCGAGTGTTGGTTGCACCTTGAGTGCAAGTGGCGCTGCTAGTGGCGTGTGTGGCATGTGCCATTGGCATGTGCGGAATGCCTTGGTGGTAGGTTGTACGTTGAGTGTAAGTGGTAATGCCAGAGTCGCTAGTGGCGTGTGTGGCATGTGCCAATGGCATGTGCGGAATGCCTTGGTGGTAGGTTGCATGATTTGCAAATTAGGCTACCAAATATGGGTTTTGGCATGTGCCAGCTGGCGCGTATGGTCGAATTGGCCTAGGTTGCACCTGGCTTGCAAGTTAGGCTACTAGCGCGCATTAGGGACACGGCTAGGTGATGAAGGCTACCAAATGGCGTGTTGGCATGTGCCAATGGCATGCGTGGCCGTTAGGGCCGTGGCCTTGGTAGGAAAAGCTACCCGTGAGCATGTTGGCATGTGCCAATGGCATGCGTGGCATTAGGGTCGTGGCCTTGGTAGGAAAAGCTACCCGCCGAGCATGTTGGCATGTGCCAATGGCATGCGTGGCCGTTAGGGCCGTGGCCTTGGTAGGAAAAGCTACCAACGAGCATGTTGGCATGTGCCAATGGCATGCGTGGCCGTTAGGGTCGTGGCCTTGGTAGGAAAAGCTACCAGCGAGCATGTTGGCATGTGCCAATGGCATGCGTGGCCGTTAGGGCCGTGGCCTTGGGAGGAAAAGCTACCGCGAGCATGTTGGCATGTGCCAATGGCATGCGTGGCGTTAGGGCCGTGGCCTTGGTAGTAAAAGCTACCAATGAGCATGTTGGCATGTGCCAATGGCATGCGTGGGCCGACTTGGCCTAGGTTGCATGGTTTGTAAGCCTAGGGCGCTATATTTGGCGTGTGCCAATAGCATAGCGGCTTGGAAATATGGCTTGTGGGCGTGTTGGCTGTGCCAATGGCACGTACGGCCATGTTGACCTAGTTGCACGTTTTGCAAGCCTAGGGCGCTATATTTGGCATGTGCCAATGGCATAGCGGCTTGGAAATATGGCTTGTGGTACGTGTTGGCATGTGCCAATGGCACGTACGGCCATGTTGACCTAGTTGCACGTTTTGCAAGCCTAGGGCGCTATATTTGGCATGTTCCAATGGCATACCGGCTTGGAAATATGGCTTGTGGTACGTGTTGTCATGTGCCAATGGCACGTACGGCCATGTTGACCTAGTTGCACGCTTTTGCAAGCCTAGGGCGCTATATTTGGCATGTGCCAATGGCATAGCGGCTTGGAAATATGGCTTGTGGTACGTGTTGGCATGTGCCAATGGCACGTGCGGCCATGTTGACCTAGTTGCACGTTTTGCAAGCCTAGGCGCTATATTTGGCATGTGTCAATGGCATAGCGGCTTAGTTTGGCATGGTTGCCAATGAGTGCGATATGTAGTTTGGTTTTGGCGTCAGCGCCATGGTGCGCGATGTGCGGCTTGGTTTTGGCGTTGTTGCCACGGTGCGCAGTGTGCGGCTTGGTTTGGCATCGTTGCCATAGTGCGCAGTGTGCGGCTTGGTTTTGGCGTCGTTGCCATGGTGCGCAGTGTGCGGCTTGGTTTGGCATTGTTGCCATGGTGCGCAAGTGCGTCTTGGTTTGGCATTGTTGCCATGGTGCGCAGTGTGCGGCTTGGTTTGGCATTGTTGCCATGGTGCGCAGTGTGCAGCTTGGTTTGGCATTGTTGCCATGGTGCGCAGTGTGCGACTGTGCGGCTTGGTTTTGGTATTAGGGTTCTGTGTCGAAAACCCTAATCTGGTATTTTGAAAAAATATCCCTATTAATTATTTACACCTGAGTTAAATGCTCTTAGTTAATGTGTTGCGGGTAACACTAGGTCATGGGGTTTTACGATTTTACCCCTTTTTTAAAACCACCATCAACAACAGTTTACTACGGAAACCAAGGCGGACGAACAGCACTTCACTACGCTCCTGGTAGCGATATGGCCGTATGTCTTTCATATCCTCGTATAAAGGACCACGAATTCTTTCCGCACCATGAAATCGCCAACATTCCGGTAATTGGAGGAGAGACACCTCATACGAGTCCCAGACGACAAACCTGCATAGGGGTATTCATGGCAAGAGAGCCCTAAATCGGCGTTCTCCAAGTCTGCGAGCGATCAATAAGGTTGGATTTGAAGGGAGGGGAACGACTAGGTCATCCTCGTCGATAACGATAACGCATGCTCCAACGGGATATCTCTGCACAAAAGGAAATTTTCCATTCATCAAACAAGTGGTAAAGCGAACGTCAGTCCACCAAAGAAGAAGAAAACATATCGGTATGATTTTCTTAACCCGAATAACCTTTGTTAGGATGCTCCTGCAAGAGTTAGGCCTCGCGCCTTCACCTGGAGAATCTGGCTGGTTAGAATATGATTCGTCTCTGTGCGACATGACAAAGAGAGAAACTCGACAAGAAGAACCCTACTCCAAACGAGGGAGGTGATGCAATTACGTTGGGTATGAATACGGAACCTTAAAAAAGGAAAGGAAGCAACGAGGGACATAACGCTTCCAGATTTTAGCATGGATAATGCCCTGATTGAATCCGCGCGCGTGAAGGAAGGAAAAACAAGGAAACTTTGTTATCTGTAGAAACACCTACTCCCTCCTTGTTTACACCGGTCCCGCCAGCTAGCACAATCAGCTTCCCCACCATGCCCCGGTCCCACCAGCTAGCACGCTCGGTTTCCCAACTCACGCCCAACTTCCCAACGTCGCCCAAGTTGCACCGGTCCCACCAATTGCGCCAACTTCCCAATGACCGCCCAAGTCGCGCCAGCTAGCACACTTAGCTTCCCCACCTTGCACCGGTCCCGCCAGCTAGCACACTCAGTTTCCCAACTCGCGCCAACTTCTCAATGCCGCCCAGCGTCCAGTCTCTCAATGATGTTGACTCCCCAATCGTGCCAGCCTCCCGATTTGTGCAAAACTGATATAGGCAAGGATTCCAAATCCTATTTATAAAAGGTCAGACAAGCCTCCTCAATTCTCTTTACGATTTGCTGCTGATAGTTTGTCACCATCTTATGCTTACCTCGCAACAAAGCTCCAGTTCCGAGCTAAGCAGGGGACTTAATGTTGATGGAGGTTTTTAAACAAAGGGTAAAATCGTAAAACCCCAAATAACCTAATGTCACCGGTGACACATTTATTAGGACATTTAATGCATGAAGTCGCAATTAATAGGGGTATTTTTTCAAATTAGGGTTACAACGAACAAAACCCTAATTCCCCTCCGTGCCAATGGTAAATCATGCCAGCCACACCTAGCCCAAGCTAGCCGCACCTCTGTGACAATGGCAAATCATGCCAGCCACACCAAACGCGCCAAAGCATGCCAACCATGCTAGCCGCACCTCCGTGCCAATGGAAAATCATGCCAGCCCACACCTAGCCTAAGTTAGCCGCACCTATGCGCCAATGGCAAATCATGCCGACCCACCAAACGCGCCAAAGCATTTCAACCATGCTAGTCGCACCTCCGTGCCAATGGAAAATCATGCCACCATACCTAGCCCAAGCTATCCGCGCCATGCCAAACACACTCGCCTTGGCCCTAGCTATGTTAGTCACACCAAACGCGCCAAAGCATGCCAACCATGCTAGCCGCACCTCCGTGCCAATGGCAAATCATGCCCGCCACACCTAGCCCAAGCTAGCCGCGCCATGCCAAACGCACTCTGCCTTGGCCCTAGACATGCTAGTCACACCAAACGCGCCAAAGCATGCCAACCATGCTAGCCGCACCTCCGTGCCAATGGAAAATCATGCCAGCCACACCTAGCCCAAGCTAGCCGCACCTCTGTGCCAATGGCAAATCATATCAGCCACACCAAACGCGCCAAAGCATGCCAACCATGCTAGCCGCACCTCCGTGCCAATGGCAAATCATGCCAGCCAAACCTAGCTCAAGCTAGCCGCGCCATGCCAAACACACTCTGCCTTGGCCCTAGCTACGCTGGTCACGCCACGCCAAGCCAAACACCCTTACCTTGGCCCTAGCTGCGCCATGCCAAAGTAGCACCCGTACCTAGGCTTGCAAACCATGCAACCTAGGCCAAATTGGTCATGCATGCCATTGGCACATGCCAACACGCATCACTGGTAGCTTTTCTTACCAAGTCGTGGCCCTAATAGGCCAAGCATGCCATTGGCACATGCCAACACGCATTGATGGTAGCTTTTCTTACCAGGACGTGGCCCTAATGGCCGAGCATGCCATTGGCACATGCCAACACGCTCGCTGGTAGCTTTTCTTACCAACCCGTGGCCCTAATGGTCGAGCATGCCATTGGCACATGCCAACACGCTCGCTGGTAGCTTTTCTTACCAAACCGTGGCCCTAATGGCCGAGCATGCCATTGGCACATGCCAACACGCTCGCTGGTAGCTTTTCTTACCAAGTCGTGGCCCTAATGGCCAAGCATGTCATTGGCACATGCCAACACGCATCGCTGGTAGCTTTTCTTACCAAGTCGTGGACCTAATGGCCACACATGCCATTGGCACATGCCAACACGCATCGCTGGTAGCTTTTCTTACCAGGCCATGATCCAAGTTGGCCACGCATGCCCTTGGCACATGCCAAACACGCACGCTGTTATCCCAACTTGCAAGCCGTGCAACCTAGGCCAACTTGGCCGTACGCGCCATTGGCACATGCCAAAACCCACGCTGGTAGCCTAACTTGCAAATCGTGCAACCTACCGCCAACACTACGGGAAAATTATTAATCTACAACTGTAGATTGACAACTCGTAAATTAAAAGTTGTAAAATGTAGTATGTTTTACAACTTTTTCCAACAAAAGCGTTGTCAAAGTAAAATATGTCCAACTCTTAGGACCAACGAGTTCCTAAGAGTAGTGACGAGAATCAGAACCACAACTTGTTGTGTGAAAAGGGTTGCAGAGAAAAGTGACCACCTTTAGAATTTACAACTCACATCCTAAAGGTAGTGAATGATTTTTAAACAACACTAATAAGAGTCGTTGAAGATAAGAAAAAAAAGAAAATTGAAAAATGTTCTTGTAGAGAATCGAACCCAAGCTTACTAGGTGTTAGTACAAGACGTCAACCATCCTGCCAGATTTACAATACTGGTAGATTTGTGCTTTTTCTTTTAATCAACATTCGCAACCTTTATAAGGGTTGTAAAATGAAAATTTACTAGGAAAAAAAATAGGCTAGGGTGAGATTCGAACTCGAGCCTCCTCTCGTGTAGGACTGGGATTCTAACCACCATTCCACAGCTTACATGTATGATTATCAAAGGACATCTACGTTAATATTTAATAATAATTTCAAACGAGCCTTAAAAAAATGGCCAGCAAGTGCGCCATTTTGCCTGAAACATACAAGGCTTTCTCTGAATTATACAAGGACGACTGCAATCTCATTTCAATCAACACTCACAGCACCAGGTTGTATATCTCAAAATGTAAATGAATGAAACACGTGGAGGTGTATATTTATATGCTCAAAGTAGCGGATTCATGCAAATTTTGGTAAAGCAAACACAACAGTCATGAAGAAGCTGCAAATGCTAAAAGTTTCAGATATTATAGGAATGTGTTACCTGTTTTCTCTCCAACTGCTGAATTAGAGACCAACTCAATAAATCCCCTTTTCTCTCCTCCTTTATCCGGGCTTGAGACCGGCAATGAAATTATTCAATGGCGGAGTTAAAAAGGGGGGGGTTCTTTTGAAGAGAAACATTCAATTTATCATACAAACAATATTATAAGTCATCAACATAGCATAATTTTAATTATAAAACAAGTCCAGACCAATTAATACTACACATAAAATGAAATCTTATTACATATGACTTTTTCCTAGATTTGTAATTAGATCAGCTATTTGATTTGCAGAAACTCTAACTTTTTCCTTTGCAGCAATGAAGATTGCATCTGAGGCCCATGTAAAATCTCCACATTCTTCACATACCAGGTAAGCTATGTGCTTATTGTGTTGATTGTTGCATATTTTTAGGTTGAGTTTGTTATTGCAGGTTGAAGAGAAGCACAACTGACTGTGTAGCGGACAATTTTTAAAAGAGTGATCATCTTCTCCACAAGCATCACAGCTTTTCACTGATGGTAACAACAACAACTTGGCTTTGCAAGGGTCAAAAGCATCAGTAAACCATTCAAAATAGGTGCAGGTAGGTATGGTGCACTTGAAAACATTTTTCCATAGGTTTCAGTTGTTTTAGATTGCAGAAATGCCCTCACACCATTACAAGGAACATGCTTACACCTAGAATAGAGCCAAGGACACACTTTTGTCTCATGAAACCCTTGTTCACACATAGCACACTCAGTTAGGTTTTTTTTTCATTCTCATGTTACTGTTTCGCTACTACTGCTACCTGGAGAATCTTTCACACCTCCACCCATGACTAATTCAGTGTTTTTAAAGCCTAATTTAAGAAAATTTCTCCACAGCCTAATTTCTGAAAATTTCGAACCCTAAGTGTTTTTAAAGCCTAATTCAAAGATGGCTAATTTACACATGATTGATTAGTGTTGATTAATAGATCTATTGAAGCTAGGACTAATTTTAACTGTATTATCATTCTCAGATCAATAGCAGTTAAACAGAACGGGAAATCAAAAAAATAATAAAACCCTAAAATGGGTTATAGAATCAAACCTTTTTTTCCTTAACACATATCGAGAAGGTGTTGGTGGTGAAGAAATCTTCAGCTCAATCTATTGATGGGTTTTAAATTTTCGTGGTTAAGGAGATGAAGGAGGAGGTTCTGCGGGAGATGGAGGAGAAAAAAGAAAAAACGACGGAAAAGAAGATAAGTGGAGGAGAATAAGTGATGGGGAGATTGAATAGATAAGAAGAAAAAGATAAATAGATCTTCTGCAACCCTTAGAAGAGTTGTAAAATGAAAAATAACTATGAAAAAAAAAAAAGCCTGGTGAGAGTCGAACATGAGTCTCCGCTGGCCAATATGACATTCCAACCATCCTGCCACATTTATACACGTAATTATATTTACATTCTTCTATATATTAGACCAAATTTTTAAATTAGCCTTAAAAAAAAATGCCAGCAAATGCACCATTTTTCCTGAAGCATACAAGGAAGTCTGTCCAATGCCTCGCAATCACATTTCAATCAACAATCACAAGAGTACAGATTCATGGAAGTTTTAGTGAATTGTACAAGGCCTGCAATCACATTTCAAATTCCATTAAGAAGCTGCAAATGCTTAAAGTTGTGAAGTATATTAACAGGAATAAAAGTAAGACATTGACTGCAAAATAAGTAAAGACATTCCAGAAAAGCAAACCGCAACATCGTATACCAAAGACATGATTATATGTAACCAATTTCAGAAAATCTGCATTTAGAACTCAATAAATCCCATTTTCTCTCCTCCTTTACTCGGGCTTGAGACCGGCATTGAAATGATGGCGGAGTTAAAAAGGGGAGTTCATCTCCAGAGAAACAGATAGCATATCATACCAACAAAAGATTTCAAGTCATAATTAAAGAGAAATAAATAGCATGTCATTTTAAAAGCAAAAATACAATCTGAAGCAAAATGAAAGAAACAAAATAGGTTCAGAGCATCTGTGGAAATGAAAAGAGTAATTAAACCCACCATCAGCGGCACTTGTTTTTCTTTTTCTTATTCTTCTTGTTTTTCTTCTTTGTCGGAACCACTAAGATAGGTTCAAAGATCGCTTCTTGCATAAATCTCAAGATCATCATCCATTTGTAAGCCAAAAGTTGAAGGTTCCACTGGATGGCAACTTGTGTCTTCCTGTTCATTGTATTCCTATAATTCATGGAAACCCCTTGGTGGTGGTTTTAACATCACAAACCAATTCGATGTATCTGACTCTCGAGAATAGAAAACTTGTCGGACTTGTGATGCTAAAATGAATGGATCATTTTGATATTGGTTCTTATGCTGACGTAAGTTGACCAATGTAAAACCTTTTTCTATCTTGACACCAAAATAGGTGTGAGCCCAAATCACATTTGAATAAGGGAATTTGAAACATATGTTGGTAGTCCAACACGAGAATTTGTTCTAAAACGCCATAGAAACCACTACTTATTTGTGATGATGCAACTAAAGATTTTGATTCAATTGAAACACCACTGTTTTGCGTGAATCTTTGAATATCCTTAGTAACAAACCTTGACCCATTTATTTGCAAGCCTTTATATGATACACATTTTTCTAAAGGACCATGTGACAACCACCGTAATCAGTATTTGATAATTGACATGCCTTGACCAATTTGCATTTTAACCTAACAATAAAATTTAGTTAGCAGAACACAAGTGACCAAAGTAATGGGCGCAAGCTCTATGTTTTGGCTTGGTAAGATCTAATTAAGAAGTGAATGACAGATTCATCTCTAATTAAGCTCTATGTGGGTAATGCTAAAAAGAGGTACTACGTACTCGGGAAAATGAATCTAATAAATTGAAAACATATATAACAAATAACCAAGTGGCGTTGCACGTACCTTTTGCTTTAACCAATCTGCAAATGTTTCCGAGTGTATGGAAAGGAGTTGGTCTTCACCGAAGTATCGGAAGATCTTAACTCATCCATATGCATTCTAATAAGAAAAATTTTAATGTGGACAAGATTCGTAAAACACAAGTGCTTATACTGCTAACAATTTTAAATGAACATATAACAGTCATACTTACGTTATATATGGTTCAATTGCTGCCGTGTTAAAAAACACATATCTATGAGCAATCTTTAGCATATCACTACCAATATACACTTGAACGCCTCTAGAAAGAGGACGCCCGCCGGTGTGGAATCATGTTGAATGTCTTCATTATGGCTTTGATTTACTCCTCCTTCGAATGTTTGTCCCCATGAACATCAAAATACCCGACGCACTCCATTCCCGTGTAACACTCTGCTATACATGCTTCAGGTTGTGCGTAATTATTTACGTATTCTTTGAATGTCTTCATATACCTGCGACAAACCAAACTTCTAATTATTAGCACCAAACTCCCATTTACACAGAACAAAACTATAACATTGTACTTAAAATAACTAAAAAAATATTCATACTAATGAATATATTACCTTTCAAATGGATACATCCAACGATATTGTACGGGTCCACCTAACCGCACTTCTCGAGCTACGTGAATTGTCAAGTGTACCATCACATCAAAAAATGATGGAGGGAAGTACATCTCCAACATACACAAAGTCTCAAAGAATTTCATCTTCAAGTTCTAACAATCTAGTGAGATCAACTCGCCCTGTGGCATATTTCGTTAAAATAAGAACATAACCGATTTATTGCATTTCTTGTACCTTCATGTATAAGTCCTTTCAAAGCTACAGGTAATATTTGTTGCATCATAACATGGTAATCATGAGCCTTAAGGACACCCAAGCAACCATCTTTCGAGAAATGCCTCCTAAGATCGAACTATACCCATATGGAACCTTCGATTTCTCATCCTATTATAGAATACAGCCTTTCCCTTATCGCTTAAGTTACATGGTGCTTTGGAGGAAGCCAAGTTTTGCCATTTTTGACTATTAAATGCAATTCTTCTTTGATTCCCATACTTTTCGCATCATTACGGGACTTTAAGCCATCTTTTGTTTTGTTCTTTATATTCAATAGAGTACCAATGACACTCTCACAGACGTTTTTTTTTCCAGTATGCATAACATCAATATTGTGTCGTAGTAACAATTCCTAAGAAGGAAGGAATAACATAAAAAGTATGAGCAAGTCACTTGAGTTGTACATTTCATAAATGAGATTTAACATGCAGATGGGAATGTAAGACTGAAAAGAACATAATCTGAGGTTATAAGTTACCTTCCAGTAAGGCAAGTCGAAAAATATTGATCGTTTGTTGAATATCGGATGGTCATCATCCCGTGCACCAGAACTAGGACCAGCACTCATACCGGCATCAGTAGCAACTTGCCTTTTCCGCTTCCCGCAGTTAGATTTAGCGTCATTTGCACCTGTTGCCGCACTACTCTGACCCTTTTTCTGCTTCTTCTTATTCTTCTTCTTTTCCTCTTTCTCTTTCCTTTTCTCCACCTCGTTCTGCTTCGCTTTTCCAAAGTCATTTACAATACGCTCCCGACGTTCAAAAGCCTCGGACTAGACATAGTAGGTGGCTTTTCCTTCGTCTCAATCTCTCCATTGAAACATGCTTTCTTCTTAGTCGATCGAAGAGGATGATTATGAGGTAGAAATCTCCTATGATTCATGTAAACAGTTTTACGACTAAACGACAACCAGGTTGAAAGAGTATTGTCACCACAAAGAGGGCAGGTGACTTCCCTTTATATGTACATCCGTGATAGGTTACCATAAGCAGGAAAATCATTTATCGTCCACATTAATAATGCCTTCAAATTGAACATTGTCTTACTAAATGCATCATAAACCTCCACGCCGTTTTCCCATAACTTAATCAGATCATCAATCAGTGGTTGCAAGTATATATCGATGTCTCTACCTGGTTGTTTCTTTCCTGGAATCAGCAAGCTTAAAATAATATTGTCGCCTTGCATACACCGTTGAGGGGGAAGATTATATACCACAATCATCACCGGCCAACAACTGTGGGTTGGGGAAAGATCGCCAAACGGATTAAATCCATCAAAGAAGAAGCCCAAGACGCAAATTACGCGATTCTGAAGCAAACTCGGGGAACTTTGTGTCTATGTGCTTCCAAGCCAAAGAATCCGTTGGATGACGCATCTTACCATCTTTACTCTTATGAGTCGCGTGCCATATCAACTGCTGAGCTAGCTCTGCTGATTTATACATTCTCCTTAATCTCGGCACAATGGGGAAGTATCTAAGCACCTTCACTGGTATCTTCTTTTTGGGCTTGTCTACCATGTCAGCATCATCCATGTTAGATGTGTCTTCCTTCCACCTAGAATAGTGACATTTAGGACATTCATCCTCGTCTTTCAACTCATTTCTAAACAAACAACAATCATTCTGACATGCGTGTATTTTCTCATAAGTGAGTTGGAAAGCTTTCAGCAACTTCTTCACTTCATAAGTTGATTTAGGAAGACAATGACCTGGGGGAAACACAGAACCAATTGTCTTGAGAAGATCATTAAAAGCCCTTCGAGATAAACCATTTACTGTCTTGTGCCTATACAACTCAGTAGTCATGCTTAGCTTTGTGTGTGTAGTAAAACCAGGGTATAAAGGGAAGTCGGCCTCTTCAATCTCGTTTATCAATAGAACTCTTCGTCGTGGTTTGGAAACCCTTCGTCCCGCCTAGGTTCACAAACCCCTTGCCTTGGTTCGACATCACCTTCAACATTAGCATCTCATCCACATCTCGGTAGAAAGTACGTTCACGTGTTGCTCCTCTTCATGAACATTATTAAAATTGCTAATCTTCTCCCCGTGAAGAACCCACTCGGTGTAAGTAGGATCCATACCCCGTTTAGCAAGTGCATATGTATTGTACCGTGAGGAAGTGGCGCAGCAAGATTCTTACAATCCACACAAGGACAACTAAACTTAGAAGGATTTCCAAGTTTCTCATGAGCCAACTCTACGAACTTCTTTACTTGCATCCCGGTATGGAACTTCCCCTACATTAAAACTCCAATGGTTAGACGTACTAAGATCGATTAATCTCATTATGAGACATATATACCCTGTAGAGACAGTTATGACTTGGCTTTACCTTGGCCAACGAACCCAATCCTTATTCATCATTTTACAAGTCAAGAGTCAGTCCTGGTTGCAGTTCAATATGAATCTTTATTTCCTTCCCACTGTCAATGAAAAACATTCTCATATTAAAACATATATAAACTTTTTCCTTTGTTATTTTCTTGCCAGGAAGGATTGAGCAATCTCGCAATTATTAGGCATCTGAATGACAAACAATGACACAATTTTGCAGGATGCACTATCAAAAAGATAAGTCATAAAACCTATGCAGGCATCTCATTTTGGAGCCATCACCACCAATAACGAATAATTTTATCAAAGATTCAAAATGGGCACCAAGTTGACATTATCTGGACGAGAAAACTATACCAAATTACACACATAAATATAATCCCGCATAGTTGCGGGGGTGGCATTTGGTCGAACGGTACATATAATGGCCAACTAGTGCATACATACCATCGATTAGCTAGACTTATTTTCAAAGAAAATTTGTACTTCACCGCTCCCCTATACGATTAGAATTTAATCTGCAAAAAAATCAAACAACCCCAAAAACTTAATTTCAACCATTTGCGATCAATTGAATGCATCTAAACATGAATTAAATTCGAACAACACCCAAAAAAATTAATGTAACGGTTTGAAATGATTGAAATTAAATGCAACCCTAAAAATTTGATCCAGGCCAATCATCAAAATTTAATGCTACCAAATCATCAAACAAATTAAATGCAATGATTGATTTTTTTTTTAAAACGAATTTAATGCAACCCAATCATGAAACCCTAAATTTAATGCAAATTGACATGAAACTATTACAAAAAAAATATTAAAGCAATCAGTTACAGACCTAATTACAAGATGGATCTGTTGATGGAGAAGCTCGATTTGTTGATGGAGAAGCTCGATTTGTTAACAGAGCTTAAGAAACTCCATCTGTTGATGGAGAAAAAACGATATGTTGATGAAAAAAACTCCTTTTCATAGATCTGTTCGCTCGATTTGTTGATGATCTTGACTTGTAATGGTTTGATTGATTGTGTTTCGGCAGATGGAGGAGCTGTTTTTCTGTGGTTCGAAGAAAGATAAAAGAAGAGACGAAAGACGAAAAAGAAAAGAAGTGGTGGAGGAAAGAAAAAACAAAAGGATAAAAAGGAAAAAAAGGAAAAAAAATTTAAAACAATGGACGGTTAGAGATCGATGTGAGGTTGAAATAGACGGTTGGAGATTGAAATAGAAGTTGTGATGCAGAAATGGTTTTTCTTGGCCCTTTCACAACTGTTAGAAATAGTCGTCATAGGGGTTTTTTCGTCTTTCGAAAATTTTTAACTTCTGCTAAATTTTTTTCACTTCTGCTAAGTTTTTTCACTTCTAAAAAGGTTTTTAACTTCTGCTAAATTTTTTTAACTTCCGCTAAATTTTTTCGATCTCCGAGCAAAATTCTTTCTCGAACCTGATGAAATCTTGGGTTTGGTTACGGTATCGGCGAGTATCTACATGGAATCTTACGGTCATACTGTTGGACTCCTCGTTCTTACGAAGGAATCTTATCTATATTGACCCAGTTTTCGATCTCCGAGCAAGATTCTTTCTAACCTGATGAAATCTTGGGTTTGGTTACGGTATCGGCGAGTATCTACATGGAATCTTACGGTCATACTGTTGGACTCGTCGTTCTTACGAAGGAATCTTATCTATATTGGCCCGCTTTTCGATCTCCGAGCAAGATTCTTTCTCGAACCTCGATGAAATCTTGGGTTTGGTTACGGTATCGGCGAGTATCTACATGGAATCTTACGGTCATCTTGTTGGACTCGTCGTTCTTACGAAGGAATCTTATCTATATTGGCCCGAGTTTTCGATCTCCGAGCAAGATTCTTTCTCGAACTCCGATGAAATCTTGGGTTTGGTTACTGTATCGGCGAGTATCTACATGGAATCTTACGGTCATACTTGTTGGACTCGTCGTTCTTACGAAGGAATCTTATCTATATTGGCCCAGTTTTCGATATCCGAGCAAGATTCTTTCTCGAACCTGATGAAATCTTGGGTTTGGTTACGGTATCGGCGAGTATCTACATGGAATCTTACGGTCATACTTGTTGGACTCGTGCGTTCTTACGAAGGAATCTTATCTATATTGGCCCGATTTTCGATCTCCGAGCAAGATTCTTTCTCGAACTCCGATGAAATCTTGGGTTTGGTTACTGGTATCGGCGAGTATCTACATGGAATCTTACGGTCATACTGTTGGACTCGTCGTTCTTACAAAGGAATCTTATCTATATTGGCCCAGTTTTCGATCTCCGAGCAAGATTCTTTCTCGAACCGGATGAAATCTTGGGTTTGGTTACGGTATCGGCGAGTATCTACATGGAATCTTACGGTCATACTGTTGGACTCGTCGTTCTTACGAAGGAATCTTATCTATATTGGCCCAGTTTTCGATCTCCGAGCAAGATTCTTTCTCGAACCTGATGAAATCTTGGGTTTGGTTACGGTATCGGCGAGTATCTACATGGAATCTTACGGTCATACTTGTTGGACTCGTCGTTCTTACGAAGGAATCTTATCTATATTGGCCCGAGTTTTCGATCTCCGAGCAAGATTCTTTCTCGAACCCGATGAAATCTTGGGTTTGGTTACTGTATCGGCGAGTATCTACATGGAATCTTACGGTCATACTTGTTGGACTCGTCGTTCTTACGAAGGAATCTTATCTATATTGGCCCGGTTTTCGATCTCCGAGCAAGATTCTTTCTCGAACCCGATGAAATCTTGGGTTTGGTTACGGATCGGCGAGTATCTACATGGAATCTTACGGTCATACTTGTTGGACTCGTCGTTCTTACGAAGGAATATTATCTATATTGGCGCACTTTTCGATCTCCGAGCAAGATTCTTTCTCGAACCTGATGAAATCTTGGGTTTGGTTACGGTATCGGCGAGTATCTACATGGAATCTTACGGTCATACTGTTGGACTCGTCGTTCTTACGAAGGAATCTTATCTATATTGGCCCAGTTTTCGATCTCCGAGCAAGATTCTTTCTCGAACTGATGAAATCTTGGGTTTGGTTACTGGTATCGGCGAGTATCTACATGGATTCTTACGGTCATACTGTTGGACTCGTCGTTCTTACGAAGGAATCTTATCTATATTGGCCCAGTTTTCGATCTCCGAGCAAGATTCTTTCTCGAACCTGATGAAATCTTGGGTTTGGTTACGGTATCGGCGAGTATCTACATGGAATCTTACGGTCATACTGTTGGACTCGTCGTTCTTACGAAGGAATCTTATCTATATTGGCCAGTTTTCGATCTCCGAGCAAGATTCTTTCTCGAACCTGATGAAATCTTGGGTTTGGTTACGGTATCGGCGAGTATCTACATGGATTCTTACGGTCATACTGTTGGACTCGTCGTTCTTACGAAGGAATATTATCTATATTGGCCTTGGCGATCTCCGAGCAAGATTCTTTCTCGAACCTGATGAAATCTTGGGTTTGGTTACGGTATCGGCGAGTATCTACATGGAATCTTACGGTCATACTGTTGGACTCGTCGTTCTTACGAAGGAATCTTATCTATATTGGCCCAGTTTTCGATCTCCGAGCAAGATTCTTTCTCGAACCTGATGAAATCTAGGGTTTGGTTACGGATATCGGCGAGTATCTACATGGAATCTTACGGTCATACTGTTGGACTCGTCGTTCTTACGAAGGAATCTTATCTATATTGGCCCAGTTTTCGATCTCCGAGCAAGATTCTTTCTCGAACCTGATGAAATCTTGGGTTTGGTTACGATCGGCGAGTATCTACATGGAATCTTACGGTCATACTGTTGGACTCGTCGTTCTTACGAAGGAATATTATCTATATTGGCCCGAGTTTCGATCTCCGAGCAAGATTCTTTCTCGAACCTGATGAAATCTTGGGTTTGGTTACGGTATCGGCGAGTATCTACATGGAATCTTACGGTCATACTGTTGGACTCGTCGTTCTTACGAAGGAATATTATCTATATTGGCCCAGTTTTCGATCTCCGAGCAAGATTCTTTCTCGAACCTGGATGAAATCTTGGGTTTGGTTACTATATCGGCGAGTATCTACATGGAATCTTACGGTCATACTTTGTTGGACTCGTCGTTCTTACGAAGGAATCTTATCTATATTGGCCCAGCTTTTCGATCTCCGAGCAAGATTCTTTCTCGAACCCGATGAAATCTTGGGTTTGGTTACTGGTATCGGCGAGTATCTACATGGAATCTTACGGTCATACTGTTGGACTCGTCGTTCTTACGAAGGAATATTATCTATATTGGCCCAGTTTTCGATCTCCGAGCAAGATTCTTTCTCGAACTTGATGAAATCTTGGGTTTGGTTACGGTATCGGCGAGTATCTACATGGAATCTTACGGTCATACTGTTGGACTCGTCGTTCTTACGAAGGAATCTTATCTATATTGGCCCAGTTTTCGATCTCCGAGCAAGATTCTTTCTCGAACCTGATGAAATCTTGGGTTTGGTTACGGTATCGGCGAGTATCTACATGGAATCTTACGGTCATACTGTTGGACTCGTCGTTCTTACGAAGGAATATTATCTATATTGGCCCGGCTTTTCGATCTCCGAGCAAGATTCTTTCTCGAATCGATGAAATCTTGGGTTTGGTTACGGTATCGGCGAGTATCTACATGGAATCTTACGGTCATCTTTGTTGGACTCGTCGTTCTTACGAAGGAATGTTATCTATATTGGCCCGGTTTTCGATCTCCGAGCAAGATTCTTTCTCGAACCCGATGAAATCTTGGGTTTGGTTACTGTATCGGCGAGTATCTACATGGAATCTTACGGTCATACTTGTTGGACTCTGTCGTTCTTACGAAGGAATCTTATCTATATTGGCCCAGTTTTCGATCTCCGAGCAAGATTCTTTCTCGAACCTGATGAAATCTTGGGTTTGGTTACGGTATCGGCGAGTATCTACATGGAATCTTACGGTCATACTGTTGGACTCGTCGTTCTTACGAAGGAATCTTATCTATATTGGCCCAGTTTTCGATCTCCGAGCAAGATTCTTTCTCGAACCTAATGAAATCTTGGGTTTGGTTACGGTATCGGCGAGTATCTACATGGAATCTTACGGTCATAATGTTGGACTCGTCGTTCTTACGAAGGAATCTTATCTATATTGGCCCAGTTTTCGATCTCCGAGCAAGATTCTTTCTCGAACCTGATGAAATCTTGGGTTTGGTTACGGTATCGGCGAGTATCTACATGGAATCTTACGGTCATACTGTTGGACTCGTCGTTCTTACGAAGGAATATTATCTATATTGGCCCAGTTTTCGATCTCCGAGCAAGATTCTTTCTCGAACCTGATGAAATCTTGGGTTTGGTTACGGTATCGGCGAGTATCTACATGGAATCTTACGGTCATACTGTTGGACTCGTCGTTCTTACGAAGGAATCTTATCTATATTGGCCCAGTTTTCGATCTCCGAGCAAGATTCTTTCTCGAACCTGATGAAATCTTGGGTTTGGTTACGGTATCGGCGAGTATCTACATGGAATCTTACGGTCATACTGTTGGACTCGTCGTTCTTACAAATTGTTTTATTGTAATTGTTTGTAATCCAACGAACCAAATTTAAGGAAATCAAATCACAAGCCAATCTAACGGTGAGGAAGCCTTGTTTGGTTTACCAAATTGTGTGTTTTCTTCTCAATCCGTATGCTTTGTTTCAACCAATGGGATTGTCCAGATTTTAATCTAACGGCTACAAAAAGTACCATGCGGATTGTGTGTTTCCCACCCAAACAGCCCGCCTAAATTTGGGCACATCCTTCTAGATTTTGAACCAAATTTGGTTTCCCACCCAAACAACCCCTAAAGAGAAGAATTTTGACCAAAAATTTCCTCTCAGTTCTCTCATTTTTTTTCTCTCTCTTTCTCGTTTTTTCTCTCTGTCTCTGAGAAGATTTTCTCTCATCAAACCCTAACTAGATTTTGAAACCCAACTTCACCTCAAACCCAAACTTCATCTCAAACTCTGATCGATCTCAAGAAACACAAATTCACCCCAATCTCTGATATCAAACCGTAGCTTCAACTGCGCCGATTTACATCTTAACTCAAACTCAGGTATAAATCTCACCTGTAAAGATGTATTTGTCATTTTCTATTGGTTTGATTTCTGATTTGAATTTGTTTTTCATTATCTTCGTGATTTCCTGATTAGGGTTTTATTTTCTGAACCGAGTTAGGGTTTATATTTTGAACCGATTCATATGATTTCTTTCGTTTTGTTTGGTTATAGCAAATACCCTTTGTAATAGGTTGTATAATCGTCAGAGAAAATTTGATTTATTCCTGAAAACATCTCGAAATTCTGTGACTCGGACGAGTCAGAACCGATTCATGCTTGTTCTTCAATCTTGTTTACTGATTGTTATGTTTTCTGACCTGATTCTTGACATGCAATATGTGAGTTTTCAATTAAATTTAATTTTCATAACATGTAGTAGTTTCATTTTTGAATAAATTACCAAAATTGTGTTTTCTTTTAACTCGATAAACATGATGCTTGTTTTTGAAACCATCAAGTGAATCAGATTGCTCGCTGGTTGGAGTACCGAACTCCCCGGCTCATTCTCAACCGAGAATTGCGCAGGCTTCGGTATCCCAACCAATGGTTGTCGATTGCTTGGTGGTTATTTTAAGTTTGATTTATAACATTATAGTTTGTTTTTGATACCTTGATTCAAATGTGGATTGCTTTAGGGTTAATATTTTTAACATGATTGTTTGATTTTTTAAGAACAAAATTTTTAAGTTGTTTGTAACATGACTTCCCTTTTAGGTTGATGGTTTCTTAATAACATGCTCAATATGTTTCATTTTTGAATAAATTACCAAAATTGTGTTTTCTTCTAACTCTATAAACATGATGCTTGTTTTTGAAACCATCAAGTGAATCTGTAATTGCCGCTGGTTGGAGTACCGAACTCCTGGCTCATTCTCAACCGAGAATTGCGCAGGGCTTCGGTATCCCAACCAATGGTTGTCAGTTGCTTGGTGGTTATTTTAAGTTTGATTTATAACATTATAGTTTGTTTTTGATACCTTGATTCAAATGTGGATTGCTAAAGTCTTATATATTTTTGCAAGGTTTGATGAGAGCTAGAGAACTCTCTTTCGTATGAGCAAAGCAATTGCTTAAGTTCTCAAGCAATGGATTTGCTCATAAGAAAGAGAGTGCACCAGCTCTTAAAGCCTCAGTGATTCACATGTGGTGATTTGTCATGTACAATGGTGATTTCTTATCCGATGAGATATGGTGCAATATTTAGAGTTTAACTTTTTGGTTAAGTTTTTGTTGTAGATGCGTAGTGTGGAAGGAGGTGAAGATCCAATTTGTCTGCAATGGTGAAGAATAATAAGGTGAAGACTTATATATCTTATGGTTCAGTTTAATTTTACGTATTTAGTGTAAATGATGTTCTTTCAATCCTTTTGATTAACTTATTTTACTCTATGTTACAGGTTAACGATGAAGCAAAGAGCAAGATTCCAGTCCCATCTCCCAAAAAGGTAGTAAGCAAGAATTTGGTAATATCTCCCAAAAAGGTAGCAAGTAAGCAAGCAAAAAGCGTCCGAGCAAAAACTGTCAGTTCTGTCGCGGCTGCTATGAGGGTACGTAGTAACAAATCTCTTATGATTCGGTTTATTTTTTACTTGTTTCAATCACTTTATTTACCATCTCCTTTTTGATTAACATAGTTCAGTTTATTTTGCAGATCATTTTGAAAGATAAGAGTAAAAAGTCTCATGGCAAACAAACTCCTAAGAAGAAGAATAAGAGTTCAGAGCTTCTTGAAAGTGAAAAGCTTCCAAGGCGATCATCCCCTAGGTTTAAGAACAACTCAGAGGATTCACAGACTGCTGAAAAGACTACTCCATCACAATCACCAATAAAGAAAACTCAAAGTGCAGTTGAACCACCCGCTGAAAAGCCTACCCCAACACGATCATCACTGAGGAAAAGGAAAAGTTCAGTTGAACTGGAACAATCTCAACCAGGAGCATCTCAAGCTGCACCTTCTACTGAACCCTCTGTTGAACAGTCCAGGCCATTAGAATCTCCAGCTGCACCCTTAACTGAGGAAGTCGTTCCCAAGCGAAGAGTTGCAAAGCGGAAATTGTACACAGGGCCATGTCCGAATGTGCAACTCAGGAATGCTGATGATACTTTATCAGATTTTGAAGAGGAAGAAGAAGAAGATGAAGAACTTGAACAAGAGAGAGATGTTGAGGTGGAAAAAGAAAACACGGAAAATGATAATGATGTTGACGTGAATGATGCAAGAACTGAAAATGAAACTGAAGCTCATCAGGTATATGACTCTTTTGCTTATGTTACTTTTCCATCCTTAAGTATTTTCACTCTGAATTATCTGATAAAATATGAGCAAGTCACCTGAGTTGTATCCTTATTTAGTTTTTCCATCCTTAACTCTTTTGTAGGCAAAACCCAAAAGAAAGTATGTTCCTCGCGGCCCCACAAGGATGACAACACTAGGGCTAACAACTAATAAGAATGGCAAAGAAGCTGTGAGCTTTAACAATAAGGATCAGCCTGTTGGTGATCCTTCGGTGCAGCTTGCTAGTGTGTTGGGTGTTTTAGTTAGGCGTAACATCCCATTAAAGCACAAGGACTGGAGACTTGTCCCTAGAGAGGCCAAAGATAACATATGGGCGATTATCATGGTAATTTCTTGACTCTTCAACTCTTTTACTTTTATAATGTATTTAGAAGTTTTATACACCATCCATTATCTCTTTAACTCTTGTAACTATTTTGCTTGTATTTGCAAAAAAAAAGGTTTATTGTCGATGATTTTTACAAAGACTATTATCTTGGGAAGATGGGAAGTTATCCGAAAGAGGCTAGGTCTAGGAAAGTGGGTAAAATCCTCGCCTTGGATGGGCTAGAGGAAGAAGAAAGACAGATGAAGCTGCAGAACTCGAAACCGAGAGAATGATACTCTTTGAATGAGTGGGAAGAGTTTGTGGCACATGTTTGCTCGGAGGGATTCGAGTAAGTGTTCATATCGCAATAAGTTAAATTATTTTTGTGTTCAGCCCTTGTACATTCACATGTTGTTTAGTTAATGATATTCCGTTACTTTATCAGGCAAAAAGATTGCGAGATGCAACAAGTTAGAGAGAAATACACCACTCCACACACTCTCAGTAGAGGTGGTTATGCGAGACTCGAGGCTAAAATGGTAAGTTGTGTATTTTTATTCCTATGTTCATTATAGGGTAATTGTATTCAAATTATATGCTAACTAGCTGGATAACATATTGTTTGCAGCAAAAGCGGTTGAATACAAAAGAAGACATTGATAGAGTCGAACTTTGGATAACAGTGTCACAAACCGAAGGAAGGAAGGAACCTAATCCTGGAAATATGGAGGCTTTAGTGAGAACTCAACTCATATTTCTCTTATATTTTTTGTTAATTTATTTGCTTAATATATATGTGTTCGAATGATGCAAAAATGTGACTAATTGGGTTGCTTTTGCACTAATGCAGGAAGAATTGATAGAGCCGCACAAGAGCATGGTGTTGATGTTGGATCATCCGTGACAGACGATCTTCTCTCCAAAGCTCTTGGTGACGACAAACCAGGGAGACTGAGAGGTATTGGCTATGGAGCGACAAAGACAAAGATGGTTGTCAAGAGCCATTACAAAAAGATCATCAAAGAGTGCAAGGATAGTATGAGTGAAATGAATGCGAGACTTGCACTATTAGAGGTGAGATTATAATAATCGCTTTTGTTTCTTTTAGTTGAAAAATTTAAACTCGCGTCTCATACCTGCTGGTTTGATGTTGGTATAGGAAAAACCTCGAGATGCGTCTGCTGCCATGATGGCTCACACTTGAACAAGGCCAGTCCAATTGTAAGTGTGTTTATGTTTCTATAAAACTGCTGGTTAGTCTCTATTGCTCCCATTATGAGTTTCTGATGTTGCTGTTGTATTTTTCCTGTAGTCTGGAAATGCTAGCAACACCCATGGTTTTGCTAGCTCAAGTAGGACTGTTCCCCAGTTTGCAAATGACAGTCCAGTTAGCAGACCAAGGGTGGAGGAAGCGCTAGGGAAGGGTAAAGCTTGCAGATTGATCAGTTGGTACAATGAGAACGAGGTTGTTGCTGACGCAATTATTGCTGAAACAGATCCAAAGATGGAGTGCCATGGAGTGCCAATAGGTTTCGGCGCATACAAAGTGACTGTGACTACTTCTCGTGTTGATGATGCTCATCTCTACAAGCCATCGGGTGACTTGAAGCGTGTTATACATGCTGTAGGAACTTATGTCACATGGTCCAAGGATCTGATAATGCCTGCTATCTGATAATCTGTTACTTTGTTTGGGGTGTGTTTCATGAGACAATGGTTATTTTTGTGTTGCTTTCATCAGTTTAAAACAATGACAATGACAATGAGTGTTTCAGGAAACAATGATGATCTGTTAACTTGTTTATATGTTGATCTCTCACATTTTAATGGTTTTTATCTGAATGAATGGAAGTATATTTATATATATTTGTGTGAATCGAAAAGCAATTTTATATATTTTTTTTTTCTAAAATGTAAAAGAATCACAACTGCTAAACATGGTTGGAAAAAAAAGGTGATCACTACACAGGATATGGGTTGTGAAATATTTTTATGCTACACAGGATATGGGTTGTGAAAACAAGAATTATACAACATAAAAAAACATTGTGATACATTTTTATGCTACACATAGTAAGGGTTGTGATATGAAAATAATGGTTGTCATACTTGTTTCTGCTACACATCGTATTTGTTGTGAAACAATGCACTAGATTGTGGAAACAAACTTCTACTACACATACAAAGGTTGTCATACACGTTTCTGCTACACAAGTAAAGGGTTATAATAACATGTCTTACTACTATAATCTTGGTTGTCATACGAGTTTACGCTACACAAGTAAACTGTTGTGAATATGATGTCATACTACTATGAACTTGGTTGTGATACGAGTTTCTCCTATACATATTTTTGTTGTGTAAGAAGTACTTACAACCCAAGTAATAATTGTGATACACGTCTTAGACTACGCTTCCATAATAATTGTGAAACACGTCTTAGACAACCATAATAATAGTTGGGAGTATGGTATATACACAACCATTATATTGGTTGTGTTAGATATTTCTAAGACTTATAACTTTGTTGTGAAACAAATTATTACAACCTCTTGATGAGTTGTGTGAGATGTTGCCCAAGAATTTGGATTAAGTATCACAACCGAAGCAAGTGTTGTATAATATTGAACCACAACCAAGTTTACGACTCTAGCTTACGAGTTGCAAACAATTGAAGACTTTCTACAACCCCCCTTGTGCAACCTATCGATAAACGTCGTCTTATATGGTACCACAACTGATTTCCGGGGTAGTTAATCGCTGTTTTTCCCGTAGTGCAAGGTATTCCGCACATGCCATTGGCACATGCCACACACACCACTAGCAGCTCTATGCATTGCCACTTACACTCAACGTACAACCTACCACCAAGGCATTCCACACATGCCATTGGCACATGCCACACACGCCACTAGCAGCTCTGGCACTGCCACTTGCGCTCGAGGTGCAACCCGCAACAAAGGCATTCCGCACATGCCACACGCCCCCCTAGCAACGCCACTTGCACTCAAGGTGCAACCAACACTCGAGACATCAACATAAATTGTGGGATGCTTTCCAGGGTCTTGGTTTGGCGGTCACAGCTTGCAGCGTACACTACGCTCACATTAAAAAAGCGTGAATATGAATAAAGCGGTCAAATAAATGAGGAAATAATGGTGAAAACGTTTTCACCCATAAACACCTTGCGGTTACCACCTCCTCCCTTTATTTCACCCTTTACTCTCTTCCTTCATGAGGCCAGGGTACGTTTCAATCTCGACTTGTATAAATAGGTCTTACCTATTTCCACCAGAAAACAAGTCTCGGTCAGGAGAAAAATACAACACTCTCAGAAAAGGCAACTTTGCAAGCTCTCCAAAAAAGCTTTCATCTCTTGCAAGCTTCTGAAGCTTTCACTTTCTGATACAAGTCGAGACACTACTCTCCTGCACTATTCTGGTCTCAACACCTTTGTTTGCTTCCCTCCCCAAATCAACCCTTCTCCTCCACTTTCTGACCGAAGCAAGTCTGGAACGGCCATTTCTTGGTTTAGGCCGGACTTGTACAGATTGATCTCTCGAATCTAGAAAGTGCTCACGTGCAGCACATTTGTTTAGGGTTTAAACCAGTTTCTCACTCACCTACCGAGTTTACCAAAATCGGCGGAAACAATTTTTACCCATAAACACCTATATATGTATACAAAATATAAAATATGCCATGTACAACACCCCAAGCAACATCTTAAAAATTCCTAAATGATCCATAGTATTTTCTAGAACTATATCATGCCCTTAATTTAACGAATATGGATGTCCAACGGATTTTCAAGGTTGCATCCGGGCCCGATCCGTTGTCCATTGGATTTCAAAAATTCCAACCCATTAACGAACGGTCCGGGGATCCATCCGTAAATGAACGGTTGGTCCCGGTTAAATCCACGGATTACAGGTCAAATGCTCACCCCGAGTCTGATTAGTGATGTTGTTGCTCGTCTCTATAGGGCCTGTCCTATTTAGTAGGCCCAGATAAACACGGCCCGTTTAGCAAATGGTCTTACCAAGTTTGGTCGGCTTGATAACCCAACTTGACCCTAGTTTCCTTTCCTTTTTTAGACGCAGGTAACAAAATAATAATCCCTTTATAAGGAAAAATTATCGGACATAATGTCAATCTCTTGGAAACAACTTAGCCTTAGGTCTGAGCCCTTCCTTGACACCAAGCATCTCGTCCCTAGGGCACCCACATATGATACTAACCACACCGGCCTCCACACTTGGATGCTACCTCAAGATGACTCAGGGTGCCTTACTCCAGTTAATCGGGTAACACCAATCTTACCAATTGGTTGGTTTTCGTTTTTCCTCCTAAATTATGGGACAAGCTTTATATTGTTGCATTATAATTGATCAAGTTTAATATAATATACATATAATTCAGCTCTTGAATGAAGAATGAAATTTAAACCAAGTGGTACGTACTTTCTTCATGCTTAGAACGCTGTAATGTCAACAATATATCCCATTCACTGATTGAAAGCATTCATATATTCCCTACTTTAAAAGGCAGTTTACTCCCTCCCCGTGTTTATCTCATTCGCCTTTGTAGATACTCCACTGCACTACCGAAGCGTATACGCCTACTGTTTCAACATGAACACCAAATAGATTATGAATGAGAATCAACTGGCAGACTTCTCTGAAAGGTTTGGGTACTTAAATGTCTGCCGAATGTGAGTGGAGGTTTTAAGGTCGAGAGCTTACATACCACTTTAAGATAGTGGAGTGTATTGCTTGTATTTCATTGTTGTTTTGCAGAACCCGATTGTAGGGAATTGCTTTGCGTATTCCTCAACGTCATGACGGAGCTGTTTAATTTCAGACTGAATGCTGGCACTGTTTTCAACTGCGGCCATAAAGTCCTTCAATTTTGCACCTACAGATGTCACATACTATTAGAAATGCGAACCAAGTATAATTAGCACATACACGTGGTTGGTAAACTTAGAAACCTTTTTTGCATTCCGCTTTGGCTTTCAAGGCCAAATTCACAGCAGCATCAAAGAACTCTGCTACTTTAGCGAAATCTTCCTCGAGGAATCCCCTTGAAGTGAGAGCAGGTGTTCCTGAATCACAAAATGGACGAGGGAATTCATTAAGCAGTTTACCCAATTATAAGCCATTATTCAATACCATGTACTCTAAAGGTAAAGGAAAAGTTTACCCATTCTGATGCCACCAGGAACCATGGCAGACACATCCCCGGGAACAGTGTTCTTGTTAGCAGCAATATGAACCTATTCCATTACTTTCTCAACTCTTGATCCATCAATACCCTGCAGAATTTAAGAATCGTGAGCATATCAACTTCCACCGAGCTGTTGGACATGCCACATAATGACAAGACATGACATGACCATAAAGTAAAAAATTTCATCCCTTTGTATGCCACAGAAATGATTACTTTCACAGCAATGTTCCTTCTGAATTTTGAGGAATTAAAGTGGAAGTTTTTTTCTACTAACCTTGTTTTTCAGATTGACCAAGACTAGATGGTTCTCAGTACCACCGGAAACAAGGTCATATCCCAATGCATTCAAGGTCTTCGAGTGTTAACATGTCACGGCATAAGAAAATGAATGTTAACAGAGAGTATGGTAACAGTATCTAATTCCAACAGAATATAACCGTGTAAAGCCTTACTTTGGCAAACTGTGAGCAATTTTTGAGAACTTGTTCTTGATAAGCCTTGTATTCTGGGGTAGTTGCCTGCATCACATGACAAGCAAAATTAATCTACACGAGTTTTGCATGATGTGACCGCCAAACCAAGACCCTGAAAAGCATCCCCCAGTTTGTGTTGATGGCTCGAGTGTTGGTTGCACCTTGAGTGCAAGTGGCGCTGCTAGTAGCGCGTGTGGCATGTGCCAATGGCATGTGCGGAATGCCTTTGTTGCGGGTTGCACCTTGAGTGCAAGTGGCAATGCCAGAGCTGCTAGTGGAGTGTGTGGCATGTGCGGAATGCCTTGGTGGTAGGTTGCACGTTGAGTGTAAGTGGCAATACCAGAGCTGCTAGTGGCGTGTGTGGCATTTGCCAATGGCATGTGCGGAATGCCTTGGTGGTAGGTTGGACGGTTTGCAAGTTAGGCTACCAGCGTGGGTTTTGACATGTTCCAATGGCACGTACGGCCAAGTTGGCCTAGGTTGCATGGCTTGCAAGTTAGGCTACCAGCGTGCGTGTTTGGCATGTGTCAATGGCACGCACGGCCATTAGGGCCACGACTAGGTAATGAAAGCCACCAGCGAGTGTGTTGGCATGTGCCAATGGCACGCTCGGCCATTAGTGACACGACCTGGTAAGAAAAGCTACCAGCGATGCGTGTTGGCACGTGCCAATGGCATGCGTGGCCATTAGGGTCACGGCCTGGTAAGAAAAGCTACCAGCAATGCGTGTTGGCATGTGCCAATGGCATGCGTGGCCCTTAGGGTCACGGCTTGGTAAGAAAAGCTACCAGCGATGCGTGTTGGCATGTGCCAATGGCATGCGTGGCCATTAGGGTCACGGCTTGGTAAGAAAAGCTACCAACAATGCGTGTTGGCATGTGCCAATGGCATGCTCGGCCATTAGGGCCACGGCTTGGTAAGAAAAGCTACCAAATGATGCGTGTTGGCATGTGCCAATGGCATGCTCGGCCATTCGGGTCACGGCTTGGTAAGAAAAGCTACCAGCGATGCGTGTTGGCATGTGCCAATGGCATGCTCGGCCATTAGGGACACGGCTTGGTAAGAAAAGCTACCAGCGATGCGTGTTGGCATGTGCCAATGGCATGCTCGGCCAATTTGGCCTAGGCTGCACGGTTTGCAAGCCTAGGCGCGGGCGCTACTTTGGCATGGCGCGGCTAGGGCCAAGGTAAGGGTGTTAGGCTTGGCGTGGTGTGACTAGCGTAGCTAGGACCAAGGCAGAGTGCGTTTGGCATGGCGCGGCTAGCTTGGGCTAGGTATGGCTGGCATGATTTGCCATTGGCACAGAGGTGCGGCTAGCATGGTTGGCATGCTTTGGCGCGTTTGGTGTGGCTGGCATGATTTGTCATTGGCACAGAGGTGCGGCTAGGGCCAAGGTAAGGGTGTCTGGCCTTGCGTGGTTTGACTAGCGTAGCTAGGGCCAAGGCAGAGTGTGTTTGGCATGGCGCGGCTAGCTTGGGCTAGGTGTGGCTGGCATGATTTGCCATTGGCACGGAGGTGCGGCTAGCATGGTTGGCATGCTTTGGCGCGTTTGGTGTGGCTGGCATGATTTTCCATTGGCACGGAGGTGAATTAGGGTTTTGCTCGTTGTAACCCTAATTTGAAAAACTACCCCCTATTAATTACTAACTACATGCATTAAATGTTCTAATAAATGTGTCACTGGTGACATTAGGTTATTCGGGGTTTTACGATTTTACCCTTTGTATAAAAACCACCATCGACAGTTGCCTAAATTATTGTAAGTTTTGCACAATTTAGAGAATTCGTTGCTCAAAGAACGTTGGTAAACCTGGTGACCAACGTTTTTATGCGTTGCAAAAATTAATTTGACCAACGGATATATGCGTTGCACAAAAATTTGCTACGCCATATTCCCAACGGATATACGCGTTGGTGAAATTCATTGCAACGCGTATATCCGTCCCAAGTTGGATGTTTTTGTGTAGTGTTCCATCTAAGATGCAAATCTCAGCCACACAAGTTCGCCACCTAACGCATGGCAACTTGCGTCCCAAATCCAAACATCACGGTTTGTACTAAACCCGAATTTTGGCCGCGCCTAATACATGCAAAAGCCATGCACGACGGTGGCTGCCAAAATGAAGGGTTGCAACAATCAACGACTATCCTTCCTCTCAAGATGCAAAATCTCGACCGTCGAGGGTCACCGCCGAGCCGGCAAGTCTCCCAAGCTCAACTTTCCAAGAAACATCAACATGCTACACATTTTCCACGAAAACACTCGAGACATCAACTCATATCACAAATTGGGGGATGCTCATTAGGGTATTGGTTTGGCGGTTTATAGCGTGAGGTGTACACTACGCCCGTTATAAGAAAGTGTCATAAGAATGAGTCGGTTAGTAAATACAAGGAGTAATTGTGAAACGTTTCTTTCATTATGGAACATCAATTCCAAGCGTTACCCGTTACCACCTCCTTCCACTTTACTCAGTCGTTCTCATTTCTTACGAGACCAGTCTACGTTTTGTTACGACTTGTATAAATAGGTATTACCTATTTCCACCAAACGACAAGTTTTGGTCGGGAGCATACAACACTCAGAAACCACTTGCTAGATTTCCCATGCATCTGTTAGCTTTCACTTTCTGATACAAGTCAAACAACTACTCTTCCAGAATCAACTATTCTGGTCTCAACACTTTCTTCGCTTCCCTCTCTAAAACCAACCCTTCTCCTTCACTTTGTGACCGAAGCAAGTCTGGAACGGCCATTTCTTGGTTTAGGCCGGATTTGTACAGATTGATCTCTCGAATCTAAAATACTCCCTTGCAGTATATTGTTTAGGGTTTAGACTCAGTTTCTCACCCACTCACGCGAAATTACCGAAAACAGCAGAAACCGTTTTCACCCTCAAACACTCCAACCTCGGATTTTTAACACTCACCCATTCACCTTGTCCATTTCACAATTTGTAAGTAATTTTGTGATTTATTTTACGTAACCCATGTTGTTTTATCTTCCAATGAAACACCACTAACGAAGTCGTGAAAGCGCGCTACTTAGAGGAAAAGGGGGAAGCATTCGCATTCGATGCAAGCTATCACTTCTTGGCAGAAAGAATCCCGGAGGATAACCCGGACTACTTGGATGTTGTATCGTCTTCGTCGGAGGAAGATTGATGGATTTAGAAGTTTTTGTATAGGTTCTGTAAGTAGACCTCTATGTAAACCCTCACGAGACTATAACTCGTCCACTAGGGTCGCCTAGGGGTTTAAAGGCTTGATGCATGTGATAAATGCATCCTACAATAATGAAAATGAATGAAAAAAGATTTATTATGAAAGTAAATAATCGGTTTATATATTTCACATAAAACCCCGATTATCCTAATCAGATTTTGCATATTCCAAAGTCAACCGATTTTGGAAGTCCACTGATAATTCTGAAACACCAACCCAGAATTGGTTCATGAGTGCATGAACGTAAACCGATTCTGGGTACTGTTCACGGAAAAAAAAAATCAAAAAATTTAAGTTGTTTGATATTTTGATGAAATCTCTAACAATAGTTAATCTCACATCCAAAACAAAATTAACCCCTAATACGATTAATTAGTACTAATTAATCAGGGGTAAAATAGGAAGTTAGGTAATTATTTTGATAAGGGGTGGTGTGTAGGTGATTTCTAATGAACTTTTTTGTCATCTAGCTATAAGCCCCAATTAAGTGGTATAGGCCTCAACTTAGCCAGGTAAATTAGTGATTGCCCTAGCTTCTTAGTATAGCTTTTTTTTCCATTCCTAGGCAAACAAAGTAATGGACATTTTAGCAAAAGAAGATAAACACTTCGGTTGTAAATTCTAATTTATATGGGGATCTTACTCCTCATTCTTATACTTGTTTCCATTTCTTACACTTGCAGTAGATAAATTTAAGGTTTCACCTATTTGCCACCCACGCTTTTCCTATTTGCCACCCACCTTGATTGCTACACCCATTTATCCTATTTACCACTCATATATATCAGAATATATCCTAAATACTACCCATTGACTTTTTATTCGCACCCACCACTAAAACTACCCGAATACTGAACCCAAAAAAACTAACCCTAAAAACAAAGCAACTGTTCTTTTTTTTTCACGACCGTCACTTCCATCCTCATCTCTTTCACCCGCCACCATCTCCACCTGCCGATCACAAAAAGAGGAGTTGAATTGTTTTATGATGACGAACATTGTTTTATGGCTGATGGCAATGGATTACTTCTTCCCCGGGGCAAGTTTTCATTTAATTTGAAGAAGTTAGGAGTGACCGGTTCACTTAATGGATCCATTTTATGATGATATGTATAGAGTGCTTGGATGCTTTCTATAGCGATTGATACTTTCTCGTGCTATATATAAAGCGTTCTTAGCCGAGAAAGTCATTTCCATATACATTTTAGCTGCATCACGTGGATGATCTTATACAATACACAATCTGGAGTTAGAAAATTACTAGAAGCAAATTAAAGAATACTGTTTTAAAGATCTTATTAGATACTAATCTCTTTTTGTCTGTTCGGATCTAATTAGAAAATCCTTAAAGGAGGATTAATGGCGCACGTAAAGAGAGAATCATTATTCATTAGCCAATTTTGATTCATTGATGGACGACTTTGACTTATAGTTGATTTAGTCGAATAATATTGGACGACTGGAATGGGATGATTCATCAACGGATGTACTCGGGTAGAGGAAAGGCTTATGTTCATCACTTCTATTTGCTTAACAGCCGTAATATTGGTTTTAAGGCCATGTGTGAAAGTTAAACAATTGATTTGCTAGACTCAGTGCCATCATCGTAGATTAGATAAACTATAGATTTTGAAAGAAAATAACGTGAGACTTTTGAGGATTAGTGATGAACAAGACAAATAAGGATAGTTATAGTCGAACTATATTTGACTTTTTATGGGTGGTAAATAGGAAAAAATACAAATGAAAAAGTAGAATCGTGAGAAATTTTAAGATGAGTGGCAAATAGGAAAAGTGTGGGTGGCAAATAGGTGAAACCAAATTTAATGCTAGGAAGAATCTCAACACTTCCATTTCTGTATCGTAGGAAATACCATATGGTCCTAGGAATAATATATTAGGATGAGTCTAGTCCTATTGACCCAGTCATGTGTCTCTGTTTGGTCCTATTTGGTAATATAAATTATAGTTTGGTCCTAAAAATTATTTTTTGGTCCTACGCGGATGTCATAGATGATGTAAATGTCACATTGTAGTGGCAGAAATACCCTTTTGGACAAGAGCCATATATATAGTCAAAAGGTAAGAGAGATGGAATCATTCTCAGATTTACTTTCTCTCTCTTCTTTTGTAGATCTAGTTTTTCTTTTCCTCTCAAATCTTTTTTCTAGGGTTTAATTTTGTGGAAACAAGAAACAGAGATATGAATAAGGGTGCACAGGAACCGAGCCGGACCGGCGGACCGTCCCGGAACCGGTGGAACCGTACCTGTTTGTGTACCGAACCGAGGAAGGGGGTACAGGTACCGGTCCAAAAAATAGGAACCGGGGATAAGCAGGTACAGGTACACGGTCCTGCCCTGGTCCCGTACCGTCCTGGACCGACTGTACGCATTATTTACTCGTCAGGTCAGCTGTAATGAAGATACAAAGGAAAAAAGAACCAGCGTGTCCTAACTTGACATGGTGATTGGTACATTCAATTAACCACCAGACTAACCCTGGTATTCCTTTGTTTTGATTCTTGCAAACAATACCACCTGCTTCTTTAAGGCAAAAATTACTAAGCATGACTTTATTTCTTCTGAATTAAATAAGTGAATACTTTCGGATGATCTGAAGGTAGATGGAGTAGGATGTATCTGTAAGATGGAAAGTTGTGTTCACCGGTCCAAAAGGAAATGTTTTACAGTAAGAGTATTTTTAGTGCTAGCCTGCAGGAGGATGTATGGATAACTATCAAGGATTGAAGATTACCTAGATCGTCACGAATCCTGATGTTTGTGCTTAACTAAGTTTATTGTTTCTTGGTTTTATTAGTTCATCATACTCTACCAAGAAAATAAGTACAGAGATTGTTTTAATTATATCCTATCTAAACAGACTATACTCGTATTCATGTTATGGTTGCTTTGCAAACAAATGTATTATGCTGACAACAAAATTAGCCATTATGTTTAGCTAATCTGTGTCTGCAGTACTGTAACTTTCTATTGTTGTGCATTCACCTTAGTCCCGATTGGTACCGGAACCGTACCTGGTACCGTAGTGTCCCGAATGGTACCGGAACCGAGGTACAAGGTGCAGTACCGGTCCAAAATTTTGGAACCGAGGCTAGGGGTACAGTACTCGGTCTCGCCAAGAACCGAGCCGAACCGTACCGTGTGCACCCTTAGATATGAAGATATGCATTTAACGATGAAGATTTTGCAGATTTTGATGAATATTTGCGAGAGATGATGCGACGATTTACGAGAGAATGAAGATGAAGATGAATTTTTTTCTTTTTTTGTTGTCTTTGGTGTTTGAATGATGAAGAAAGACGATGAAGATAATGATTTGAATGTTGAAGATGAAGAAACACGATGAAGACGATGAAGATGATGATGATGAAGATGAAGAAAGATGATGATTTGAGATGATGAAGATGAAGATGATGATTTGAGAGGAAAAGAAAGACGATGACGATGAAGACGATGAAGAAAAGAAAGACGATGAAGATGATGATGATTTGCTGCTGGTGTTTGAATGTTTTTTTTTTCTTTTTTGATTTTTTTAGCTTTTTGTATGAACTTCATTCCTGGTAATGAAGTCTGTTTTTTTAGCTTTTTGTATGGACTTCATTCCCGGGAATGAAGTCTGTTTTTTTAGCTTTTTGTATGGACTTCATTCCCGGGAATGAAGTCTGTTTTTTTAGCACGGAAGAACTCCTACAAAAAAAAATTAACAAGCAAGGGTATTATTGTCTATTTAATATTTTTTTAAATAATTATGGACCAAACAGTAAAGGCGTTTGACCAAAAGAGTAAACAGACATGGGCTCACCTAAAAAAGGACCAAACGATATTTTTCCCTTCTGTATCAAGGATTCTAAGACTAAGTCTTATGGGTGCTAGTCTAGCACCTAGATTAGCAGTCAGGACTACCTCCTAAGTCTTATGGGAGTGCTAATCTAGCTGCTAGATTAGCAGTCCACGTCAGCCCAGCGCTAAACCATTCAGCGCCCAGCGCTAAACAATTTAGCGCTCAGCGCTGAATGGTTCAGCGCTTTAAATCTCACCCGTCGAGATCAAAAATAAATCTCTCAAATAACAACCATTCCGCGAAAAGGTAGTTTTCAAGCGAATCATTCAACGTAACTATCTAGTATGCTACTTCACATGCTAGCAACTGGTAGGAGAGAGAACTAGTGTTAACTTTTTTGCCACACTTTTTTTTTTTGAATTGCAACACTTAAGTGCTAATCTAGCACCTTCAATCTAGCCCATAAGACTTATTCTTTCTAACTCTCTTTTGATATATTACCAATTTGAAAAAAAAAAAAAAAAAAAAAAAAAAACGTATGTTTTTGTTTGCATCTGATTTGATTCATAAGTACAAGAAATAGCAAAATTTGCAAGCTGTACGTAGGAAATTGTCAGAGCTTAAATAAAATACTCCCATATTTACTTGTTTGGTTTCTGTTTTAGAGGACCATGTACAACCATTAAGTGTCTGACGGCATCTTCTAACTTACGAATCTTATAATCTCACAGTCCAAAGTGTGTTACAAAGATTTTTTTTTGGAGATCCAAGTTTTATGAATTTAAAATTGAAGGTCACATGACATATTTTTGGGGAACATACCAGATTCTGGATGTGACAAAATCCTGATAAAGATTTTGATCAAGATCGAGTCACTAAGCATATTTCAGGTTATTATATTGATAAGATTCTTCGGTATCTACATGCACAGTTGGCCATTTACTTTAATATTTGGGTTCGGCTTGGCTAACGGGACAACCATAAATAATAAATCCGGACTGTGTTAAAACCCATGCAAACTCGAGGGTATGGCACATGCATGCTGGATAAAAAAACAGATCCTTAAATAAATTATTATGCTAACTAGTTATAAATGCTTCAAAAGAAAAAAAGAAAAAAATATATATTTTCACCTTAATTCAGGTCTATAAAGAGCTTAACGATGAACACTATATTCCTCAACATGAGAAATTAGAAAGCTTTGTTTCAAGAAAAACTAGAAATCAGTCAGTAAAGAAGATGACGCTTACTGGGAGAAGGTCTCCTAGCTTTACTTGCATCTGTAATGCCCTTCTGATGATCATAATATACATGTCAGTCTACTGCACAGGTTAGAGCGATCCATAACCGTATTAACCGGTTTTTTTGCTTTGCTTTAAGATTTTCAAACATTTTAGTACCTCAGTATCTGTTATCTAATGCATTCATGCATATCAATATCGCAGAGATGGCATCATCACAAGCTGTTGCACAAGATTGGTGGAAAAATATTTGTATACCTGGTGATGCATACATCGAAAGGACCTGGAGTAACTCTCTTAAGGATTGCAACCCTTGCTATGATTGGTGCAAAAGTGAATGCGGCGATATGAAAAGCTCGGTTGCTAGACAGGAGTGCAGAAGATCAAGTGGCGGAGTTTGGACGTCTTGTCAATGCTGCTGTAAAAAACCACCCTCCTCCCCCCCATCACCAGCCCTTCCTCCAGCTACTTCAACACCGGCCCCTTTTACAGATAATGGTTTCAGTGTTGAAAAGATATGTACTTCCGACCAATTATATCTGGAGATTAAACATGCCAAAGGAATAACTTGTGCTCTTCAACCTCTATGTGCGAACAAATGTGGGGAAGAAGGCCGCTTAAATGAAGGGAATCAATGCTTAGGAAGCTGTAGAAATGGTTGTAGGAATAATGGGTATAAATGGGTAGAACAATGTTGCTGTGGTAAGGCGATACCCTCTCCACCTCCACCATCTCCATCTCCATCTCCATCTCCCCCACCACCACCTCCACCCTCACCACCACCACCATCTCCATCCCCTCCACCACCATCTCCTTCTCCCCCACCTCCGTACCCATCACCACCTCCACCCTCACCCCCACCACCTCCAACACCTCCAACAAATATATGCAGAGCCGGAGAGACTTTTGTACCAACACCCATAGCGAGTTGCGACTTCTGCACACGTCAGTATTGTGTAAGTAAATGTTCGGAACATGGTGGTTTATTGGTGAGAATGGGGTGTGCTCCTTCTTTACTACTGTGCAGGTGTTGCTGCAAGAGCACTACCCTGCAATCATCAGCTTCTGATCTCGGTTCATCATCATTCTCAGCAATAGAATGATTAGTCTCATATTTCTACTATCATCCAGAAAAGAGCATGATTAAGTCGAGTGATCTTAGAGCAATATTAAGTCGCGCGTACTTCAATTCAGTTTGTGCATTTTTTCACGTTTGGTTTTTGTATTTGTGATGGTTATGTATGGATGGATAAATCTATTTGTACCAACATTTGCGTCGTCGTGATTTCCTTTAAAATGAATAAAAATAATATCTTAATGCTTTGTGAAACTGCCAAAATATTTGCGATTTGAAAAGAGAAAAGGCAATTCGAATATTACACGAATTCGAAATAAAGTAGTAGAACTGTAGCAAACTCTGGAATCCTTTTATTTTTTTAATAGATAAAACAGGGATAACCCTGGAGTTACAACACTTCAGCTCTATTACAAGCCATATTTTGCAACTTAACCAAAAGAGGGACCGTCGCATTGTCATCCCAATAGTTGCAATCTTGCTTGCCTAAACATAAAGTTGCCAACTTTACCGGATAAGAGTTTTCTGATCTAGTAATCAAACTTAGATTAATTAAACCTTTCATACATTAGTTATAGTTACTGTTGTTGCCTGCGTGCAACTTCTGTAGATCTTTTTTTTCTGTAATTAGTTTGCTTTTGATAGCTTCGAGGACTTTCATGTTGTCACCCTCCAACTGAATTGCTGGGTGCTTTAGTTGGTGTAACAAATGGATCGTCATTGAAGCTGCCTCTTCCTCTACATCTTCTCTTGAGATGCCTGAGATGTAGCTGCATCTAGCTCCAACGTAATCTCCTGCATAGTCAGATAACATTAGAGCCACTCCTCCATTCATAAAATTAGTGCTTACTATTGTAGCTATTGACACTTTTATTGTTATGCAGTCTATCCTAACAGGTTTAAGTCTACAATTCACCTGAACTTCTTCCCGAATGTTCATGTTTATTGACCTCCTAACTCTACTTATCATGATAGTTATTTTATCCCCTGTCCTATTGGGATCTAACTTTATTTTCCTAAACACAAGGTCACCCCTAGCTATCCATATTTCCCACAGAACAATTGTTAGTAACTCATGCCAAACAAGAACTCCTACATGAGGTTTATCTGTCATATCATACCAATTCGCTAGCCAGCTATGGAAGTTCACACAACCGTTTAACATCATGCTAACATTTATACCCAAAGAAATATAGACAAAATTAGCAAAAGCACAAAACATAAAAAGATGGGATAAGGTTTCTTCTTGTTCTCCACACATGGGGCATAACTGTTCACCCCGGGGAGGATCCTTGCTATTCTTTCATCAAGGGGTAGAATCGAGTGAACACACTTCCAGATAAATGTCTTTATCTTGGGAGGTATGTTCATACTCCATATACCTTTCCAAAATCTTTGTTGTGCCACATTTTCAGTATAACATTTTCTGATCATCTTACTACACAACGACTTGGTAGTAAACTTTCCATTTTTTTCTAGCTTCCATACTATATGATCATCCAGCTCTTTGTGTATTTTAATGTTTCTCACAGTGTCCACAACTTCCTCTTCAAAGTACTACTGAAGCATAGTGATATTCCATGTACAAAACTCTACATTACAATTCATTAACTCATTCAGATGGGTTACGCTTTGTAATTGTTGATTTGGATTCACCAACGGATCTTCATACCCCGGACACCATCTATCCACCCATATCCTGATTGTGGATCCATTGTCAACCACCCATTCCACATTTTCATCTATATTTCCAACTTCTCTATGTAGATTTTTCCAGACCCAAGAGGCTTTTGGATAGCATACGTTTGTCTTATCAAGGATATCCGTGTCATGATAGTACTTTTGTTTGTATATTTTCTCCCACAGAGAATCAGGATCTTTCATCAAGCGCCAATTTACCTTTTCCAACATAACTGAGTTGAAAAGTCGAGTGTTCAGAAACCCCATACCTCCCATGCTTTTTGGTGTGCACACCGCAATCCACGCCTTCAAAAATACACCCTTTCTCCCATTACTATCCTTTCCCCAAAAGAAGTCACGCTGTATCTTATCAATCATGTTAATGACTGCAATGGGAACTCTAAAACAATTTATTTGGTACACAGCCACAGTGGAAGAGGAAGTATGTATAAGAACAGACTTACCAGCTGTTGAAACAATTTTACATGTCCAATCCCGCAGCCTAGACTCAACTCTTTCGGCAATTTTTTGGAAAGTCTTAACTTTAGATCTATGGGTAAACAAGGGACATCCTGGGTATTTATCGTTAAGATATATTTTGTTCACTCCTAGGATTCTAGTGACACTATCTATAGTATTCTGATGAGTGTTTGGGATAAAGAAAATACCCGACTTTTCCAAGTTAACCAATTGCCGCACCTCTGTGCCAATGGCTTGGAAAATCCATGTAAAATCCAGGGTTTTCAAGGAAGGAGATCTGGTGCTAAAAACCGCCAAAAACATCCAGCAAGATGCATCGGCACCGAAGTTTTCTCCCAAATGGGAAGGGCCGTACATAATCACTAAAGCGTGTGACAGTGGTTACTACAAGATTATCAAAGAAGATGGGGGAAAGCTAGAGGCAGTCATTAACGGAAAGTGGCTTAAGGCATACTATGCCTAATCACTTCCCTGCAACATGCTACATCAAAAATGTGAACGTCCAGACACCCTCTCTGCTTTTACTTTCTTTCTTGCCAATTATCGAATTTCAATACAATCCAACAGATTAATGGAATTTCTTTATTTCTTCAAAAAAAGAAAGAAAGAGAGGAGCCTTCAAATCTCGTGATACAAATCAGAAAAGCTCATCTAGTAAATTATAATCCCTACAAAATATCATCTTCAATCGACCATGATATCTTTCAGTCCTACTCTTCAAGTCTCGAGTTAACTCTTCAATCCTCCGAGACTCCAGGGCCAAAGCTTTCTCCTCTTCCAACATGGCTTTTGTGGAAGGAATCACACCAAAGAAGAATACCAAATTACGACCTTCACAATATTGAGACAATGCCGCAACCACTAATATTAAACTCCAAGGATTCACGGAGTGGACACCATGTTCTCCCACCTTTGAATGGATGACTCACAAACAAAGACGGATGGACATATTCTCCATCTCAAAGAATCATTGGCAAAGAGACAGGTTCACTACGGAAACCAAGGCGGACGAACAAAGACTTCACTACGCTCTTGGTAGCAATATGGCCGTATGTCTTCCATATCCTCGTATAAAGGACCACGAATTCTTTCCGCACCAGAAACCGCCAACATTCCGATAATTGGAGGAGAGACACCTCATACGAGTCCCAAACGACAAACCTCGCATAGGGGTATTCATGACAAAAGAGCCCTAAATCGGCGTTCTCCAAGTCTCAGCGAGTCAACAAGGTTGGATTTGAAGGGAGGGGAACGACTAGGTCATCCTCGTCGATAACAAAGAACGCATGCTCCAACGGGATATCTCTGCACAAAAGGGAAATTTTCCATTCATCAAACAAGTGGTAAAGCGAACGTCAGTCCACCAAAGAAGAAGAAAACATACCGGTATGATTTTCTTAACCCGAATAACCTTTGTTGGGATGCTCCTGCAAGAGTCGGGCCTCGCGCCTTCACCTGGAGAATCTGGCTGGTTAGAAGATGATTCGTCTCGTGCGACATGACAAAGAGAGAAACTCGACAAAAAGAACCCTTTCTCAAACGAGGGAGATGATACAATTACGTTGGGTATGAATACGAAACCTTAAAAAAGGAAAGGAAGCAACGAGGGACATAACGCTTCCAGATTTTAGCATGGATAATGCCCGGAATGAAGCCGCGCGCGTGAAGGAAGGCAAAACAAGGAAAATTTGCTATCTGTAGAAACACCTACTCCCTCCTTGTTTACACCGGTCCTGCCAGCTAGCACAATCGCCTTCCCCACCTTGCGCCGGGTCCCACCATCTAGCATGCTCTGGCTTCCCAACTCACGCCCAACTTCCCAACGTCGCCCAAGTTGCACCGGTCCCACCAATTGCGCCAACTTCCCAATGACCGCCCAAGTCGCGCCGACTAGCACACTCGACTTCCCACCTTGTGCCGGTCCCGCCAGCTAGCACGCTCGCTTTCCCAACTCGCGCCAACTTCTCAATGCCGCCCAGCTTCCAGTCTCTCAATGATGTTGACTCCCCAATCGTGCAAGCCTCCCGATTTGTGCAAAATTGACAGAGGCAAGGATTTCAAATCCTATTTATAAAAGGTCAGACAAGCCTCCTCAATTGTCTTTACGATTTGCTGCTGATAGTTTGTCACCATCTTATGCTTACCTCGCAACAAATCTCCTGTTCCGAGCGAAGCAGGGGACTTAATGTTGATGGTGGTTTTTAAACAAAGGGTAAAATCGTAAAACCCCAAATAACCTAATGTCACCGGTGACACATTTATTAGGACATTTAATGCATGAAGTAATTAATTAATAGTGGGTATTTTTTTCAAATTAGGGTTACAACGAACAAAACCCTAATTCCCCTCCGTGCCAATGGCAAATCATGCCAGCCACACCTAGCCCAAGCTAGCCGCACCTCTGTACCAATGGAAAATCATGCCAGCCACACCAAACGCGCCAAAGCATGCCAACCATGCTAGCCGCACCTCCGTGCCAATGGCAAATCATGCTAGCCACACCTAGCCTAAGCTAGCCGCACCTATGTGCAATGGCAAATCATGCCAGCCACACCAAACACACCAAAGCATGCCAACCATGCTAGCCGCACCTCCGTGCCAATGGCAAATCATGACAGCCACACCTAGCCCAAGCTAGCCGCGCCATGCCAAACACACTTTGCCTTGGCCCTAGCTATGCTAGTCACACCAAGCACGCCAAAGCATGCCAACCATGCTAGCCGCACCTCCGTGCCAATGGCAAATCATGCCAGACACACCTAGCCCAAGCTAGCCGCGCCATGCCAAATGCACTCTGCCTTGGTCCTAGCTATGCTAGTCACACCAAACGCGCAAAAGCATGCGAACCATGCTAGCCGCACCTCCGTGCCAATGGAAAATCATTCCAGCCACACCTAGCCCAAGCTAGCCGCACCTCTGTGACAATGACAAATCATGCCAGCCACACCAAACGCGCAAAAGCATGCCAACCATGCTAGCCGCACCTCCATGCCAATGACAAATCATGCCAGCCAAACCTAGCTCAACCTAGCCGCGCCATGCCAAACACACTCTGCCTTGGCCCTAGCTACGCTGGTCACGTCACGCCAAGCGAAACACCCTTACCTTGGCCCTAGCCGCGCCATGCCAAAGTAGCACCCGCACCTAGGCTTGCAAACCATGCAACCTAGGCCAAATTGGTCACGCATGCCATTGGCACATGCCAACACGCATCACTGGTAGCTTTTCTTACCAAGCAAGGGCCCAATAGGCCAAGCATGCCATTGGCACATGCCAACACGCATCGCCGGTAGCTTTTCTTACTGTGCAAAATTCTAATGGCCGAGCATGCCATTGGCACATGCCAACACTCTCGCTGGTAGCTTTTCTTACCAAACCGTGGCCCTAATGGCCGAGCATGCCATTGGCACATGCCAACAAGCTCGCTGGTAGCTTTTCTTACCAATCCGTGGCCCTAATGGCCGAGAATGCCATTGGCACATGCCAACACGCTCGCTGGTAGCTTTTCTTACCAAGTCGTGGCCCTAATGGCCAAGCATGTCATTGGCACATGCCAACACGCATCACTGATATCTTTTCTTACCAAGTCGTGGCCCTAATGGCCACGCATGCCATTGGCACATGCCAACACGCATCGCTGGTAGCTTTTTTTACCAGGCCATGATCCAAGTTGTCCACGCATGCCCTTGGCACATGCCAAACACGCACGATGGTAACCCAACTTGCAAGTCGTGCAACCTAGGCCAACTTGGCCGTACGCGCCATTGGCACATGCCAAAACCCACGCTGGTAGCCTAACTTGCAAACCGTGCAACCTACCGCCAAGGCATTCCGCACATGCCATTGGCACATACCACACATGCCACTAGCAGCTCTATGCATTGCCACTTACACTCAACGTACAACCTACCACCGAGGCATTCCACACATGCCATTGGCACATGCCACACACGCCACTAACAGCTCTGGCACTGCCACTTGCGCTCGAGGTGCAACCCGCAACAAAGGCAACCGCACATGCCATTGGCACATGCCACACGCGCCCCTAGCAGCGCCACTTGCACTCAAGGTGCAACCAACACTCGAGACATCAACACAAACTGGGGGATGCTTTCCAGGGTATTGGTTTGGGTATCACAGACTTCAGGCACAGACACTACGCTCACATTAAGAAAGCGTGAATAGGAATAAAGCGGTCAAATAAATGAGGAAATAATGGTGAAAACGTTTTCACCCATAAACACCTTGTGGTTACCACCTCCTCCCATTATTTCACCCTTTACTCTCTTCCTTCATGAGGCCAGTGCGTTTCAATCTCGACTTGTATAAATAGGTCTTACCTATTTCCACCGCACAACAAGTCTCGGTCGGGAAAAATACAACACTCTCGTAAAAGGCAACTTTGCAAGCTCTCCAAAAAAGCTTTCATCTCTTGCAAGCTTCCGAAGCTTTCACTTTCTCGATACAAGTCGAGACACTACTCTCCCAATTATTCTGGTCTCAACACCTTTCTTTGATTCCCTCCCCGAATCAACCCTTCTCCTCCACTTTGTGACCGAAGCAAGTCCGGGAACGGCCATTTCTTGGTTTAGGCCTGACTTGTACAGATTGATCTCTCGAATCTATAAAGTGCTCACGTGCAGCACATTTGTTTAGGTTTAAACCAGTTTCTCACTCACCTACCGAATTTACCAAAATCGGCGGAAACGATTTTTACCCATAAACACCTATATATGTATACAAAATATAAAATATGCCATGTACAACACCCCAAGCAACATCTTAAAAATTCCTAAATGATCCATAGTATTTTCTAGAACTATATCATGCCCTTAATTTAACGGATATGGATGTCCAACGGATTTTCAAGGTTGCATCCGGGCCCGATCCGTTGTCCGTTGGATTTCAAAAATTCCATCCGCATCCAACCCATTAACGAACGGTCCGAGGATCCATCCGCAAATAAACGGTTGGTCCCGGTTAAATCCACGGATTACAGGCCAAATGCTCACCCCTACTCTGATTAGTGATGTTGTTGCTCGTCTCTATAGGGCCTGTCCTATTTAGTAGGCCCAAATAAACACGGCCCGTTTAGCAAATGGTCTTACCAAGTTTGGCCGTTTGGCCGGCTTGATAACCCAACTTGACCCTAGTTTCCTTTCCTTTTTAACCGCAATTAACAATAATAATCCCTTTATAAGGAAAAATTATCGGACATAATGTCAATCTCTTGGAAACAACTTAACCTTAGGTCTGAGCCCTTCCTTGACACCAAGCATCTCGTCCCTAGGGCACCCACATATGATACAAACCACACTTGGTGCCTTACTCCAGTTAATCGGGTAACACCAATCTTACCAATTGGTTTTTGTTTTTCCTCCTAAATTATGGGACAAGCTTTATATTGTTGCATTATAATTGATCAAGTTTAATATAATATACATATAATTCAGCTCTTGAATGAAGAATGAAATTTAAACCAAGTGGTACTTTCTTCATGCTTAGAACGCTGTAATGTCAACAATATATCCCATTCACTGATTGAAAGCATTCATATATTCCCTACATTAAAAGGCAGTTTACTCCCTCTCTCCGTGTTTATCTCATTCGCCTTTGTAGATACTCCACTGCACTACCGAAGCGTATACGCCTACTGTTTCAACATGAACACCAAATAGATTAGAGAAGATTTCATTTATTAGACAGTAGATAAATCGTGTGTACTGAATTGTCTAATAAGACTACACTTTACAAGGCGTAATACAGAAATTTGTCTTTATCCAGTACAATTATGAATGAGAATTAACTGGCAGACTTCTCTGAAAGGTTTGGGTACTTAAATGTCTGCCGAATGTGAGTGGAGGTTCTAAGGTCGAGAGCTTACATGCCACCTTATAATAGTGGAGTTTATTGCTTGTATTTCATTGTTGTTTTGCAGAACCCGATTGTAGGGAATTGCTTTGCGTATTCCTCAACGTCATGACGGAGCTGTTTAATTTCAGACTGAATGCTGGCACTGTTTTCAACTGCGGCCATAAAGTCCTTCAATTTTGCACCTACAGATGTCACATACTATTAGAAATGCGAACCAAGTATAATTAGCACATATTATAGAAGCACACATCGAAGGCGTGAAATTAGGAACCTTTTTTGCATTCAGCTTTGGCTTTCAAGGCCAAATTCACAGCAGCATCAAAGAACTCTGCTACTTTAGCGAAATCTTCCTCAAGGAATCCCCTTGAAGTGAGAGCAGGTGTTCCTGAATCACAAAATGGACGAGGGAATTCATTAAGCCAGATTTTAGCAGTTTACCTAATTATAAGCAATTATTCAATACCCATGTACTCTAAACGTAAAGGAAAAGTTTACCCATTCGAATGCCACCAGGAACCATGGCAGACACATCCCCGGGAACAGTGTTCTTGTTAGCAGCAATATGAACCAATTCCATTACTTTCTCAACTCTTGAGCCATCAATACCCTGCAGTGTTTAAGACATAAGAAAAGAAACTCTTGAGTATCTATTTCCACCGAGCTGCTGGAAATAGACAAGACATGCACTGGAAATAGACAAAACATGCACATAATGACAAGACATGACCATAAAGTAAGAAAATTCATCTCTTTGTATGCCACAGAAATGATTACTTGACGGCAATGTTCCTTCTAAATATTGAGGAATTAAAGTGGAAGTTTTTTCTACTAACCTTGTTTTTCAGATTGACCAAGACTAGATGGTTCTCAGTACCACCGGAAACAAGGTCATATCCCAATGCGTTCAAGGTCTTCAAGAGTTAACATGTCACAGCATAAGAAAATGAATGTTAAGAGAGTATGACAACAGTACCTAATTCCAACGGAATATAACTGTGTAAAGCCTTACTTTGGCAAACTGTGAGCAATTTTTGAGAACTTGTTCTTGATAAGCCTTGTATTCTGGAGTAGTTGCCTGCATCACATGACAAGCAAAATTAATCTACAAGAGTTTTGCATATGCAGCTCAAGGAAAACACTTATCATATGATTCATATCAACGAAATCGGCAAATCCTGTGAATACCAATATCCGCAACATTAATGAATGTTGACATTATAAACCAAAATTGTTGACCGGGTTATGAGCAGATCAAGGTAAAAGAGTAACAACACATGAATACACAGAATGAATGCCTTTTTTCTACAGGACAATGCCTGAAGGAGATGCTAATGTGTGTGTTCGTGTGCATCTACCTTTTGAAGAATTCAAAATGAGTAACATTCAATTATGGAAGATACAGGCGACTGTAAATGGACGCTCTTCTTCAACCAGAGTGAGAAGAATGAGAAAAGGAAAACAAAGAAGGACATGCTGCCATAATGAATAAAAATATAAAATCCAATTATCTAAAGAAGACGTGGATCAGTATACAAACCTGTTTCAGTGCAACTGCTAATCCAGTAATCGTGTGATTGTGTGGACCTCCTTGAAGCCCAGGAAAGACAGCTTGATTAATTTTGTCCTCATAGTCATACATGACCTACAAGACAGAATGAAATATTAGATGTGGAATCTCAATCCAAAATCAGAAGAACACCTGAAAGGATGTAAAAGCAAGCACAACTAGGATTCCAAAAGCTGGCCTATAATGATAGAGTAAGAAAATAAAATTCGCCTTTTCTGAATAAAACTGACCTCTTTGCCTTGTTTGTTGACTTCCTTCAATCCCTTTCTGTAAAAAATCATCGCCCCACGTGGTCCACGAAGGGATTTATGTGTTGTAGTGGTCACCACATCGGCATATTCAAATGGAGATGGGATGACACCAGCAGCAACAAGCCCACTGATGTGAGCCATATCTGCCAACAATATAGCTTTTTGCTTGTCGCACACCTACAAATCCGTGATTAGTTTTCAGTTGGTAGGCAGACCCGTGTAAAAGTATAAATATAGGTATGACAAAGGGAAATGAAACCTTGGCCCTTAAATTATCCTTTTCCTATCCTACCAATATGTTGAGAATATAGTATGATCAGCAAAATGATAGCACTGGGGACTAATGAGCATTATCAACTGGCTGGCAATGATTTCACATTGCCAAAGTCCAAAGATGCCAAAGAAAAATATAAACTGAAAAATAAGGTCAGTTGAGCTCCGTTGTACTTATGTAGTTTACCTGGCGAATGCGTGCATAATCGTAGAATCGTGAATAAGCACTTGCACCAGCAACTATCAGTTTCGGCCTGAAGAGTGTAGCGCTCTTCTCCAACTGATAATGGAAATTACAGAACAAGAAACAATCATCTTCAGCATTATTTTGTGAAAATAGTTACTCCTATGGTTGCGAACTTATGTTACAACCGATAATCAAAACTATGTACCTGATCGTAATCAATGTAACCAGTGCTCTCATCCAATCGGTATGGCATTGTCTCAAAAAATATGGATACAGCGGATATCTTTTTGGTGTCGGTCTGCACATTAAAAAAATACAAACATAAAGTTCAATTCAGAATACTATGTGTTTCAATGAAAATATTGCTCACTCATGCTCCATTGAACATGCATGTGATAGATGCGGCCCGCGTATTAGATCAAGTTCTCATTCTGGTTGACATCAATTTAAGTTGGAAATAGAAGAGTGACAATAACTAGACGCACCTGATACCCGTGAGAAAGATGCCCACCATGTGGAAGGTCAAGTGCCATAATTCTCTCGTGGGGCTTCAATAGTGCAGTGTAGACTTGGAAATTGGCAGGGGACCCAGACAGAGATTGCACGTTAACTGCAGAACACAAAGTTTATTAGGCTCTCAAAAGATTACTTAGTACCAATATAATTCACTTACTCCATTTCAGACAAAACCACGATTAATTTTACTCAAACATCAGCGAATTACTTTAATTTTCTTAACATCTGATCTGTCAATCTACTGTTATAGTTCAACAAAAGCTTCAATTTATAATTTCAAATCTCCCGTGTGCCCCAAAAATCCACTTGATACTGTAGAAGAAATCAGACATTGGTTTAGGCTCTACAGAGAGATCCTCAGAATCCCTACCCCACCAAAGAAGCAAAAACAGTGAAGAAAAACAAACACTAACAAGAAAGAGACATTTAGAGCAACTATAATTGGGCTTGAGATAGCTCGTTTTATTTATTTTTAATCTCAGATGGTGAAGATGGATATACTAACACGCTAGACAGCAAAACGGATGAAATCCAAATTTGTAAAGACAAGAAAACCAGTTGAAACAAACTAAAAGAGACTGGGATAGTTTTTCCAGTCTCCCATGAAAGCTACACAACTCCAAATGTGGAAAAAGGAAGAATAATGAAAAATCAAAAACCTAATGACGAAAAGGAAAGGAAAAGGGTCAATTATCACCAAAGAGAACACAACATATGAATAAAAATATACCTCCCCACTTAGCAGGATCCAAACGGAAGGCCTCCAAGGCACGTTTCTGGCACAAGGTTTCTGCCATATCAATGTACCTGAACAAATCATTCTAACTTTATTTCCATAGAAATCAATCCAAACAAAGCGCAATAACAATAATTGAAGGAAAAAAAATGAAATAAAATTGAATTATGTGTCATACTCGTTTCCTCCATAGTATCTAGCACCAGGATATCCTTCACTGTATTTGTTAGTCATGATAGAGCCAACAGCTTCCATGACCGACACAGATGTGAAATTCTCTGAAGGAATCAATTCCAGACCCTAAAACAACACACATCGAAATCAAAATTAAATACTCACCACCAATTCAATTCAATCCAATCATCTATAAATTAAAAATCCTATCTATAATTTTGTAGATGAAGAGATAGTTAGTACCTTCCATTGCCTAGCTTTCTCAAGCTCAATAATGTCAGCAATCTCTGGATCCACTTCTGATAATGGTGCATTCAATTGCTTTGGCCACTGAAAAACTCAATCAAATTCCATCAAAACTCAAAATGAATCTAAAAGAACAAAAACTACTGAAAATCAATGAAAAATGAAATAGAGATCTAATAGGTTATTACTTGAACACGAGATTTATCCTTAGAATCATCAACAGCTTCACTTGGTAGAGATGACTGCAACAAAAACAAAAAAAAAAATCAAATCAAACCACAAACCACAAACCAAAAGATACAAATCCACTGAGCTTCAAAAGTAAGAGAGGGGAAGAGACAGGTACCATGCAATAGTAGGAATCGGCATTGAAGAGAGGACGGATAGGTTTGTTGATTGAAGAAGATGAGAGCCTGCGAAGTGCCATTGCCATCGCCATTTTTTCTCGTTCTCTGAACTCTCTCTCCTCTCAACCCCAAGAAAAGATTTCTCTCACTAAAAAAATAATTTTAGTGGTGGGATTTAGGATTGGTGGGGGTTGGTGGTGGTGTGGTGGAGATAAAACTACTGCGCTCTCTGCCTCTGCTTTAAATTAAAAAAAAAAAAAAAAACTAAATCATTTTGTCCTGTCCCCAGCCTTTTTGGGAAGTAGGTAAAAATAAAAATAAAAATTAAAATAAAATTAAAATGTTTGATTAATGAGAATTGATGCTAATCACCATTCAGTAATTTTTTTTTTTTTTTTTGTGGAATAATTTCTGTTTCTGGTTGCTAAACAAGCTCTTTAGTTACCCATGTTGTATGCAATAGCACACTTTTATGCTGTAATGAATTGTTGCGGCTCATGGGGTTGTAACTCTGTAATGGAGGTAAAATTGTTGGAGGTTGAATTTGTTCGATGTAAATCTTGCACTCTGATTTGGGTTAAGATTAGTTTCTACTTATTTCTTTAGTGAAAACATTTGTTTTAGGCCTCTAGTAGCAGTGCTGTTTTAGAAAATAGTACACTGCCTTAAGTTAGATCACCTGAATGCATTATATTGTTAATGATATGTTTATTATTAGTGTAGATCATTTGCAGGTAAAAGTACTGACGTTCCACCAACCATTTTGAGGTAAATTGGCACCATCAACACCAACAAAATTAGATACCACTACTAAATATAAGAGGTTAAGAATAATTCGATGGTAGTACAAATTAAAATTGGGAAAGAATAGCCACGTATAGGATGGGTTGCTGGTTACAAGCCAAAAACAAGCCACACAATGCCTATCCAATTTCATCCATTATCTCCACAATTCTTGGCCACAAAGGGCCACTCATGCATTTATTCACATTTTCTATTTTTGTTTCTTTGAAAAATAAATCTTTAATTCACATGAGTGAATGTATATCTTCAAGTTCTCAAAATGATGTTCCACTGCCACAAACCAGTGGAACTGTCTCAATCAAATGAGATGAGTTTCTGAAATTGCTTTCAGTTTGCTCTGGACCTCTGGTGAACATCTGTGTGTGTATTCAGTATATGAACTAAGGGTTCAACTCTCAACTAGCTAAAAGTTTGTTCTTATGAGAATTACAGGACCTGACAGAGCATACCGGAGGCCATTTCATACTCTATGGCTGCTTGTTTGCACCGCAGAATATAATTTCTGTCCAAAGATAAACAACAGGAACTAAAACCCGCAAAAAGCGAACCAAAGCAGGGGAAAAAAAAAAAAAAAGTGAACCAATTCAATAGTTGTCAAAAGAGCTGACATTTGAAATCTAAATTACACTCGACTTCAATGATTTATAAATTGATGTTTACAAAGGGTGCTGATTCTACAACATCCCAAACCAGAAAATTTCCACAAGGAATAGGAATAGATAGAGATAAAATGAAACTTCAATGGGGAATGAGGGTTTTTACAAATCAACTGAACACTGCCTACTTCCGTTTGATGTCCGAAATTCAACGGGTACTTCAAGTATTAGCTAAAAGTTCTCTTATATTTCACATCTCACGGCTAATATACTACCCCTACCTTCTCATCTGTACAACAGTTTACATGCATAATGCATAATGAGAACCATCAGAAATATTCGATGACAGGATATGCAAGTTTTCCTCATAAAGTTCTGTCTCATTAAGATAGGTTCTCCCAGCAATAAAGTTCAAAAGGATATTCTTACCAGAAATTTTCAAATCCGAAGATATCCCCCTCTTTCTGGAACTCCCATGGTTCTTCTTAGAAACGACTTTCTATTCAAGGACCAACTCCTTTTAAGTGCTCTTCGCCTTCTCCATGTAGATATATAGACATAGACAGTTGGGAACATGAAGCAAAGAAATACTAAAAAGAGTGTTATTACACAGATAAGCATCACATTGAGGAACCCATCTTTTAGTTTAGGATTTTTTTGCTCCGTCCATGGAACACCTCCGACATTCATTCCGAACACTGTTGATTAAGAGAAACCACAGGAGACAATCAAATTTAGATTTTCATGAGATTCAGCATTACAAATTTACAAAAGAAAGATGAAGCAGAATTATGTATCTAAGATAATAAAGATCTATGAGAATAATGTACCTCCTGTTATGATGGATAAAGGGAGGAAAATGATTGACAGGAAGGAAAGATAGTAAAGCTTTCTGTTTATTTGCTCCGCTTGCCAACTATCAAGACCAGCCTGGATTGCTGAAACACGATTAGCTATAAATCCGACATTCTCTTTTAGCCTCCTAAGACGTCCAACTAGCTCTTCTAGTGAAACAATGTCTTCACTCGCAAACCAACTCTTTGTCGCACATTTTTCTTTAACACGTGGAAACACTTGCTCCCCATGCGCAATCACCTTGATGATAACAAAAAGTAAAACCTAATGTCATACTATGAAAGCGGAATATCAGCTTATGAGTTCATTAAACATTCAGAACATATTCGTCTCATTTTAGGCTCATAACACCACAAGACACCATTCATCACTGTTCACACGTACAGGTTGAGAGTACCTGTATGAGGCTTTGTATATTCAGGTGCATTTTGGGTAAGCTTCTGTCATCCAGCAGTTTTGCAAAAGCAAATGCTGGAAGACACAAGATTCCCCAAAATGCACCTGAAAAAGCAAATGCTGGATCACCTTAGATAGTAACAAAAATTAAAAGCTAATGTCATACTATGAAAGCTGAATATGTAGCAGCTTGTGAACCACTGAACCTTAAGAATGCCTCATTCTGGATCAAATATAAATAACACCACAAGAGACCATTCATCACTGTTGACACAGATTGAAACTTGAAAGTACCTGTAGGAGGCGCTGTATATTCAGGTGCATTTTGGGGAATCTTCTGTCATCCAGCATTTGCTTTTTCAATGCAAAACCACCTACATCCAACAGAAATATAAGGCGAGAACTATGGACAAAATAAAAATAAGATAGTGCTTGGATTGATTAGGTGTGATTCTATTGAGAAAAAGATCGACCAACGGTTTCCCATTGGCGAACTCATTTTCTCTACCAGTATTCTAGAGCACCAGAAAAATACAAAAACATACAGGGGGAAAAAAAAATAAAAAAATAAAATAACGGATAGTGCAACAATGATTCAGAAATAGGTATATTCGTTTACTTGCCTAGTGATTCAATAAGATGAAAAATAAAACTTAGAGGAGTTGTCCTTGATAGAAAGTCATTTCTAAGAACCATAGAAGTTCAGGAAAGAGGGGGATATCTTCGGCTTTGAAACTTTCTGGAGAACAGAGAACAGATAAGAGTGAGAGGGTAATAGGATTTTAAGCTTCAAATCATCATTTGAGGGTAGATGCCATTATATAACAATAAAGGATACATAACGGCCCATGAGAGGGTTGATAATGCATTTGAAGTGACAAAGTAAATTAGATAGCTAAACATGATAAACCTCTCTCAACTACTATCTGACACTAATATACCACAATGCATGACTCACTCAATAAATATGAACATAGTAATGCAAACAACAACAGAGAAAGATAAAAATTTAAAATGCATTATTAAAAAGAAAAATTACCTTTGTCTAGTTCGATCTCAACTGAGTCCAACTCCATCTCAAGCTTGGTAACTATATCCTGAAGGTGGTCCATGTGTGTGTCAATAACATGCACCACAAGGTTCGCGATTGTCTTGGGTACAGGATTATCAGCTTCTTCAGAATGATTCATTGTCAATAGAAACTCAAGAACATGTTCCCTAATCACTATTGCACCACCATTTTCGATCTCTTCCTCCTTACGCCTACTACTAGGACTCTCAACACTAGGAATTTCTGAAAGTAGAGATTGCCCCGTCGGTGAGAACCCCAATCTAGGAACACGCCCCAACGATACAGTAATCAAAGAATTCTCTGTTACTCTAGCAGCAATCCTAAGTGTAAAATTACTCGACCCTGGTCCAGGAGAATTCACCCTAAATACAAACGCCCCATCAACATGACCACAAAACGGTCCATTCGTCACAAGCGATAGTATATCCTGTAGTTTCAAAGGCGGACAAAGTACATCGATTAAGTATTGTGCCAAGACTGATAGTTTCTGATTCCCTCTTGGTAATTCAACATGATACCAATTAAACTCTCTACCACTACCTTCTGTCAAATCCCATTCTTTGTTAAAATAACCTCCTACACCATCAAATCTGTAAGCCTTTTGTCTAACAGCACCAGGAAAACGAGTCCGATAAAGCCGAGACTCCCTAGGAAATTCAGTAGAGGGATCTCTATCCAATGTATCTATTGTCTCAACTTCTTCCACATTCTGATCCTCCATTTCAAGCTCCATAATAACACTTCCACACCCCAAAATTCAGAATTCAAAATTCAAAAAAAATAAAAAAAAATCCAAGAAAACCCTTTGCTATTCTCTTCAAAATTTGATTAATTCAACAGATCAACAACACATATAATAGCAATTGATCGGATCTTGCTAATCATTTTTCATTGAGGAATAAAATCAAACACTTAGAAGACGAAAATGCTTACGCTCAAATCTTGACCGGATCATAATAAAATGATGAACATAAGAAAGAACCCAGAGAGAGAAACTTCACCTTGAATGATTCAGAGTCTGAAATATACAAGTTGATGATGAGAAGTAGAGAATTCCGACATGAATATCTCTATCTATGGATATGGAAAAAGACCCAGATTTTGAATTGATTTTCCTTGGACTTTGTTCATTACACAAATCAAAGATTGGGTTCTGATTAAGATAATTAATGAGATGAGGAGAGAGAAGGGGGAATAAAGAATTGAATTGAAGGAGAAAATTGAAGGAAGGAGAAAGGTAGTAACAAAACTGGAGCTCTTTCTTTGAAGCTTCCCTCTCCTTTCGGGGGGATCACGTGAAATTTCACGTGATTGTCAGATTTTAGTTATTGTGTATTATTGAATTAATTAATGATAATTAGTGGAAAGTGATTCATATGAAAAAGACATTTTCTTCTGTACCTCCAAATGAAGTGGAAATTGAAAAAATACCCCACTTTTTCAAGGGTCTTCACAAATACGCTTAAGGGTTTCACAAATACCCCTAAAGGGTATATTTTAAGTTTTTAGGGTATAGTTTTTGGCACATCTAAAATTATATTAAGTCAATTCAACCTCCGTAGGAGGTTGGGTTGACGTTTTCACGTCGTCGAACATACTTAGTTCATTTTTATTATCCAAAAAAAAGATTTAGTTCATTTTCATTATCCACTTAAAAATACCACTTAGGGGTATTAATAAAATGGACATGGGTATTTGTGAAGGCCTTATATTCTAGGGGTATTTAAATAATGTTTCCCCAAATGAAATCACCGAACTCATTGAGAGCATCTCCAACAGTGGGTGTAAAAATTCCAACCTGTAAGTCTAATTAAGACCTTTTATTTATGAGATTCTATACATACAGTAAATATAAGACCTTATAATTAAAAAAGAACTATCTGCAATAGTCAAGGGTTTAATCTAGGGCTGTCAATGGGTACCCGTTACCCGCTACCCGGAACCGGACCCGCCTAATTGGGTCCGGTTCTGGGTCCTAAAGTTGGACCCATTAGCCACTTAAGACCCGGCGGGTAATTACCCGAATAGACCGTTTATAACCGGTCCAACCGGATCCTACCCGACGGTACCGCGGGTAATGGGTACCCGTTTATTTAACCTTTTGATCATTTTTTTAGCAAAATTATAGGTATTTTGCTAGCTTTGGCTTTGGCTTTGATTTTTTTTTATTTTTGATTTTTTTTCTTACATTTAATCTTTATTTAGTACATTAATAAAGAAATAATAATAAATTTTTATAAAAATAATTTATATTCAAGTTAAAAAGAGAAAGAAATTAAGATTTTAATAGTTTTTTTAATACCCAACGGAGATTCCGGACCGACGGGTATTTAGGACTTTAAACGGGTCCGGTTACGGCCAACACATTATGGAACCGGACCCGGAACCGTGAGGACCCGAACCGATGTTGATATGCCGGTCCTGGTTCAGGCCATGTACTACAGGGAGGACCCTTAACCCGTTGACAGCCCTAGTTTAATCCTTAAAATATTTTGTATGATAAAATTTTAAACGTTTATTTTTACTTTAGCTAATTTCTAAAAAAATAAAATAAATGAAAATATGACGTGGAGGTGCAAGTGAAGGTGTCAATAAGACTTTCTTGAACACCTTCATATTTATTTTCACATCCCACCTAGTTTGTAGGATCCAACCATTGGAGATGGATTTATGTTAATTAAGGGTCTAAAATCCTATGTGTCATGAAAGATAAAAGGATTCACCCTCTATTGGAGATGGCCTGAGTCGATGCATTTATTTTTTCGAAAATGATTGATACACCGACCAGTTTCAACCAAGCTGGGTACCGTGTGAGAGGGAGGGTGGGCCCATTCCTACCCCACTTCCTATCCCAATGTTGAGAGGCATGCCAGGACCGTCCGATCCTTTCTCGGTATCCACCTCGGTGCTACCTTCGGTGCGTGTAGCAAAGTTCTTATTTTTTTGAGTCGGATTTGATTCAACTGAATTAAAAATTTGTGGATTAGTAGTGGTTTGATCTCATGAATTTGGGACATTTTATTCCATGGTCTGAATCGGGTCGCGAGTCAGATCTGACTCAAACTGGAAAACAAACAGTTTGACATCCGACTCCTGCTCAAGACTTCAAGTAGGCAAAAACAAACACTTTGGTGGCCAAAGAAAGGTAGATCCATGCGCAAAGTGACTAGTGTTTGTCAGATCTGAGCTGGTGTATTATTTCCCAATTAGTGGATTAATTAATTAATTATGGGATTTATTATTACTGTACGTGGAAAGTGATTTGACATTAACATAGTAATACATTTTAATAAAGGTATGAACGAGAAGATTTTCTGCGGCATTTGGTTGTTTTCAGAGGCAAACATATGTTACTACTTACGGCATGGATTACACCTGATCTTAGTCAATGAGATTTGTTAATTAGTATAGAACTTACACAAGCAAGCACCAGTAAAGAAGGTTATAAAACTTGGAAAATAATTGAGATGAAAATAAAATAAATGACATGAATCATGGAGGCGCAAATATTTTCGGGGAAGGTTCTTCTCTAATGGGATGACCAAATGATAAATTTCATTGATCAAAAAGTATGATATAAAATATTTGAACCAGCTAAAATGCTTATTTTCTCAATACCAGGCTACTAAGAAAGCATTTATTTCAACAAATGGAGTCGTTGGGGCATGGACCTCCTAATGTTCCCTCTGTTGCGCCTAATGGTATCATTTCTGGTTCCCAATCTCTGCATATTGTTAAAAGTTTTATTACCCCAAAATAATTGACGGTTTTCTTTTTTATCACAGTGCCAGATGATCATGGAAATCAAACTGAGGAATATCCCAATGATCACGTGAGTTCACCTAAAACAACTGTATATTCCTATACCATTTATCCATATGCTTCAGCACGTTCATTTGCGAACCAAAACAAGTTCAGAATTTTATTTTGTGTAGATGAAGGAAGCAGAGAGTGCTTCCAAAAAGGCTTGTGATGATGAAATGTCTCTTGAATATCCGAGCGCATCTGGTGGAGATAATTATAATGAACAGAATCCCTCGAGCCCTGTCCGTAGGTCGATACATGCTCGTCGCAGGAAAGAACGGAGGAAATGGATGGCAGCTGGAGTTTCTCTCTACCTTCCGGAGGATTGGGTCCCCAAAACTGTACAGATTCCTGATTCCCTACGGTCACAATGTTGCTAGATATTGTAGTTTATATACCAGCATAGCATAATGCACTCGATCGTTGTAATTTACCCCTGAATTGGAAACTTAATGTCGTTTCTGATCATGTGACAGATTGAAGGTGATCCCGCAAATGCCCGATTTATTGAAGGAAAAGCAATTTCAGTTGAAGAAAGAAGTGGAATAGAAAAAGTGGTTAGTAGTAAGTCATCGGAAATATCTGATCCTGTAAGTCAAGAGCAAGAAGGCAGTGACAACTCTACGTAATAAACGATATTTCAAAAAAAAAAAAAAAAAAAAAAAAAAAAAAAACTTCTATCTTGAAAATTGTTATCTGTTGCTTAGTTGATTTTATAAGTTTAGGACATTAGATGTGTTGATGCTGTGTCCTCTGGGTGTATATTGATATGATATGATATGCATTTACCCTGTTTCAATAATCTAGTCCTATGAGTACTATGAATGGTAAGCACGTCTGCACGTGCGTGATTTGCAGTTTTAGTGTGAAGTTGATATAACATTTATACATAACATCATTCTGGTCTTTTTTTCTTCCAAAAGAGTAGATGCATGATACAATTGCCAATTTATGCTGCAGTATGATAGCACTCGCAAACTGTTGCCAATCAACCTCGAAAAACAAAGGGAGCAAATTCCCTCTGTCGAGGAAAATACTGAAGTCTGGGCCAACATTATTTGCCTCGACAGAGACTATTCACAAGAGTCTGATCCATACATCCCCATTCAGCAAGAAACTAGTTCACCAACAAGGCCTCTTTCTGCAGATTTGAATCAAGGGAGGAACTCTCAACCTCAAGGTCAGAACAACACGAAAACCGGCCATCCTAAGGTACTTATCATTTGAACACTTTTGTTAAATCTATAGACCAATGCATTTTGGGTCCTGTTGAGCAATTTCGATTATCCACATTTGGAAAATTTCAAGTTCTACTTCTACCATTTGAGGTCTAACCTTGACTATTCTACTTTGACTTCCAGAAGTATAGATGGTTTAATCTGTTCCCATGGTGGCAGAAGAAATGAGTTATGCAGTGGACACAATTTGGACCATTTGAGAAGCAATAGAGGCCCCTAGAAAGTGCTATTATCTAGCTAGCTAGTGTAGGAACAGAATCTCGCAACGGTTATATCTCAGCGAAGCTTTAACTAAAGGATGGTTGCGAAGATCATCGCAGAGTGTTAAATAAGTGATGTAGCGAGTGACATCAGCTTAGTCATAAGGAAAGTGTGAAGATTCTGCGAAGATTGAGATTACCTTGCGAAGAAAACCCTTATAAGCTTGCGAGAATGACGCAGATCAGATCCGAAAATAAAGGATGGCTTAGCTGTCATCCACATGTAATACCCTATATAAAGGACCAAGCAAAGTCGAGATGGGGGAGATCTTTTTGAGAGCTAGAGGAGAACAAATAGGAGAGACAAAGTCCAGAGTCATTTTGATTTCCTTGTATTCTTATTATTTTTGTAAAATTCATCAAAAAGATAAATAAAATTTTGTGAATTGATCATGGAATTTGATTAGAACATTGTATAATCTTGGAGGGGTGTGGTTGTAAGAAATCCTGCAACCACATATTGGCGCTAGAAACATGGACAAATTTGAGGAAGGTTTTAAGAAATTGGTGAAGAATTTGTGAAATTGGTAAAAGATCACTAAAATTGAAAAGATGGTAAGGAGAAGCATAAGAATTGCAGGAAGGAGGAGAAAGGAAATGGGAGAATCTTCTAGGATGGGAGCAAGAAATGAAGGAGAATAACGAATTCAACTCCCAATTCAGCAGACATCAATACAAAGTGGAAACATTGATTACGATAGAGTCAGTATACACACATTGATTCCTATTTGTTTTTTGTTCTCAAACGCCTGTTTCCAAATACAATTAGGTTTAATATAGTTACTTGATCTTTAATCAACCATGAACTTTCATTAATCAAGTGTTTTCTCTTTTTTGGTGTGTACCGATTAACGTAGGAAGTTAGTTCAAGCTTCAAAGGAAAGAGGGGGTCTGGGTGTTCTTAATCTTGCTGTCATGAATCATTGTTTATTATCCAAATGGTGTTGGAGGTTCGGTTATGAGAAAACTCATTTATGGCGCAAAATCATTGCTGATAAACATGGCGATTCTCAGTCCTTTTGGATACCGGGAAAAGTAGAAACCACTTATGGTATCTCTTGTTGGAAAAGCATTGCTGATACTAGCTCCCTTGTTAGCTCCAACACATCCCTGAATATTCACTCGGGTAAACAAATATCTTTCTGGTTTGATTGTTGGATTGGAAATCATAGTTTGGCTCACTCTTTTAGTAGTCTTTTCAAGTTAGCAAAAGACAAATACGCAAGATTAGCTGACATGATATCGGATTCCGGGAGCTGGAGATTTGATTTCAAACGTCTACTTAAAGATGCGGAAGTGAATCAATTAGGTGACTTGCTGGTTTTAATTGGTTCTTCACCTCCTTCTCTGGACAATATGTTGGTGTTGATGGTGGTTTTTAAACAAGGGGTAAAATCGTATAACCCCATGACCTAGTGTTACCCGCAACACATTAACTAAGAGCATTTAACTTAGGTGTAAATAATTAATAGGGGTATTTTTTCAAAATACCAGATTAGGGTTTTCGACACAGAACCCTAATTCCAAAACCAAGCCGCACACTGCGCACCATGGCAACAACGCCAAACCAAGCCGCACACTGCGCACCACGGCAACAATGCTAAACCAAGCCGCACACTGCGCACCATGGCCACAATGCCAAACCAAGCCGCACACTGCGCACCATGGCAACAGCGCCAAAACCAAGCCGCACACTGCGCACCATGGCAACAATGCCAAACCAAGCCGCACACACCAAGCGCACCATGGCAACAATGCCAAAACCAAGCCGCACACTGTGCACCATGGCAACAATGCCAAACCAAGCCGCACACTGCGCACCATGGCAACAACGCCAAAACCAAGCCGCACACTGCGCACCATGGCAGCGACGCCAAAACCAAACTACATATCGCACTCATTGGCAACCATGCCAAACTAAGCCGCTATGCCATTGGCACATGCCAAATATAGCGCCCTAGGCTTGCAAAACGTGCAACTAGGTCAACTTGACCGTACGTGCCATTGGCACATGCCAACACGTACCACAAGCCATATTTCCAAGCCGCTATGCCATTGGCGCATGCCAAATATAGCGCCCTAGGCTTACAAACCATGCAACCTAGGCCAAGTCGGCCACGCATGCCATTGGCACATGCCAACATGCTCGCTGGTAGCTTTTCCTACCAAGTCCACGGCCCTAACGGCCACGCATGCCATTGGCACATGCCAACATGCTCGCTGGTAGCTTTTCCTACCAAGGCCACGGCCCTAACGGCTACGCATGCCATTGGCACATGCCAACATGCTCGCTGGTAGCTTTTCCTACCAAGGCCACGTCCCTAACGGCCACGCATGCCATTGGCACATACCAAACACACACGCTGGTAGCCTAACTTGCAAACCGTGCAACCTACCACTAAGTCATTCCGCACATGCCATTGGCACATGCCACGCACGCCACTAGCAGCTCTGGCATTTCCACTTACACTCAACGTACAACCTACCACCAAGGCATTCCGCACATGCCATTGGCACATGCCACGCACGCCACTAGCAGCTCTGGCATTGCCACTTACGCTCGAGGTACAACCCGCAACAAGGGCATTCCGCACATGCCACACGCGCCACTAGCAGCGCCACTTGCACGCAAGGTGCAACCAACACTCGAGATATCAACACAAACTGGGGGATGCTTTCCAGGGTTTTGGTTTGGCGGTCACAGCTTGCAGCGCGTACACTACGCTCACATTAAGAAAGCGTGAAAAGGAATAAAGCGGTCAAATAAATGAGGAAATAATGGTGAAAACGTTTTCACCCATAAACACCTTGCGGTTACCACCTCCTCTCATTATTTCACCCTTTACTCTCTTCCTTCATGAGGCCATGGTACGTTTCAATCTCGACTTGTATAAATAGGTCTTACCTATTTCCACCAGACAACAAGTCTCGGTCAGAAGAAAAATACTACACTCTCAGAAAAGGCAACTTTGCAAGCTCTCCAAAAAGCTTTCATTTCTTGCAAGCTTCCTAAGCTTTCACATTCTGATACAAGTCGAGACACTACTCTCCCAGAACTATTCTGGTCTCAACACCTTTCTTTGCTTCCCTCCCCAAATCAACCCTTCTCTTCCACTTTGTGATCGAAGCAAGTCTGGAACGGCCATTTCTTAGTTTAGGCCGGACTTGTACAGATTGATCTCTCGAATCTATAAAGTTCTCACGTGCAGCACATTTGTTTAGGGTTTAAACCAGTTTCTCACTCACCTACCGAATTTACTGAAATCGGCAGAAACGATTTTCACCCATAAACAATTGGCGACCACAGCGGGAGGATTGATCTATCGGCTACAATGTCAGACTGTCGATCTCGTTCTTCGACCCAGATGTCAAGATGGTAGGGGAAGGCGACTCAATCCGACGCAACTACCAGACAACCCGGCTACCAGTTGTAAAAACTACACAAGAAAACTGGGGACTCGCTAAAGATGCTACCAGTGATTGGGGACTTGCTGGCGATGCTACCAGCAAAACCGCCTTTTTACATGAAGAGGGGCATGTTCGCAAAAACCTATGAAGTGAGTAAATTCAGACTGCGCAAGACATACGATTTGTTTTAGGTTTTTAGTAAAACCATTATACTACCGAGTATTGTGCCTATTGCTAGCACACACTTTCATAAAAGCAATATTCCTTTCCCAAAACATAATCAGAGTCATATTATCAAAACCATTCATCCCAGAAATAAGCCAATATCCTCAAAAGCTACCAGCTGTCTACCAAAACTGGTCAAACCTTGAACCAGACATCCAGTATGTCTTTCAAAAAAAAAAAAAAAAAAAAAAACCTAAATGAAAGTTTAACAGAGAAACATTCAAGGAAAATCATCCAACGAGGTCCTGTTCTTCTTGGAAAAGTCAACTTTGCATCTTCAAGAGCCGCTCTCTTCATAGTCAACATCTTGGAAAGCTTTTCGAGTTCTACCTCCTGTCGTGCAATCTCCTCGGCGGAAAGGCTTTCGGTTGTTGCATCTTTCAACTTTTGGATCTCATCAAGGCCTTCGACAAACCACGAGGTGTTGAACTCCTTTTCTACGCACACGTCGCGATGGTGCTCCCGGTCGGCAATAACGTCTTCGAAAACGGTGTGACCAGTCACCTCACGCATATCCTCGATGGAAGATAAAGCCTCTTCCACATGCTTAACCAGCGCAAATCGACTAGTGAATTTCTTGGTTGTGGCCATATGTCCGTACTTCTCCCGCATTCTAGTATACAACGCCTCATGCTTAGCCAAGACGCCGAAGCCGCCAACCAAAGACATGACCTGGATGAGGAACCAAGTACGGGGATCAAAATGGCGCCGCACCTAGCCTCACGACTCGCAGAGGGTTTTCCTCCATGTCTACGGCACAACCATCGAGAATCATCCACCGTTTGAACCACATCTCGTGCCCTGACAATTGGCTAACTCCCATCTCCAAGTCACCGGCGGTGGCCACCAAGGGCAAGTTTCCATGTGGCTCTACCCCAGAATCGTCCTCCGAACCGGATTCCTCCTGCGAACTTGAGTCAGACGTTTTTCAAAGGAAGAAACAGAAGAAGGAAGAAAAGAAGCGCGGAACTCACCGAACCACTTCCCGAAAAAGAACCAAGTCTTTGCCGAGGAATCACTCTCACTTGTCGAACTTTCTTCTTTCTCTGACTCATCACCGCTATGAGAAGTCTCAGTGCTTCTGCAATTCTTTGAAGAAATTGCCGTCTCCTGACAACGTGCAAGGGCAGCGAAAGCATTAACACTACCGAAGCCCTGGAAGAAAGACACATGTTTTCAGCATAAATTCACGTGTTTTGAGACAAACCAATGAAGAAGCGACACATACCCGGTTATTGGAAGAACTGAAAGACACGAGAGCTGTGGGAGGATCTTTTGAAACCGTCCGAACCCGCCAAAGACGATTCTTCGTTCTCCGTTCCTTAGCCTGGGGACTTTCCGAGTTGCTAGGCAACTTTCGCTTAAGATCTCTCAACATTGGGTACTTCTTCAAAACTGCTGGGGAAGGTTTAAAACGAACGTTCTCCACCACGTTATTCACAAAAGCTTGGATCATAATAAACTCGTCGCACCAGAACTCATTATAGCCAAAAGTCGTCGAAGTTACTCTTCCCATTTGTAAGAAGGGAAGGCGGATACCCGGCTCAAGGGCACTGGCATTGAGGGCGGCACGCAATGAATCCTTAAGAAGCACCGGCTGGTAAGCAAGAGGTACCCCTTGATCGAAACCCATGTGACGAGCAAAGACGGTCAATATTGTAAGCAGCTATCTGGAAAGACCCCATGAAGAAAGATGGCATATAACCGGGCAAGCAGCTTTGAATGAACAAGTTTTCACCAACGCTCAAATCGCCATCAGAAGACAAAGACATGAGCGGAGCAGAAGCAAAGGTGTCAATTTGAGTCACTGACCTATGGACCGGCTCTCATGGGCGAAAATTGATTTCATACGACTTATCAAGAAGACTAACCAAGCTCACGCCAACTCTTGGACGATTAAATGTAAGAAAAAAATCTGTTCACCCATCAAGAATTCGAGAGCCACTCCAACTCGCGGGAATCGAAGGCATCGGTTTCGGAGCATACTTCTCAAAGTGCTCCCATAGCCGTTTTGACTTGCGGAAAAGCAACGTGCACATATGAATTCACTTTCATGAAACCATTCGAAACTCGCATGTTCGCAACTAGGTGATCCAGATGCATATAGATCAAGAGGAACCGAGGAATAGCTTGCCAATGGGAAGAACTTCACCTTTTGCCAACTTCACATGTCAATCACTAGCAACTCTGGTCTTATCTCCTTCTTACCGAAACCGTCGTCAAAAATGTCTCTAGACAACCGAGAGAGCCAAAAGTCTTTAACGTGAAGATCACTAGCAACTCGCTTATCTCCTTCTTACTGTTCGTCTCTAGTTCCAAGCTCGTCCGAAAACCATTGAGATATCCACCAGTTTGTAAAGGCACCTTTCATCCTCTTTCCCACAGAATCCTTCGACTTCGCAGTGGAGTCTTTCCGAGCGAAATCTTCCAACTTAGCGGCAAGGTCATCCCGCATCTTCCCCTCACTTTCGGATAATTGGATTTTAAGATTCCCGATTCTAGGAAGATTCAAAGAAGAGAGCCACACTCTCCAAGGAGAAAGTTATCTCACCCCATCTACATATGATCGTATGGGTGTCCGAACACCATCTGGATATGAAAGCAACCAAGCCCGAGATATCCTTCCTAATCTGGAGATTTACTGAAGCTCTGGCAGCATCAATAATCTGCGCTCGCGTCAAGTTGGTATTTATATGCTCCTTACTCACCATGAACTCAACCCATCTATCAAAAGAACGCAATGGTCTTTGGCACATCCTGAAATCAATATTGGAAGAGGAATATACCCCTTTATGAAGACAGAACCGTATGGTGTTCTCTGGGAGAACCGAACGTGTCTTCTTTTCATCTTCACCACCGGTTAACAGAATTGGCACGAAACCTGGGTGATTTTTCCGAGCAGAGACAAGTTTTTTGGCAAAGAACTCATCATCCGTGTTTGGTTTGGAATTATAGACATCCTTTGATGAAGCGAAATTTTTTTCAGGTAACATCTTGTCGGATCTCTTAAATAACAACTTAGCAACAAGATACCTGCACACACAAAAAAAAAAAAAAAAAATTATCTCCCCGACACATAACCGCGCCCAACAAAAGGAAAACCCGAAATAAAAAAATAAAAAAAGAGAGGAGGGCGTATTCTCTACGGGTTCAAGACTATATACGCAGTATTTTCTTCGGGTTCAAGACTACGCACGCAGTATTTTCTTCAGGGTTCAAAATTACATACGCAGTATTTTATACGGGCTCAAGTGCGTCTGCGGTATCATTCTTCGGGTTCAAAAATTATATATGAAGCATTTTTCTATGGGTTCAAAACTGCACGCGCAGTATTTCTTTCAGGACCGAAATTCATATATGCAATATTTCCTACGGGTTCGAAGTCATATGAAGCACATATACAGTATTCCTCTTCGGGATTCATATACAGTATTCTCTACGGGTTCGAAACTGCACATGCAGTATTTTTCTTCAGGGTTCAAAATTATATACGCAGTATTTTATACGGGCTCGTCTGCAGTATCCTTCTTCGGGTTCAAAAATTGTATATGGAGCACTTTCATATGGGTTCGAATAATATATGCAATATTTCCCTTGGGTGCATACATATAATATTTTCTACAAGAGGCACGCCAAGAAATTATATGCGCAATATCATCGCAAGGATTATAAAGAAAAACGCCTACTCTTAGGGTTTGCACCTACATGAAAAGGGAAACAAGAGAAGTACTGGAAGACATACCTGGAAACCGGTTTTTCTTTGTGACTCTACCGCTAGTAGGAAAGGATGAAAAGAATAAGGTGCAAGATGAGAGAAAGGGATTTTATATATATGGGCGTGAAGATTCTGAAATAGGGAAGGATTTCCCTTTACCGTGCGGACTCACAAGAACGCCCAACTTCCGCCCAAGTTGCGCCGGTCCCGCCAGCAAGCACGCTCAGCTTCCCTACTTTGTGCCGGTCCCACCAGCCAACACACTCAGTTTCCCAAGTCACGCCTGCAAGCACGCACACCTTGCGCCGGTCCCACCAGCCAGCACACTCAGTTTCCCAAGTCACGCCTGCAAGCACGCACACCTTGCGCCGGTCCCACCAGCTAACACACTCAGTTTCCCAACACACGCCAACTTCCCAACGTCGCCCAAGCTGCGCCGGCCCCACCAATTGTGCTAGCCTCCCGATTTGTGCAAAACTACCAGAGGCAAGGATTCCAAATCCTATTTATAAAAGGTCAGACAAGCCTCCTCGATTCTCTTTATGGTTTGTTGTTGATAGTTTGTCACCATCTTATGATTACCTCGCAACAAAGCCCCTGTTCCGAGCTAAGCATGGGACTTAATGTTGATGGTGGTTTTTAAACAAGGGGTAAAATCGTAAAACCCCATGACCTAGTGTTACCCGCAACACATTAACTAAGAGCATTTAACTTAGGTGTAAATAATTAATAGGGGTATTTTTTTCAAAATATCAGATTAGGGTTTTCGACACAGAACCCTAATTCCAAAACCAAGCCGCACACTGCGCACCATGGCAACAACGCCAAACCAAGCCGCACACTGCACACCACGGCAACAATGCTAAACCAAGCCGCATACTGCGCACCATGGCCACAATGCCAAACCAAGCCGCACACTGCGCACCATGGCAACAACGCCAAAACCAAGCCGCACACTGCGCACCATGGCAACAATGCCAAACCAAGCCGCACACTGCGCACCATGGCAACAATGCCAAACCAAGCCGCACACTGCACACCATGGCAACAACGCCAAAACCAAGCCGCACACTGCGCACCATGGCAAAAATGCCAAACCAAGCCGCACACTGCGCACCATGGCAACAACGCCAAAACCAAGCCGTACACTGCGCACCATGGCAGCGACGCCAAAACCAAACTACATATCGCACTCATTGGCAACCATGCCAAACTAAGCCGCTATGACATTGGCACATGCCAAATATAACGCCCTAGGCTTGCAAAACGTGCAACTAGGTCAACTTGACCATACGTGCCATTGGCACATGCCAACACGTACCACAAGCCATATTTCCAAGCCGCTATGCCATTGGCGCATGCCAAATATAGCGCCCTATGCTTACAAACCATGCAACCTAGGACAAGTCGGCCACGCATGCCATTGGCACATGCCAACATGCTCGCTGGTAGCTTTTCTTACCAAGGCCACGGCCCTAACGGCCACGCATGCCATTGGCACATGCCAACATGCTCGCTGGTAGCTTTTCCTACCAAGGCCACGGCCCTAAAGGCTATGCATGCCGTTGGCACATGCCAACATGCTCGCTGGTAGCTTTTCCTACCAAGGCCACGGCCCTAACGGCCACGCATGCCATTGGCACATGCCAACATGCTCGCTGGTAGCTTTTCCTACCAAGGCCACGGCCCTAACGGCCACGCATGCCACTGGCACATACCAAACACACACGCTGGTATCCTAACTTGCAAACCGTGCAACCTACCACTAAGGCATTCCGCACATGCCATTGGCACATGCCACACACGCCACTAGCAGCTCTGGCATTGCCACTTACACTCAACGTACAACCTACCACCAAGGCATTCCGCACATGCCATTGGCACATGCCACGCACGCCACTAGCAGCTCTGGCATTGCCACTTACGCTCGAGGTACAACCCGCAACAAGGGCATTCCGCACATGCCAATGGCACATGCCACACGCGCCACTAGCAGCGCCACTTGCACGCAAGGTGCAACCAACACTCGAGATATCAACACAAACTGGGGATGCTTTCCAGGGTTTTGGTTTGGCGGTCACAACTTGCGAGCGTACACTACGCTCACATTAAGAAAGCGTGAAAAGGAATAAAGCGGTCAAATAAATGAGGAAATAATGGTGAAAACGTTTTCACCCATAAACACCTTGCGGTTACCACCTCCTCTCATTATTTCACCCTTTACTCTCTTCCTTCATGAGGCCAGGGTACGTTTCAATCTCGACTTGTATAAATATGTCTTACCTATTTCCACCAGACAACAAGTCTCGGTCAGGAGGAAAATACTATACTCTCAGAAAAGGCAACTTTGCAAGCTCTCCAAAAAGCTTTCATTTCTTGCAAGCTTCCTAAGCTTTCACTTTCTGATACAAGTCGAGACACTACTCTCCCAGAACTATTCTGGTCTCAACACCATTCTTTGCTTCCCTCCCCAAATCAACCCTTCTCTTCCATTTTGTGACCGAAGCAAGTCTGGAACGGCCATTTCTTGGTTTAGGCCGGACTTGTACAGATTGATCTCTCGAATCTATAAAGTGCTCACGTGCAGCACATTTGTTTAGGATTTAAACCAGTTTCTCACTCACCTACCGAATTTACTGAAATCGGCAGAAACGATTTTCACCCATAAACAGTTGGATACAAGACGATGGTTCGATAACTCAGGTATGTTTATAGTGAAATCATTGTATTTGAAATTAACAGCTACTGAAGGTTTGGATAACTTTCCTAGTTCTTTTATATGGAAGCCATCTATCCCTCCTTAGATAACCTTTCTGTTGTGGAGTTTAGTTCACAACAAGCTTAATACAATAGATATTTTGGATCGGAAAGGTGTACATCTTTATAACTCTTGTGTACTCTGTGGGAATGTTGAAGAGTCACAAGATCATCTTTTCTTGCACTGTAAGATCGCCTGGAAGGTTTGGTATATGTTGTTGCCTAAGGAAAATTGGTCATGGGTCTTTCCGAAATCTTTTCAAGATCTTGCTCTATGTTGGTTTCACCCTAATTTATCAACTCAAGGAAGAATTGTATGGGATTTGTTACCAGCCGCTATTGTGTGGATTTTGTGGAGAGAACGAAATTGTCGTATTTTCGAGAAGAACTATGAGTTTAAGGTGGATGCGGAGTTGGGTGACGAGGCAAAATCTCTGGTTTTATCATGGGCTGCTGCCAAAGGTTCAAGCATACACTTAAATTTTTCTTATTCTGTCTCAAATTGGAAATCTATATTCGCTGCAACTTAGTTTTTCGATTTTTTTTGTTTGATTTCCTTCTTTTCTTTGCTTTCTACTCCTTTAATAAAATCTTCCTTTCTATCCAAAAAAAAGAAAAAAGTAGGAAACTGGAATTCTTGTCTCCTTCCCACGAGACCAAAAATTCTAATAAGGGATATTAATTTACTTGGGATGTACCAAATTTATATAAGATAATATTTTTATCCTTTGAATGGTAGACCCCCAATCACATTAGTACTCCCTATTAACAGTCATGCCAAAAGACCTATAAATTTCAGTAATGGTCCCCTGTTTTTGCTATTATGCAATGCTACAAGATAAGACTTGTGAATAAAAATAAATAATAAAAAAAATAGCGAACATAACTAATGTGACTATAAGAGCAATCAGTATATATAATTGCACCTACAAGAGACACAATTTCCCCAAAGACAGCTTCAAGAGAATAGTGAACACAGCAATTGTGCAGCTCCACACCCACACCAACGAGTCTCGCAATAGGTATTCACTTGGTCGCATAATTCAGAGTAATAGAAGTTTGCAACGGGTACCTCGCTACAAAGCTTTTTATGAAAGAGAAAGGCAACACTTTCGTCGTCACCTTCCAAATTTGTTAGGATGCCATGTTTACGAAGAACCCCAACATCTTTTCCCGAGTTAATCAGACTATCCATTAAAAAACCATAAGAAGTCATGTAGTAAGTAACATCTCCATCACAACACTGTTCATATGCAATCAAATTTCTGAGCAATGTATCAGTGTCATATCTAATAGCTGCCGGAGGAATTTCCATAACTCCATCCTTGAACTTGATATCCAAGAAACTGCCATCCGTAGAACCCACTGCAAATTTCACTCCTGAACGTTTCAACTTGGTCACACTAGGTATAGATTTCCAAGAATTTTTCTTTTCGCTGCCAACTTTAGGTGGCAAATTGTGGAAGAAGGTCTTGCCGAAGAGATCAAGTAAATGCTTTCCTTGACAACCCCAGAAACTTGCGTGGATAAAATTTTCACCTCTAGGCATCAATTGATCGAAGAATTGCAAAGCAATAATATTCAAGGAAACACCATTAAACTCTTTTTTTAGCGCAAGCACATTGAACAAACAGTCCAGAACAACCATAGGAAGTTGGTTTTCGAGTAGTAGCAAATTTCTAACTGAACTTTTCAGACCCCAACTTTCGCCGAAAATAGGATCATCTCGTTCAATCTTGCCAACGTGCGCATATTTTCTGAACAATTCAATGATGAACAAACCATCAATCACTATCAATTCTACAAATTGATCGCTGCTTAGATTTATGGGTTCCGAGTAACACTTACGAACTTCATCTTCAATTCGTTTTATACATGCAACACACTCTTCCAACATATTTGGTGTCCCTTCTATGGGCGTGTTGCGAGAAAGTAATTCACGAGCATAACGTAACTTCTGAACTTTGAAATAACTACAGGCTGCGTGATGAAACGGTCCGATGGTGATCCTTAAAGGCGTGTATGCAAAACTGTTTGTTTTACGTAATTTCTCAGGTACTCGATAAATTGAACACTGAGCAAGAGACCATGGAATTGTCTTATCTAGCTGTAGTTTAATAGAATCTGCTAAGACTTTGGTTTTTTCTGTTATTTGTTTTGCAACAACATCAGCTACTACACTTTCTCTATTCATGGTTAATTAACGTAAGAGCTGGTATGGACGGAAAAGCAAGAAGCTGTAGGCTTTTGTATAACGGAAGAACAAAAGGCTTTTGGTTTTTTTTTGTGTGCCTAGCTTTCACTGTTTGCGCTCTTTATATAGGTTTCATATCCTACTTTTCTCAAACACCTATCTCCAAATACAATTAGGTTTAATGTAATTAATTGATCTGTAATCAACCATGAATTTCGTTAATCAAGTGTTTTCCTGTTCTGGTGTTCTGATTAAGGTAGGAAACTGGAACTGGACCAGGATTGCTAATAGAGGTACCACTTTACTTAGGGACTAGATTTGTGCCCGTGCTACGCATCTGGCATATATTTTTTTAACTAGGTGTGTGCGGGGCTTTGCCCCGCCCCGTGGCGATGTATTTTTGATTTGGTGTGCGCGGGACAAATATATTAAATAGGTGGAAAATATGTGCAGATTTTATTTATTTATTTCCTTTTAACTTGGTGTGCGCGGGGCAATACATTTTTGATTTGGTGTGGCGGGGCAATTACATTAAATAGGTGGAAAATATGTGCAAATATTATTTATTTTTTCCTTTTAACTTGGTGTGCGCGGGGGTTAGCCCCGTCCCGTGGAAATGCATTTTTGATTTGGTGTGCATGGGGCTTCGCCCCGTCCCGTGAAGATGTATTTTTGATTTGGTGTTGCGGGGCATATACATTAAATAGATGGAGGATATCTGCAAATTTTATTTATTTTTTCCTTTTATTTTCGCAGAAAATATGTGGATTTTCTTCAAAGTGGGTGTGGATCATCTGGATCGAACCACTATAATCCTTTTGTTGTGTGTGCTTGTTTATGATTTGATTTCATTTCCATTTTCAATTCTTGATTGATTGTGCTTGATTGAGCCATTTGTTATAAAAAATTGGTACCAGAGCTCCGGGTGGGAGCGATCTAGGATAGCGGCAAAGTATGAGATTGAGAAGTTTGATGGAAGGAATGATTTCAATTTATGGAGGCTAAAAATGAGAGCTTTTTTAGTACAACAAGGTTTGGTGAAAACTTTGAAGGGGAAAACCAGTCTTGGAGCAACATTGAAGGATGAGGAGAAGGATGAGCTCATGGAGAAAGCACATGGATTAATTTTATTGTGTTTGAGCAATGAGGTCTTGAGAGAAGTTGTGATGGAAACGACACCAGACGGGCTATGGAACAAGTTGGAAAAGAGGTATATGACTAAATCCGTAACTAATCGTTTATATCTTAAGAAGAAATTACATACTCTTAGAATGCATGAAGGAATGTCTATCATATATAATGATGATTATAATATAATTCTCTTGGATTTGGCAAATATTGATGTCAAAATTGAAGATGAAGACCAAGCATTGGGTTTGCTTTGTTCCTTACCACCATCTTATGATAATTTTGTTGATACCGTAATGTATGGAAAAACCACAATTTCCATGGAAGACGTTAAAGCGGCTTTTAACTCTAAGGAGTTAAAAAAAAAGGGTATTGATGGTAAAGATAATTCGGGAGATGAGTTGTTTGTAAGAGGAAGAGGAAACCAAAAAGGTGGATTTGATAGGAGTAGATCAAAGTCAGGGTCTATATCTAAATCTGGTAAATTTTATTGCTTTCATTGTAAGGAACAATGGCATTTCAAGAAGGATTGTCCAAAAATAAAGAATGTTGAGAATAATATTAACCAAGGCACCGCAACAAATATTGAATTAGAAAGTGATGATGGAACGGTTCCCACGGTTTATATCGAAAGCTCGGAGAGTGGGTGGATTCTTGATTTGGGGTGTACTTTTCACATATGTCCTCATAGAGAGTGGTTTACTACTTATCAAGCTAGAGCAGGTGGTAAAGTTCTTATGAGAAACAATGTCACTTGTAAAGTGGTGGTTGTAGGTACAATTCAAATTAAGATGTATGACGGTATGGTGTGGACATTAACTAAGGTTAGGTATGTTCCACACTTGAGAAGAAATCTGATTTCTTTGGGTACACTTCATTCAAATGGCTGCAAGTATCAAGGTGAAGGTGGATTTATTCGTGTCTCAAGGGGAAGTCTTATAATTATAAAGGGCGAGAGGATTAATGGTCTTTATACACTGCAAGGCACTACTGTGACAGGTGATGCAGTTGTATGTTCTTCAAGTTCTGATGATGATACTACCAAGTTGTGGCATATGCGGTTAGGGAATATGAGTGAGAGGGGATTGACTATTTTGAGCAAGCAAGGATTGCTTTGTGGTCATAAAACATGTAAGCTTGATTTCTGTGAACAATGTGTCTTTGGGAAGCAGTGTAGAGTCAAGTTTAGTATAGCTATACATAACACCAAGGGTATTTTGGATTATATACATTCTGATCTTTAGGGTCCTTCTCGGGTTGAGTCACATGGTGATGGTAGATATATGTTGACATTCATTGATGATTTCTCGAGGAAAGTATGGGCGTATTCATACGTAAACTCAAAGATGAAACTTTTGTCAAGTTCAAGGAATGGAAGACTATGGTTGAGAAGCAAACCGGAAGACAAATCAAGTCTTGAGGACAGACAATGGTTCAGAATATTGTGGGGGTGAGTTCAATGAGTTTTGCAAGGATCAAGGGATTGTGAGACACCGCACAGTCAGAAAAACACCACAGCAAAATAGTGTCGCAGAAAGGATGAACAGAACCATTATGGAGAAGGAAAGATGTATGCTCTCCAATGTCGGGTTACCAAAGAAGTTTTGGGCATAAGCAGCAAACAGATCAGCTTATTTAGTGAATAGATCTCCATCGACTGCCATTGAGTGTAAGACTCCAAATGAAGTTTGGACAGGTTCACACGCTAACTATGAAGACTTGAAGATATTTGGATGTCCAGCCTATGCTCATGTAAATGAGGGGAAGCTAGAGCCTAGAGCGAAGAAGTGTATATTTCTTGGTTATGCAAATGGGGTGAAAGGCTACATGATATGGTGTCCTGAAGAAAGATCAAACAAGTTTCTTATCAGCAGGGATTATAATGGTTCGATCATAAACAAGTTTCAAATCATAAACAAGCACACCCAACACAAGGATTATAATGGTTCGATCAAGATGATCTACATCCACTTTGAAGACGACGAAATTGATTTCACTATGTATCAAACAAGGTTAGAAGAGTATGATTCAAACCCTCCTCTCAAGATCCAGCCTCCAATGCCTCCTTCTCAAGATGATCTACATCCACTTGAATACCATCATCATTCAACATCATCGTCTTCGCTCGCCCCCTCAGGGGCTCTCAGCACTTGCTGACACCAACCAAGTCCAAGATTCATTCTCATATAGTGATAAAAAAAAGAACTGGGGATGGTCTACGCTATTAAGGCGCTATGCGTAATAAGGTAGACCAACTACTTTGCTGGTTAGATGCGTGAAAAAAAATATATAAAAAAAACAAACATATATACGCTATTAAGGCGCTATGCCTAATAATGATGATGTAGATTGTGTAGTCAAAGTAAGACATTCAAGAAATATCAAATGTGCAAGAACCAAACCAAAAAAAAAGTGAAAGCATGACAAGAATTGTAATATTCAGTTATATTTGCAATCACAACTGATTGGAAGATGATATTCTAAGATTTGTGAATAAAGAAAAAGAGAAGGCAAGAAGAGAGAATCTATGAGATCTAATCACGTTCAATTCTTGCTCCACATGCATGCCAATAATGAGCCTCGTAATATTCTCCATACACGCCTATGCCATGGAGTCTCGTAATACGAATTCACTTGATCACATAGCTCAGAGTAATTGAAGTTTATTTATGTTGTGCATCGGCAACGAGAGTTTATCTATGATCTGAATGTTACACACTGAAGCTGATAATATCAATTAGAAAGTTGTGCATCTAATTGATATCAGCTCTATGGATTATTCGAGAAATAATTTAATTATTATTCACGGATTTTTTTTTTCCTTACAGTTGGGGTTTGTTAATGATGAACTGAAATTTCAACCTTCGTGATCATTGAAGGGTTGAAATATGGTTTTGTTTCGAATTAATTGTTAAATACAAAAGAATTTTAGTTTTGGGATAATGGGTATTGTTTTTTTTTAATTGGATTTTTTTAATTGTTGAATACAAGAATAGGGTTCCGATTATATCTTAAAATCTATGAGATGTTGGGGTTTAGGATACAAATTTGCATTTTTTCAACTTAGCTTGTTTTCGTTATTGAGTTATTGAGTTCGCTTGTATTTCTAGGTTTAAGATTTGTCAAGGGAAATTGATATTTTAGATCTTTGAATTTCAATTGCGAACATATGATACTTGTGTAATATGCCAGGATTGAATGCGTTAGATGGTAGTTGTTCATCTTGTATAGTTTGTTGGTTTTGGAAGATTTGTCATGCTAGCCTAAGTGTGTTCAACGAGGTTAGTTTTCATATTTTTACATTTTTTGTTGTTTTTATGTCCAGATTTTATTGCTTAGTTTATATATCCGAATACTGTTTGCTTACAGGCTCATATCTGTGTGGTTGGCTCGTCTGTTATTAAGACTGGTTACACAATCTGGTGTATCAGCCATCAACTAACAACCACAGGTAGAAACCATCTTTAAATCCTTGGACTATGTTCCAGTATGATGCAAATGGGATTTACTTGGTGAATTGGTCTGATTTTGCGGAAGCTTGGGATCTTGATTACTTGTGCTCAAGAAACTGGAATTACTAGGTACTGCTGGACCTTCAAGAGACGAAACCAATAGGTGTTGACGACTCTTTTGTAAGTATTCTGGATGCAGTCTTCAGTATATATTCCTTCAGTTTGAAGAACCCTGCCTGATCAGATGTTTATATTTCTTACTAACTTAAATTTCTTACTCATCTTTTTTCTTATAGGAAGAGGTTGGACCTGTTCCTCCGCCTCCTTGTTTCAGCGAGGCTGAGCTTCCGTGGATGCGCAAAAATTCTGTCAGACAAAGAATGCGTGTTGAAAAAAGTTGGAGGTATATTGAACAAGCTGACAATGGCGAAATACAAACTTCTGATAAGACCATCAGTGAGTTAATCCGTTGTTCAGCAGCAGTGGTTCTTTCCCGTCTCTGCTTAGCTGCAAGTACTACCACGAGTACGAGATCCTGGTGCAGGACGATTCAGCTCCATGAGTTACCCAAGTTTTCCACCACTTCTGATATAATGCTGATTCAGAAAATAAACGTTGCTGGATTCAGTAATGGCGACTTGGAGTTCCCCTGTCATCAGCAATACAGGTGATTAGTTCTAGAGCTACCTATGCATGTGTGATTTTTTGCTTACTATTTTTATTTTTCATTATAGTGAACACCTTTTGGCGTGCCCTTCTGATATTCTGCTACACAATTCTGTTAAAACTTTGTTGTAGCCCGAAGGACTGCAGTTGGATTGAACATGATGCATATTCAATCCAACTGCAGTTGAGATGATTAATATTTAAACAAAACTTCTAGAACTCATAACTTCATGTTAGAATTATATACTGATTTGTTGTTGTTGTTGCTTTCTGTGATTGGGAGGCTGGTCTGAAAAGATTTCAAAGTCAGTGCAGAAAGGGTTTTATGATCCCTGCTCAATGATTTGTTAAATCAATATCCATCTACTTCTGTTATACCATCTCATACATATATAGCTTATTGGTTTTGAATGAATTGGAGTTATTTGTTGATTTCGTGTAAGCACAAGATACTGGTTTCTTTTTGATCTATGATCATCTTTTGATGTCCATCCATCATGGTACATCGACATGTATAATATGATGCTTAAATTGAAATATCTATATTAATGTATCATGCCAACAGTCAGTTGTAGCCTTTACATTGTTATTGAGGCTTGATTACAAATTCATGAACTTTTGGATTGTTATTAATTTTGGGAGTTGCTTAGGAGAGTTGCGTTTCATAGTCTCAGTTTTTTTCTTTTGGCGTATTCACAGAGAGATGTTTGAGAGTTGTCTAATAGTGTCCTTGGCTTTTCAGGTTTTGCATACACAGGAAACGAAGATGGAAATTTTATTTTCCTCGAGGGTGTGAAGTAATTCTCTCTTCACAGTGAAGATGCAGTGTACCACATTGCTGATGGTTTCCCCATTCTCTAAATCTTTAAATACATTGTTTGTGACTCATTACCAACTTGCCAAGATGATGAACAAAGACGGATGGAATATGGATCTTTACATCCCTATGAAATGGTAAAACTACATTATTCGTTGTTTTGTATCTGTAGTTTTTTAATTTTAGCTTACACTGAATTAAGTAATGAGTTTGATTATATTTGCTATTTTGAATTGTAGTTCTGCTCAGCTCAATTTTGGACATATTGATGAGAGTGGCATTTACACTGGCCAAGTATGCTGCACCTTTTTATGATATAGCTTTTTATTTGTCTCAAAACATTTATTGTATCGACATTGTTTGTTTTCTTGATTGTGCCCTTATAGTTGTGGTTTTATGATGGGGGCAGTAGTAGTGTTAACACAGATCACGACATGTTTTTATGTAGTGAGATTTTGATTGTACGTTGAGTAATTCATCCTCTTACAGCTCTTAATTGGGTGGTTCGAATGTTGTGATTGGAAAACTTGAGCTGTTTAGTTTCTCTGAATGCCTAGAAGTTGATTTTCTGTTAAAGAAACAAATTTACTTTAATGTTATATTAATGGAACTTGATAGTCTATTGAGGTTGCCATGTTTGTATTCATAGAGACGAGGGTGCAAGGTTGTTAACATGTAGTGTTGTTGCCTGTACAGATAGCCACGAGAGTGCAAAACTTTAGTTATCCATAAATGAAAATTTATATAGTTATTAGAACGAAGTTGCAGGGATAAATAAGTTCTTGAAATAGTTAATGACGAATTCAAAAAGCTATTGATCTATCAAGAATCATTCTCTCACATTTCTAATTTTGTTGCAAGTTGTAACTGCTAATTGTAATTCTCAAGTCGAAGGGTACTGCATTGCTATTGCTAAAGAGTTCTAAGTTTAGTATATATCATATTGTGCAGACCTTGTGGATGTACTTGGCTTGTGTTTAACCATGCCAGTTTATTGATGGATATACTATGACCATCTTTCAATTTATTGAGATTTATTGATGGATATACTATGACCATCTTTCAATTTATTGAGATTATGTTAATGGAGTAAAAGACTAGGAGTTGGATGCATGGTTCATTTGAATTTTAAAGATATGGTAGTCCACCAAAATACAAAACAACAATTTGATCATGTTTAAGATGTGGTTCATTTGAATTTTAAAGATATGGTAGTCCACCAAAATACAAAATAACAATTTGATCATGTTTAAGATGTTTAGATAAATTATTTTTTTTTTTTTTGGGAATTTTGCAGGTGACGCATGTCTAAAGAAACAAAAATTCCATGCCTTTCTAGAGGATGAAGCCTAGTCCAAACTGAAAGTGCCAGTTGACAGCTGCATTACTTGCTTATCTGAGTGGCCAGTTCTTCAGCCCATACAAACTTAGGTGCTGGTGGAAGGTTAACTCTTGAATGTTTATCTAGCTTGATGACTAGATCTACTTTGTAATTTATCATTTTATGTAGTATTAATTGTGATTGAAAATAATGAATAATGAATAATGATTTTTTTTGGATTTTTATAATTTATTGATATCACCTTTTGTATTTATGTTATCCAACACCTTAAGCAGCTGAATGTGCAGTGGGTGATATACCTGACCAACTCAATTTGTTGTGACTCGAAGCCTTTATTAAGTTTGCGATGGGTGAAACCCTTGACCAACAGTACCTAAAAGACTGGATCATATAGAAGGAGCTTTTCACCAACTCAGAACTCAGCCAACACTTGACCCAACCGAAAAACGGATGGCTAGAACCCTTGACCAGACGTGAAGGTGATAGCAAAACCTTTGAACCAACTGAAAAAACAGAGGCTGAAATTTTTAAACAACAAAAATACAGAGGCTTAAACTCTTGAGCATCTAAAATTTAGTGGAACATACTCTATTCCAGCAAGACATCTAGCGGCTAGAATTCTTCACCAACACCCACAACAACTACAATTCAGTACGTTGAATCCTTTAGCAGCTGACAGTTCTGTTATCGGCCACCTCCACCAACAGTGTATAAGTCTTCAGCCACCAATATTTTTGCAGGTTTAATATTTCAGCAACTAATGCATATGTCTTTACCAGCCAAACTGAGTACTTACCGAAATATTGTTCCAACTAAAACTTTGAGTCACTTCAACGAAGTTGAAAGATATCTATTCCGACAACATGGTTGGTACAGGTCTCCAACAAATAAGTCTTCAGCCACAAAGCCTATCTGTTGCCATCTTGGTTGATAGAGATCTCCAACCATCGAAAATGACCCTGTATCAACTGAATCCAAGTAGTCACTAAAGCTTAATTTTCTTGTAGTGATCCTCCCTACTAGGTGAAAGATTCCGCTTGCAAGAACTCTTCTTCGCAATCTTTTTCCGATCACCGACAGGGTTAACAGGAGGCTTTGACAGGATGGGCCTGAAACAACAGATTTAAGTATGGGAATACTAAAAGAAGGATAAATATCAAGAACACTAACAACTGCAGAAATAACATAGATATGAAAAACTCAAGCAACCCAGTGGATCATACATACCAAGGAGACGATTTGTTAGAGAAAGGAATAAAAGATTTTCATGACATAGTGACAAATCTTACAAATGAACAAGTTCTGCGGAGATAGGTCCTTTTAGAGCAGAAAAGAAGAAGCAACGAAATGAAGAAGATGAAGACAAATCTCTATCTTCAGAGGTATTTATGAAGATAGGCGAATTGGCTATAGCCGTAGCCGGTCAAATAAAACCTAGATGTGTCAATTGATAAAAGGAGGAGTTACTGCATGTGGAAATAATCATACGGAAAAACCATAAAAGTGTCGGACAAAGGAAGAGGTAAAGCTAAATATGAATCATCGACCAAGGATTGTCGCATTATTCCACTTGCAGAAGAACAACGCGAGAAGAGGAAACATGTAGGGGCTAAATATCGCACAAGATAAATCCATAACCTCGCCCTGATTGAGACAATCATCAACACGAAGAAGGGGATAATTAGACGATAATAAGGAAGAAGGCATGAAAGACAATCACACGACAAGCGCAACGCGACATCAATCAGAAAAGCCTGGCAAATAAGACAAACTGATATGAAATCCATCTTTAGAGATCTTGCACGTGAACATGGTGAAGAGAGAGAGGCAGTTTTTGGGAGAGAAATCAGTGAAGTAATAGAGCTAAGAACCATTTCCAAAGAAAAGAAAGAAGCCATTAGAGTTGTGTTTTCATTCATTATCTTCATTGTTATTCACTTGTATCTTTGTGATAGTTGTAAGATCATCATATTCTCAATATATAGCCTGTGTGAAGATCATATTAGTGTCAAGTGGTGTATAATATCATTAACGTTTACGTTAATTATCTCCATGACTTAGACTTAGTGCTCTTATCATCTCTTAGTGCTCTTATCATCTCATCGGATGTAGTTGTGGGATTTTCCGCAACTACAACAATGAGAAACTATGCGACGGAGATTAAGAAATTTGAAAAAAGAAAGAGAAAGATGTTACTGAGTTAACTCCATATTTTCACCCGATTCACAAAGAAGAGAGAGAAAGTTGAGGGAGCTTTTGATAAATGTTTTCTTTTTTGTTTATGCATCTAACTTTGAAAGTCAAAATTGTACTTCTAATCCATTTTCGACCATTTTTCTTGTCTACTAGATTTTGCGCCCGTGCTTTGCACGGGCCTTGGTATTTTGTAGAGAAGTATGTTTTGGTGCTAGTGAAATTTTACGGATTCAAAATTTGAAACAGAAAAAAAAATGCAACAAAAACATTCGATCACTAAAAATGATAATATAAAAAGAACGCGCAATTGGGGGATATAGAAACTAATTGGGGGATATGAATTACTTTCCCCAACCCATGGTGTGTGCTAAGGGGTGACTTTTGGGGGCGAAAATACTAAAATACCCTTCCCACAAAATAAAAATCAAAAACTTAAAATCAAAAAACAAAATCATAAAACAAAATCATATCCCCCATTTCCATCTCCACTTCCATCAAAAAACAAAATCTTTTCACTTAAAAAACTGAAACCCAAATATTTCCCATTCCCTTTCAAATTCTAAACTCTCCCCACTCTATATCAAATTCTCTTCTCCTCACTTTGGAAACCAATTTTTTTTTATTCGGAAGTGATGAAGATCATGCTGAAAGTGATGATGACCTTTCAAATTCTAAACTCTCCCCACTCTATATCAAATTCTGTTCTCCTCACTTTGGAAACCAATTTTTTTTTATTCGGAAGTGATGAAGATCATGCTGAAAGTGATGAAGACCATGCCGTAATTGATGAAGACCATGCCGGTTTCATGTTCCGGCATATGGTCTTCATCAATTCCGGCATGGTCTTCATCACTTCCGTTTTGAATTTTTTCTGGTATTAATCAGTCCACTTAGGCATAGAAAATAAAGCAACATGGTATGCCGGGAAAACAATACCGGCATGGTCTTCATATCAACGACCATGCCGGCAGATGACTGATTAATACCATAAAAAAGTTCAAAAAGGAAGAGATGAAGACCATGCCGGAATTGATGAAGACTATATGCTTAGGAACATGAAACCGGCATGCTCGAGAATTTCCTATCGATCTTAGGTAGTCAAGTGAAAAAAAAATCAACATTCGGATACTTTTCATCCTATCTGTTAAGCATGGAAATTTAAGCAAAATACTATGCCGGAACATGTACCGGCATGCTCGAATCCATGATTACCATGCCGGTACCTGTTCAAAACCAGAAAAAAATCAACATCAAAAGAAGAAAACCCCCCCGAACCCCCCGGATAGTGGCAAACAATTTATGAACATCCAACAATTGCCCGCATGGGTTTTTGGTTGAATACCATGCCGGCACCAAGCTTTTTCAGCTGCAACAATGGTGGATTCAAAGAAGAAAAATCAATTTTTCAACCTCTTATTAGCGGTAATTCTCTCATCACAATCATCTTCCATTTTCAAAAAAAAAAATTCCACTCAAATTTTTTTTTTCTCTCCATCTACTCCTCACTCACACAAATTAAAATAAAAACACACACTAATCTATCCCCCAAATACTTAAGTTTTTTACTAATTATTATTAACCACTAAACATGATTAGTGAGGGGTATATTAGGATTTAAAAAATAATTACATAAGGGGTGACCCGAATTGCTATTGGGACTCCTATTTTGTCTTGTAGCTATATCCCCCAATTAGTTTTCATATCCCCCAATTGCGCGTTCTATAAAAAGTAGTCAAATAGAGACTAATAAAATTAATTAAAGATAATAAAATTTAGCATGAACAGAATCTATTGTAATTCTAAAGTTGGCTTTGGTACCCAAAAATAGGCAAAATGAGTTTCAATAACTTTTTTCAATCTTTCCCGACCGGAGCCTGTTGCTGATATTTAAATCTATTTGATTCATTATTCTGCGGACATTGGATCAATCTGATAAAATGGCGCAACTAATGTATTAGGGTGTGTATAGAAAATTTTTTACAGACATATTTTAGTATTTTATACGTTTAACATGTATATATAAGAGCATCTGTCAATGGTATATCAGGTGCCCTGTTCACGGCTTCTCCAATTCCCGTGCATCATCAGCGCACCCAACTTATAATCGGATTAACATTATTTGGACAACAACCATTGCCAACAAAAAGTACCACTAAAATGAAAAGATTAAAATAAGCACACAATAACCAAACCCATTCGTATTAGCATGAGTGCAAACATATTAGCAGGGAATAGGGTATGGATGTATTCCATTCAAAACCATCCAAAAACCAACTGCATCGCAAGCTAAACCCGTTAAGATTTAGGACAACTATTGCTCGCTTCTGTTCCTCCTTCCCATCACTACCTGCAATTACAAATGACATCAACTCAATTAGTACATTACAACAACAAATGTCTAAATCTCTAGCTTACCTCTTAAGCCTTAATCAATGTTAGAACTTCTAGACCTACGTCTCTGTTGGATATTGGTATTGAATGCCATCTCGGATCTAGCGGAGGTTTGCACCCATTAATCTGAGCCCGTGAGCTTCTGCATCAAATCAATAGAAGAGCCTTTGCGTCTTGCACCAATTAATCTCTCCATTGTAATTCCTTTTCCATGTAAAAATATTGCTAAAAACAAAAACAATAATATCATAACCCCGATGATAAGTATACAGCCAATACAGCAATATACCAACACATTATTAAGCTCTTGTTTTCGAGGATTTTAAAATCGTTATTGAACTTAATTACATACCTTGAAGAGTTTTGTCTATGAGATTTGCTGACATACTAAAGACCAAATAAAAAATACCAAAGCAGCTAATTAAATTAAGATCCTAAAAAAATTAAAATTAATCATATACATCAAGAGTTTTGTCTAAGAGATCCTGGTAAAATATGCACAAACTCCTCTTGTCCCAAAAAAGGATTACTGGTAAGATTGTGTAATTGAAAAATCATAGTTGCGTACAACTAATATCACCTTTTCGAAAACTTAAAAACTAAAAACTAGTACCTGTAACTCTTTAAAAAATCTCGTTTAAGAACTGTTTTCCCATTAATAGGGGCATCAGTACTCCATCATATATTAATGGTTGAATCTACTCAGTGCATACCTTTTCATCTTTAGTTTTATTATCATCTGTTCTCTTCTAATGTCGTGCATATATATACATGCTAACTAACCAATATGTGTCATTGCTATAGTTCTTAATTAGTTTAAAATCAATTTTGATTCAGCTAAATCAATAATTTAGAAAAAGAAAGGGGGTTGGCGGATTGCTGCTTGCTGCCTAAATCCATTACCCCTACCTTTGCCTTCTTGGCGCCCATACCGCAAATCCCCTCTGAGGATTTTAATTATTGATTAGAGAAAATTTGTAAATCAGAAAATAAAAATTGAATAAATTGGTATCTGGAAAATTATCCTAAAACAAGACAAAACATTAGTAGTAAATTTCATCTCACCACTCCACAGTCTGCATTCCCAGTACAACTTACGCAGGGCCGCCAACACGGGAAGCCAAAACTCTCTTTACCACTCAAAAAGGTTAGTCGGATTCTCCTGACCATCTTTGCAATGATTTACACCTCGATTCCGACCTTGTCTTTCACCATCATATGCTTACCTCGCAAAGAGGCACCTGTTCCGAGCTAAGAAGGGGACTTAATGTTGATGGTGGTTTTTAGCTTAGGGTTAAAATCGTAAAACACTAAACCCTAGCAGACAGTGATGCCACAACATTTAAAGTAACAAGCATTTACTAGGCACATTTACTGAAACCTTTAATGTGTCCCTAAATAATTACCGGGGTATCTTTTTCAAATTAGGGTTACGACAAGCCAAACCCTAATTCCCATTTGTGCCAATGGAAAATCATGCCAGCCACACCGACCGCGCCAAAGCACGCCAACCATGCTAGCCGCACCTCTGTGCCAATGGAAAATCATGCCAGCCACACCGACCGCGCCAAAGCATACCAACTATGCTAGACGCACCTCTGTGCCAATGACAAATCATGCCAACCACACCGACCGCGCAAAATCATGCCAACCATGCTAGCCTCACCTCTGTGCCAATGGCAAATCATGCCAGCCACACCGACGGCGCCAAATCATGCCAACCATGCTAGCCGCACCTCTGTGCCAATGGAAAATCATGCCAGCCACACCGACCACGCCAAAGCATGCCAACCATGCTAGCCGCACCTCTGTGCCAATGGAAAATCATGCCAGCCACACCGACCGCGCCAAAGCATGCCAACCATGCTAGCCGCACCTCCGTGTCAATGGAAAATCATGCCAGCCACACCTACTGCGCCATGTCAAACTCACCTCTCCATGGACCCATGCCGCGCCACCATACTGGCTTTCACTACGCGGCTATCAAAACGAAGGCGTGCAACAATCAACGGTTGCCCTTCAATCCAAGGAGCAAATCCCAGCCGTCTAAGGTTACCAAACGACCTTTGCCCCAAAAACCCTAGCTTGGTCACGCACCTAGCCCAATCTAGTCACGCCATGCGCCTATGGCAATCCCTTGGCCCCACATGCCAAGCAAAAACCAAACCTACCAAAGCTAGCCGCGTCATGCCAAACGCACTTAGCCTTGTCCCTAGCCATGCTAGTCACATCATGCCAAGCCAAACGCCCTTTCCTTGGCCCTAGTCACGCCATACGCCCATGGCAAACCCTTGGCCCCACATGCCAAGCCAAGCTAGCCGCGCCATGCCGAACGCACCTTGCCTTGGCCCTAGTCATGCTAGTCACATCATGCCAAGCCAAGCGCCCTTGCCTTGGCCCTAGCCACACCATACGCCCATGGAAAACCCTTGGACCCACATGCCAAGCCAAAATCGCACCTAGCCAAAGCTAGCCACACCCAAGGCGAACCCATGGCTCCACATGCCAAGCCTAACCACACCCTAGCCGCTACACCCTGTTGGCCCTCACTACGCGGCTACCAAAACGAAGGCGTGCAACAATCAACGGTTGCCCTTCAATCCCATGAGCAAATCCTAGCCATCCAAGGTTACCAGACAACACATGGTAACCTTTGGCCCGAAAACCTAAGTTTGGCCACGCCAAACCTTTCCATGCCAACGACATGCCGACCTAGCCGCCGCCACCACGTTGGCCCTCACTACGCGGCTACCAAAACGAAGGCGTGCAACAATCAACGGTTGCCCTTCAATCCCGGGAGAAAATCCTAGCCATCCAAGGTTACCAGACGACACATGGTAACCTTTGGCCCGAAAACCTAAGTTTGGCCACGCCAAACCTTGCCATGCCAACAACATGCCAACCTAGCCGCGCCACCACGTTGGCCCTCACTATGCGGCTACGAAAACGAAGGCGCGCAACGATCAATGGTTTCCCCTCCTCTCAAGATGCAAAATCTCAACCGTCAAAGGTCACCAGGCTGGCAAGTTTCTCGACCTTGACTTGCCAAGCCACAACAACGTGCTACATGTTTTCCAAAACATTCGAGACATCAACACAAACTGGGGGATCCTCTTTGGGTATTGGTTTGGCGGTTTACGGCGTGCGGCGTACACTACGCCCCGTCATAAGGAAGTGTCTTAAGGGTGAGGCGGTTAGTAAATACGGGAAGTTATGTGTGAAACGTTCATGGGACATAAAGCACATGCGTTAACAACTTTATGGGACATCAATTCCATAACGTTAGCAGTTTCATGAAAACCAATTTCATGCGTTAACCACTTTATGGAACATCAATTCCATGCATACGGTTACTACCTCCTCCCATTTACTTCCCCACTCCTTAATGAGATCAGGGTACGTTTTTACTCTGACTTGTATAAATAGGTCTTACCTATTTCCATTGAACAACAAGTTCATACGGGAGATACAACACTCAAAAATACTTACTTGCTAGCTCACCTTGTTAGCTCTCTCACTTTTCTGATAACAAGTCGTAGTAACCCAACTACTCTTCCAGAATCAACTATTCTCGGTCTCACCATTTTCCTTGCTTCCCTCCCCAAAACCAACTCATTCTCCTCCACTTTGTGACCGAAGCAAGTCCGGAACGACCATTTCTTGGTTTAGGCCGAGTTGTACAGATTGATCTCTCGAATCTAAAGTACTCCTTTGCAAGTACATTGTTTAGGGTTTAAATTGTTTCTCACCCGCACACCCGCAATTACCGAAATCACCAGAAACCATGTTCACCTACAAACAAGAGGAAACTTGAATTCTTGTCTTTTTGCCATGAGACCAAGATTCTAATAAGGGTACTAATTTATTTGGGGATATACCAAATTTCATATAAGACAAAATATTTTTATCTAATGATTGGTAACAATCATACCACAAGACCTATAAATTTCAGTGATTGTCTCATGATTTCACTTGGTCCTATAGTGAACATGCAATTATAAGTAGGAACAACATGATTTTGCAATGTTACTTAAAACTTGTGATGCAATATGAAACATGTCTATTTTTTTTGGAAACGGAGGTAGTATTGGCTATTTTATAAACCGAAAAGCATGACAAGAATCGTATATAACCAGATATATTAGCATTCACAAATAATTGGATGATAATTTTCTAAGACTTGTGAATAAAAAAAAATAGCAAACATAACTAATGTGAGTATAAGAGCAATCAGTATAATTGCACTCACAAAGGACACAATTTAAGAGAATAGTGAACACAACAATTGTGCAGCTCCACACCCATACCGATGAGTATCGCAATACGTATTCACTTCTTCGCATAATTCAGAGTAATAGAAGTTTGCAACGGGTACCTCGCTACAAAGCTTTTTATGAAAGAGAAAGGCAACACTTTCGTCGTCACCTTCCAAATTTGTTAGGATGCCATGTTTACGAAGAACCCCAACATCTTTTCCCGAGTTAATCAGACTATCCATTAAAAAACCATAAGAAGTCATGTAGTAAGTAACATCTCCATCACAACATTGTTCATATGCAATCAAATTTCTGAGCAATGTATCATTGTCATGTCTAATAGCTACCGGAGGAATCTCCATAACTCCATCCTTGAACTTGATATCCAAGAAACTGCCATCCGTAGAACCCACTGCAAATTCCACTCCTGCGCGTTTCAACTTAGTCACACAAGGTATAGATTTCCAAGAATTTTTCTTTTCGGTACCATCTTTAGGTGGCAAATTGTGGAAGGTCTTGCCTAAGAGATCAAGTAAATGCTTTGCTTGACAACCCGACAAACTTGTGTGGATAAATTTTTCACCTCTAGGTATCAATTGATCGAAGAATCGCAAAGCAATAATATTCAAGGAAACACCATCAAACTCCTTTTTTAGCGCAAGCACATTGAACAAACACTCGAGAACAACCATAGGAAGTTGGTTTTCGAGTAATAGCAAATCTGTAACTAAATTTTCCATACCCTCGCCAAAAATAATAGGATCAATTTTTCCGACATGCGCATATTTTCTAAACGATTCAACAATGAACAAACCATCAATCACTATTAATTCTACAAATTCATCGCTACTTAGGTGTATGGGTTGCGAGTAACACTTACGAACTTCATCTTCAATTCGTTTTATACATGCAACACACTCCTCCAACATATTTGTTGTCCCTGCTATGGGCGTGTTGCGAGAAAGTAATTCACGAGCATAACGTAACTTCCGAAGTTTGAAAAAACCACTATAGGCTGCGTGATGAAACGGTCCGATGGAGATCCTTACAGGCCTGTATGCAGAACTGTTTGTTTCAAGTAATTTTTGGGGTACTCGATAAATTGAACACTGAGCAGTTGACCATGGAATTGTCTTATCTAGCTTTTGTTGAATAGAATCTGCTAAGACTTTGGTTTTTTCTGTTATTTGTTTTGCAACAACATCAGCTACTACACTTTCTCTATTCATGGTTAATTAACGTAAGAGCTGGTATTGACGGAAAAGCAAGAAGCTGTAGGCTTTTGTATAACGGAAGAACAAAAGGCTTTTTTTTTTTTTTTTTTGTGTGTGTTCCTAGCTTTCACTGTTTGCGCTCTTTATATAGGTTTCATATCCTACTTTTCTCAAACACCTATCTCCAAATACAATTAGGTTTAATGTAATTAATTGATACGTAATCAACCATGAATTTCGTTAATCAAGTGTTTTCCTGTTCTGGTGTTCTGATTAAGGTAGGAAACTGGAACTGGACCAGGATGGCTAATAGAGGTACCACTTTACTTGGGGACTAGATTTGTGCCCGTGCTACGCATCTGACATATATTTTTTTAACTTGGTGTGCGCGGGGTTTTGCCCCGCCCCGTGGCGATGTATTTTTGATTTTGTGTGCGCTAGGCTTCGCCCCGTCCCGTGGAGATGTATTTTTGATTTGGTGTGGCGGGACAAATATATTAGATAGGTGGAAAATATGTGCATATTTTATTTATTTTTTTCCTTTTAACTTGGTGTGCACGGGGCAATACATTTTTGATTTGGTGTGGCGGGGCAATTACATTAAATAGGTGGAAAATATGTGCAGATTCTTGTGATATAGAATAAGAGTAGAAGAAGACACAAAGTAAAGGGAGAAATAAGAGAGATTTCTTATTCATGGGTATAATAGATAGACATTAGAGCTTTTATTTATAGGGCTAGACACAAGGGAAACCCAATAATAAACGGGATTTGCCCTAGATATTCTTAACATAATTACACGTTTATAACACTTCCCCTGATGACATTGTGTCTAAGCTATTTACCTCGTTAAAACCTTGTCAGGAAATTTCAAAAGGACAAAACCTAGATCAAAGGGAAAATAGTACAATTGAGAAAATTAGAAAATATTTGGACACGCAAATGTTGCCTCATTAAAACCTTGACAAGGAAAACCCAATGGGAAAAACCTTGATGAAGAAAAAAGAGTACAACGTGATAGTCCAGTAAAATACCTTTTAATTTGATACCCCCCCTGATAAGTACTTTAGTTAAATCTTGGCTTGCAAATCTTCGAGTCGAGCCAATTTCGGTAAACGAATTTCTTGAATGCTGGAGATACCAATGCTTATGTGAGAAATTTCCAAGTTGATGAAGTCTACTTTTGTGTTAGTCTTCTAATGGTAGTGTTCTCGAGTCTTCACGTTTCTTTAAGTACATTGAGGACTTGCTTCTCGGATTCCTAGCTTCTCGTAGATAATTTGCAAAAAGTAGTTGATGTAGTTTCTTCAACAAAGTGCCAATATGCGGTTATAGTACCATAGGTGAGTAAAGTTTGTGATCATACCATATATGGATCAGAATGATATCCAAATTCCTAAGGGTTTTTATGTTGATGTGGTCTAACAAAACAGAATAACCTAGTTAATGGTGGGAATCTACCAAATAACCAAAATTATACAACTCCCCCTTGGATGACCACCATGTTGAATAGATTTCCTCACTAAAACCTTGCCAATAAAACCCAAAGGGGAAAAAAATTGACGAAGGAAAAAGAGCACAAATATCAACATTTTTGAAAGAAAATCAAACATCAACGAGATGTTGCCTCGTTAAACCTTTTCACGAAAACCACCTTGGATAAAACCTGAAATAAAGGGAAAAGAGTACAACTTTTGACGTAAATATGGATGCTAACCCAACTATATGAGTTTTACAAAAGAAAAGCATCAAAATAATAACTCTAGTCTATTTCAAAGACGAGTTTAAACTAGCATAATTCCAACGGCAGTTTTGAGAAAGAAAAAAAAGAAAGAAAAAAAATATAGAATTCATGCTGCTAAAGCGTGGATTTTTGTGTTTTTAAGGACTCCTCAAGAGACCCATAAAGTCGATAACATCAACTAATAACTGGATTTTTGGTTTTGTACCGAATTTCTAAAACACATGAAGGATTGTTAACTTGACATAATCAAGTCAAGTGGCTACTGAATATAATTTGAATCCTACAAGGATTACAAATTTGAATATGTTCTCCGACCACGTACGAGTCCTTCAAGGACTACCACACTAAATGTGTCTTATAAGAAGAACAATTGTTGAACAATTCCTAGGGTCAAAAATAAAACCCTCAAATCGTTTTCACAACGAACGTATTTCTCGTATAACGCATTACGACTACGCCAACCCGTAAGTAATAGGCTTGGAAATTTTAAGGTGTTAAGTCTTGGATCCAAAATTGCGTTAATCGAGAAATTATAATAATCCAATCTAATATGGATTACATGCCAACCAATCACATATGTCGATATCCCTCTGCAGAGGTCAGGTTCACAACCACCATCATTTATTATTTCAAAATCTAATATAAGCGAATATTCGACAATTTATAGCTTACCACATTCCACATAATTCCCAAATGTATGCATACTTTGAAAAAATTTAAAATTTACTAGTACCAGTGCCCATGGGCGTTATAATCTCCTATTATTCAAATGAGGAGATATGAATTTTGAGAATGTGAATGCATTATCATAGATTGTTGGAGCATATTTGTAGACTATATAAAAATTCTATTGCTTACTAGATGTGGTTGGATTTGCCTTTTCAAATAGCATAAGCTTATTGTAAAGCTAAATGAGATTTTTCACGCCTATTTAATGGCAGCCTTTTTCGATTTGATCATGATAGGAGAGAAGTGATATAACCTTTAAGTTAATTAATGTCGACCTCTAATAGCATAGAGTCTCCCCCTGATTCTAGCGGAAATTGTCATCTCATATACGAAAACAAGTTTCGTAGAGTATTATCCGATTCAATCAAGGACATATACTCATAATATATTTTGGATTTTAAGAATAATACCAGTTGGACTGTAGTTAATAACTTTAAAAGTCATAAAAAAAAAAATTGCACAAAAATTGTAGTTTATACAATTTAAACATCAACCACGGATTTTATTGGCTACAACCAAAAACATAAAAAATTTGTAAATAAATCTCCAAATAATTGGTGAATTCTGAGGCAAACGAGATAAAGATTTGGATTGAGATTATTGACACGTTATTTTCCAAAAGAAACTAAAATTTTAAAATCAATTTAGTCACTACAAGGACTAATGATATATAGCCTAACAAGCCAGGTGCACACCCATTGATCTTTTGTGTCAAACTATATTAGTTCCAGCTACAAGTGGAACGGTCCAAATATTGGAGATTATTACGGCGATGAAAGATAAAAATATCTCAATATCCCTTGAGAATGCAGTAATTATATGTTCTATCGGCGTTAGCAATTGAAAATACCATAACGATGTTTTATCCCTTTATGATCGATAGGGAAAAACCAAATCTAGTTTGCTTATATGTTTCTTCTTAAGAAATATGAAGAAATCATTTTCGTTATTGAATTTAGAAAAATCCATGGTTTCCGGTAAGAAATAGAAACCAAATACAGAGTCAAATTATATTGGCATCTCATATAAGCGATAGAGAATACCAACACCAGTTCGTTTGTACGATTTATGAAAAGGAAAAAAAAATGTTTTCATGTCGGTCATCGCATAGGGATAATCCACTTTGTGGTTAAACAAATGGTTTCTTGTAAAGGAATAGAAACCAGATAAAAAAAAAATCACATGATCTTCATCTAATGGACAAGGATACCAAACTTGATTGGCCGTAGGTTTTTCAACCATGCACGTGATTAATTACCGTAAAGATAATTAAATTGCGATAACACATGATTTTGGTGATTACAGTTTCATTGAAAGAATAGAAATTGTAAACCATCTTTTGATGGCTTTATTTTTCTTTTCTCTATGATAAAATTAGAGAAGAAAGAAAATACCAATTTTTGATGATTACAGTTTCATTAAGGGAATAGAAACTGTAAACCATCTTTCGGTGGATTCCGCAAAATATATCACCGGCGTCCAACAATTATGATCTGGTATTTTTAGGATTAAACTAAAAGAGTTTTGTTGCACCAAAAAAAAAGAAGAGAAAAACCATATTTTGGTGGTGTAATAGTATAAGATCCACCGCAAAGGAGCAGTCCATCATGCTTAGGCCATATTGACCGAACATACACATGATTCCTTTTGTCTTTGCACAAGCATAGAGAAGTGTTTCAATGGAAGGATCACATAGCACATAACCAAAAGTATATAATAAGCATAAAAAAAAATCAGTTAGGGATTCAACTAACAATACTAATAAGAAGACGGTACAAAATAAACATCATTAAAGGTTTCTTATCACCATGAGATGTATAGCTTGTTGTGAGTTCCCCAAGATGCTTTGCAAGGTGTGAATTTCATCCAACCAAGGGGAAGGACATACAAATACAAAAACGAGAAAAACAAAGTTAGTGGACTGTTTAAACCACGTTATGTATAATGACTTAAACAAAATAAACGATAAAAAAAAGTGAAATATAGATTTTGATGTCGACTTTTTTCTTTGAATGTTCATAGATGGACGGATTTGTATCAACACCATCTCCACTTTTTTTATCAGTAGTACTATTAGAAACGATTGTAGAGCAACATGCGTGATAACGTCTTGTAAATAGGGAAGAAGAAAGAAAATAGAGAGCAAAGAGGAAAAGAATTCTTATTATTGTGTGTGTAGAATACAATGTTTAAGCCTCTATTTATATAGATAGAAGACTTAGTGTCCAAGATATGTAAACCCTAAACTTAGATACGAAGGGCATCTTAGTAAACAAATAATGGTTTATAACATTCCCCCGGATGACCACTTTGGCTAAGTCATTACAAGCATACCAGGAAAACTCAAAAGAGAAAAACCTGAAATTGCATAAGCATGTAAAAACTCAGACAGTGTTGGACACGCACATGTTGCCTCGTTAAAACCTTGACAAGAAAAACCCAGTGGGACAAAACCTTGACGAAGGGAAAAGAGTACAACGCGATAAATCCAGTAAATGCACCTTTGATGATGGCGCTCCCCGGCCCTAATGAGTACTTCGGTTAAATCTTGGCTTGCAAATCTTTGAGCCGTGACTTCCCAATTTGATGAACAGATTTCTTGAATGCAGAAGATTCTTGTTCTTTCATGAAGAAAATTGTTACTTAAATTGGGAAGTCACGGCGGAAAATATGTATTTTTGATTTGGTGTGGCGGGACAAATATATTAAATAGGTGGAAAATATGTGCAGATTTTATTTATTTTTTTCTTTTTAACTTGGTGTGCACGGGGAAATACATTTTTGATTTGGTGTGGCAGGTTCAATTACAATAAATAGGTGGAATATATGTGCAGATATTATTTATTTTTTTCCTTTTAACTTGGTGTGCGCGGGGCTTAGCCCCGTCCCGTGGAAATGCATTTTTGATTGGGTGTGCGCGGGGCTTCGCCCCGTCCCGTGAAGATGTATTTTTGATTTGGTGTAGCGGGGCATATACATTAAATAGATGGAGGATATCTGCAAATTTATTTATTTTTTCCTTTTATTTTCGCATAAAATATGTGGATTTTCTTCAAAGTGGGTGTGGATCATCTTGATCGAACCACTATATTCCTTGTGTTGTGTTTGCTTGTTTATGATTTGATTTCATTTCAATTTTCAATTCTTGATTGATTGTGCTTGATTGAGCCATTTGTTATAACAAATTGGTACTAGAGCTCCGGGTGGGAGCGATCTAGGATGGCGGCAAAGTATGAGATTGAGAAGTTTTATGGAAGGAATGATTTCAATTTATGGAGGCTAAAAATGAGAGTTGTTTTAGTACAACAAGGTTTGGTGAAAACTTTGAAGGGGAAAACGAGTCTTGGAGCAATATTTAAGGATGAGGAGAAGGATGAGCTCATGGAGAAAGCACATGGATTAATTTTATTGTGTTTGAGCAATGAGGTCTTGAGAGAAGTTGCGACGGAAACGACACCGGACGGGCTATGGAACAAGTTGGAAAAGAGGTATATGACTAAATCCGTAACTAATCGTTTATATCTTAAGAAGAAATTACATACTCTTAGAATGCATGAAGGAATGTCTATTATAGATCATATAGATTATTATAATATAATTCTCTTGTATTTGGAAAATATTGATGTCAAAATTGAAGATGAAGACCAAGCATTGGGTTTGCTTTGTTCCTTACTACCATCTTATGATAATTTTGTTGATACCGTAATGTATGGAAAAACCACAATTTCGATGGAAGACGTTAAAGCGGCTTTTAACTCTAAGGAGTTAAACAAACGGGTATTGATGGTAAAGATAATTCGGGAGATGGGTTGTTTGTAAGAGGAAGAGGAAACCAAAAAGGTGGATTTGATAGGAGTAGATCAAAGTCAAGGTCTATATCTAAATCTGGTAAATTTATTGCTTTCATTGTAAGGAACAAGGGCATTTCAAGAAGGATTGTCCAAAAAGAAAGAATGTTGAGAAGAATATTAACCAAGGTACCGCAACAAATGTTGAATTAGAAAGTGATGATGGAACGGTTCCCACGGTTTATATCGAAAGCTCGGAGAGTGGGTGGATTCTTGATTTGGGGTGTACTTTTCACATGTGTCCTCATAGAGAGTGGTTTACTAATTATCAAGCTAGAGAAGGTGGTAAAGTTCTTATGAGAAACAATGTCACTTGTAAAGTGGTGGGTGTATGTACAATTCAAATTAAGATGTATGACAGTATGGTGAGGACATTAACTAAGGTTAGGCATGTTCCGGACTTGAGAAGAAATCTGATTTCTTTGGGTACACTTGATTCAAATGGATGCAATTATCAAGGTGAAGGTGGATTTATTCGTGTCTCAAGGGGAAGTCTTATAATTATGAAGGGCGAGAGGATTAATGGTCTTTATACGCTGCAAGGTACTACTGTGACGGGTGATGCAGTTGTATGTTCTTCAAGTTCTGATGACGATATTACCAAGTTGTGGCATATGCGATTAGGGCATATGAGCGAGAGGGGATTGGATGTTTTGAGCAAGCAAGGATTGCTTTGTGGTCATAAAACATGTAAGCTTGATTTCTGTGAACATTGTGTCTTTGGGAAGCAATGTAGAGTCAAGTTTAGTACAGTTATACATAACACCAAGGGTATTTTGGATTATATACATTCTGATCTTTGGGGTCCTTCTCGGGTTGAGTCACATGGTGATGGTAGATATATGTTGACATTCATTGATGATTTCTCGAGGAAATTATGGGCGTATTCATACTTAAATACAAAGATGAAACTTTTGTCAAGTTCAAGGAATGGAAGACTATGGTTGAGAAGCAAACCGAAAGACAAATCAAGTCTTGAGGACAGACAATGGTTCGGAATATTGTGGGGGTGAGTTCAATGAGTTCTGCAAGGAGCAAGGGATTGTGAGACACCGCACAGTCAGAAAAACACCATAGCAAAATGGTGTCGCAGAAAGGATGAACAAAACCATTATGGATAAGGCAAGATGTATGCTCTCCAATGTCGGGTTACCAAAGCAGTTTTGGGCAGAAGCAGCAAACACATCAGCTTATTTAGTGAATAGATCTCCATCTACTGCCATTAAGTGTGAGACTCCAAATGAATTTTGGACAGGTTCACACGCTAACTATGAAGACTTGAAGATATTTGGTGTCCAGCCTATGCTCATGTAAATGAGGGGAAGCTAGAGCCTAGAGCAAAGAAGTGTATATTTCTAATGTAAAGGATGTGAAAGGATACATGTTATGGTGTCCTGAAGAAAGATCAAACAAGTTTCTTATCAGAAAAGATGTGAAATTTGATGAGCGGTCGATGTTGAAGCCAAAGAATGGAGAACTAGATGGAAGAGTTGAAGAGGGTGTTAGTGATAAGGCGGAGCTTGGTGACCAGGTGGAACTTGAGATGCAAGTTCACAAAAACAATGAGATTGTTGTTTCTGAAGAGGATGATCAAGAGATTGTGCAAGAGCCTGCCCAAGAAGAAGAAGCACAAGATCATCAGTACAATCTTGTAAGAGACAGAGAGAGGAGGCAAGTCAGACCACCTCAGAGATATGGCCATGTTGATTTGGTTGCATATGCACTTGCAGTGGGTGAGAGCATAGATAGGGATGAGCCAAGAACCTATGAAGAAGCAATCAGTGGTGAAGAATCAGCAGAATGGGGAGCTTCTGCAATTGAAGAAATTGAGTCTCCTGACAAGATGACACTTGGGAGATAGTTGCAAGACCTAAGTGACAGAAGATTATGGGACGCAAATGGGTCTTCAACAAGAAAGAAGGTACTTCAAATGGTGAAGGAACAAGGTACAAGGAAAGGCTTGTGGCAAAGGGGTTTACACAAAGAGAAGGCATTGACTGAAATGAGGTATTTTGTCATGTTGTAAAACATAGTTCTATTAGAACATTGCTTGCTAAAGTTGCTTTAAATGATCTAGAATTGGAACAACTAGATGTTAAGACAACTTTCCTTCATGATGATTTGGAAGAGCGTATTATATGCAACAACTAAAGGGTTTGAAGTTCCTCGCAAAGAAGACCATGTATGTTTGTTGAAGAAATCTTTGTATGGTTTAAAGAAATCTCCAAGGCAGCGTTATAAACGTTTTGGTACGTTTATGTTAGCAAATGGATATGATAGGAGTAAGTATGATAGTTTTGTATATAACATGAAACTCCCAGATGGTTCATTAACTTGTGTATTTACTCTTGTATGTTAATGATATGTTGATAGCTTGCAAAGGAATGTCAGAGATACAAAAGTTGAAAGTCTAGTTGAGTAGTGAGTTTGAGATGAAAGACTTAGGTGCAGCAAAGAAGATATTGGGCAAGGAGATTCATAGAAACCGAGCTGAAGGAAAGTTGTATTTGTCCCAGAAGGCTTACATCAAGAAGGTGTTGGAGCAGTTTGGTATGAAATATGCAAAACCAGTAAGTACTCCTTTGGCAGCTCATTTCAAATTTTCTAGAACGCAATCACCTCAAACTGCAGATGAGGCAGAGTACATGTCTCGAGTTCCATATGCAAGCGCAGTTGGTAGCATAATGTATGATATGGTTTGTACAAGGCTGAATATCACACAAGTTGTGAGTGTGGTAAGTAGATACATGGGAAGTTCTGGGAAAGCTCATTGGCAAGCTGTAAAGTGTATTTTGAGGTATCTAAGAGGGGAAGTACAAATGTTGGTTTAATGTTTGATAAACACTATGATGATCCGACGAATGTTGTGGGTTATCTTGATTCTGATTATGCAGGTGATCTTGATAGAAGAAGGTCATTGACAGGTTATACTTTTACATTATGTGGTAGTACTATCAGTTGGAGGTCGGTTTTGCAAAGCACAGTTGCATTGTCTACAACTGAGGCAGTAGTACATGGCAGCCATGGCTTGATAAAGGAAGGTATATGGTTGATGGGTTTAGTTGGTGATCTCGGGATTCAAGCAAGAGAGTGCAGTTTTGTTTTGTGACAAACAAAGTGCCATTCACTTGACCAAGAATCGATGTATCATGAGAGAACGAAGCACATCGATCTCAAGTATCATTTTATCAAGGATGCAGTTGAGGAAGGGAAGATAGCAATGCTAAAGGTTCCTACAACGGATAACCCTGCAGACATGTTGACGAAGCCGGTTCCAAGCATCAAGTTCATGCATTGCTTGTACTTGGTTGGTGTCGACAAGTCTTGAGAGCCCCCGAGGGGCGAGCGAAGACGATGATGTTGAATGATGATGGTATTCAAGTGGATGTAGATCATCTTGAGAAGGAGGCATTGGAGGTTTGGATCTTAAGAGGTGGGTTTGAATCATACTCTTCTAACCTTGTTTGATACATAGTGAAATCAATTTCGTCGTCTTCAAAGTGGATGTAGATCATCTTGATCGAACCATTATAATCTTTATGTTGTGAGTGCTTGTTTATGATTTGATTTGATTTCCATTTTCAATTCCTGATTGATCGTGCTTGATTGAGCCTTTGTTATAACAATTTTAAAGTTCTTTCTTTCGTGGTCTATTCTCATTGAACTTTCGAAGCGCAGATGGTTTAAGCCGTTCTCATGTTGGCGAGAAAAAATGACTCGTTTGGAAATCTCATTTTGATGTCTAATAGCTAGCTGGATTTTACGAGGCATTGCGGATTTTGGCTGCAGCTGCAGCTGTACTTTATTTTATATTTATTATAATATAAAATAGACTTACAACTTAGTTTTGAATTGGATTCATTCTCATATAGTGATAAAAAAGAACTGAGGATGGTCTACGCTATTAAGGCGCTATGCCTAATAAGGTAGACCAACTACTTTGCTGTTTAGATGCGTGAAAAAAAAAATATATAAAAAAAATATATAAAAAAATAAAACATCCAAGAAATATCAAATGTGCATGAACCAAACCAAACAAAAAGTGAAAGCATGACAAGAATTGTAATATTCAGTTATATTTGCAATCACAACTGATTGGAAGATAATATTGTAAGATTTGTGAATAAAGAAAAAGAGAAGGCAAGAACAGAGAATCTAAGAGATCTAATCAAATTCAATACTTGCTCCACATGCATGCCAATAACGAGTCTCGTAATATTCTCCATACACGCTGTCACGCCTTCAAATGCTCCAAGCAATTTTTCGCGAAGGTATAACCCGGCAACACAGTGGTTCAGTGATCTCTTATCACCCACTTGTATTTCAAACCTTATAAGATTGCACCAATGCAATCAGCCAACTCTACCAAGAGTATGCAACGGAAGTCTTACTCGGATTTTCTCTACCAACCAAAGTGTAGCCCATACTACAAAGGGGTTCTTGCCATGTTTATGCTTCACGAAATTTGGGGAGTATAATCAAATCAACAGAAAACCAAAGCCAAACGTATAAGCCAACAAACTCTCTTTATTAGCTTAAGGGGAAGATACAAAAACGTCCAACCAATGGACTTACAAGCTTATTCTCTAAGCCTACAAGAAACTCACTCTCTACTTTTGCAAAATGGTTCCTCAACACCCGAACTATTGAACCACCCTGATTTGTGTAGCTTCTCTGGCTATTTATAATGCCAAGAAGCAAAGGCCAATCCGTATGCAACTCTTTTGCACGCCCCATGAACAGCCATCTGTCCATGGGCGGTTCCTAACCGCCGATTCCTCCTTTTTAATCGCTATCTTTAGTGCTTTGGCTTGCACAAGGGCGCCACACTGTCTTCAACGGTTAGGATATGCAAACTCGGTTATAAAGCACTTTATAACCGTCTCTAACTTGCTCTTCGACTTTGGCATGCGTGTGATGCATCCACTCTACGCATCCGGCACTTGCACTCAAGTTCCGCAACATCGCATCATGCAACTCGGCTTGCACTTCGCCAAATCACGCTATTATGGCTCGCGTTGCGCTATTATAGCTTGCATTGCACCATTATAGCCTGCGTTGCACTATTATGGCTTGCATTGCACTATTATGGCTTGCATTGCACTATTATGGCTTGTATCGCGCACTTAGCTCATTTGGATGCCAACATCCAAATAGTATGCCAACCGAATCTTGACTTGCTTAATACCATCTTCATACTTCATATGCATCACTTGCATCTCTTTTGGTGAGCAACTATCACCAATGGCGTGTTTGGCATCACCATTGATGCATATGCACGATCCATGCCTTGCCAAAGCTTAAGACCATGCCAAAGTCATCCCATGACTTTGCATCTCATCCTTTATTCCTTCCTTGAGCTTGGCTAACTCTAAATAAGGATATGCAACATTATCGCATAATGTTGCCAATGCCAAGTAACCTTTCTTGTCTCACCATCTTGGCGCTACATCGTCGGATTGTGCGGCTCCATCTCTGCAAAGGTTACATATTCCGTAACGCGCAATGATTTTGCGTCACCTTGCGGACCGGTCATAGACCTCCCCACCCAATCTGTTCAACGTCCTCGTTGAACGCAACATCGATCCGGTCTCTCTCGAACTTTCCTTGGCCTTGCACGCGTCTCGAACCCCCTTCGTAAATCAAAGCAACTTTGTTTAGCCTTTAACCTTGCCAAAACTTCTTTGCCTAGTGCTTTACGCCGCCACTTAGTTTGTTTGCCTTGCCATTGAGCTCCGTGTATTCCAAACTTCATTGTTGCATCGTCGACTATGCTTCAATCTCAACTTCATTCACATCTCAACACCCAAATGCTACTTGTAATCTGTCGCTTTGCCTCTTGCATCAAGACAAATTCTTCTTTTAAGCCATTCTCGTGCCTAAGTGTACACTTCAAACATGTTAACATATCATCTTGATATGCATAACTTAGTTTACTTGCCTTCAATTCCGATCGACATTGCACCTTTGCAATTCAACAGGACTTACCGTAGTCTAAGTATTCTTCAATCTCTTGCAACACTCTTGTGCAAATTGAACAAATGCATGACATTAGCCATGACTTAAGAAACCCGTGACATCACAACGTCTCTCCCTAGAGACCAGATTTCTCTTCACGCGCCCTTGAAACTAACAAGGCCTCACTTGTTCTTTCAAGTCGCTACGCTTTAATGTAGCGGAAAACAAAGATCATGTTCTTCCTAACTATGAGTTGCTCTCAACTCATATGCTTGATGGACTTACATCTTCATTCTTGTGCGTTACTCCATGCTATCGCTGCCAAATACTTTGTCGCACTTCTACGTAACTCTCCCAACAACAAACTTGCCTATGCCACCAACTTCACTTCTTGCTTGGTTTTGCTTTCAAATTTCTTATTGCATACTTTGGCTAAGTATACTCGTAGTGCTTCCCCAATGAACTTAGCTTTACATAAGCAAAAAGAGACAAGATTTTTGCTTAAACACCTCCTTCATTCATTACACTAGCCTTACATAAGAAACTTAGGGACCATTCCCATTACACCACAGGCCAACACTTCGGCCATACCGAAAGCAAATACACTACCAAAGCAAATACACTAACTAAAGTGTGCTATCTTCAAAGACCGTAAGATTAGCATCACCCAACTTAACTTGAAAACAGAAACAACAAACAGGTAATATGCCAAAGTCTCCATTCTTGAAGAACCTTGCGAGGTTGGGCACTTGCAAACAGCAGACTCGCAATGCCCCCGCTCCATACATGCGCTAATCACGGCGAATAAGGGATACTAAGATCCATAGGACATCCAAATTCCATGTGAATCTCAAATTAAACTTTCTTGAACGATCGGACAGGGGCAAACTCACTTGCCTTCCCCATGTCACACTTCATATCAACCTGGACTAACTTTCCTTACACCCTTCACGAAACAAGGTGCACTCGGACTTTGTATGAAAATCCCGCCAAGGTGAGGCATCACCGTTGCCTCTCGCTTCTTTGAAAAAGTTGTTACCAAGGATCATCTCAAAGTCATTGAGATGCATCACCATCACACCGACGACCACGCCATTCTCCCACTTCAACATTTGCCACCGCCATCCCCTTGATTGGCTTAGCTATATCATTCACTTGTCTTCATGCAAAGTGACCAGCTTGATACACTTCCAAACCCAAGTACTCTGCCAATGACAAGCTCATAACAGTATGCGACGCACCCGTATCCGCCATGCCCCGAGACGATGGTTGTGTATGCCAACTTTCACATAAACTAGGCCGCCACTCATTACCCATGTCTGTCACTGCCGTTGTGCTACTATGTTGCATAGTTGAATAGGATTTACATGCTCCACTTGATCGGCTTCTTCTTTGTCACCACTACACTCGGTGACGATTGCATGGACAATTTTTCTTTCTTTGGACAATCACGCGCAAGGTGAGGACCCTTGCATAAGAAACAACCACCAGACTTTGTTCTTCATAGCCAAACTATCATCCCTTTGATAGCTCTTCTCTTTGGCCTCGAAACCTTTCTTATCCTTGTCCTTATTCTTCTGGTTTTTCTTGTCCTTGCCCTTCTTATTAGCATCGATTGAGGTATTAATCGACCTAAAATCAACAAGGTCGTCCCGATTGCAATGGCCGAAGGTAGGTCTTTGGCACCTTGCCTTCGCACTTCGGCCTGAGCCCATGCTTGCAAACCAGATGTAAAATTGAACAACTTATCCTCCTCGGACATGTTGCGAATATCTAGCATCGAGAGATGAAAACTCTTTCACGTATTCCCGTGGTGTACTTGGGGTATGCCTCGGCTTACGCAAGTTCTCTCTCAGCTAACCAAGCCGCATTGCTTGGCAAGAATTGACTCTTCAATTCATCTCTCATGACATCCCATGTCACGATGCTTGGACGACCAGCAGAAGGTCATCATCTGTTCTAGTTCTCCACCATAACTTCGCATCACCCTCCGGTACATGCTAACGAGAGTAACCTTTTGTTCTTCCGGGGTTCTGGCGGCTTTGAAGTATTGGTCCATGTCCCACATGAAATTCTCCAATACCTTCGCATCTCTTGCGCCAGAAAACGACTTAGGTTACGGGACTTTAATCTTCGTAAAGTCACCGCCACTACCACCGCAGTAGCTTGATCTGCACCAATTACACTCACCATTCGCCTCAAGACACCAATTTCATCGCCGTTCTTTCAAGGCATCTCGTGAACATGGTCTTAACAAAGATCGATTTGGCCTTCCAAATCACTATGCTTATCGCTTGCTCCTTGGTTTGACTCCAACATTCCAGCAACATACTCATCAAGAGCCTGAATGCGAGCCATAACCGTTGCTTTATAATTGGCATCGTTAGGATGGCGCACCTCTCCACCAATCCTATCTTCCAATTTAGCAATCCTATCAGTCAAGGTATCTGCCGAACTCTTCTTACCAGCCATTATCTCTAGCAATTCAACAACCGAACTCGAGCAAAACAGAGAAAATCTTCCACACAAAGCTAAAACAGAACAACCTTTGCTCTGATACCCGTATTGTCACGCCTTCAAATGCTCCAAGCAATTTTTCGCGAAGGTATAACCCTAAGAACACAAAGGTTCGGTGATCTCTTATCACCCACTTGTATTTCATTATAAGATTGCACCAATGCAATCACCAACTCTACCAAGAGTATGCAACGGAAGTCTTACTCGATTTTCTCTACCAACCAAATGTAGCCCATACTACAAAGGGGTTCTTGCCATGTTTATGCTTCTGCAGAATTTGGGGGAGTATAATCAAATCAACAGAAACCAAAGCCAAACGTATAAGCCAACAAACTCTCTTTTATTAGCTTAAGGGGAAGATACAAAAACGTCCAACCAATGGACTTACAAGCTTATTCTCTAAGCCTACAAAGAAACTCACTCTCTACTTTGCAAAATGGTTCCTCAACACCCGAACTATTGAACCACCTGATTTGTGTAGCTTCTCTGCTATTTATAATGCCAAGAAGCCAAGGCCAATCCGTATGCAACTCATTGCACGCCCCATGAACAGCCATCCGTCCATGGGCGCTTCCCTAACCGCCAGATTCCTCCTTTTTTAATCGCTATCTTTAGTCTTTGGCTTGCACAAGGGCGCCACACTGTCTTCAACGGTTAGGATATGCAAACTCGGTTATAAAGCACTTTATAACCGTCTCTAACTTTCTCTTCGACTTTGGCATGCGTGTGATGCATCCACTCTACGCATCTGGCACTTGCACTCAAGTTCCGCAACATCGCATCATGCAACTCAACTTGCACTTCTGCCAAATACTGCTATTATGGCTCGCGTTGCGCCTATTATAGCTTGCATTGCACCATTATAGCCTGCGTTGCACTATTATGGCTTGCATTGCACTATTATGGCTTGTATCGCGCACTTAGCTCATTTGGATGCCAACATCCAAATAGTATGCCAACCGAATCTTGACTTGCTTAATACCATCTTCATACTTCATATGCATCACTTGCATCTCTTTTGGTGAGCAACTATCACCAATGGCGTGTTTGGCATCACCATTGATGCATATGCACTGACCCATGCATTGGCCAAAGCTTAAGACCATGCCAAAGTCATCCCATGACTTTGCATCTCATCCTTTATTCCTTCCTTGAGCTTGGCTAACTCTAAATAAGGATATGCAACATTATCGCATAATGTTGCCAATGCCAAGTAACCTTTCTTGTCTCAGCCATCTTGGCGCTACATCGTCGGATTGTGCAGCTCCATCTGCCAGGTTACATATTCCGTAACGCGCAATGATTTTGCGTCACCTTGCGGACCGGTCATACACGCCTATGCCATGGAGTCTCGTAATACGAATTCACTTGATCACATAGCTCAGAGTAATTGAAGTTTGCAATGGGTACCTTGAGACAAAATTTCTTAAAACGAACAGCACCAACTTGGTCGCTACTTAGATGATTTTTTAAGATGCCTTGCTTACGAAGAACTCTAACATCTTCTCCCGAGTTAATCAAACTTTCCATTAAAAATCCATAAGAAGTCATGTAATAAGCAACTTTTCCATCAGAACTTTGTTCATAAGCAATCAAATTTCTTATCAACGTATCCGTTTCATAATCAATCACCATCGGAGGAATTTCCATAACCCCATCCTTGAATTTGATATCCAAGAAACTGCCATTTGTAGAGCCCACTACGAATCTAACTCCCGCGCGTTTCAACTTGGTGACACTAGGTATAGACTTCCATGAATTATTTTTTTCGTTACCAAGTTTAGGCAAACTGTGGAAGGTCTTGCCTAAGAGATCAAGTAAATGTTTTCCTTGACAACCGGATAAACTTTTTTGGACAACTTCTTCACCACCCTGAGGCAACAATTGATGGAAAAATTGCAAAGCAAGAATATTCAGTGAAACACCATTAAACTCTTCGTTTAGTGCAAGCGCATTGAATAGGCAGTTAAGAACAGTCATAGGAAGTTGGTTTTCTAGTAATACCAAATCATGACGTAAAACGTGCAAACTCTCGAAAACAGGATCATCTCGTTCCATAATCTTGCTGATGTTGGCCTTTTTTCTAAACAATTCAATCATGAACAAACCATCAATCACCATCATCTCTACAAATTCATCACTACTTAGATTTATGTGTTCCGAATAACAATCCCGAGCTTCATATTCAATTCTCTTTACACATGCAACACACTCTTCCAACATATTTGTTGTCTCTGCTATGGGCGTGATTTGAGAAAGTAACTCGCGAGCATAACGGAACTTATGACCTTCAAAAGTAGTGCTACATTTTCCGTGATGAAACGGGCCGATGGACCACAGTATATGCATGAACGCATACCTGTCTATGTCACAGAATTTTTTAGGTACTCGATAAATTGAACGTTCAGGAGGAATAGACGGTGGAATTGTCTTATCTAGCTTCCGTTTAATAGAATCTGCTAACATTCTGTTTCCTTCCGTTGCTTTTGTCTCTCTGTTCATTGTTTATCAAATAAGAGCTCGTGCAGAGGAACAACTAGGGTTTAAGGCTTCTGTATAAAATAAAGACGGCAGAACAAAGAAAGCTTTAGGATTTTTTTTTTTTTTTTGTCTCTATGTCTTTATATAGGCATATATCACGGGTTTTCCTATTTGTTCTCAAACACCTAAATACAATTAGGTTTAAATTAATGTGATCTCTGTTTTCTCTTTTTGGTGTTCTGATTAACGTAGGAAACTGGAATTCTTTCCGGGTTGCCACAACACAAGACCACGAGTAGGTTACTTAGGGATGTACGAGATTTTATATAGGGAAAGACAATTTTTTTTTACCTTTGGAATGATACATCCCCAAGCAAATTGATGCACTCTATTGGAATGGTTGTACCCTTGCTGACTACAACATCCAGAAGGAATCTACTCTACACCTTGTTTGTGTCCAAATAATGGAACAGTCTCATTGTGAAGCCCATGTTTTAACTAGTTTGTTCTTGTACCAACATAAGCCCGTCATATTTAGCATGGTTTTGGTCTCTTCTTGACTCTCTTCAGTCTTCAATGGAAATATTGAATTCGATGCGCTCACGTTTAGCAAAGCTGCAAAGGTTAAATTTTGTGCACTTCTAATGTCCAACTTTTTCTGTCTAAATCTCTGTCCATCAAATTGAAATTGTAGTATGAGAGAGTTGGATAACTTGGATCTTTTTGATTATGAAAAATAGTTGATAACAGATGATTTAAAACGCCTGACAGATAATCTGATGGACAGCATCCGCCAACCACATTGTAGGTACATTACATACCCAGTGGTCCACTTGTTTTGAATTTTCTTCTTATTTCCTCTTTGAATGCTATTATCATCATCTCAGACGAGTCCCAAAAAATTTCAATAATTCATCAATTTTTCTCTTCTCAGTAATGTAAGAATTCTAGCGAATCTATGAAAGTTGAAACATTTCCTTGAGTTCTTACTAAAAGTAACATTGTAATGGCATTTAGTTCCAATGGTATCATTTTCTCCATCTCTGTATAATTTTAAAATTTTGTAGTAATTTTCTGATCGTTAGTGTTTGGTTTGACACAGAGTCGGATGCTGAAAATCAAACCAAGGAAAATCCCATTGATCATGTGAGTGAGTCTAGCCAATATATTCTTTTCTTTTCTTGAAACAAAAAGGAATGCCTCCAAAAAAGTCCCCGTTCCTGAAAATAACCCATACGAATTGGGAATTCATGCAGATGCTGTTTTATTTATTGAACGGTACAATGATTATATGAAGACCAGAGGCTGGGGTTAATCTTTGTCTTCCTCCACAATTGCTTCAATTAAAGGCAGTAAAAATGTACATCTTCTTGATTCCTTATGCTAATTCGGTTACACATTAATCTGTGTCATGTATATCTGCTTGTCTCTTCTTATGATAACAAAGACAATCATTTGTACAAGTTGTGAAAAACTTAAACTGCTGAAACAACGTCTTATTTGTGATCTGGCAGCCTTACATCAGAGGGTTGGACATGTCTTCTGAGGGGAAGAACGAACTGGCAAAATGGATAGAAGAGTTGCTTGATTCGGCTGCTGGCCATATGAACAACTTACAGAGATTACACAACCGACCGCTTTTTTCAAGGGTACTACTTTTAAGATTTTCTTTAGTATTGGATGGACGGCTGTAAAAGTTCGTGATTTTCTTTAGTATACTGTGCACACCTTTTAAGATTGAAACTCTTCCAAAAAATTTATAGACTTTCAAATCAGTTTTGAATTGGTTTCATTCTCATGAAGTGAAAAAACTGGCTATGCTCTTCAACATCGCCAGTGAGATGTGTGTTACTATCCCTTAATGTGTGTTTTCTTCATTCTTAAAAATTTCAAATTATTGAGGAAGGGAACAAGAAGTTGAGATAATCTTAGTCTTAGGTGCTTCAAAGAAAATTGGTAATTAGCCAATTATGGTTTCTGAAATTTGATTACTGAACAAAATATTTAAATTAATACATCAACCAACTTTAACCCCCAATAAGATATCACCAGCAGCAACTTGATAAAAGCATGACAAGAATGGAAAATAACAGTTACATTAGCAATCACAAATGATTGGAAGCTAATATTCTATGACTTGTGAATAAATAAAGAAAAATAGAGAATAACAGTTTCGATGTTGCTTCATGCCAACGAGTCTCTTAATTTCCTCCACGCACGCCGCCAACGATTCTTGCAATACGAATTCACTTTGTCGCATAAGTCAGAGTAGTAGTAGTTTGCCATAGTAACCTCGCAACAAAGCTTGTTAAAGAGCGCAGCAACTTTTGCATCATTACCAAGCATATTGGTTATAATCCCTTGGTTGCGAAGAACTTCAACATCTTCTGCTGAGTTGTTCAAACTATCCATTAAGGAAGCATAAGAAGTCATATAAGTAATACATCCATTAGAACACTGTTCAGCAACAATACAGTTTCTGAGCAATGTTTCAGTTTGATCTTGAACAACTACTGGAGGGATTTCCATAACTCCATTCTTGAATTTTATATGCATGAAGCTACCATTGGTAGAACCCACTTCAAATCTTACTCCCGCGCGTTTCATCTCTGTCACAGTAGGTATAGATTTCCATGGACCTTTATCTCTTTTATCATCTTTAGGCAACAAATGGTGGAATGACTTGCCTAAGAGATCAAGTAAATGTCTTCCTTGACAGTCAGAGAACCATGAGCAGTCCACTTTTTCTCCTCGGGGAATCAATAGATTGAGCAAATCCAAAGCAAGAGTGTTCAAGGGAACACCATTAAACTCTTGTTTTAGATCAAGCGCATTGAACAAACAGTCAAGAACAACCATAGGAAGTTGGTTTTCGAGTAATACCAAATCACGAACTGCGCTTGCCAAGTTACACATATTGTTTCCCAAAATAGGATCATGGTCTCTAATTTCCCTGACGTTGGCCTTTCTAAACAATTCAATCATGAACAAACCATCAATCTCTAAGTTACACATATTATTGCAGGCGTGTATGCGTATTTGTTTATTTTACGGAATTTTTCTGGTACTCTATGAATAGAACATTGAGTAGCAGTACTAGATGATACGGTTGCGTTATCTATCTTTAGTTTAATAGAATCAGCTAACACTTTGTTTTCTTCTGTTATTTTTATTGCAACATCACCTACTACTCTTTCTGTATTCATGACGAAAGAATCAAGGCTTTAGGCTTTTGTATTGGGACGGAAGGCAAGAAGAAAGTTTTAGGTGTGTCTTAGTGTGATAGCCTGCTCTCTTTATATAGGTTTTGTTCTCTCACGCCTATTTCCAAATTCAATAAGGAATGAGACATACTTAGTAGTCATCAAGTGTTTCCTTTTCTTTGCTGTGTTCTCTGATTAGGAAATCTAGATATTATACTTAAGCTAGTTTCCTTAATACAGTATATATATACTTGGGACAAGTCATCCACGGCATGAATGCACTCGAGGCACCCCAAGAAGGGGTCTCCCTGTTATTGGCTGCCCTTTTGTAAATCATGTCTTCGTTGAAGTGGAGTCCTGCAGGCAATCCGGAGGATTGGGTCCTTGCACACCTACAAGTGTACGCATTAACAATTTTATTTTACCTGATGCTGCCTCGAGTAAGTAAAACAAAAGTCGTTTGTTTTGGAATGATGATAGTTTTCTTTTGTTTGTCTTTCTTTCTTTCTGCTTGATTTCAGGTTTACGTACTTAGAATTTCTTAATAAATAAAAGTATGAATACTTTGAGAAATAAATTGGTGAAAAAGTTTTATTTTTCCGGATATGAATTTGTGTCCTATATCATTTGAGATATGAAGAAATTTTTTTATTGATAATTGATAATCCAATTATAGAGGTGGAATCTTGAAAATTAAGTTTTCTTTACTTGCACATTTATTTGTTTTGTTAGTTTAACTTCACACTTCTGACAGTTTCATATAGTGTTGTATTTTTACCTGACTCATAACAGGTCCGAATCAGGGGTTAGGTCTGAGTCAGATAACGAGTAAGATCTGACTTAAAACTAAAAACAAATGGTCTCATATCTGACTCGTATAAAGTCAGGGGTTGACTCAGATCCAGACGCCGAATCAGATGCTAACAATCATGATGTAGGTCTCCTTCAAAACGAATGAGCTAAGCAAGCGAAATAAGTTTTATCTGACCTCTATGCTCAAACTTATCAGCGCAAAAGTTAACTGCCATGAATCTGAAATGAATCTTTTTCATGATACATGACCATGTGACTGAATCAGCAGATGCAACGAACTTTCCTGAACAGACCATTCAAGAGCTCTTATGTTCTGTTATTTCTGCAATGAAGTTTGTGCCAATCCCAGCCCTCCTGACTAAGCATAGATGAAATTTCCCATGTGATATCTACAAATAAAACCATAGGCTGCTATACAGGTGTTGATGGTGGTTTTTAGCTTAGGGTTAAAATCGTAAAACCCTAGTCAGACAGTGACGTCACAGAACTTGAGTAATAATGTCTCAACTAAGCACATTTATTGAACCCTTTAATATGTCTGCGAGAAAATTACCAAGGTACCTTTTTTTTAAATAATAATTAGGGTTTCGATAGGCCAAACCCTAATTCCCACACCACATGTGCCAATGGCCTGTCGTGCCATCCACACCTCCGCGCCAAGGCATGCCAACCATGCCATCCGCACCACTGTGCCAATGGCAAACCATGCTAGCCACATCTCTGCGCCAAGGAATGCCAACCATGCTAGTCACACCACTGTGCCAATTGAAAACCATGCCAGCCACATCTTCGCGCCAACGCATGCCAACCATGCTAGCCGCACCACCGTGCCAATGGCAAACCATGCCAGCCACATCTCTGCGCCAAGGCATGCCAACCATGCTAGCCGCACCTTTGTGCCAATGGAAAACCATGCCGCCCACATCTCCGCGCCAAGGCATGCCAACCATGCCAGCCGCACCACTGTGCCAATGGCAAACCATGCCAGCCACGTCAACCTTGCCTTGGCCCCAACCATGCTAGACGCACCATGCGCCAATGGCATGCAAAACCCTTGGCCCCACCATGACAAGCCGTCTGTGTCAAACCCTTGGCCCCACCATCCCGACCTTCCTGTGCGGATACCAAAACGAAGGCGTGCGACGATCAACGATCACCCTTCCATCCTAGATGCAAATCCTAGCCGTCCAAGGTTGCCAAACAACGCATGGTAACCTTTGGCCCAAAACCCTAGTTTTGGCCTCTCCAAACCGCGCCAAGGTATGCCATGCCACATGTGCCAATGGCATGCCAACAGCCTTGTCGCGCCCCACCATGCCGGCCTTCCCTATGCGGCTACCAAAACGAAGGCGTGCGACGATCAACGACCACCCTTCGATCCTAGATGCAAATCCTAGCCGTCCAAGGTCGCCAAACAACGCAGGGTAACCTTTGGCCCAAAACCCTAGTTTTGGCCGCGCCAAACCGCGCCAAGGCATGTCATGCCACATGTTCCAATGGCATGCCAACCACCTTGCAGCGCCCCACCATGTCGGCCTTCCCTATGCGGCTACCAAAACGAAGGCGTGCGACGATCAACGGCCAACCTTCCATCCTAGATGCAAATCCTAGCCGTCCAAGGTCGCCAAACAACGCATGGTAACCTTTGTCCCAAAACCCTAGTTTTGGCCACGCCAAACCGCGCCAAGGCGTGCGATGCCACATGTGCCAATGGAATGCCAACCACCTAGCCGCGTCCCACCATGCCAGCCTTCCCTAGGCGGCAACCAAAATGAAGGCGTGTGAAGATCAATGACCACCCTTCCATCCTAGATACGAATCCTAGCCGTCCAAGGTTGCCAAACAACGCATAGTAACCTTAGAATTTTTTTCCTGAGTTTTATTTTAGGGCTGTTTTCATCTCCCGAACGAGATCAAAACCTAAATATTCTCTCATAGAGAGATAGGAAATTCTTTTCCGTACAGAATGAAGGGGCGGACCATCAGAATCCGAATCCGTATGAGAATTCTACACCGATTCTAGTAAAGGGTGCTAATTAGGATTTCAACATACCAAACCCTAATTTAGACAAAGCCGCAAGCACTTCCCTTCCAAGACACTCACTGCCAGTGGTTCTACTCCACGATAAAGCCATGCCGGCCATGCTTTCATGCCGCTGGCTACCAAACGAAGGGTTGCAATAATCAATGGCTGCCCTTCCATCTGAGATGCAGATCTCAACCGTTCAATTTTTCCACCTAACGCATGGCAACTTCCGGCCCAAGGCCAAACATCAAGGTTTATACTAAAACCTTAATTTGGCCACGCATAAACTATGCCAAGCCATGCCGGCCCTAAACCATGCCGCTGGCTGCCTAACAAAGGGTTGCAACAATCAACGGCGACCCTTCCATCTGAGATGCAGATCTCAGCCGTCCAAGGCTGCCAGCTAACGCATGGCCACCTTTGGCCCAACGCCAAAATCCTAGCTTGGCCACGCCTAACCACGTTAAAGCCGTGCCGGCCATGCTTTCATGGCGCTGGCTACCAAGCGAAGGGTTGCAATAATCAACGGATATCTTTCCTCTTAAGATACAAAATCTCGACTGTCGAAGATCACCACCGAGCCGGCAAGTCTCCCAAGATCAACTTGCCAGACAACAACAACGTGCTACACGTTTTCCACAAAAACCTCGAGACATCAAAGCATGTCACAAACTGGGGGATGCTCATCAGGTATTGGTTTGGCTGTTTACAGCGTGCGGCGTACACTACGCCCGTTATAAGAAAGTGTCATAAGGATGAGGTGGTTAGTAAATACAGGGAGTAATGGTTAAACGCTTTCTTTTATGGAACATCAATTCCAGGCGTTACCGGTTACCACCTCCTCCCATTTACTCACCCGTTTTCCATTTATTAATGAGACCAGAGTACGTTTCACTTGGACTTGTATAAATAGGCATTACCTATTTCCACTGAACAAGAGGTTCAGGTCAGGAACATACAACACTCAGAAAACATTTGCTAGCTCTCCATCTGTTAGCTTCCCACTTTCTGATACAAGTCGTAAAACAACTACTCTCTCTTCCAGAATCAACTATTCTGATCTCAACACTTTCTTCGCTTCCCTCCCCAAAACCAACCCTTTTCCTTCACTTTATGACCAAAGCAAGTCTGGAACGGACATTTCTTGGTTTAGGCCGGATTTGTGCAGATAGATCTCTCGAATCTAAAGTACTCCCTTGCAGTACATTGTTTAGGGTTTAAATTCGTTTCTCAGCCATACACCCGAAATTACCGAAATCAGCAGAAACCGTTTTCACCCTCAAACAACAGGGTTACCCAGGAAGACTCCATCGCAGCTAAGAATTGTGATAGGAGCAGAAGGCAATCTGAAAAAGACATGCAAATCTCAGAAACGGTCCGTTGATTTCACTTGGTCTAAGTGAACACCTCAAATAATATCCACTTGAATTTAAAAAAAAATGTCCTTTTCTTTTGAATTCAAGTTAGTAAAACATTCATTTCTAAAACACTTTAAGAGAAGCAATTTTTAGTAACTTAACAAAAAGTTCATATAATACATCAATCATCTTTAACCCCACAAAAGATATTCAGCGGCTTGTTCTTCCTAACCCTCCAAAACCTTAGTGCCTGGAACACTGCATCCCTGTTGGAAGTGTAAACTTGATTTGGATTAATCAAGAATAATCCAGAAGAAAATAGAAAGAAAGAAATTAGTCCACTAGCCTAGAGTGTTCTAGCTAGTACTGTATGGTTGGAGATAAGTCTAGGAGACTAGGATGTTCTAGTCGGTCAAAGGCAAACGTACAAGAGTGTAAACAATGTCGGTCACTAGAGTTTTCTAGAGCGGTTTAAACTAGACAGTTGGTGAAAGTTCAAGAGTTAGAGAGTCGGTCAAGCAAAGCTATGAATAGCTAGTAGTGGAATCAGTTGGAACTTGTAATTGAGCGAGTACCCAAAGTGAGGTATAGTAAGGTCAGTGAAGTGATCGAGTGAAAGCTAAAGTAAGTGAGAGTTTGTAAGAAAGTTAAGGTCATGTACAAACAAAGTTGTTGAGTGCAATAAAATTCAATTTTGTATAAACACCAAGTTTGGTGATTGTGAGCCTGTTTACCCAAATTCAATACCCAATTAGCCATTAACCCCAAAATCATTTCCAACAATCCCTACTGAAGAATCCAAGCCTGATAAGCTTATGTATTTTGGCTTCAAAGCCAGGTGCCTGCAGTTACATTACATTCTCTTCATTTAGGTATTTACCTCCAATCTGACTAAATTCTTATTTGAAAAGAGCCAATTGCGGAGTGATTTTGCTACGGGTTATGAATTTACAGTTAGTGCAATCCATCATGACAGGGATGGCTAAAAAAAAGCACAACCTAACGGTAATTAAAGTAAGACGTAATGAAATAACTGTCGATAAAGAGCCTTTTACCTGTGCTGCGTCACCTTGCAAAGTTCCTGTCAAAGATGCTTGTTCTTCATTAACCTGCGGAAGCCTTAATGCTTGTATTGCTTCATCCCTACTGAAGAACCCAAGCCCGACAAGCTTTGCAACTTTGGCTTCAAAGCCAGGTATCTGCAGTTACAATACATTCTCTTCATTCAGATATTTACCTCCAATCTGACTAAATTCTTACTTTAAAAGAGCTAATTGCTGGGAAATGTTGGTATGAGTTATGAATTTTAACTTTCTGCAGTCGAATTATCATAGCCATATTGTAAACCAAGCAAAACGAAATTTTTCTCACATAATGTGTTTATTATCCCATACAGCCTCGAAATTTAGTATACGCTTTGAGCATGTATAGGATACAGTAAGAGCAGGAGCTCGAAGTGTAGCACTTACAGGAACAATAGCTGAATCAGAAACTTATCCATACAAAAATTGAGTTGGGATGTCCTTTCCTGCAAATGATAAATGGAAAAGAAAAGGAGAAGAAATGCCAGAAAGTCAGATACACCAATCAAATCAAATCAAGTGAATCTTAGAAATGCATGGAATAAAATCCAGTCTATCTACTATCGTGGGCCTGACCAAAAACTTTCTCTGTTGAATCAACAATGAGCAGCGAGTAGTTCTCTCGGGGCTGCCGGACCCTGTTGCCGGAGGGGACCGAGACGGATAGATGGATTCAGTATTGCCATCCCTCTTTTTGATGAGATTTCTTGTTTTCTTATCAACTCTTGGACGTTTTATTTTCATGGTATTTTTGTGCGGTCTAGTTCATCATTTAGCTAGTTTTAATACCCTTATTGAATCTCAATCGTCTACGATCTCCCTTTTGGCTCAGGTACGACACCCCAACATCCCTAACTTCTGATATTATTAGTTTACATTCCTTGTCCGCTATTTTTATCAGCAACAATATTTAGCACATCTCTTTTTAATTAACCTCTAATTTCTAGCAATCATAATTTAGTTTTTCATCACTTCAACTATTTCATCGTCACAGCACTATTTTACTCTCCCTATATAATTAAAGATCCAACTTATTCCCTTCACCTGATTCACCTCAATCCATTTCCCAATTCCTTTCTATACCGGTGACAGATCACTCCTTCCATTTAACTTTCATTTGCATACGTACAATCTTAATCAAAGCCCAACCTATGTTGTAAAAGGCGCTAGGCAAGGCGAGGCGCCAAGCCCAGCGCCTAGCGCCTTTGGCGCCCCAGGCGAGGGCCTTTTTTTTAGAAAAAAACAAAATCAGGTATAATTTGGCGCCTGGGCGCCTTTTTTTCCCAGGCGCCTTTGGCGCTTGCCTTTTACAACATAGAGCCCAACATCATCTGGACCTTTTACTACATCTCCCCAACACACCCATCAAAGCCTAACACCATTCAAAACCCAACATGAACATATTAGCCTGGAATTGCCAAGGCATCAACAATCAAACGTCCATACAACATCTACAGAGTCTAGTATATTTACATAAACCCGATATGCTATTCCTCTCAGAAACTTTAGCAAATGATCGACATATGTCCAATCTTGCTCGATTACTTCAATTCCAAAACCTAGCCTCAGTTCCCAAAGTGGTTCGTAAAGGTGGACTATGTCTTATGTGGAACAACCTAAACATTCAAGTCCTTGTCCAATCCCAAAGTTACATTCATGTCCTTATTACTCCCCTAGCTCCAACACAACCATGGTTGTGCACAGGCATATACGGTCCTCCTCATCCAGATGCAAGAACAGACTTTTGGCAACATTTCCCAACAATCTTCCCAAATACCAACAACTCATCCACTTGGCTTCTGATAGGATTTTAATGACATCTTTGACCAATCGGATAAAAAAGGAGGCAGACAAGTCATGTATATTCAGACTCAACCATTCCTAACAATGATAGATCAAATGGGTTTCATCGACCTAGGATTTAGAGAAGATCCATTCACTTGGACAAACAATCAACAAGGCCAAGACAATATTATGGAAAGACTGGATAGAGCAATTACAACCCAACATTGGAGAACAGCAAACCCTCATGCCGGAGTTACCCACCTTTTCAAGGAGTCTCAATGGAACATACACAATTATCTGTAGTAATCCAAAAATCACATACAATACTGGTCTAGGAAATCCTTTGTTATAAAATTACAACAACTAGTCAAGAATAAACAAAACATCCCCTGGACAGTTCCAAAGTTATATAGTTACAAAATTAATGTTGATGCTGCATGAGACTCATTTTTCCCATCTAGTTTTACGCCCATTTTGAGAGATGATGCAAGCATTTTTGAAGGTGGAAGAGCAGGACCAACCACAAGCGCAGACCCTTAAGAAGCGGAAGCTATATGTATTCTTCAGGTAGCTTAATATGCAAAAGAAAAAGGAATTCAAAAATTTAGCATTGAAGGCGACTGTGAAAGCCTCTTTTTGTATCTCAGTGGCTCCAATTGATATATCTTGGGGTGACAAAAGTTTCTTAGATGAATCAGGTAAAGTAACAGGATCATGTGTTGTTTTTTTTGGCTTCCATTTTGTATGTAGGAGTTAGGACAGAGAATACAGTAACTTTTTTTTTTAGAAGCATGAAATTAATAAAAAACCAACTATAATATTATTACACACGGGAATGTGATTCCCATAGAGTCGTTCAAAAGAATGTGATTAAGAAAAGACGGATTCGTCCGTTCCCAAATTGATATTGATAGGTTTCCGGCTTGGCTACCATCGGCTGCAAAGTTTGCCAGTCCATCCGCGGCTTGGTTTCCTTCTCTATAGTTATGTTGAATAGCACAACATGGATTTATCGCATTTGATGTATGATTTCCTTAATCATTTCAGAGATATACCAAGGAGCTTCCCTTGGATTATTGATGAAGTGCACGAGATTTTCCGAGGCCATTTCGAATATGATTTTATTCCAATTTCTTTCATTTGCTGCTCTGGTTGCTAACACTGTTGCCCATGTTTCCGTTGTTAATGCTGTGGTTATACCTAGAGGTTGTGCAAGAGCCAGTACCGTGTGCGCGCTCGAGTTCCTGCAAATGAATCTCGCTCCCGCCATACCCGGTTTACCTCTCGCTGCACCATCAGTATTTATTTTATACCAGTCTGGTGGTGATATACTCCAACTCACTTGAATGGTTGCATGGGATTTTGTGATGTTTGTTGTGAATCCGGAAGGAATCTCCCCGGGGAGAACTAGAGGGGAGGTCATTTTTGCCCATTCAAATTCATGTTGGTGTGCGAAAGATCTCGCCAGGATGTCGTCATGGGTGGACTATACAGTTGAATACAAGCTCATTCTTGGTAGTCCATATAGACCAGAAGAGGAAACAACAGTATGTGATAGAAGAGGTATTACCTCGAGGTTGCAGCAATTGAGAAATTGTTGTTTGGTGGTTTATGATAAATGGTTGGTGGTTACCTTGGGGATGGTTTGCTGATATGCGATTAGATAGGGTGTTCCAAGTGGACAGAATCATTGGACAATGAATCAACATGTGATTGGTTGTTTCAGGCTCAGAATTGCAACGGGGGCATAGGTTGGAAGTTGAGAGATTGATGTGATGGAGCAGAGATAAGGTTGGTAAACCTTCGTTTATAGCTTTCCACAAGAAAAGATGAATTTTTGGAGGACACGGTAAGGTCCATAAGAATTTTGTGTTTGGGAGGGGTTGAGTGTGAGGTCGTGGGAGAGAGTTGTTTTCTTGTTGGATTAGACAGCTGTATCCGGATGCTGTGGTATATTGACCAGATTTAGAGTGAGGCCAAATCATTTTGTCTGATGTGTTGTTAAGGGGGAGGTGAATGTTTATAATATGATGGGTAACATTGTTGGGGAAGATGCTCAGCTGATCATGATTCCAGTTATGGGAAATTGGGTCGATTAAGTCTGCGACATATTAGATTGGGTCGCATTGGATTGGATCAAGGTTCTGAAAATGGGGTATCCAATTTTCTTGGATAGGGGTATCCAACCCATTTCCTATTTGGTGAAATATATGTTTTTTGACAGTAGGTATAAGATATGCCATTTGTTTCCATTGTGGGCTGGCGGTGAGTGGGTATTGATATCGTACCTTGCAATATCGGCCGGTGGTGGAGGTATTTCTCGTTGAAGAGGCTTGAGCAAATAGAATGTGGTTGGTCTTGAATATTCCAAATTTTTTTAATGAACAGAGCTTTATTGTGATGACTGCTCTTCCTGATACCTAGCCCTCCTTCCGCTATTGGTTTGTTTAGCTTGTTCCATCCTAATGGGTGAAGCTTCCGGACCGAAGAATCGTGACCCCAGAAAAAATTCCTGGTGATCCTATCAATTTGTTTGTGAACATGGGTGGGGAAAATATGTGCTTGCATGAGGTGATTTGAGGTTGGCGTTAAGGAGGTTTTTATTAGAACTAGTCTTCTTGTAGGGGTAAGGCATTTTGAGATCCATCCTTGTGCTTTCCGTGCCAATCTCTGGAGTAGTGGTTCAAAGATGTGACTTGAGGTCCTCCCATGTTTGAATTGAATTCCTAAGTATACAGGTGGGATTGAAGTGGTCGACATGCCGAAGAATTGGTGGAGGTTATCTATGTGATGTTGTTGTAGTCTTGGGCGGTGAATGATGGTTGATTTTGTTGCATTGATAATTTGACCAGCTGAAGAGCCGTATGATTGAAGAATTCGATGGAGGTGATTATTACTTTCTTGGGTAGTTGTGTATGTGATGAGCAAGTCATCTGCATACATTAAGTGAAGGATGGGGGGTGCCTTTTTTGAAATTTTGATACCTTGAATCATATTTTTTGCTTCCAGTTTGGCAAGATTTGTTGAAAGAATTTCCGCACAGATGATGAAAATGTAGGAGGATAGGGATCACCTTGTCTTATGCCTCTGGTAGGAGTAATGAATCCATACGGTGTACCATTGACGTTGACTGAGTAAGTTACTGATCTGATACAGAGCATGATATATTCTACAAATATTGATGAAAAACCTAATTTTGTAAAAGCCTTTTTGATGAATCCCCAGTCTAGGCTATCATATGCTTTTTGGATGTCAAATTTGAGAGCTATTTTGGGGTTTTTAGTGGTTGATGATGTTTTGATGTGATGAAATAGTTCACTGGCAATTGTGATGTTATCATGTATTGATCTCTTAGGGACGAAGGCACTTTGATATGGACTTATTAAGAAAGGTAGGAGAGGACGTAGGCGGTTGACTAGTATTTTTGAGATGATTTTGTATGTGACATTGCAGAGGCTTATCGGTCCGAACTGGGATGGTTGCGTTGGGTTGTCTACTTTTGGGATAAGAGTGATGTTTGTATGATTCATGAGAGGGTGGATGTTCAAATTATCGAAAAAACTTCGAACCATATCAATTAATTGAAGGTGAGTGGTGTCCCAGAAAACTTTAAAAAACTTACTTGTGTATCCATCTGGACCAGGAGCACTTTCAGAGTTGATGGAGAACAAGGCTTGCTTGATTTCCTTTATCGTTACTGTCGCCGAGAGTCGGTCACATTGTGATGGAGTCAATCGTGGAGCTATGTCTTCAAAGAGTTCTTCGTCCAAAGTTGTATTTGGGGTCGTATATTGAGTGGTGAAATGATCAAGGATGATTTGGATCACTTCATCTTTATCACTGACCCGGTTGTTATGTTGATCCCGTAATTGCTTTATGTTGTTGCGGCCGGTGGATGGTTGCCTTAGTATGGAAGAAGGTGGTATTATTGTCTCTCGATTGGAGCCATTGAATTCTGGACCTTTGTCGCGCATGTTGCATGGCATTGAAGTAAGGTTAGGTGATGATCGCGTAGTTCCTTTTCGCGATGTATCCAAAAATTTAGTTCTTCACCGTTGTGAATATCACATTGGTGTTGAGCCATTTTTATCAGTGATGTTGATTTTCGAATTAACTTTGGAAGATGACCAAAAGTGTCTTTGTTCCAGTCCATTAGTGTTTGTCCCGTTGTGATTAACATGAGTTGAAGATCCAATGTAGAATCTGAGTCGCTTTGTTGTGTCCAGGCGTTTTCGGCGATTTGCTTGAGATGTGGATGTGTCAGCCATAGATGCTCAAACTTGTAGTTTTTTTGCCCCTGCCAGTCTATTGCTTTGGTGTGCAGCAGGATGGGTGCGTGATCCGATACAATCCTTGGAAGGTGGGTGAATCCTGCATGAGGGTTCGTTGTTCGCCAGTGTTGGGTTGCAATTGCTCTATCTAGTCCTTCCAAGATGTTGTCTTGACCTTGTTGGTTGTTTGTCCAAGTGAATGGATCTCCTCGAAATCCAAGATCGATAAAAACCATTTGGTCGATCATTGTTAGGAACGGTTGAGTCTGACTATAAGTGACTTGTCTGCCACCTTTTTTCTCCGATTGATCCATAATGTCATTAAAGTCCCTTATTAGGAGCCACGGAGTTGAGATGTTAGTATTTGGGAAGATTGTTGGGAAATCTTGCCACAAATCTGTTCTTGCATCTGGATGAGAGGGCCGTAGATGCCAGTACACAACCACGGTTGTGCCAGGCCAGCTGGAGTAATGATGACGTGAATGTAACTTTTTGACTGGAGAAGAACCCGGATGTTTAGGTTATTCCACATAAGACATAGTCCACCTCTGCGACCTACTTTAGGGACTGAGGTAAGGTTTTGGAATTGAAGCGATCGAGCGAGATGTGACATATGTCGGTCATTTGCTAAAGTTTCGAAAAAGGAAAAGGATATCGGGTTTATGCAAAGATACTAGATCCCGTAGGTGTTGAATAGAGGTTTGATTGTTGATGCCTTGGCGTTCCGAGGCTAGAATGTTCATCTTGGGCCTAGCAGATCGCTTTGGGCTTGGTCAGTGCTTCTTGGGTGAAATTTAGTGGTAGGTTAAGATTTCTATAAGCCAGATTAGGATTGTATGTTAATGGGCTTTAATTCAGGATTTGAAAGGAAACCGAATTTGGTATTGAAATTGGTTATTATCTAATAGAAACTACCGGAGAGAATATCTAAACTGAATTTAAATAGTAAGAATATCTAAACTGAATTCAAATAGTAGAAGGTTATTTGATGATACCTGGGCTGGCGTACTTATCTCGCATTTTTGAATCAGGTTTAGGATGTGATTTCGGATGGTGGGGAACTTGGTGTTAAAAGTGCCATACCAAAAAACTACCATGGGATTCACAAATTAAGAGAAAATTAGACTAAAAAAAAAAATGCCCTCCAGAAAACAAGGCCCACAAAAATGAGCCAATCACAAATTCCTAATGAGTCGACACAAATCCTACATGTTACTTATCTAGGTGATTAGAGAGGGACAGTACAAGACGACACCTACAACACATTTTTTTTTTGATTCAAAAAGTTGTTTTATTAAGAAGAGTTATAAATGTGCAATTACATCTGGCTTATCCTTACAAATCCAGCTTTTTATATCTGCTGGGAAATTCTCATAAAGCTCAAAACTAGAGTTGTTGGATCTAGTTTTCTTGGCAATACCATCTGCTGCACTATTTTTATCTCTAAGAATTGAATAGCAAACCCACTGAGGGTTATTATGAAAGAAAGACTGAATATCTAAAATGTAAGAATGATTAGTCCAATGAACACAAGGTGTAAAGTCCTTGATAGATTTGATTAGTAGCTCATTGTCTCGACTCAAGATGACTCTTTCCAACTTTAATGAAGTAGCCCATTCCACTGCAGCTTTCATTGCCATACATTCCAACAAGCTCAACCTCATGATCCAAAATTATCCTTGTCTCAACCGGTTTTCCTTTAACTCCGCAGCATTCCCCCGCAAAATTACGAACTATCGGACCAATGGCAGCCTTATTAGTTTCCTTTTTAAAGGAAACATCAATATTTATTTTCATGAAATTTCTATCAGGAGGTTCCCAGTTATGATTTGCAACTGATCTCTGGATAGCATGCACATTAGTAGTTTGAGTTGTAGCAAAACAGCATTGGTTAACAAGATGCTTAATTCTTTCTACGGTAGAAATACTATTAGGTTTGATATTTTAAAAGATAGCTGAACATCTGTCTTTCCATATCATCCAAATAGTAATCATGAGAGAATAGAGGATGAACTCCCTTTGAGTAGAATTAGCTCCTAATCCAGTACTACCTGCAGAAAACCAACTTATGATCCAGTGTAAGACATCAATATGGTCATTTAGAACATTAGAAACATTGATACTAATTCCTAGCCAGACTGTTCTGGCATAGGGACAATCTATAAACAGGTGCTCAGCAGATTCATCAGGGAAATTACACATATTGTAGTGCACATCAATCCCCTGTTTGTATCTAGAAAGTTTATCCCTGGTGGGTACAAAATCTCTAAGGCATTTCCAAACAAAAAATTTGACTCTGTGGGGAAGCTTTGTTTTCCAGAGTGAATTCCAAACTTCTTTACTAATATGACTTGCAGGAGCAATATTAGAAGGATGAGCATTCAACAAAGTGTTATAGGCACTTTTCACAGAGAAACAACCTTTTTTATCAGGTTCCACACAAGAGTATCTTCACCCCTAGAAGGAACATGCATATCACAGATTAATTTGACAGTTTCCAGTGAAAATAAACTTTCAATTAAGGCAGAATTTCAACTTCTAGTATTTGGCAAGAAAAGTTCACAAACAAAGGTATGGGCAGAAGAGAAAGAAGCAGTACTATTAGGTTCAGGTGGATTTTGCAGACCTATAATCCATTTGTCCTGCCAGATTCTAATTTTGGTACCACATCTAACAGACCAACAAGTATAATTCTTAATGAAAGTGATACCTTCATAAACACCTCTCCAAATCCAAGAACATTTATCATTCAGTTTATCCTGCTGTAAGAAATCCTTATCTTTAGAGTATTTTGCCTTAAGAACTTGAGTACTTAAATCATTTGGGTTATTACAAATTTTCCAAGCAAGCTTAGATATTAAGGCTTGGTTAAAATTTTCCAAATTTCTAAAGGCAAGGCCACCTAAAGATTTTGAAACACAGAGACTAATCCAGGAAACAAAGAAAATTCCTCTACTTCCTTTATGCCCCCACCAAAATTTTCTTTGCAAAGTATCTAATTTGTTGATGGTGTTTTGAGGAATCTTAAAACAACCCATTTGATAAGTTGGGAGGGAATTTAAAACAGAATTAACCATAGTGGTTCTGCCAGAATGGTTAAGAGAAGTACTTGACCAATTATTCAGTCTAGCCTCAAAGGATTGAGCAATGGGACTGAAAGCTTTACCTTTGTTTCTTCCAAGAAGAAGAGGAGCTCCTAAGTAAATATCAGATTCAGAGACTCTGTTCATATTCAAAGCACTAGCTAAAGCATCACAGTCAATGGGATTCATGTTATTGCTAAAATAAACACTAGATTTTTGACAATTGAGCAACTGACCTGAGATCATACCAAATTTATTAATTATATCCAAAATACCATGCACATTTTCCAAATTAGCTTTAGTGAAGATCATGATATCATCTGCAAACATCAAATGAGAGATAAAAGGAGCTCTTCTGGAAGCCTTGATACCAGAAATAACCTTATTAGATTCAGCAATAAGAAAACTTCTAGAAAGATATTCCATAGCAATGATAAAAAGGTAAGGAGACAAGGGGTCTCCTTGTCTTAAACCTCTAGACAGATGGTAATTCTTACAGGGAGAACCATTTAGGAGGATACTCATACTAGTAGTAGAAAGGCATTGATTAATGAGGTTACAAAAGGCATCACAGAAACCAAACTTTTTCATAATATTAAGAAGAAAGCTCCATTCTAATCTATCACAGACACCTACAACACATTAAGGTATGAATTTCCACTTTCCTAAGACTCTATATCAACATTAAACTAAATCAATTAAATAATCCTTCGGTATGATTCCACCTCGGATAAACTAAATTTCAATTCAAAGCAAACCTTCGTGTGAACAAGAAAATTACATGAAAAAGGGGAAAACAATAAACCAACATAGGTATAAAAATCACCGATGTTACTCACACACGTAATCTATTAACTAACGTCACCATCTACGTCACCCAGGGAGTGATTAATTTTATACTCATTATTATAAAATTTACTTTACTTGGGACTACAACAAGCTACAGTAAAAACACAGAGTTGTCTGAGCTCGCAACAACAGATCCATGAAACGGAAAAACACCGACTTATCAACTTCAACTTACCAATCAATTCCATCTAGATACCACTATGGAATTCCAAGAGCAAATTTAACAATCAATTCCATCTAGATACCACTATGGAATTCCAGGAGCAAATTAACAATCAATTCCACAAAATACAGAATGGAATTTCATCGGAGAACTGCCGAACATTAAGATAAGCAAATATTTCACCAAATAGATCACAGGGAAGAACGGAATGATAAGGGATAACATGAGCAATCCAGGAAATAAGAAAATCAGCAACAAACAGAGGCATGCAATCATGAAAATTGAGGTTTACTGAGCAAACAGATCGGAATAAAAAATCGACAAAAGTTTAAACACTAATCTATGAGAATGAATAAAAGTGGAAACAGTATAAGATCATGAATCCCTACTGACCCTTACCTTAAAAAAGAGAACCCCAAACCAGCAGATCACCAATTTCCCACCATCTTTATCATCAACACACTTTACCTGACTTTTCTTTTCTTTTCATGAACGCCGGGATTCTATATGCCAGCCCCGGCAAGGATAGACTACTCGGATTTCATAATCCCCATTGGAAAGCAAAGATCACTCATCCTCTTGGTTTTTCTGTGAGTGGTGTTTCAACTAATTAGTTGGTGGTTGGTAATGGCATCTGTCAAATACAGTAGCTGATGTTTTAGCAAAACATGCAAAAACTTTTTCTTCCATATCAGAGTGGGATTTCATCCCGCCGGAATATAATACACTTAATTTATTAGTAGATAAATCTAATATGCCCAGACTCTTCATGAGTCGTAATTTCTTTTCGATGCAATATTTATCAAAAAAGAAAAAAAAAAAAAAAACATTGAGTCGATACGAATGGATTCATGTCAATGCGTAGAGGGAAGGGTCTCATCCCTTTATTAATTTTTGTTATAGAATAATAATAACAACAATAATCTTATACTAATATAAAGAAAATAGGTAATTGTTTGGTGAAGCCTTATTTTGGTGAAGCCTTTTCACATGACAATAATACCCCCATTAACTAAGCTTTTAGTTCATATTTGTATATTTACAGGAATGCCATTGTTTTAAAAATAGATCAAAAAAATTAAAACTTAGATATCTTTAAAAATACATATCAGATTGTTGCAAAATTAATATATTTGGAAAGCTCTTTAAATTATCTACGTAATGAGTACAAACAAGGATATTAAATATTTATTTTAACATTTTTTTTCTTCTGTTGTTATCAAATTTGGTGTTGTTAAAAGAATCCAATTCAAGCATGTGCATCGCACATGTGGCCTTACTAGTAATAATAATAATAATAGTATTTAAAATAAATTTGAAATTAAAAATAATAAATAATAATAATAATAGTATTCAAAGGTAAAAATTAAAATAAAATTAAAATATAAAATGATTAAGATATAAATAAGAAGTATTATTATTTTTTTTATCTTTATTCAAATAATATTCAAAATAAAAAAATATTTTATTACTAATAGATGTAATTTAAAAAGAACTTTGTAATCATGTCTATTTTCGTCATTAGCCACATCATAAGCACTTCAACATGATAATTTACCAAACAGAATTTACAGTTTGTTGGTTCCACAGTACTTTACATATTCTAGTTTACAAACGTCTGGCTACTTTATTTTTAAAGCTAGCACAGCAACGCACATCACATCACATCAGAGAAGCACTTTTGTAAAACTCACAACAATACTAAACTAGGGTTTATGCTAGTTATTCGCAAAAAAATGAAAAGGAAACTGAAGTAATCTACATCCCACAGGTTGTACCGATAATGGGGTGGGACCCACATTAAATCCGCCCCTACTAAACCACCAGGTTGGGAAGGGTCTCATCCCACTCTCTCACTCGGTATAACTCGCGGTATGTGTACCACTTGCGAAAAAGAAACTGTTAAAGTCACAAATGTTTCCAAGTTCAGAATCCTGGCTTGATTGGGGTATACTCAAATTAATTGGGGTATACCAAATGAGATAAAATAAGGTCATTTTGAAGTAAAACACAAAGCCCCTTAACCACATATTTACAAAAATGGCTAATCTACCCTTCATAAATTAACACTAATAAATGTGATTAGGGTAATTAATTTAGTTAGTTAATTAGTTGATTAAAATTTTGAAATTAGGTTTTATTTTAGATTGAACTCATGGATGTGGGTAGATTTTTTTTTTTTTTTTTTATTTGAGAATTCTACTTGTAACGGAAATGAAATCGTATTACCCACCAAACACTAAAAATATGGGATTGTAGAGTTGTTGGGTGATTTTATACTCAAAATCATAAAAGGAATCAACATTTTCAGTTCTGAGAGTATGAAAAGTCGGCAAGGTCGACAAAAAAATACCCTGTTGACTATGAAAAGTTGGCAAGGTCGACAAAACTATACCCCGCTGACTATAGGATTTTTGACATACAGAGAAAGGTGTTACAAATACATGATTAGTCGGCAAGGTATTAATTTCATAACCTGCCGACTAAACTATAGTCGGCAAGGTATAAGGATGAATACCATGCCGACCCTGTAAATGCTAATTTCAGAGATGAAAAGTCAGCACATTATTCAACCTAGGAAGATACCGACTAATATTAGTCGGCAAGGTCGACAAAAAATACCCTACCTGCGTTGTGGAATCACATATTAGTCTGGTAGGGTCGATAAAAAATACCTTGCCGACTTTTGATAAAAATATTGAATCGTAAGGGATTTGAGATTGGGTATGATTTTGTACCCGATCTCAACTCGAGTATGTAAAATCATACCCAATCTCAAATTGAGTATGTAATCCAAATTAGAATTTGAGATTGGGTACAAAATACATACTTTTTATATTGGGTAATACAAATCATACCCGATCTCAACTCGACAAAACTACATACTTAGTTTGAGATTGGGTACAAAATCATACCCAATCTCAAAACCCGTATAATCCAAATTTCACTTTTTTTTTTTTTTTTTTTTATGATTTCATAGTTAGAATTTTGGAAAAAGATTTTGAAATTTTTTGGATGGATTTTAATCGGCATGGTTTTTCTTGGGGGTAATTTGGTCCTTTAACACACTTTTTAAACACCCCTTAGCACTCTAGTTTGGATGGGAATAAAATGGGTATACCCCAATTTGGCCAGGTTCAGAATCCGAAGGAAAATCCTAAAGTTTTTTCACGGGTGGCCCAAGAGCCTGAGGCCTGAGGGGTCGGGAACCCGTTATCACTTGCCAAATCTAATGTATACGGATATGATGACGGATACCGGGTCGGGTATCATTATCTTCTTCCCGTGTATAAGTTGGGGAAAATAACCTAACATCAAAATCCATCTACTTGATCTTATCCGAGAGCAGTAAAAAGAAGCCGCCGCTGCTCAATTGGCGACGTCGTTGCCCACCTTCGCCGGTGCTCTGGTAGCATCTGCTTCTCTATTAGATTTCCTTGAGAAGTGCGGTGTTGCTTCACTGCAATGAGGACTGCCTGCCTCCAGAGTCCCCACACAGATCTTCTAACATTGTTAGATGGGACTACGATGGAGTCGCCTGCCTCCCATCAGAACTTTTGGGAATTTGGGTTTTTCACTTTTGTTACTTGAATTTTGTTTATTTTATGTGTTTGCAATGTGAGAAGCTTGCAGGAGAGTGTGGGTGGGAAATTGAAAGGTAAGATGATTCTAACCCTTTTTCAATTTTGTTGAGTTTCAGCATTCAATATTATTTGTAAAACATCAAATTGTGTTGTCTATATGTTGGAATCAATGTTATAATTAAAGTTGTATGAAGTAGCTTCATTTGTTTCAAAAATTAAAAACGACATCAATTTAGACTGAAGTTCACATGAATGATTTATATATGTCAACTGGTAGTCTTCTCATTGTTATATAATTGCTCAAAAATTGGTGGAATCATGAAATTTCATGGAAATTAATGGAGGAACAACTAGACTTAGAAACGCGTAAGGATTTGTGGTTAGGATCAATTGGTGGCACCCCACCGGTTTCATTGTACTACTTGACTTGATGGGAGATTGGCTTGACTTCAGTTTCCATAACTTTTTATCTTTGAATTCTGGATTCTGCTGTCCTTGTTGACTCCTAGGATTTCTCTGAAACTTTTCATTATAGTTCTTACTAAAAGAAACATTTTCAATGGAATCTTCAGAACTTGGACCTTCTAATGTTCCGTCTGTTGAAATTGATGTTGATGTTGATGATGATGACGCTTATGCTTCTGATGGTATCATTTCTCGTTCTCAATCTCTGCATATCTTATTGAACTTACTTTAGAAATTTTCTGATCATCAATTTTTGGTTTGTCACAGTGGTTACGGATGATGAAAATCAAACTGAGGAAGAAGATCCGATTGATGACGTGAGTTCTCTCAATAAGCTGTCTTTCTAATCTTTGCTGTTGCAGTATGCCAATTCATTAACACCATGCACCTCTCTTAAAATTCAAATTCAGTTTTAGAAACTCGTCAAAGACAGGTTCTAGAAAACCTGTACTCAACATGCTCTTAAAGTTTTAATCTCGTCCAGGCTTTTGAAGGTTCTATGTAATTTCTCCTAAAACAACCATAATTCGTATCTTACGCTTCTTCCACATCATAATTATATACCTGAGTATTTAAGAACCAAATACCTTGGATGATGAATTAAAATTTAAATTAGGTTGTATTGATTCTTTGTCTTACTGGATATTCATAGGAACTCGTTGGAATCTCCTACCAACAATCCCTGGAGCAAGCCTCCCATTTCCAGTCCCAGAGGCTTATGGAAGCTGAATATACATCTTCAGCAGCTCATCCTGGAGTGTCACTCAATTCAGCTGATTCGTGGCAGATATTAACTTTAGCATCAGACCTGAAAACCAACACAGTTGAATCGCCAGCGGTTTCACATTCAGATTACAGATCCCAACCTTCTCAACCTATTGTTGATATGGTCATAGATGATGGTTATAGATGGAGGAAATATGGGCAAAAGCAAATAAAAGGCAGTGAAAATCACCATAGTTACTACAAATGTACTTATCCAAATTGTGAAGTAAGGAAAAAGGTTGAGTATTCTCTTGATGGTCAAGGCACTGAGATCATCTACAATGGGCAGCATAACCATTCAACTCATCCTGGAGTATCATTCAATTCAGCTGCTTCGTTGCAGATTTCAACTTTAACATCAGACCTGAAAACCAACACAGTTGAATCGCCAGCGCTTTCACATTCAGATTACAGATCCCAACCTTCTCAACCTATTGTTGATATGGTCATAGATGATGGTTACGGATGGAGGAAATATGGGCAAAAGCAAGTAAAAGGCAGTGAAAATCACCATAGTTACTACAAATGTACTTATTCAAATTGTGAAGTAAGGAAAAAGGTTGAGTATTCTCTTGATGGTCAAGGCACTGAGATCATCTACGAGGGGCAGCATAACCATCCCAAAAGAAACACAGTTGAATCGTCAGAGGTTTCTCATTCAGATTACAGATTTCAACCTCCTCAACCTATTCCTGTTGTTAATGAACCTGCAGATGATGGTTACAATTGGGAGAAATATGGGGAGAAGAAAGTACCTGGAAGTGAATATACTCATTCTTACTACAAATGTACTAATCTAAATTGTAAAGTAAAGAAAAAGGTTGAGTATTCTCTTGATGGTCAAGGCACTAAGATCATCTACGAGGGGCAGCATAACCATCCCAAAAGAAACACAGTTGAAACGTCAGAGGTTTCTCATTCAGATTACAGATCTCAACCTACCAAACCTATTGTTGATACACCTGCAGTTGATGGTTGCAACTGGAGGAAATATGGGCAGAAGCAAGTAAAGGGCAGTAAATATCCGCGTAGTTACTACAGATGTACTTATCCAAATTGTAAAGTAAGGAAAAGGGTTGAACGTTCTTCTAATGGTCAACTCACTGAGGTCATCTGCGGGGGCAGCATAACCATCAAGAACATCAACCAAAAAAACAGGTGAAAGAAAGTATATCGTTGGAGGTAACTACTCAATTGATTGTATACGAATTTAATTACTGTTGCTGTTCTTAGCGTAATTATGTCATAACCATAAATTTTATCCTTCGAATTGGAAACTTAACTTAGTTTCGGATGTGGCAGATTAAAGAAGCTCCCATGTCACCCGGAAATAGTGAGCGCGGTAAGGGAAAAGCAGTTTCAGTTGAAGAAAAAAGTGGAACGGGAAAAGTGGTTAGCATGTCATTGGAAATGTCTGATTCTGTAAGTCAAGAGCAAGTGGACAGTGACAACTCTATGGTAAGGATATTTACCGCAAACTTCTTTTTGAAAGCGTTTACTCTTAATTAAGTGGATTTTATAGGTTAATGTCACAGATCGATTGGTTTTATGTCGATGTTCATGTGTTGCTAATGCTATTGATAAATAAGGTTTATAAGATGTACATTTACTCTAGACGTACTCATCTCTATCATTTTGCATATTACTTTTTGATATAGTGCTCATGGTTTGCAATTTTGCTCAATTTCCAGTTTTCTACAACTTCAAATCCTTCTGCTTGAAGTTCTTTCACCGAGATTTTCGCTCAAAATCCAAATTTTTAGACTTTGGGGAAGGTGAAAAATAATGAACTAGACTAACAAAAAATGCTTTGTATTGAAGGTCTTAGAAAATGCTTAATCCTCGCTTTATCTATTATTAGGTGCTTCATCCCGCTTCAAAGATCTTGAAAATGCTTTATATGAAGTCATCTTGAAGCTAAATCCAGATAAACGACCAGAAGGGTCCTTAATTTCCAATTCTGGTTATTTGTGCATTATAATGCTTTCAAGTTCAGAGTATTTGAGAAGAATTTTGAAGTTTGAAAGTTGTTTGAGTTAAATTGGCCCATGTCAGATCTCCGGGTTTTGCGTTAAACATTTCTGCTGTAATTTTAGGTTTTCTATTCTTTGATATCAATCCTTGGGCATGCCAAAGGAGTCGTGAATCTCTAATCTCTAATATTGATCCTGGGCATGGCGAAGGAGTCATGAACCTCAGTTATTCTCTCCATTTCTGTTTTTGCAACCCATTATTTTCATTGTTCAATTATAAGGATACATAATTGATGGCTGTGTCAACCCGATGTTGAATTTCTGTTGGCAACTCTGTTCATTGCACTTATATGTCATACTTATAATTGTTTTATCTCTTGAATTGAAATTGATGTTGTTTCTGTTGCAGCAGATTGAAAAGTCATCCACAACACCTAGACTTAGCGAGCGGGATAAAGGTAAAGTAGTTTCAGTTGAAGAAAATAGTGGAATGGGTGAAATGGTACGTATGTCATCCGAAGTGCCTAGTCCTGTAGGTGAAAAGCAAGAAGGCAGCGACAACACTATGGTGAGGATATTTCTTACAGAACTTCTATCTTGAAAATGTTTTGTTTCTTAGTGGATTTTGTGGGTTTATATCAATAGTTGTTTCATATGAATTGTTGTCCTCATTCGCTTTCAGAATAACATCGTATGACGAAATCGGATATCTTAGTGTTAGGTCCTAACCATATAGGTTCCTGATTTTTCTTTAGCAGTGATATGTATTCAGTACTCAGCACATCATTTATGACTGAAACACATTCTAGCTTCTGATTAGTATTTATACAAAACATCGCGTTGGTTGTTATCTTCGGAAGAGCAGAGGCATAATACAGATTCTAATTTTTATTGCAGTATGATAGCACTGGCAAACAATTGCCAATAACCTTTGAGAAACAAAGTAAACAAATTCCTATTGTTGAAGAAAACATCGAAGTCAGGGCCAACATTATTTTTCTTGACAGAGATTATTTTGAAGAGCCTGATCCCCACATCCAGGGTCAACAAGGAACTCCTTTACCCACCGTCTCTCCTCCTGCAAATTCAACTCAAGGTGGTGATTCTCAGCCTGAAGGTCTGAACAACACGAAAATCTGCAAGGTATCTATGGTGAACTAAGCATTTTGCGTTAGAGTCTTCTAATTTATTATTGTTAACTTTCATCTCTTTATAACTGCCAAGTATTTCAATCTACAAACCACTGTGACGGCCATGTAATTAATCAATTTAGTTATCATATTTGGAGAGTTTAAAGTTCTTTCTTTTGAGGTCTAAACTTGACTTTTCTGCTTTATCTTTCAGAAGCGTAAACGGTTCACATTTCCAACATGGTGGAAACAAAAAAAATGATATATGCGGTGGAAATCTGAAATCTGGTGTATTTTTCAACAAAAAGAGGCCCCTAAAGTGGTACTAGCTATGTTTAATTTAAGAGGCATTGAGGATTTTGGCTTCAGGCTGCAGCTCCAAAAAATCCTGATTATGAGTAATGTACAAGGCGCCTCTTTTTATTTAATGGCAGCACTCAGTTCATCTCAATGAACCAAAACTGCAGCTGTAGTCGCATAACTATATAAGACATGCCACCTGTTAAACTGTTTTCAGTACTGATTAAGGGGTCTTACTGTCCCTAAATATTTTTGATCTACCAAACAGAGAAAAAGATTCTGAGCAAATGTTCAGGGATTGATCTGAGCAAATATGTTTAAGCTAGCATCACAGTTGTTGTTTGGAATTACTTGTTCAGATGCCTTGTGTCTTAATGACGAGGAAATTTCCAAAGGTGTCTAGTTTTCTTTAGTTATTCCCAAAAATGTTATAAATTACCAAAAATATTTGAATGTGTACCTAATACTTGAAATTGTGTGCATAATATCAAGAATCCACACCTATAATGTACACACATTATACCCTCTGTAAATGACGAGTGAAAAACGCAAAAGATGTGCCTCCATCTATATTGTTGTCAAAGGCGAGCTAGGTGCTCGCTAGCTAATAAAACGCCCTAGGCGCAAAACTATGAGCAATTATTTTATTTTTTTTCTCTAGGCGCCTAAGGCGCTAGGCGAGGCAAAGGGTGGTTTGGGCCATAGCGCCTGGCCAAAACTATGTCACCATGTAGTGTAGTTGTCCAAGAAAATCCAGCTCAGCTCAGGTTACCCCTTATCATAACTGGTGGGATCTCTGTATCTTTCTTTCTTCTTGATATAAAATGAGCAGAACAACCCTAACATCGAATTCATCTACTTGATCTTATCTGAGCAGTAAAAGAAGCCGCCGCTGCAAATTTCTCAATCGGCGGCCCAGTAAAGACGTCGTTGACCACCTTCGCCGGTGCTCTGGTAGCGTCTTCTTCTCTATTGGATTGCCTTGAGAAGTGCGGTGTTGCTTCACTGCGATGAAGACTGCCTGCCTCCTGAGTCCTTAAACATTGTTAGAATGGACTGTGATGGACTCGCGGGCTCCCCCCACCCACCATCAGCCTTGCAACTTGTTTTAGTGTTTCCTGATCTGCTTCGATTTATTTTCTTCAGAGAATTGGTTTTCATTTTTTTTTTTCAGTTTCTTTGCTGTTGATCTGTTTGATGATTTGCTTCAATGGAAATCTTTTTCTCTTAGTTTTCTAGCTAATTAGAAATGCGGATCGGACTTTTGGGAGTTTGGGTTTTCATTTTTTTTTTTTTTGTTTTTTCCGAATTGAATTTTGATTATTTTACTTGCCATGGCATTGTAAGAAGCTTGCACTTGTGGTGGGACTTAAAGAAGTTTATTCATATTGGAAAGGTCAGATGACTGTAACCTTTTTTTTTTTTTTGTTTTAGAGTTTCAGTAGGAATTGTTTAATCATTAAATTCAACCTGTAAAACCTATGACTGGCTTGCCTGTTCGTTGAAACTGTATAAAATAACATCAATTGTTGCAAAATACATAACTGTATGAATACTTTGTTAATACAGTGCATCCATTGTTGTAGGTTCTTCATGATTGTGCAGAGTTCAAAGTTCCTAGTTTGTTGGCTTTAAAATTCCAATGGGGTACAAACTTTAATTTAATTCGGTGGTCGTAAGATCACCATGTGTTTGCTAGTTAGCTTGAAAATCTTATCTCTTAATTCACAGGGAAACTCCCTACTGTTGATTCTGTAGGAGTTAAGAAAATTCTTTGCCATAGATTTAATTTTAAACTATCCAGAATTGAGAAGAAAATTCTCTATTGGTTCTTAATTATAGTTGAAGCCTTTCTCGTTTAAGCTTCATGGCAGCCGAGCCAAGGGTAGTAAGTACCTAGATGATATATGCAGAACCTACAGGAATCCGACTTGACTTTTCATGTAGCTATGTGTTGTTGATTTAATATTATTTATTCATTACTACTCCCTTCTCCGTATATCTCTGGTATTGCACACATACATGACTCTTTATGTTTTGGTTTCATGACTCCAGACTTTCCACACACACACAGCTTTCCACCAACATATTTTTCTTATGTCTAGCCCCATATGTCTGAACATTGTATGTATGCTTTGGAAACGATCTAATTTGATTTGCTTTTTTGCACATTCTTATAATTTGAATGCTTAACATTATTAATCTAATCATATCCCTCGAATCTCGCTTTTCAGGGGGCATTGATGCTGTTTTTGATGCCACACTGTTTTTGATGCCACAGATTGGAACCGCAAAATTGGTTTGCATGTCACGGCAATAGGGCCCATTATACTTAGCATGGTTTTGGTCACTTCGTGGGAGACTGTTGCAAAAGAGTGATGACCGATGTTTTGATGCACTCTTATTTAGCAAAGTTTAGGAGAGTACATGTAGAAGGTCAATCAAATGATTCCAACCGCCCTTTATCTTTTTTGAGTTTTAGTAGGAATCACTTGATCATTCAATTCCACTTGTAAAACCTAAAACTGGCTGTCTGGCTTGACTGTTCATTAAAGTTGTATGAAATAGCATCAAATGTTGCAAAATACAACAGAAACTTAGAGTTTATATGAATAATCTTTTAGTTCTTTGAATTGATAGTCGTAGGTTCTTCATGGATGTGCAGAGTTGACATTTCAAAATTCGGAATTCCTAGTTTGTTGGCTTTGAAATTTCGAAAGGGGTATGAACATAGATTTGATAATCAGTTGACATTTCTAAATTTGGAATTCCTTGTTTGTTGCCTTTGAAATTTCAAAAGGGGTATGAACTTTGATTTGATAATCAGCATGTGTTTGTTTGTAGAACTTGTTAGTTGCTACTACTGTTTTTGTAAGCTTGAAAACTTTCTCTTAATTCACAAAGAAATTCTGTACCATTGATTCTACAAGAGTTGAGAATATCCTGTGTTTTAGAGGCTATGGTAGTGATTGCTATCCTACATCACGATATTGTAGGGAAATGTCAACCACTATAATGTAGAACATAGAGATGTGTTCTACATCTCTATGTAACTTTTGAGGCGCACCATTTAGGACTGAAGAACTGTGTAACTTTTGTTGCCCACCTACCCAAAGGCAACCGCCTGGGTAGCTGGCTCACCTACCCACCTCTATTCTTATTACTTGTATCCGCATGTTTGCTATTCAAGCTTTTTTTGGTTCACTTCTATTTATAAATTTTTCAGTTCTAGCGAATGGGTTTTCATTTTCCTTACTTGAATCTTGGTTCTTGTAGCTGTTGACATTGTGAGAAGCTTGGATTAGAGAAGTTGGGTTGGTACTTTAAGCCCAAGTCTTTTCTTACTGAAAAGGTAAAATGTTGCTAACTCCTTTTTTTTTTGGTTGGTCTATGTTGAGTTGTGGTAGGAAATGTGTAAACATTCACTTCTGCATATTAAATTCTAAACATTCACTCTTTTTTTTTTTGGTTGGTCTATGTTGCTAACTCTTTTTTTTTTTTTTGTATGTTCTTTAAAACCAGTGCTTTAAAATTGTATGAAATAGTTTCATGTGTTGCAAAATACAACATTGCAACTTGGAGTTTATAGGAATAATAATGTTAGTTCTTTAACAATCGTTAGTTGTTCTTCATGATTGTGCAGAGTTGACACTTCAAAGTTCAGAGTTTCTAGTTTGTTTGGCTTTGAAAATTCCAGTGCAGTACAAACTTAGATTTGATGGTCACCATGTGGTTTGGCATCTGAGATGCGGCTATAAATTTGATAACTTTGTCTCATAATTTAAAACCGGGGCGGAGCCAGCCCCTTGCAAGGGTGTGCACTTGCTGCACCCCCTGCCCAGCTTGCTCCAAAGCCTATTTTTGCTTCTTTGCACCCCTAAAAATAGGCTTTGGAGCCAGCTGGGCAGGGGCTGGCTCCACCCCTGATTTAAAAAGAACATTGCAAAATACAACATTGCAACTTGCAATGGGCTGGCTCCACCACTTCAAAGTGATTTAAAAAGAAAAACTATGTACTTGGTTCCACAGATGAGTTGAAAATATTCTGTGTTTCAGAGAAACCACTTCTTTGCACGATTGTGATTATTACCCCTGATTTAAAAAGAAACATTGGTTCCAGGGATATTCTGGCAAAACCACTATGGCGTAGAAGACAATTGAGATCCATCCTTATGGTTTTCATAACATAGTGGTTGCCATTCCCTACAATGTGGGGATGTGGCACTGGAACAACTACCATACAGCTTGCGTAGAACATATCAGCGTTGCTAGTGATCCCGACTGTAACTTGATTGTAGGCTGAAATTCTAAACATGTGGTAAAATGAGGCCCATGTGTTCCATATGCTTAGTATATCAGCCTTACAATCACGTGGTAAATTTATGTTGTCCAGATTCTTGGAGAGAATTGTCTGTTGGTTCTCAATTACAGTTTAAGTGATTCTCGTTTAATCTTCATGTTAGCTGAGCCTATTACGGTAGTAAATATTTTCTTACAAGATAATATATGCAAAGCTTATGAGAATCCAAAAATGACTTTACCTGTAGTTGTGCATTGACGGTCTAATATTATCCCTTCATTTCACTCCTTTCTCTTCATTGATCTCTGATATGCTTTGGTTGCATGTTGCCATACATTGATCATGCTTAATATACTATGCGGTCCTCCTTTGCAGCTTTAGAGAAGTGTATTTTTGCTTACAATAGTTTATTCTATGACCCAGCTATTCATCCTCTGAGTTCCTTTATGACTTTTTTATTGAACCTTTTCGGCCTGACTGCTTGTTTATGGATGCATACACTGGAACCTTGTCAAATATGAAACATACCTATTTGATACACCTAAGATCCAAATTCCAAGGGATCACATAAATCAGATAGGTGACGAAAACAGTTCAATATTTTATTTTATTGTTTTCTTATATGTAGCATCAAATGTCAGAATGTTGTATGTACTATGTAGGCACTATAGAGTTTTAGATATCCATTTATTGAGCATTCTGTTTAGAGCCGAAACCATTTTGCAATACCCCTTACCACTCACGGAAGTCAAAATATATGGATGTGATAGCAGAAGCCGGGTCGGTTCATTGTATCTTCTTCTTGTGTATAAAATGGTTAATTCAACCCTAAAACCAAAATTCATCTACTTGATCTCATCTGATCAATTGGTAGCCCAATGAAAACGTTGCCTACCTTTGCATGTGCTATGGTAGCTCTAATTGGGTTGCCTTGAGAAGTGCAGTGTTACATCACTGCAGTGAAAACTGCCTGCTTCCTGATTCCTTACCAATTTTCCTACATATTTAGAAGGGTTCATTATTTAAATAACCCTAACTTTTCCTTGTCACATTCTTCTACAATGTTAGAAGGACTATGATCAACTCGCGGACTCAGTTCACCCACCATCATTCTATAGCTTGTTTTTCCTTATGTGCTATTCAAGTAGTAAGTGATTTGCAAGTAAGTGATTTGCAAAAATGAATTTCTTTCTACTAGAGAATGGGTGTTCATTTCCCTTACTTGATTTTTTGTTTTTTTGAGGTGTTCACATTGTAAGAAGCTTGCAGTTGAGAAATGGGTTGGAACTTGAAGGTGGCTAAATCTGTTCTTATTGGAAAGGTTAGATGATTCTAACTTTCTTTTTTTTTTGTTCATCTATGTTGAGTTTTTCAGTACAAACTGCTTGAACATTCGATTCCACTTATAAATACTAAAAAGCTAAAAAAGCCTATCTGTTCTTAAAAACCAAAATAATGACGTTACCTGAAGTAGCTTCATGTGTTGCAAAATGCAACACTAAGAACAACAATTGCTTGGTGTTTATATGAATAATTTGTTAGTGCTCTGGATAGATAGTTGTAGGTTCTTCATGGTTGTCCAGGGTTGACACTTAGAAGTTTGGAATTCCCAGGCCATTGGCAATAGGGTTGACACTTTGAAGTTTACAATAGGGTAAAAACTTTGCTTTGATAATCACCATTTGTTTGTAGAACTTGTTACTATTGTTTTTGTCTCTGAAATGCAGCTAATAAGCTTCAAAACTTCATCTCATAAGTCACAAAAGAACTCTGAAATATTGATTCCATCTGAGTTGTAATTCAGAGCAAGCACTAAGCTAGCGATTGCTACCCCACATCCCCACAATGCAAGGAAATGCCAACCACTATGGTGTAAAAGACAGATGTGATCCATCCCTAATTCCTATGGTTTTCACACCATAGTGGTTGCAGGTTCCGTACGGCGTGAGGTAGGTACCACTACCATAGGTCTTGGTTAGAACATAGGTGTATGAGGGTTGTTATTTGTACAATCTATAACTTGATTGTAGGCTGAGATTCTAACCATGTGGGTTTTTGAAGCTCATGTCTCCCACATGCTTAGCATATCAGCCCTACAGTCGTGTGGCAGATGTGTTTGGTAGTCATAGATTTATTTTATTCAGAATTGAAAAGAAAATTTTAAGCGTTTCTTGTTTAAACTTCATGTTATCTGGGCGAAATAGGATAGTACGTAGTTTATTTATTTCTTGATGATACATAAAAAACCTAAAAAGAATCGGACTTGGCTTTTATGTGGCAGTGAGTTGTTGATTTAGTATTATTCTTTCATTTCAACCAGCCCTCTTGACCTCTGGTATTGCACAGTATATGGTTCTGTATGTTCTGGTTCGACATAAAAAAAAATGTAAGTTCTGTTTCGACAGTGGTATATATCCATATCCCCACTCTTGTCCCCAACCCCTTTCCCCCCAATACGTGGCACCCATCTTAACCCCAGACCTGGGAAACGGTGATGCCTTTTGGGAAGCAGGGTTTTTTTCTGGGTGAAATAGGGTTGTAGGAGACTAGTCAAGTCTAGTCTTTTTCCATTGTCTTTTTTTTTTTTTTTTTTGTTTCTGCAGGGAGAGAGTCCATGTTTCCCGGGAAGAGATTCCATCATGCATGAGTTAACCTCATCTTTTCAGATAAAAATTACCTTGAAGAATAGAGAAGTGTTCTGTTCTGTTGAACTATGAAGAGAACTTTTATCCGAGAAGATGAGTATGACTTGAATCTCCTGTGCATGCATGATGGGAGGAAACATGGCCTCTCTCCCTGCCAGTAAGAAAAGGACAATGAAAAAAGTCTCGACTTGACTAGTCTCCTTTCATGGCCTCTCTCCCTCTCTGAATGCCACCGCCACTACTTTTGCGAAAGGTATTGGGGTTGGCAGTGGGGACAAGAAGCATTTCCGGTTTTGATTGCTTGTTGCCATACTTCAATTGTGCCAAAAGTAACGTGGTGACCCGCTTTGCAGCTTAAGCTAAATGTGTTTTTGCTGCCTGTAATGCCCCAACAGGTTTCCACCAACTCGGTATTTTATTATTTTCTTATGTGTAGCCTCTAATGTCATAATTTGTACGTAGTCGCTATAAACTTTTAGATATCCATTTGGTACTCAGGATAGGGGTGATGTTTTGAACTGAAACCATGTAGAACTTTTATACTAGTATTTACATAATATGATAATACCATGCTAGTTGTTGGGATTGTATAAACATTCACTTCTGCTTATAAATCCTAAAAATGACTTTCCTGTTCTCTAGAACCAATGCTGTAAAGTTGTATGGAGTAGTTCATCTGTTGCAAAATACAACATTGAAAATAACAGCAACTTTGAGTTTTTGTGCAATTTGTTAGTTCTTTCAATGTAGCTTCTTCATGGTTTTGCAGAGCTGACACCAGCAACTTTGGGGATTTCATAAGAAATTTACTCTCTTTGTTTTTCAAAGTTGATTGGCGAACTTTTGCCAATCAACTTGGGAAAACAAAGGGAGCAAATGTCTTTTGTTAAGAAAAAGGCTTCTGACACCATCTTACACATAAACCATGTAAATATCCAGGCTAAGGAAGGTATCCCGCCAGATCAGCAGAGGTTGATCTATGCTGGGAAGATATTGGAAAATGGTTAGTACGCCTTGATGACTACAACATCCAGGAGTCTACTTTGCACTTAGTGTCGTGTGGTTAGTACGCAGGTATTTGTGAAGACCATGACTGGAAATAACATTCCTTTAGAACAATCTCATAACAGCTGAATAACAGCAGTTGATGTTGTGGCACTGATGTGTCAGGGAGTTATTATTAGCTTCGCCACCTCACCAAACAAAGGTATTAGATCATATGTACATCGAAAATAATCCGAAGAACATGACACATGACTCTTTCTGGTAACTGGCACCATTCAGTTCATCAAATTATAA